>OX637337.1:6481123-7115123 GCA_951799405.1 Agapetus fuscipes | reverse complement strand
TTGTCCGATGCCTGCAAAGAAATACAATCTGTAATTCAAATAACAGTGTAACGAAGAGTAATCAGGATCAATCATCCTATTAGAAAAACGGTTCCAACAGAAGTGATTTAATTATGAAAAAGAGACAAGAAGAAAATTTGCCAGCTGGTAGCTATCTGACACTACAATAAAGTTTCGGAGAGCCGTGGATAAATAAGACCACTTTGGAGATAGGACCTCAAGGTAGGTGCTCCAAATATATAAAACGGCCTTCCAGATGACTTGTATGAGATGGATCAGGACAGCATATTAAGAAACAGATTGAAGACCCAACAAACACACTTGTGCAAGCAAGTGCTTTAGGATGAAACACAAGTATAAAAATTATCAACTTATAATACAATAGGCTGGTGCAATTGTGCAAGCAGCCGCCTTTTGAGATGGCCAAGAGTCATGAAACAAAAGTACAGAAATCATTGACTAACAATAAAATATGTACAGTATATCAACATGACTCACTGCCTAGATGCCTCAATGGAGCTTCCCGGTGCAGGAGTGGGCCTGGGCTGCGTGTTAGACCCCGTGATGAGTCCCCCGGAGTCAGAGTTGAGCAGGAAGCTGGTGCGCGCGCACTCCGCCTGCTCCCTGTCCCGCAAGCCGCTCAGGCTGCGACCTCGGTTGCTCACCGCAGACAGGGAACTGGTGATCTTCAGCGTGCTGATGAAGTTGTTGTTGCCTGGAAAGGACCCTCATTTTATGTTCATTGATAATAAGAGCTGAGTAGGAGGTTTAGGTTTACTCGCCTGGCGGTTGACACTCAAGAGTTGCTTTCCAGGATCTGTTGTTATGATCTATCGGAGCTGGAATTCACAGATGTTTCGTCCATGTCTGCAAGGAGCTTTTTCAGCATGAAGATGATGTGTATTTCTTTTTTATTAATGCTTACATCATCTTTTCATAACATTCCGTTTTTACTTCCTGACCTCTGATAAGTATATGTAAAAGTTAATGGTTCCATACCCGCTGAGCTTGTAATAGAATGCTGTGCAGTGAAGTTCCTGGCTTGGTTGCTCCCCATGACGACAACCTGTCTGTCTCTCATGTCAGCGATGGAGTTGCCGTGCCCCGCTGGCACCGCCGACACATTGTTCAGGTAGAAGGGCGTCTGCAGGCGCGGAGCGGGGGGCTGGTGCCCTGGAAACTGGGCGGAGGAATCTGGGGGCATAGAGCGGTCACCGCGTAGCAAACCATCCATGTTTGTGGCAGCGCTCAGCGGAAAACTGCGGTGGTAGCCCCCCATGTTGCCCAGACTGAAAGTTCATTGAAAAAAATGAGGATAATTAATTTCATAATTATAAACATGCCCCTAAATACAGTCAACACATTAGTCCTCTTCACTATCCATGGGACTGATAACATTTTTTCCAGTACCACAAAGGTGTGGTATTAGAAAAGAAGGAAATGCATTTAGCTTCTGAAATTTGATAACTCTCAGAATACATATTTCTGGTCCATAAATGCAAATTGGGACTACTAATGCTTTGATTACACAAACTCTTATGTAACTAAATGTTACTTTATTGAAGTTTTTGGTCTACAAATGTAAATTTTAAATACTAAAACTTTCAATAGGTTTAACTATATTTAATGAAATGTTTTACCTCAGGGCTTCAGCTCTGGCTTGTGCCACAGCTTCATCGTATGGAGGAGGTGCCTCTCCCCTCGGGAAGTAGTTCCCCGGGGGCTTCCACAGTGAGGGGAAGTGAGAAGTGGCGTCGTCACACACACCTCCCAGGTAACTCAGGCTGCCACCAATGTAACTGCAGACACAATGCAGACACAATATCAACAATTAATACACAGGAATGAATCCTTTCTATAATCTATAATCTATAATCTAAGCTGCAAGGATATGTAAGCATTTAAGGCTCATATGAAATGCATGCCCACAGACAGGCACATGTAGGTTCGCGCCTACTAGGGATTGCAATCCAGCAGCATTTTCAATCCAGCTGGATTTTTGCTGGACCAACACTATTCCAGCTGGATCCAGCGCGGATCCAGCAATTTATTGATTTTCGAAGAAATGAAACTGTTTTTTTTTAAATACTTAGGAAACGTGTTAATTAAACATTTTAACAAAATAACAAATCACAATAATCCAAATTATAACATAAACTCTTACTTTTAGAGTAGACACACAGAGTAAAAGTTATAACAAAAATAAGTATTTTCTTGACTTTTTATTAAGACATTTTTTTTTCTGGTACCTAGTATGATCTCAAGAAAAATATGGTATTAATGTTGTTGTCTCCCAACCGGCTTCTTAATGAACTGCATATATATCTGGCTGCAGAGAAGGTCCTTTCTGCCTTTACACTTGTTGGTTAGTTTCTGATAATCGTAATCTAACGTTGATAATCGTAAATTAAAGTTCGGTTTTCACCTCTTACTCCCTCACTTTTATAAACAGTTATTTCCTTTTTTAATATCTTATAATCCTTCTGAGTTCTCGTTTCTTTCGGTTTCATTAAGTTTTCTTTCTCACATTTTAGCTTAATCTCCAGTTCTTGTTTCAATTCAAATTCAGTGAATCCGGTTTATCCTGTCTATAGTTTTCTACTTCCATTATATCTTTTTGCTCTTGCACTGTTGATGGTTCCACTAAATATGCGTTTACACGATTCAGCATGTTTTCATCTCCTGACGCATTGCATATTTTTTTGGTAATGGGAAATTTCTTCGTCATACTTCTTAGGGTTCTGTAGATAAATCTGCATGCCTGTGACATCGGTAAGATGCCGTTCTTCGATTCTGTTGTGGAGTGCCTCAGAAAAATCTGCACTTAAGATTATGTCCTGGCTTTTTAGTTTGTCTAAGACAAATTTTAGGGTTGTGTCAGCAGTTATCAAATTCGGCTCTCTTCTGGAGAGAACTTCAACGGTCAGTTTAACCGGATGAAAACTGGCGTCTTGGCGATCAACTCACTGATTAGTGACCACTCGTCCGCAGAGAATTTAGTTTCTGAGCCAGTGTCTATGAAGGCTTTATCGATGCAAACTTTTTAACTTTCAGCAAAAACGTTTCAGCATGCTGAGCAAACTGTTCCACCTAGCGCAGCAGTCAAGAATCAAACTCAATTCTTTGCCCTTTGCTTCCTTTATATATTTTTGTAAAAACATCTCATCTTTGGTAGGTAATCTTTTAAAGTCTTTACAACTTTTCGCATTTTATTAAAAAGTTCACTGTATCGCTGAATTACTTCATGTTCAGCTGGTGTTAGTTTAATTACTACAACTAAGCCTTCATTGGTGTCCGTGTCTTCGTCATCATAATAGAGCGGCAGCATCGCTCCCGCCGAGCTGTAAGAGCATCGAGCAAAGCGCCAATGCTGGCAAGCCAGACTTTGCGACATTATTTGGAAAGTTTTATACTTGCGGATCCGCAGCGCTGGATCCAGCATCTGGTGCTGGATCCAGCAGGCCGAAAAATGCGCTGGATCCAGCTGGATTGCTGGATGAGGGATCCAGCAATTGCAATCCCTAGCGCCTACACATTCTGCATGTGTGCATACAAATAAAGAAAACCTCACATGGACATAAACCTTGCAACTCCTGCCGCCGTTCCCTGAACCGGGGTGGCATTGGCAAAACAGGATTTAAAAAAAGTAAACATATCGTCCAATGATGCTGCCCAGAAAACAATTGTTTCAGGTTTCTCGGGACAGGAATCAATATTAAGTGATGTAGGGAAAGGACAACCAGTGCGTAGGTAAGTAACAGTAAAATGACAAGACAGAATATGTCATGGTAACTGCCCTAACAATATGAAATGGCCTCCCAGAGGATCTGTGCAAGATGGATAAGGAGAGTGTATTTATGAAGATGTTGAAGAACATACACCCTGCAACTCTTACTGACCATCCCTGAAACAGGAGTGACATTAGCAAAGTGAACAATTTTCTACAGTATGGGTACCAACCTAGAAGTCAAGGTTGTATTGCATTTCATTTGAGATTTGGGTTTTTATATTGTAAGTCCACATGCGGCATGTTTAAGCATGAACTTATAAGTGTCTGCTTGTGAAAATGTATACAATGTGAATCATCAATGTTACATATCTTTACAACTTAGACTAGATTAGATTGAAGACCCATCTATTTGCAGGCATAAATAAGCAAACCCTTTTGGGATAGTCGAGAGTCATGAAGAGGCACTATAACATGTTATTCCTATAATATTTCCTGCCTTTGACAATGTTACATTTCAAGACCACATGAGGGCCATATGGAAATTGAGTTGACCCGACATCAGGAGTAGATCTCAATGAGATAAGTGATCTATTTCAATTTAAAGGTCAGCCTGCAGACCACACACAATAACACGATCAATTCATTTTGATTTCATACGCCCATTATCAATGTAAAAAGCTTTATTCTATTCTTAGTATAGAGCATAACGTCAACAAAGAAGTTCATTTACATTTCATTTCTGCTTCTTTTTCTTTTTGTAGATTTTGTAATTAACTTAAGCAGAATTTTATCCTTTGACATCCTTGTGATCAAGAGATCCTTGGAATCAGTCAAACCAGGATTAAGGTTGAAGAATCCTTTTAAAATTTCAATCATATAGATACAAAGGTGGTAATCTAGGAAAACATAGGATTTCACACGATTATTGATTATTTCGTCAATATTGAGGAATAGTCCAGTTGATAGCTCAGTCAGTAGACTTCTTGTATTCCATGCCGAGAGCTAGGGTTTGAATCCCACTGAGGGTGTCAGACAATGCGGCAAGAAGTTACACTATACGATACAATATGATGATGGATGATTTATTTCCTGTGGTGCCATTTAATGGTCCAGGACCATCTCAAGGGCGCCATGGCATATATGTAGCAATGTTCTTACCCGATACTGGCGAGACTCCTTTGATCATCGTTGAGTTGCCTGGTCTGGTGCCCGCGGAGCTTCCTCTGCCGCAGCCGGTGCACCATGAGGAAGAGGACCGACAGGAACAGCAGCACCGTCACAGCGCTGGCAATGAGCCGCAGACCAAAGTCCTGTGGCCCATCCATGACAGAGTCATTGTGCTTGGAGAGCGCGTCATCCAGGCAGATGAACTCACAGCATGTGTTGCCAACCCTGAACGACTTGCAGTCCTACACACAATAAAAAGGAAACTAAATAACAAACAACACACTTGTATGAACCAGTTTTTAGCAACCAATAACAAAATATTGGTTTGCTTTTTTCCTAGCAACTCGACCGTGTGACGACACAATTTAGTCCATGCCAATTCATGTGCAGGCATCATTGTCTATGTTACTAGGGTCCATAGCAAACAATAACCACAATAAGTCTTTGCCCTAAAAACCTCGCCATGTGACATTACAACTTTTTTGTATGGGATTCAATGACTTTTCATGTTGTAAATTTACATTCTGCATTTTGTTTTCGGTTGCTAAGAAACCTAGTCACCTAGACCTGTGACGTCATTCCGCCGATGGAAATTTGGAATGTTAAGTTTCATTTTAAGGAAACACAAAAGATGGATAAGAAAAGCTAGGATGTAAAATAAATTTATGGGTTATAACTTATAGCCAAATGGCAAATACATATATTGGCACATTCAAAGCTTGGTTGAAAGGGTGCTGATAGTAAATAAAGGATGTTTATGTAAAAGCTTATTGACTGATTTAACTTGTTACTTACGGGCATCAAGAAATATTTATGATTTTAAAATACCTAATTGTGCCCATTTTATTTTTGATTGCAACTTTCTTGATTTGTTCCATTTGTTCTTTTTCCAAATTTAAATAGATTTTGAATTTAGATCGTCTACCTGGGGAGGAGAACACAGGACAGCCTTGCACCATTTGGGAAGTCCATTCTCACAAATACAGAGCGTACAAGTATCCGGCCCTGGCACATAATGCAGCCCGGGGGAGATTATCCTCCCGTGAATGTCAGGACATTCTCCATCGCCTTTAACTGTAACAAAACAAATCTGTGAAGAAAATATTCAGAGGAAAATATTAACAATGACAGCTGTCAGACAAACTTGTTACCGTAATAATTCAATGACGATAGCGAAACAAAGACTAGCTCCACGAGCATGCTTCCGCAGAAGTCTTATCTGCCGTATCTACCGCACGTTTAATCTTAACGAAGCCATCTAACTAATAAATTACGAAAAAATGGATTGTCTTCCATAGGCCCGAAACAAAATCGATATTTAGGTCAAAGATCACTGGTGATCACTGCTTAAAAAATACGTTTTCCTCATATGTGATTTTCAAGTAGTTATACGAAGGCAACCGCTTTTATGTAATTTATTGTAAAAATTAAAACACAATGATTGTTTTTTTGTGAACAAAATAGTAATTTTATTTTTCTTGTTGACTTTTAATATAAAAGAGTTAGGTATAAAGTAGGGAAATTATTTTTACCCTCACATCACCACCGTCTGCCCGAGGAATTTTCGTTTCACAGACGTCACGATTCAGTAAATTCTTGTTGGTCCGGAATAGTATTTCATTTTTGATATTATCAAAAATGAACCCTTCCCTCGATCCCAATTTTGGAATATTCACCAACAACCACCACCCGCCGTCTTCCACATCAAAGCACACTAGTATTAATTTATCCAAGCAAAATAACATAAGTTCCACCCCGTCAAACTCCACAAAAAGTGATGAAGAAAGTGAGTTTATTTTGGTTACACACTGCAAACGGGTTTCTTTGTGATGAAATGGTTCCACTAGTTTCTTGCTATGCGTCTTAACACTGGTTTTTTGTTCTCAGGGAGGCATATTCAAGATCTGTCAGCCAGGTTGCCTGATCTCACCAACATTTTTGAGCTTCACCGTAAGATAGGAGAAGGCTCCTTTAGTTCTGTGTTCTTGGCCACCCTGAAGAGCCAGAATAACGTGTCCCTGGATGAAAGGAAGCACTACGCCATAAAGCATTTAGTCCCCACGTCGCACCCCAGCAGAATAGAGCAAGAGCTCAGATGTTTAAAGTACATCGGGTGAGTGGGACAGATAACGTATCAAGTCAAACGAGATAAAATTTATTTGAAAATTTTAAAAATATTATTTATCTTTCAGAGGTCAAGAAAATGTTGTCGGCATTGACTTCTGCATGCGTAAATCTGACACTGTTATTTTTGTTATGCCATATCTACCTCACACCAAGTTTTCCGTAAGTTAACAACTATTTACGTCTTTTCACTTGTTCCACTAGTCATCATCATTGGCGCTACTACCCGGTGTGAGTCTAAGCCTCCTCGAGGAGTTGTCTCCACCTTTCCCTCTCCATCATTGTTGCCAATGGACTCGGCACTAATTTTAAAATAGAGTTTTTCTTGGCGAATAAACATCATTGCTTATATGACTAGGGTTCTCAGCATCCGACAACAAAATATTAGTTTGCCTTTTCCCTAGAATACGTGTAATGTGATGTCACAATTTAGTTACATCCATTAGTCACGCCCAGAGCTTGCAAGTCGCCTTCCTCCCTATTGCTCCATCTCAGCTCTGGCCACCCGACACTTCTGCCACTGGGTTTGGTTTTTCCACTAATAGCAACAAAGAATGTGTAGTGTTAATCAGAAGCCTTTTTCTATGTAAGTTTCAAAGATAGAATATGCATGATTCGACAATTGACATGTCAGTAATTATTTAAAGCCGACACTTCACATGTGCCACATATTTTTTCTTCTTCATGTGCCATGTCAGGTCCTTCCAACGTTGACGATCAGCTCGGCAAATATGTCCCTGTTCTGCGCCGTTTGGAACAGCTCCACATTTTGGAATGCTGGTTTAAGTACTCCCTTAAGTTTCGTAGCAGGACATTTGTGTCCTACCAGACCCTCGTCGTTCCTCAATTTTCCACTACAATATCAACCAAATAATAAACCTTTTACCATTCTTACTTATGAAAGTTGTATTTTCCATGGTCAATGTGCATCCCTTTTTTCTCAGCTATTTTAGCATCTAGATTTCTCATACAGTCGTTATAAGAACAGTTTGATTTTTAAAGAGCGATCTTTAGTAAGTAAATATAACCTTGAGACGTATAAACTTTTCTCTAACATGATCGCTGTTTCTATTTATAGAAATATGTCCACAAAATGGATGTCATGGAGACAAAAATCTACATGAAAAATCTTCTGTTAGCCTTGAGAAGAGTTCATCAGTTTAACATTATCCACCGAGATGTCAAACCCAGCAACTTCTTGTACGACAGAGAAAACAGAAGGTGAACATTTCAAATACAAACACCTGCTTAAATATACTCAAAATGTTTATTGTTTTTGTATTGATTTATAACATATTTTTGTGTTTATTTTTAGGTTTTTGCTCGTGGACTTTGGCTTGGCGCAAAAGATTGATACCTGGCCCACGGCTCCCGACGTGAAGGACATTTACAAGCCGGAAACCTTCAATAAGAATGCGCTTACTATTAACCTTGAAATGAATGCCAAAAATAGTGACTTATCAGCTCTACCTAAGAAAAGAAAACTCACCCCACCTGCCGAACAAGTAAGTATATTACAATAATGATTTACTACTTCAGTATTGTAAAGTTTGTTCTAAAAGATTTTCTCGCCGCAAAGAAACTTCCAGATTTATATATCCCACTATTTTGTAGCGTTCATGATTTCAATAGTGATTAAAAAAAAGAGCCCAACATGAAAGGGCCTTTGACTTGTCCAAAAACAATATTTCAATATTTTTTAGTGTTGATCTGTTAACACAGTGAAAGTCCATTTTTAAAAATATAAATGGTATAACATTGTTTTAATTCACTTTATTCTTTTTTTTTGCTCGAATATTTTCGCCTAATGAGGCATCTTCAAGAGCAGAATGGTTACAAATATATTTTTATAAAATAATTTTCAAAACATTTTTTTTTTCTCCAAAACAAAAGCAAAATTCATAGATAATTTTTTTTTTAAACACTTTTTTGAAGATGCCTCATTAGGCGAAAATATTCAAGCAAAAAAAAAAGGATAAAGTGAATTAAAACAATGTTTTACCATTTATATTTTTAAATATTTACAATATTTCAAAATTCTCATTTTTAATTGAATTTTTTCGAGATGTTTGGAGTAATGTTTTGTAATGATTGTGATTCAATAATTGATTGTTTTCCAGGGAAACGACAGCATAGAGCCTTGCCTTAAAAGACTTCATATTGATCCTCAATCTGTGATAACCGAAAACTTCCCTTTAAAGCCATTACAGGAAGATCATCCTAAGATATCTACGATAAGTGTAAGCACTCATCTTCATTGTTATTCACTTTTAATATTCTCTATAATTATGCAGAGATAATCATTGTTTTATTGTATTCTAGAATTCTCCACAAATGCCAAAGATACCAACGATCTCACCTAAAATGGCCGCCGTCAAACGTCAAGTGTTTGCTGACGGCACTGAAAACAATTCTATTCAAAATCCAAATGCAAACCATAACAAGCCTGCTAATCCAAGTCCTCCGCCCAACACAGTACAAATGAACATGAATATAATCAATAATAGCCTAGCCACGCTATATCAGAGAGCTGCCAGCTACAGTCACATGGTAGACCCGTACAATAACTACTTACCCAACTTAAATGTCGCACGGATGCAGCAGAAAATGTCGCCGTATTACAGCAACTACCCTTGCAATCAGTACAACTATGAAAGCATCCTGGCCTCGTACAGTAACTATTACAATAGACAGATTAACGTAAATACCTCCATAGCTAGTAATCACAACTTACCAAATAACCCAATGCTAAATTTCTCACATCCGATGCAGCAGGGTAGTATAAACAACTTTGCTTCATCGTCCCGCACAATCAAGGTTGCCAACCGCACGGGGGTTGGTTTAAATAATCAGACGGCTAGTGGTTATTCTCGGGGGAAGGCGGGGATGACTTTGGACATGGCGGGAGGGGGGAAGAAGCAGATCAATGGGAAGAAGGCGTGCGCTTGTGGGGGGAAAGCGATGGTGTGCTCTATTTGTTTGACTCGTGGCGCCTACAATGCTCCTAGAGCTGGCACACAAGGATTTAGACCTCCTGAAGTGCTGCTGAAATATGCGGAGCAAACAACTGGTAAGATTCTCAATACTTCAATAGTTGTATGACTGCTTACTATGAACTCGTCTTTCTATTCTGTAAACAACTGGGCTTCCTTGACTTGTGCAACTTGAGTCTATCATCTATTGTTTACCTCGTTTATCATGTGTGCAATGATTTTTGTCTATTCTGAAATTTACACAAGGAACAAGGTTTCCATTCTGCAGGATAATAACTTCTCTGAATTTGTTCATGTGATGACCTGACTGTAAAAATCTCATCAAAATAGTGCACTTTGTTTGCTGACATAAATAGGCCTGTCCGTTTGATTTATTCTACTAATTTCCAAAAAATTGTGCTTGACGGACCATTGATTTTGACTGAAAATGTATTGAAGTTCAGGGTGCTATTGGGATTATATTTTCAGCGGTTGACATGTGGGCATGTGGTGTGATTTTGATGTCGGTGATTTCTGGCTGTTATCCTTTCTTCCGCGCCCCTGACGACATCACTGCTCTGGCGGAAATGGTCACCCTATTTGGCAGTCAACGACTTAAAGAAGTAGCCAACATTCTCGGTAAATAATCTTATCAATGTTTTCTATTGTAACACGATTACGACTTTACTATTTGTGTCAAATTATTTCTTCCTACTGAAGCTGTATAAGCTTGAATGCTACCTACTGAAGCTATGAAGCTGATATAAATATAGGGCGCTTTGTAGCTGCCTGGTGTGTTTGTTGCTTGCTGCACTTGTAAAATTAATTAAAATTACGAGTCTTTGGCAAATTTGTCTTTGTTGTGTCATAGTTTGCTGTTTTTGTGTTGCTTGAGCTTTTTGTGACTTTTGCAGTGCATTTCTTGTGTTATTATAACTGATTTGCGAACTTTAATTGTTTACTTTTAAAATGACTTATTATTGTTGCAAACTGTTATTTATGAGCGCAAACTTCTTCTTCTATGTGTTAAATCTTGCTAAAGAGCAGGAGCGCCAGCGTCAAGTGCAAATTACCTACCAATGATCAGCTACAGCATTGAACAATTGTTAAGTTGGCGTGATTGGAACTCCACTGTTGATGTTGATGTTTTGACAGCAAATGGCCTGCATCAATCTGTCAAACTCTCGACTTTTAAACCAAGATTTCGGGGCAAGCGCTCCGGAAGAAAGGTCAAACTTTGTCAGTTAAATAGAGGTCGTCACTCAACGCAGAGTCACCGTAACTTGAAGATTGCAACATGGAACTGCCGATCACTAACAAGGAGAGTTGATATTGTTGATGATGTGATCAGCGAGCACTGCATAGACATCCTGGCTCTTACTGAGACCTGGCACGAGGGTAGTGAAGACCTCAGCATTAAGCGCCTACGCAGCATGGGATACTCTGTCATAGAAAAGGCTCGAAAAATGCCACCCACTGAATCTGCACACATAACTAACCATGGCGGAGTGGTCATAGTGGTAAAAAATGGTTTTAGGGTCTCTCAGATACAGAGTGTTCCGGAATTTTCTTCTTTTGAGTGCATTGCTGGCGTGTTTACGTCTCGTGGATCATCAGTGTTGATTGTGAATGTCTACAGGCCTGGATCCAAGCCTCCCTGTACGTTATTCTTCGATGAATTCAAGAAGCTTTTGACACGCCTGACAACCTATTCCATGCTAGTGTTTATTGTGGGAGATATGAACATCCGACTTGATAGAGCGGAGGATGGCCACAGCACCAAGTTTTTATGTATGTTGCATGATTTCAATTTTCATCAGCGGGTGAACCAGGTGACGCATGATGCAGGTGGTATCCTGGATGTTGTGATTTGTAATGCAGGTGATCCTCTGCTACAGTGTCAAGTCCTTGACATTGGCCACACGGATCATCGCCTAGTAACCGCAGTTACGGTATTCAACCCTCCAAAACCAATTTTTAAACGTATCACAAACAGACCTTGGCGGAATTTTAATGTTGAGCAGTTTCAATGTGAGTTGTCTGGAAGCGACATCTGCAACAAAAACTTTATTGCCTCGGCAGACACGAACAAACTTATCAAATCTTACAATAGCACCATGCTCTCGCTGATCAACAAATACGCTCCTCTCAAAACAACCATCAGGAGACAGAGAAGATCTGAGTGCTGGTTTGATGAGGAATGCAGATGTGGCAAAGCAGAGATGAGACGCCTTGAGAGGAGGTATCGACGGTGTCGCACAGAAACTGCACGTGCAACCTGGATGAATGCCCAGACCATCTATTGGACTTTGATAAGGAGGAAAAGGTCGTCCTACTGGACCAGAAAAATGGAGACCGAAGCCAAGAACCCCAGGGCGCTGTGGAAGTCGATGAGCTTTGTCCTGGGAAAAAGTTCTACTCAGCATCCGGAGCTTCCTGCAAGTGAATTCTCTCGTCACTTTTCAGAGAAGTTACGAAGAATAAGAGAATCCAGTGCAGCGACCATTTTTAATCCCCCAGAGTCAAACAATTGTTGCAATGTTATTTTTTCATTTAAGCCTGTCTTGTTGAATGATGTTGTTAAGCTTGTACTCACATGTCCAAACAAGCAATGTAAACTAGATCCAATTCCAACATGGCTGGTCAAAAGATGCTTAAGTGAGGTGGCACCTATTCTGTCAGCATTGGTCAACAAGTCTCTCACTACAGAGTGTATTTTTCCCACGGAACTTAAAAAATCAATTGTTACACCAATTCTCAAAAAATCAAGCCTTCCAGCTGATTCTGTGGAAAATTATAGACCTGTGTCGTCCGTTCCTTTTATATCGAAAATTATTGAGAAGGCCGTTGTTTGGCAACTCACTCAGCACATGGAGCGAGGCGGATATCTGTCTAAGTTTCAGTCAGCATATAGAAAAGCTCATTCCACTGAGACTGCCTTACTTCGCATTGTGAATGATGTGATAGCTGCGGTTGGGGACGGTGCTCTTGCCATGGTGGCAGTACTTGACATGAGCGCTGCCTTCGACACTGTTGATCACAGTATACTCATCACTAAGCTTGATAGGTTGTACGGAGTCCGAGGAGGAGTATCTAAATTGCTATCTTCATATCTGAAAGGCAGATGTCAGACTGTGGATGTTGATGGTGAGTCATCAGGTATGCCCATGGACTGTGGTGTGCCTCAGGGATCTGTGCTCGGGCCTTTACTTTTTACCCTGTACACAAATGATCTTGAGAGCACTGTACTGATGAACGGCACCAGCTACTATTCTTATGCTGATGATATTCTACTTTGTCGTTTCTGTCAGCCATCTATGACAGATGCCTGTAGTCTTGAGATGGTCCGGTGCATTGAAGTGGTGGCTGAGTGGATGGCAAGGTGTCGCCTTAGAATGAATCCAGACAAGACAGAATTCATCTGGATGTCGTCTCCTGGTAGGAAACACTTGCTTGGCTCTTCACCAATTAAAGTAATGGGCCTGGATGTATATCCATCTAGCTCAATTAAGTTTCTTGGGGTCCATCTTGACAACACTCTCTCCATGAGTACGCAAATAAGCTCGACTGTGAGCTCCTGTTTTTTTCACCTGAGGCAGTTGAGATGGGTCAGAAACTGTTTGACATCCGAAGCTGCTAAGATTCTCATTGCGTCCTTTGTTGTGTCGAGACTGGATTATTGCAATGGTCTGTTCTGGGGTCTTCCAAGGTTTCAGCAGTCTAGACTGCAGTCCGTCTTTAATGCTGCAGCCAAATTACTTTTAGGAGGACGAAAAACTGACCATGTCTCTCCTCTGTTGCGGCGCCTTCATTGGCTGCGAGTCCCAGAGAGGATTGAGTACAAAATATGTGTTTCTGTTTTTAATGCCCTCAGAGGAGTTGCCCCATCGTACTTGTGTGAATTGTGCAGAGTCGACCAGATAGGTGGAAAACGATGCACTCTTCGTTCTGCACAGAGTGACGCCGTAAACAGGCTTCAACTGCCTCTTCGACGGAACAGAACTGGTTTCGGAGACAGGGCTTTTAGTTCGGCTGGTCCATCCTGCTGGAATAGTCTACCTCTGGAGTTGAGAACAGAGACCAGTGTTGGCAGTTTCAGGAAGTTGCTTAAGACACATTTGTTTAACAGAAGCTTCAACACATAAAAGCGCCCTTGGGGTGGCTAGTGCCACTAAACGGCGCTGTATACAAATTGTCCAATTATTATTATTATTATATTCATAAAAGAGATTAATATTCAAATTTCTCAGTGTTCATTGAAGTCTTATAAAGCATCTTCACAAGGTATCCTTTTACAGCGACAAAGAAAAAGCATCTTTCACAAGATAATCCTCAAACCTATAGAGAAGTTGTTTATAAAAAACACAAGTTGTGCTTACGTAACTTAGATAAATGATTGATTACAACGTTGAAGGAATACTTCACTTTTATTTTTCAGGTCGTAACCTTGTATGCAGCTACACAAAGAGACCTGTAGATATTAAAAAACTGTGTATTAATCTAAGAAGATGTGCCTTAGTTTCCGATTCACCCGAAGTGAACGACTTTATGGAGATGATACAGAAGCCAGTTGAAGCTGGAACCAAGCCAAACCTTAAGAATGGCCTGGGATTGGACGTGGACGGCACCATGAAGTACAAAAGTGAAGCCAAAACCTACAACGGGGGGAACAAGAGCTGTCGGTATGGTGATGTGATAGATAGAAGGAAGAACGGCTGTTCCAGTTGCTGCATTGCTCTGGCATCTTGTATATGCAAGTTCGATGATCAAAAACATCCATCAAATGTAAGAAATGTCATTTATTTTTATCAATGTACTGTTAGAACTCGCCGTGTTTCACTGTGCAATTCAGGCATGCAAAATCAAGTGTTTATTTTAGTTTTTTTTTTTATAATTTACGACGATTGGATCAAGGGTGGTTTGAGCGATGCGATGACATCAAGGATCCAAGTTTAAGGGGTTCCAAAAACATAAAAAATTGTAAAAAGAAAAACATTTGTACATAATTTTGATTGGGAGCCTCGATGGTTTCGGAGGCTTCAAAGCATTTTAAAAAATCAGGAAGTGTTTATCAAAATTAAACACTTACTGATGATGGCATAAATGTAGTTGTTCTCTACATAAAACACCGTACTTATTACTCAGGTTCATTACAAATGATTAACTGTAACGCTGTCACCGTTCCATTAGGGGTGGACAGGATGTCTGCAGTCTCCTCCACTTATTCCTATACGGATATTTCTCTCAGTTCATTAATTTCTCTGACTTTTTTTATACATGCCCTCTTTAAATCCATATCCCAATAAGTAAAAAATCATATGAAGGAAAGGGGGGCATGTCATTCCCCACACCAGGGCTCCCTGTAGGCCACACCTGGGCCTGACTAATCTTTCCCACACTAATTATAATCCAATGAAGGTTTCCAATGTTTCAGCGCAACACTGGAATAAACGGCTACTCTATCTACTACGATTTCCCCGACGAGGCGTTTGATTTGCTGGACAGACTTCTGGATCTAAACCCCCACACCAGGATAACAGCCTCCGAGGCCCTCCAGCATCCGTTCTTCTCCAACTTGTGACAAACACTAACCTTTTACTTAAACAAATACAAAGCACTATTTTTCTGCTGAAGTTTTTAATATTGTGATGAAGTTCATAATAATTTTAGGTTTATTTATAAAACAGTCAACCCATTCATATAAAAATACATAGGCTCGGTATTATAAACAATCATGAATGCTGAGTATCGAGCAGGGGCGTGCACTGGATAGAGGCAACTCGATTTTAGAATGAATAATTTGCCCTTCGTCCTAAAAACCACATTAGAAATTAATTTGAGTTGAAGTAATGACTCAACGTGAACTATGACATTCAATTTTATGTCTTAATTTCCAGGTTAAATGGATTTTTTATCATATGAGTCGGATATAATCAAAGACAGTAATTTAAGATTTTTTACAAAAGTAATGTAGGATCCGGAATGAGTGGGTATAAATGAGTATATCTATCTATCTATCATAGATAGATAGATAGTATATGATTGTGAAAATACAAAGGAGTACAATTGAGATTGGGACGGGCATCTAGAAAGAATAAGCGATGAACAACTCGCTGCCTTAGTTCTTGTTTACCGTATACGCCATTGAGAAAAATTTACATGAGCAATGTTTGCATGTGTACTGGACCAATGTGTCTTATAAAAACAAAAAAAATATTTAAAAAATATTTAAAAGAACCCTCACGTTATCGAGTTTTACGGTTTTTCTTAGCTCAGATTGTGTAGAATTTGATTCATAAGACAACTGCATGAAAAAGTCATATTTGACAAGATTGGCGTATACGGTAAACAAGAACTGGGGGAGCGAACTGACGAAAACAGTTTACAAAGGGAATGTCATGAATGTAAGCGTGGAAGGGGAAATCTAGGAAAAATTGGATCGAGTAAATAAGCGAGATTGAAAATGATGAGAATCTGCAGATAGAGAAAAAGAGACGAGCATGCATGAAGAAAGTGATGAATGTCTAGGAGAAAAAAACTGTGCAAAGACAGACCAAATTGGAGAGACCACCGTGGAGGTGCTGGCTACCCCTAGCGGAATGGTAATACAAGCAAAATATATGCACTGGGATTTGGAAATACAGAGAATGTAATTTTTTGGGTTTTGATGTATTCATATCATGTTTGGAAAAAATCCTAGTTTGCCACTTTTGATTCTATAAGACTCAGATGTTACCTACGTTTGCCTGTATGATATGCTCACCCCTGGTGACAAGCAACACTTAGATGAAAAATAAATTGCTTTTGTGGCTTGATCACTGATTGTTTATGGTACCGGTCCTTTTAAGGATCAAGATATTGACTTTAAATACATCGCTGATAAATTACAATACCTCAATACTGACAAGTCAATTAAAAATCAATTACGTAATCATTACTGTATTTTTTTTTAGAAAAAAAATGCACTTCATGAATGCCTAGTTACTTACATGTTATAAACAATTACTTTCTTAAAATCGGTGATCAGATTTAGTCTCTTGTCTTGTAAACACAAATTGTTTCATGATGAAGTCCGCAAATTCCAAATTTCAGAAGTAAAACTGTTTTTTCTCTAGTGTAATATTTCATTTTGCATTGATGGCAGTGTCGGGATGGTGTTGTCAGATTTGTAACTAAGATCCTTAGCAACCATTTAACGAATCACAAGTGCCCAGTAAGCTGGCCAAGTGATGTCATGTTTTTTCCTCTCATCTAAATGTGCGGACTCCACTGTCAAAAGTAAAAAAAAAAAATATTAATCACCTACAGTGGAAACAACCTAAAAACTTATGTTTTCAAAGTTGGACTCTGCTTTACACTGTTTCAGTTTTATCTTATACAAAAAAATGTAAAACCTGCAATTCCGCTTATATTTAAAAGTAATTTATTATTTTCTTATCGTTGTTTACTATACCAACTAAATGAAAACATGTAAAAAATCCTTCCAACTGTTTATGATAAACATAAAATAATCTATTTTTACACATAAACTAATTTAATAGGGTGTAAATGAATTTGACTATTCTCGAATACATAAAGATCAATGGAGCTGACGCTTGTTTGATAATTTAAATCCTCTAAGTTTTACTATGGATTGTGTACAAAGTTTTATCAAGTCTCTTATGAAATCATTGGGCTAAATAAATTTTTATTCTCTCTCACTCCGATGGCACTTTCTCCAAATCAAACCTTGGTCTCCCGAAACTGCACATCACACTCCTTTTGTCCCCCGCAGCAGTTCTCCAATTTGCCATCTTTAGAAGCTGTGTGGCAGGTGAGGAAAGACACAAGCCAACCACTACACTTGGCAGACTGGAAAGCCGCAGCGGTAGCCAGGAGGAGTTGGGGGCAAGGGTAATGGAGGCCAAGTCTCCATATGAGTCGAACCATCGAAGAAGAAGTTGTGTGGCATCTCTCCTCACTCTATCCTCCCAAAACAGCCTGAGCCCTCTCACTTATCTTCCACAGAGCATTAATCGAGGAGTTTTACCATATTCTTCATGCCCCAGCTCCATTGTTTAAAAAAAAAATTATGTTTTAGGTCTAATTGGTTATTGTTATACTTATTTAAGTAGTTAATTTTTCTGTTTTTAAGGTGGATTTAAAAAGCTGAATACATCAGACAGTTTTGGTAGATTGCTGTCTGTTACTCTTTAAAAATCGCTAGTGTGTAAGCCTATTGGCAGCCAAAAAATGGCATGCGCCCATTTGTCCACGGCATAATAACAAAGATCCATTGTTTCCCCATTTGCTTAGGCGCTGCGATCAGTATTGGTACTCTGAACTTTGATCATGGGAAATCCAGACAATCAACCATCGCCATCGTGCTTTATAAGAGTTTTTTCACCTTTTTAAATCCATCTTGTTCTGTCTTGCATTGTATAACTTATCTTGTCTTCTAATATTTGTCTTGTAGGTCAATTTTAAAGTTAAGTTTTATGAATAACAAAATTAATAAGTTTAAAAAAAATGCAAGGCATTTTAAATTGTCTTTCAGCCACCTGATAGATATACCCCATTTTATTATTTCTTAACACTGATGAATTTCAGCCTTGTTTTTATGAGTAGGTATCTCAGTTTTCGACATACTCTATATTTTTAACCTCTAGTCAGTAATCACCATTTATTGCATTACATCTAAATTTTGCACATTGTAAGCAATTTCTTACCATGTTGTCTTCACAGGGTTTTTCCAGCGTTTTTAATCTTATAGGTAGATCAATCTAGATTTTTTTTAAATGGGATTAATATATGGAAATGATTTCCTGTGTTTCTATATATTTATCTCATTTTCTAAAAAAAAAACCCTAGATTGCAGCCTTTGGCTCTATTCATTTGTGACAGGTCATCAAAGAGGTGAAAAAGTAGGGTTGCCAGATTAACAAGTGCCTACTGTTGGTTATTTTCCCACCAGTAACATTGTGAGACCTATTGTGATAATAGGAATTGCTTTTACAGAACATAATACAATGTTATTTATTTGTTTTTATTCTTTTTAATAGGTACGTTGATGGTTTTTGTTGTGTCTTAGTTACCCACCTAATTTGTTATTGTAGCTTTAAATAATCTTATAATTATTGTCATCCTTGCTAATTAAGGATGAGCTAGTAATTAGAAGTAAATATTCTCTTAAAGCCCCCGACTGAACTTAACCAATGCAACAAAGTGTAATGTTATTCTTCTAATCAATGATTGTTTGTTCAATAAAGATATTTGTCTACATTTTGGCTTTTATTTGTGTAAATATATGTACCTATGAAAGATTTCTTCCAGATTTTCAAGATATTCAAGAACGGCAGGAACAGTATGCCCGTTAACCCTCCGTAGGTCGCATCTGTGCAAGAAAGCACATGTTTGTCGCGGAACTCTTGGATTCAAAGATCCAATTGTTTTTATGATTAAGATCATGAATAAAGTCAGTGTGAAGAGACATATCAAATCAAAGAGATGAGAGTTATATATTATATCAATTTGAAATTGTGTGATTTTTGAGAAAATATTGTGACTGGCTAAAAGCGCCAAAAGGTTGCGTCCGATGAAAGGTTAACATGAAAAACACCGTCTTCCAGTGCTTTTATCACACATTTTTTAGAAGCAGTGTCTGATTTTGTATCATCTGATTCAGACCAAAAGGATTTTAGTCTTCACTGAAAACTAAAAATGGGAGTGGGGTGTGACAACTCAGAATAATACCTAAGGTCTGAACATTTTTGAATTTGAAACATTTTTCATCAGCAAACGTCAGCTTAGTCTGGTATGGGACTGCCGTCCTTAGCGATCAATGGAAAAATATTTGTATGCCTTTTCCTTAGCAACGTGACGACACAATATTGTAGTGTATGTTGATTCACGTGCGAACCTCATTTTTCTATGGAATTAGTGAATAAAAATAGTTAAATACTGCTTTTTACTACGCATTATCATTTGTAAAGCACAAAAGTATTAATTTATTGATATCCATGTTTGTTTTTAAAATAAGTATTCTATTGATTGGTAGGTAGTATAGTTCTACCATAACCTTTTTTTTACTAACATTTCACATCGTTTTATTGCAATGGCAATGTAAAAAAATATAAACAGCTATGTGTGCATAGTAACCAAATTCTGGCAAGCATCTTTTAATTTAAAATTATGTTAAATTGTGCATTAATCAGTAAAATACAGAGATGTAGAAACATACTTCCATTGAAATATTCATTTTTCACAATAAAATGCGAGGAAAACGAGTTAAAATTAATTGAATGGCTTTCTAAATTTAATGTACAAGAGAGTGTAAATAGTATATCCATCATTGTCGGCTCAAAGAAGAAGAAACCAAATTGACGCGAAATTTTGCGTCACGTCTCGCTGTTGATGTGAAAACGGCTATTTACTGTGGAATTTGGAAATAAGATAATATTACAAAATGAATCGTCGTAGGGCTCATGATGACGAAGAAGGATACGGTAAATATCGCTAATTCTTTGATTTCAATTATAACCTAAAAATATTTTTGAAGTAATGTTTGTTTTTCCTCAGAAGCTATAAATGTCATGGAAGTTCTTTAGCGTAGCAACTGATGCATTGTTTTTATTGGTGATTTGCTTATTTTAGATCGCCTCCATCGTAAGCGCAGGAGGGTCTCTGAGAACCAGGAAATCGAAGACCGCTTGGAGTCTCTCATACATCGCGTCGGCGAAAAGAATACATCGAGTCTTGAGTCCAACTTGGAAGGACTGGCGAGTGTCCTGGAAGCTGATCTCAGCACCTACCGTGTAAAGATACTGAGGATCCTGACAGAATGCGCTATACGGATGCCAGAGAAATGCACCATCTACGCTACTTTAGTTGGAATGCTCAATGCCAAAAATTTCAATTTCGGTGGAGAGTTTGTTGACTACATGGTGAAGACATTCAAAGATAACTTGAAAGCTAACAAGTGGGACGCAGCAAGGTATTCCCTGCGTTTCATCGCTGATCTTGTGAACTGCCACGTTTTGGCGGCATCTTCCCTGTTGACGCTGTTAGAAAACTTGATTGAAGTTTCTAACGAAGATGGTGTACCACAGGTCAGGAAAGACTGGTATGTGTTTTCTGTGCTGTGCACCCTTCCCTGGGTTGGCCGAGAACTCTATGAGAAAAAAGAGTCACAGCTTGAGCTGCTTCTTGTCAGCATTGAGATATTCTTAAACAAACGCAGCAAGAAACATCACAACGCTTTGAGAGTCTGGTCCATTGACACTCCTCACCCCCAAGAAGAGTATTTGGACTGCTTGTGGGCGCAGATCAAAAAGCTACAACAAGACAACTGGGCTGAAAAACACATCCCACGACCTTACCTTGCTTTTGATTCGGTGCTCTGCGAAGCTCTCCAGCATAATCTGCCTTCAATAATCCCTCCGCCTCATCAAGATTCGTTTGTGTACCCGATGCCTTGGGTTGTGTTCAGGATGTTTGATTACACAGATTGTCCCGAAGGACCCATCTTACCCGGAGCTCACGCCATTGAGAGATTCTTGATTGAAGAACATCTGCATTCTATAATTGAGATGCATCACGGAGAGAGGAAGGAGTGTGCGGCGCAGTTGTTGTGTTTCCCCTTCAAGTCTAAGATCCCGCTGGACTATTGCATTGTGGAGACCATATTCTCGGAGCTGTTCAACATGCCGGTTCCTCGGTATCTGGATATCTGTTACGGCTCCATCCTGATAGAGCTGTGTAAGCTGCAGCCCGCGACCATGCCACAAGTGCTGGCTCAGGCCACGGAGATTCTGTTCATGAGGATTGATTCTATGAATACATCGTGCTTTGACAGGTAACATTACTAAACAATTATCATTTTAAAATAAAATCAGTATAACCTGTTTCTAGTCAGTGAGAATCTTTGTCTTTTAAGATCAGAACATAATGAATACAAGACTTATGTATTCCCAAGTTTTGATGTATGCCTAAAAACTGACTGCCATGGAGAAAAGAGTGTACAATGGACAGTCTTGGTTGATTGACATTTTGTCTGTTCATCTTAAAATGTCACTAGTGTTGTCAACAAGAGTAAGCTACTCGGCTGCCTAAAAATGTCACAGTCCATGCCATAATAACAAAGATAAGCGGTTTCCGCTTATGCTTAGACGCTGCAAGTGCTATTGGTTCAGCAATCTATAATGGAGGCCATATGTTTTGTGGTGGTTAATTTTCCAGCAGTAAGAATGTAGGAATGTAGAAAAAAGACGTTGGACAGGCAGATGTTGGATCAAGAAGACCATGACTTATCCAGTACTGGAAGTCTCATCCCCACGGTAATTCTTACCTATCAAATATTGGTAATATTTATGAAGACTTGTCAATCTAAGATGTCCGCAAGTAAACAGCTAATTAGTCTTTTTACAAATATTACCGATATTAGGTAGGTAAGAATTACCGTGGGGATGAGACTTCCAGCCCTGGTCTGTCTGGCCAATGATAATAATAGATGGTTTACATGTTTTGTCCCAGATTTGTGAACTGGTTCTCGTACCACCTGAGCAACTTCCAGTTCCGCTGGTCCTGGGAGGATTGGGACTCCTGCCTGCAGCTCAACCCGGAACATCCCAGACCCAAGTTCATAAGGGAGACCCTGCTCAAGTGCCTGAGGTATGTAACGCTAACTGAATAAATGTATTATGTACTGTATCTTTTATCAGCCAGAAGCAGTTCAAATTGTTGACCACTCAGTCTTATAGAAAATTAATTGGGAAAAAGAGAAGAGCATGCATAAAATTAAGGAAATGACTTATGCAAGGACCGAACAAAGTAGGGTTACATCTGCGGAGATACCGCCCACCTCTAGTAGAATGTCGGTTAAAAAAACGCAAAGCAAACGCAACCAAGCAACACATATAGTGTAACTTCTTGCCGCATTATCTCCGAAGGGGTCGCATGTGGCGAGTTGAACCTATTTATTTTTACAGGTAAGGGGGGCTGGCCTTACCCCAACCACTTCAGTTTAAGTGGGGGTTTCCCAGCTCCCGAAAGAGCTGGTACTAATTTCTTGTGAAGACTGACTATAAACCTTGCCGGTGTTTTTTTGGGGTTTGAAATAAACACCGAAACGGGAAATCATTCCTGACACCCTCGGTGGGATTCGAACCTGAGCTCACGGCATGGAATGCAAGCACTCTACCAACTGAGCTATCGACCGGACTCGGTTAGATAAAATATCATAGATAGATAAAAAATGTCAGTGTTATGGCCGAGGGGGCCAAGTGGGCTAATCTTTCTAGCATATTTAGAATAGAACTACTTTGGTTCGATCCCCGCTTGGGGCATTTGACCATAACTTTGACCCTGGTTCAACAAATGTTATTGGGTAATTATTTATTAATAATGCATTAAAATTAACAATAATGAATTATTAATTGATGATATTAATACCTGTTTCTAGCCAGGCAGAGTAGGTTGGTGAATTGCATTCCTCTTCACAAACCAATTTAAAAAATAATAATAATAAAATACAAGACTCAGCTATGAGATGCTTGCCAAATAAATTCCCTCTAATGTAACTAAATATAAATTTTCTTTCGAAACACGCAGCTCAGTTTTTTTTAAATTGAGAGGGTTTCTACCCACCGTTGACAATTTTCATTTGATGGAAATTATTGGCCGTTGGTCCTTTGGGCCTCGACGGGTTTGAAATGGCTGTTATAGATCGTCTAGTTTATAGAACTAGGGTATCTTCTACTCAGGTTTTCTTTTAAACTAATTTACTGGCTTGAATATAGTTCTTATCTTTTGACCTCACAGGCTGTCATACCACCAGAGGATCAAAGAGATGATGCCCGAGTCTTACGCTGCCTTAATACCTGCCAAACCAGAGCCCAACTACAAGTATTCAATGGAAGGAGCAGGTAAGTGTCATTTATATGTACAAATAAAATACTCAATGATGTTTTTCATTTTATTATTTACACAATATTTCCTAACTTAAAACATGTCTCTTAGGGTGTATTGTTTCAATAGCAGCTTAGTGACTTAAGCAGATAGAAATGAAAACCTTGCAGGTAAGTTTTTTGTTAGATTTAAAGCCACCTAAACTATTTCTGAAACTACACATCCTGTTTGAGCGAGATCTGAACTATTAACAAAAATTGATCCTTTTAATGTTACCGTTGTTGATTTGTCTACAGTTTTTATTTTACAAATTAATTTTACTTCTAAAGCTACATCATGCTCAAAGCTTTTAGATTGAATAAATATTATCTAAAGAAATATAACTATCTAAAAGTATATTTTGTTCCTATCTGTACCCTTAGTACGAGTTGCAAAACTTGAGTAATGTAAAGTTTACGGCAATTATGAAAGGGTGATTTCCCCCAAAATCTGCCATTTTTGTTTGTTTGAACTTGATTTTCTTCATCACTGTAACTTTTTTGCTAAGACCACAAAGTGTAAGAAACAAAAACGGCAGATTTTGGGAGAAATCACGCTTTAATATTTTCCTTAAACTTTACTTTTCTCAAGTTTTGCAACTCGTACTAAGGGTACTGATTATCAAAAGTCCAAAATTATACCTACTTGAGCAGCTCATTCCCAAATTGTTATGTGTCATCGTTAGTGTGCGACGATGCCAAATTCACTGATTTAGCATGCTCGATGATCTGATGTGTGATGGTGTCCATTTCATCACTCTGCAGCTGGACGTCTCTATCTCCAGACGTGCTCTCTTCTGCCTTGTACACTTTAAATTGTCCTCCCACATCAGTTTTTGTGACCTCAGATATCTTTGCCTTCATGGCGTTGTCAAAATCAAACTGCTTGAGCAGATCTTCCATGAATGTTGTGTTTTCAATCCATTTGAAAGGTTCTCTTAGAGTCGTTGACTTGTTGATTTCTTCTTTTGGTGATGCAGTTGATGGGTGACGATATGGTCTGGTTTTATTTCCCAGTTTTAAGCTGATTGACGTCACATAGCTCTTTCTTGTTCTGGGACTGTATAGTTCATCTTCACGTTTGTGTGTTGTTCTCCTTGCATGGACAGTGGTAGCTTCCGTTGTTGGAGTACGTGCGACAGTAATACGAGCTCTCCTTTTATGATGGTCTTGCGTTTCTTCCTCTTGCTTATTGGAGGTTCTTCTTACATTATATGTTGGACTCTCAGCTGTTGTTCCATTATAATCTAGATTTCCTGGAATTGTAGATGAACTTCTTCTAGTTTGAGAATTATACAGTTCATATTCCAGTTTCCTCGTGGTTTGTTCTGTACTGGTTACTGAGACTTCAACTGTTGTCTCCCTTTTCTCTGAATCTAAAGGTATTAAATCACTTTCGTTGTGATTCCTATGTATTTTGATATACCTTCTTGTTGTTTTGGGGGTTCTGGCTGGGGGATCTGTAGTTATAAGTGTTTCCTTTGTAGCATCATCAGCTGTTGTTTCTTTCCGTTGGGCTGTAACAGCAATATCATCTTGGTTTTCTAATACTGTTGTCACAGGTTCCGGTGTAGTTGTGAACCGTTCAGGATAATTCTCCCTCTCAGTTGTTGTCTCAGAGACATTGTTGAATACCAAAACTTCTGTAATGTTATCAACCGGGACATAAAGCTTAATTTCACTTTCTTCTCCATTTATTTCTGAGGTGGTTGAAGTTGTTTTCTCTGTAGTTGTTGCTTTAGGTCTTATTCTCCTTGATGACCACACCCCACTTATTTTCCTTGGATATTTTACCCGACCATTTCTTGTAATCTGTGAAGTGTTTGTTCTAGTTCTGGGTACTGTTATTCTTCCGGCTAAATTTATATTCTTCGGCTTCCTCTCATTTTCTGGTGTTGAGCTAACAGCTTCTGAAGATGGTTGAGTGGTGAGGGGGGCCACTGTGTATTGCAGGGTGGTTGGCTGGTTATCATTTGGTGAGGGAACTTGAGCATTCACTAACTCGGAAAACTTCTTTTGTTTCACCCGTCTATTAGTCTTGTATGCACCTCTATCTGGCTTTGGAAGGTTGCTAGTCTTTTTCCTTGTTGGTCTAATTGTTGGATTCTGGCTTTCAGATTCAGGATACACTATTTGTGTAGTTTCAACATTGATGGTTGTGGTCTCTTCTGTCGGTGTTGCAGCTTTGTATTGTTCCATGGAATCTTCATAGTGCTCACTTTTATTCACTTTGTTTTGGCTGTAAATATTTTGTATTGTGGAAGTTGCATCTGAAGTGTACACAGCTCTCTCGGTAGTTTTATCTTCTTGATATTTGATTGTTGCAGCAGATTCACCATGTGGTGAACTATAAGTCTGTTGGATAGTATCACTTTCTTCCCGTATTGGCTTTTTGGAGTTTGTAAAATGTACTTGACCGTCTGTTGTATAAGATATAGGTGTACTCAATGTGGGAGGCAGAATTGGATCTTCTTCAGAATATTTCATTTGATTATCAACCGGGCTGGGACGGAATGGTTTTGTCGGCCTCCCTTTCCTTGATTGCTCTTGTGTATTTGCATAAGAAGGTGTAGATAGTATATTTTCTGGTGTGTTTTCATAATGATTATTTTGCAACTTTACTTCTTCTACCACAGCATAGATTTCTGGGACATAAATAGGTGTGGTAGGTTGTGGAGCAGGATCTTTTTGTGTAGTGACATAGATTGTTCTAGGATTCTCTTTTGTGTAAAGCACTTCAGTCACTGGTGTGCCTTCAAAGTTAACAGTCCTTGGTACATTTTTAGTAAACACAGGGGGACTCTCTCCCGGTGCTGTCACTATTTCTTGTTTGTACATGTTGGGCAAGAAGGTCTCAAACTTGTCGCTGCTTCCAAACTTAGTCGCAGATTTGAGCACCGGGATACCTTTGTCATTCAAGTAATAGTGATGATGCAAGTGTGTTATTACAGGTCTTTTCCCATTTTTTATTCCTTTAATGTATTTTCCATCTTCTGTTGCTGTAAATTCTTCTTCGTCAACATATTTCTTATGTCCTTTAGTGTTCAAAGTTGGCTCTTTAAGGTCTGTGAATTTAGTGAAGTCCTCACTGTTGTAGTAATGTTGTCTTCTATTGTATTGGTCGTCCAGCAGATATACTTCTCCTGTATTCAACTGTGGTTTTGCATGGACTGTCTCTGGGCTTGGGTATCTTTCCCTGTATACATTTCTTTCACTTGGACTTGGTTGCCTGACGACATCCACGTTTTTGTGCACCCAATAAGTCCTTTCATCTTTATCACTGCTCTCCACACCTTGTTTGAACACTGTCGGCTGCTTTTGTTGTATTTTTTGATCCGGCGGTGTACGCACAACTTTATCTGCTTCCATTATAGTGAATGTCTGTGATGGAGCATTATAATCCAGGTCTCTTCCATCAGGTTTAGCCGACGCAATAGAAAACATCAATTCATATTTGAACGGCCCCTCTCCCGGATCTTGGTTTCTATGCCTGATTCTTCTCACAGTCCACAGGGCCTTGATTTCATTATTTTTACATTCAGGTCCTATGCACGCAGCCACAAAAGTTTTCTCCGCTTGTAATTCATTCAACCTTGAACTGTAACTGTGGCATTCTATGCATTCCTTTATATCTTCGTCCTCAACAAACTGTAGACCGTGCGCTTGTGCTTCTATCAATTTCCCTCTGGAAAGGATTGCTATATCTCCAAATACAGGTCCACGTTCTTTATTGTTTGGAATGAAAGGTGCTCTCCTGATGTTTCTCCATAAGTTGACGTCGTCATCATCGTCTATGGTTGGTTGTTTGACCTTGTTAGGATGTTGTGGGTTGAATCGTTGACTGTTTAGTAGGAGAGCATCTATCTTGTCTCTAACTAAGGTTAGGTAGACGCTGTGCCTCAAGGCCTCTTCCCAGGGCAGTTGTGGTGGAGGATAGCCATCTGTGTTGCGTGTGCCCCTCTCGCCGTTGGTTGTATAGAAGTATGGCCCCACTGGGACCTCACTCGGTCCCCATGGACCAGGATTATGGTGATAGTGTGACCTGCTGCCAAAATTGGTGATAGCCAAGCACTCGTAGAGTATGCCCTGGAACATAAAAATTATATCACGGACCTATTAAGAACTTTGACTAAATATTCATATTTAATCCAAATCTATTCATAGGGTCTCTCAATTGGTGTATTCAAATGGTTCACAGAAGTTTCATAAAAAAAACAAATGGATTCAACACAAATTCCATGGACTAAAATTGTGTGTCATACGGCCGAGTTGCTTGGGAATGGGCAAATAATGGGAAAATCTGTGACGTTTGCCTGCCGAAAAAAAAATATAATTTCGAAATTAATGCTGAGTCCATTATGGATAAAGGCTATTTGGAAGGGGCCTGCACTTAAAAACCATCGTATTTATTTCAAGATTACTGTATTGCAAACATTACTTACAAAAAAAAAGTTCTTTGTTTTTGAACACAATAATTATTCATATTATTATTAATTAAATTTTTGATATGTATAAACATTATTTTTAAATGTAACTACATAAATATTTTATTTATTTCACAAAGGTAGTGAATCAAAAATGAGCTAGGTATATTTTATTCCAAATAGTCAGCCAAAGAGAACGAGACATTTCGCCACATAGCAATTATAATTTTTAATTGTGATGAGCGTAATAACGCTAAAACGCCGCCATGACAGGGGCGCTTATTATTTTTTTCAATGTGAAACATTTTGTAATTTTTTATGATGACTATTCGGATGTCCCTCTCTCCCTGTTAGTATTCTAATTATCATCGAAAACGTAATTTATTGTGTATGTTCCTTGACTTATAGGTTGGTTTGCGGCTGACCACCCATGCTGTAAAAATGGTTCATTTTTCCAATGTCACCCTGGTTTCAGGGAAGGACGGCAAGAGTTGCAGGGTGTACGTCCATTTTGTTTTTTTTATGTTGTAGGTTCGCATGCGGCATGTGCAACCGCGAACTTGTACGTGTCTGCTTGTGAGAATGCATATAATGTGAATCCCCAATTTAACATATCTTTGCCAATTAGATTAAATTAGATTTGACTTATAGGTTGGTATGAAGCTGACATGCTTTGAAAAATTGGTTCACTTTTTCAAATTTCGTTGTCAGGGAAAGGCGGCAGGAGCAAAAAAAGGAGAAAAGGGAAGACCGAGAAAAAAATGGCTGCATCTGATCGGTGAAATTGTGAAAGAATGAAATATACAAAGTGAATGTAAAAAGAGGAACGCATATAGCGTAACAACTTGCAGCGTTCTCTCCGAAGGGGTCGCATGTGGCGAGTGGAACCTATTTATTTTTACAGGTAAGCGGCCAGCTTTGCGCCAACCACTACAGGTGAAATGGGGGAAATCTATGAAAGAGGTGATGGATATGAATGAACGGTAAGAGGTATAAAAGGGTAGAAAAAAAATGGCCACTTTTAGCGGAATGGCGACAGAGTTACAATAGGGATATTTCACAAAAAAAAAATCTTGTGGAATTAAATTCCTTTATATTTGCTTATCATAAAACTTCTTGAATTTTATTTTTACTTGCATTTTTTACAAAGTTATTCATGTTCAAAAAGTGAAGTTTGAATTTACGCGCCAAAACGCTCCTTGGATTAAATTTTCGGCTGTGACGTCATTTTCTTTGACTTTTTATAGCCATCGCAAAACCAGCAGCGTTGTCGATACAAGAAAATGACGTCACGGGGGCTACAAATTTCGTTGACGGATCGCACATCCGTTTCAAAACCGGTCAAAATTTTCAAAAGATCTTTTTCTAATTTAAAATTATATAAATTTATTTTGGACTTGAAATTAGGCCCTTGTTAATATGCTTATCGTAATCTAACTAAATTATACACTTTTTACCAAATTCCTCACTATTGCAAATACCCTATTTGCCCGAAGACAGAAAAGCTGTGGAGTGGGCATCCATATAATTAATACGTCAGTTGGAGCGGGCATGTATCTACAATATGTCAGTAGGTAAAACTGAATAGGATATACTGATTTGAGAAATCGTGGACAAAAAAAAATATCGGGTGTAACTTCTCATAGTAAGTATAACTAATTTCTAAGACAGTGCTCATGAAAAACTTCGAAACTACAGGATTTCACACTTTTTTCTGCGTTTTTTTTCGTAGAAAATAGAAAAACAATGTGCATTTATCTGTGAAAACCCCTGCTAGTTTCATATGTCACTATGATAACCTTTAAGAGCGCTTTATACCCCGAGCTTGTCGTTTTTGTTTCTTAAATTTTATGGTTTTAGTAAAAGAGTGACAGAAATGAAACAATCATGCGTGTTTATAATTTTATTTAATGGTTCACAAAAATATACTAAAACTTTTTTTTTTGTACGTTCAACTAAGCTACACATATAGTGTAACTTCTTGCCGCGTTATCCCCGAAGGGGTCGCATGTGGCGAGTTGAACCTTTTTATTTTTAGAGGTAAGGGGGCCGGCCTTACGCCAACCACTTCATTTGAAGTGGGGGTTTCCCAGCTCCCGAGAGGGCTGGTACTCATTTCTTGTGAAGGCTGAGTAAACCTTGCCGGTATTTTATTTCGGGGTTTGAAATAAACACTGAAACGGGAAATCATTTCTGACACCCTCGGTGGGATTCGAACCCGAGCTCACGGCATGGAATGCAAGCACTCTACCAACTGAGCTATCGACCGGAATACGTGCTTTTTGGAAAAATATTTTTTCTTTTTAATTACAGAATTATGCATTGCTTAGTATCATATCAGGACATTTTTTTTATTACGTCAATAGTTTTTGAGAAAGCATGGAAAAATTGAAACCTATTTAATTAATAAAATTTCTTGAAAACAGTTTTTCCATATTTTTCGTTACTGTCACTGTTTTACTGAGACCATAAAGTTTAAGAAACAAAAACGACAGGCTTAGCCGCAACGGCCGCAACCCTCCAAAAATCACCCATTGACCAACTCGCAACTTGTAATTGCAACTCGCATGGGTTAAAAAAAACACTCCCGTGAATTTTTTTCCCTGGGAATATTATCAATGGTATTATTAACTGGCAAAATGATACTTTCAGATAAAGAAAAGCACACTCGCAACCAAACAAAAGTCACTCGCAATTTGCGAGCTGGCGAGTAGAATTTTGGAGGGTTGGGCTTAGGTCCGGTATATTCAGCGTTAATAAATGTGACTTTCAACTGATATAATAAACTACCCACACGATTGGCATAAGTGTGTCTTTTTCATTCAGTATAAAGTCGCTATGCTAAATCTAAATCTCAGCTGCAAAGATATATATCATTTGAGATTAATATTAAATGCATTCCCACAAGCAGACACGCATAATTTCGCGCTCACACATGCCGCATGTGGATCTACAGAATAAAAAACCCAATCTCAAATGAACATAAGCCCTGCAACTCTTGCCGACCTTACCTGAAACAGGGGTGACATTGGCAAAGTGAACCATTTTTACAGTATGGCTATAAGTCAAGGAATACAAGCAATTAATTACATTTGATAAAAAAGCACTAAACAATTAAACAGTAAAAGTTAAAACCTACCAAACATATTCTATAAAAAAGTAAAAAAAATTTTTTAAAAGCCTCAGCCTTAAACGCCAGCATTAGGTACAGATCAACCGCCATTTCTTTCGGTCATTGCATACTTCTTTAATTTCATCCAGAGTCATAACCTTTTTTATACTAGCTCTCTGTGCTAAAGTTGAAAATACCGGGCCTTAGGGTATATACAACTTTTAAGGTGTCGTTTTTGGTGTGTGACTCTGCTCATGATAATGGTGATTGGCGGGTCGTGAAGGAAAACGCTCGTTAGCCTATGCTCGTGGCGCAGGATCCCGCGCTTTTCTATTCCCGCCGAGAGGAAATCGGCGGAGGCCGTGTTGCCACACCAACCGCGGTGCACTTTTTCGCGAGCATAGCGAATAATAATTGATTTTAATGAGTATTTTATTTTAATTGCAGCTACACTTCAAATTGAAATTCAAAAAAATGTTTCAACCATCGATACATAATAACTAGATGGCGTAAGAAAGCAATAATTTTTGGGACGTAGGAATGAGCTAACACGCTCATTGGAAAAAATCCAAATTCAGTTTATCGTAACCTTCCAATTGTCAACAGGAAAAAAAACTGTAAAAATGGCATTCTAAGATTTTCGATATTCACAAACAATACGAGAAATCGTAGCAAATAATTTGGAGTATCATTTGCATTTCACTCATAAATACCAGTTTATGTTTATATTTGAGTAAATTAGCCTCTCCATAGAATATTAACTCCATGGTTTCAGCCTTATTAATTATTGTTGAGTGAGGTCCGCACATGAATTTATTCCTTGGCAATATTAAGCAAAAAGTTGTTTGCCTTTTACCTAGTAACCTGGCCGTGTGACGTTACGATTTTGTATAATATGTCAATAGACAAATGAAATCCGCACGTGAATTGACATAGAAAAAATTGTGTCGTTGCGTGTCCGGGTTGCTAGGGAAAAAGTAAACAAATATTTTGTTATTGTTTGCTAAGGACAATAATCCCATACAAGAGTGACGTTTGGTCGCTGAGAAAAAGTTCTGAATTTAAATTTGTGCTCAGTCCATTAACGCAACATGACAAAATCGCTGCCGGAGCTTTGTTTTGTCCAGAAAAATATATTACTGTGAACCCAACGACTTATTGGTTGGTATGAAGCTGAGCACCCATACTGTAAAAATTAGTTCACTGTTTACCAGTGTCACCCCTGTTTCAGGGGCAGGCGGTAAGAATTGCGGAATTATGTTTGTTTGGATTTGCTTTTCACATGTGTGTAGCATGTGTACTCACCCGTATCTGCTTGTAGGCGTGCATTAAATGTGAATATGAAATATGTTAACATATCTTTGAAAATTAGATTATAGATAGATATAATTGATTTAATTTAAGGTGCATCCTTTTTTCTATTCGCCTGTTCAGCTTTAGCAAGCCAAAATGATAGCATTGCCATTTAATATATTTCATAATTGACAGTCTTACGCCAAGCACTTTATTCAGAGGGGTTTTCCTATGCCCGAGTAAGCAGAAGTTTTTTTGAGTTTAACTCTTAATTTAATGTAACGAAAATGTATTGAAAAAAATGCGGTGATCAAATTAGTGCACTGCTGTTTCTCAACGAAATTTGCAATTAAACTAAAAACACAATGCTTTTCACACACAGAAAATTTATGGCTCATCCGCCGCCTAAAGTGGATTCTTCGCACAAAAAAAAGCGATGATCCGTGGATAATAATAATCTAAGTTGCAAATATATTTTAAAAATTAAGATGCATAACCACAAACAGACAAATGTAAATTCGCACTTACAAATGCTGCATGTTTACTTACAAATTAAAATCCAAACCTCAAATTAACATAAACCCTGCATCTTTTGCCGGCCTTTTCTGAAACAGGGGTAACATTGTCAAAGTGAACCAATTTTTACAGTATGGATCAGCCTCATATCAACCCAACCCATAAGTCAAGGAATACAAATAATAAAGTGGATCGTGTATGGATTAAATATATTTTCAATAACAGTGAAATAAGTGATTGAAAAAATATATAAGGAATATTTCTGAATACAGCTATTTAAGTTAACATATAAAATAAAATTAGCAACTTACAAAAACAATTAGAAGAATTGGTAAGAAAAGTCTGTGCACTCTCAACTTATGTGTAGAATATTTTAAAACAAAACCATCCATGGCGGCAAGGGGTATTCTTAATTTCATCCACACATTGTTTTTTATCAAATCACTTTTACTTTATCCTCCTTTAAAGTCATATTCACGCACTGATGCCTTATTAGGGTTCACAGACGTACGATGCAGTTTCTTTTGTCTGCTTTGGATTGTTTATAACAGTAAATGCCCGAACAATGTACGCGTTTAGGATTTCAGTGTTTTGGTAGCGTTTGCCGCCGTCCTTCCGTTGCGCGCGCGTTTGCCAGTAAAACTGAATTTGAATTCCGAACAGCAGAAAACAAAAGTCGGCGCTCGAACTTCCCGCGTTCTTAATTCAAAACTTACTGCAGGTAGGGTGCGGGACAGTGGTGCCGAACCCGAGGTATCTATCTGACAATAAACTCAGCACAAAAAAAAAAAAAATCTCCTAACCTCACACCTGTATGTGATTGCAGCCCTCAGCAACTAAATATTTGTTTGCTGTTTCGCTAGCAACCTAGCCGTGTGATGATACTATTTTGCTGTCTATGGAATTTTTGCCGAGACCATTGGAGTGAGGAAAATCAATAGAGTTGGCACATCTGTCAACAACAATACATGTAAAGTAACTCAGCCGGGTTAGTTTTATTTTGTTATTGGATGCTGTGGATCCTAGTTACGTAGACGTGTGACGTTTTCTCGCCGAGAAATGGAACAACCACTGTTGCTACTTGACTAGTTCCTTGGCAGAATTTGAGTAGCTTTTGATTTTCATGCCATGCATTTCATTATAAGAACCATCTGTATCCACATCCAAGTTGGATATTTTAGTATGAAACCGAATCTCCGAAGAAGCATGTGGAATCTAATAGCCTTACAAATATCACTTTTTGAGATTAAAAGTTTTCTTGCTGACATTCTTAGTGAGAGTTTTATTTACTGTCAAATGAATATATGTAATCCTTACCGGTACTAACTTCTTGTGTTTACGAAAACAAAAACATTACTGGCTCCGGTCGAGTTTGAGCCCACGTCTTCAGCCAATAAAGCGAATGCTGATCAACCGGATATATAGTAACTTGTCATATCTGTTACAATTATGATAAAATTAAAGATGCCTGCTCCATGCATAATCTAAGTAAAAGTGACCGATCCGTAAATGAGCAAATGCAACTTTTTTTGATCTTCTGGAACAGAGATGACAATATTGGCGAAAGTAGATTAGTAGAAAGTGATGCGTAGGCGGTGGTCAGCCTTTGTAGCATATTCTGTTCTGTTTCTCTTATCGAAAGTTGAACTAAATTTTAATAATATACCTTAGTCTTAATTGACTTTACTTTCCAAGCAGGGACGCGCATCCAATAGAGGCAAAGGTACCTAGGCAAATGGTCAAACGTCACACGTCTATGGGACTAGGATACCTACTTAGCAACTAAAAACAAAATATATGTATGCATTTTCCCTAGCAACACAGTCGTTTGAAATCACATATTTTTGGTCCATTGTAACGTGTGCAGAGTCTATTCTCGTAAAAAATGCATTTAACCTTGAAATAAATAATCGAAATTGGAATTTGTAGTTAAATTATATTATAGTTAGAGCTCAAATTAATTTTGCTTATTTAAAAGGCATGAAAAATATATTTGCCTCTACCCAGTGCACTTTTCTGCTTTCAAAAGGTGTTCCATGACTGCTCACTTCCGAATGCGTTCATACATGAAAGGAAAATTCGTTGATTTAGTTTAAATCAGTGGTTCCCAAACTTTTAATTTCGCGTACCACTAATGAAATTATAAATCAGTGGCGTACCACTGAATTGCAACAGTTAAAAAAAATCATTCAAATGGTAAAGTAATAAAAACTAAACATTATGCTTATTTATTTATTATAGAAAAAAAATACAATACTCTTAGTGCAGGGGTGTCCAACATTAGTATTTTTGTAATCGTGGCCTGACAGGCCTGTCTTAGTCTGAAAAATGGTGCTGCATGTTCGAAACAAAAGAGAAAATATTTGGCTCAGTTGTACTTCACTTGAAGCGCGAAATTGAAAAACGTTTTATCTTATTATTTACTATGTATTTCCTATGGCCATGGCTGCTTGCGTACCACCTTAAGAAGCGTCGCGTACCACTGGTGGTACGCGTACCATAGTTTTGGAACCACTGGTTTAAATGAACCGCGTAGGTACCCACGCACCGGAGCGTCCATTACCCAACAGACGATTTGCCTACATACACAATATCATACCAAACAACGGGTTATTCCTCTTTTTTAGTCATCTCGCTCTCCGGCCATTGTTTGTTTGTTCAAATCGATTCGCTCGCCGTGAAACAATAGCCAGGAAAAAATACCTAAACGATCAAGTTCAATTAATTTACCGCCATTTTATTTTTTCTTTTGAATGGTGAATAGCGCCCGTCGACTTTCTTTTTTTCATGCACCGTAAATTAAACCGCATTATGTGATGCTGTCCCTAGTCCGTAATACTGCTTTTCTCGGGTATGCGATTTTTATCTAGTATTGCATAAAAGTTACTACAAATTTAAAATGTTTGTTTTATGGAAATAACATGAAGTTTAGCATTTAAAATTGAATATTTTATCATTAATTGTCTTCCATAACTAAATAAGTTGGTTTGAGGTTAGCCACCCAAACTGTTAAAAAAGTACACTGTTGCCAATGTTTCCTACCCCTGTTGTACCCACGAAATAACAAGTGCATGATTTTGTATGTGATGGAGTGTGAACCTTAATAATATAGCTGCAAATTTAATTGTAGAAATATTCGGAAAATGTCAATTTTCCAAAAAGGGTAACTCAAATATTATTTATCAGTACCTACTTACTATATGTACTTCATAGTATTTTTGTTCTATCAAAATTTCACTTATTCTATAAATGTAAGAACGAATTTTGCTTGCTTCCTTATTGTAATTTTCTATGCTTATTTTTAGCAAAATATTGTGTACAGTTTCCCAAGCAGTCAAAATTCAATCCGCGAGGTGCAATTTTTTTATTTTTAAAAATTGCGAAAACCTCCGCCTCTCGCAACAGCATAATCTTCTTCGTTCTGTTATTCAATGCGCCGAATTATACGGGATTCCAAAATAGTGACGACTTTATATTGTTCCACCATGGCCGGAAGAAAGATTGTGATTATTTCCCAAATTTTAATGACGATGGCTCCCAAAAGTCTTCATTATTATTGTCTTAGCGTCAGAACAATGCAATATTGTTTGGAGATAAATACAGCATTTCGCCAGTTCCTTCAAAATGTTACTTTTACTCAAAGAAATATGATGTTCTCATGGAATAGCTTTGGGAAAGTGCAACTTACAATGTACAAAAAAGTTATGTAAAATAAGCTTTGTTATTATATTCTATATATTGAAAAGTCTTAATTGATTCATGATGATTGATTACCTTAAGCTGTTTTTAAATCATTTGTAAGCTCATTTTGTTGTTGTTGTGCTGTACACTAAATTTAAAACGTACCATTTCCGCTTTACCCTGAACAAGGGATGACATCGGTAAAAGCAAGATATCAAAGCTACCACTGAATGGGTATAACTGTTTTTTGAAAACTTTTTTATTTTCGTGATCAATTAAGTACTTCATTGAATGTGATAGTTTTCCTTTTTTTAACAGGTTCTTACTTTTTATCAAAGATTACTAAATCTTGCTTGTATAAAGAAGGAAACATTGTAAAGGAAGTCATTTTGGACAACAGTAAGATTCAAACCCTGACCTTTCGAATAGTAAACTGACAGTCGATTCGTGAAATAGGCATTTAGTGTAAAAGACAGAATTATAGGGAAGAGTGGCGTGATTGTTAAGTTTAAAGGTATTGTCCTATCCCTGAAATATCTCATTTCATAACGCAGGACAATGCTGAAGGACGAAGAATTAATGTCAGGATATTTTTTTGCGATGATTTCACATCGCCAGGGAGGAGTAGTTGAAGGCGGTCACCTAACTTGCAACTGCAATGATGAGAACCAATCTTTAGTGGAATAGCATCAAAAATGAGATCACCTCAATAAAGATGCAGCTACCTGGGCAAGGAAACCTAATACTATTTTTGGAAACCGAGCCTATACGGTGGCCGCTCCAACAGCCATCTCCAACGCCATTCCTGTATCTTGAAGGAAGCTAGATTCAGAGAGGTTTTTTAAAAACAAGTCTCAAGACCCACCTAAAATAGAGTTACGTCAGCGAATGGTGAGATGCTATATATTTTCGATTGTACTCTATGGCATGGAAGGGTGGACACCTAAACAGTGCCTCAAGAACAGAATCACTGTCTTTGAGATGCGAGTCTACCATCGGATTTTGAAGGTTTCCTGGATCGAGTTCTTTCCCATATAAATACCAGAGATGAACTCCGGATGTTCATTAAAACCTGGTTTATTTCGGCCACATAATGAGAAATGAGAAGTATTGTAAGTAGGGAAGACGAACACCGGGTCGAAGAATAACATAGTGGTTGGAGAACCTGAAACAATGGTTTGGCAGAAGCACGAGATCCTTCTTTCATGCCACAGTTTCGAATCTGCAAGTCGCTATGATGATCGCCAATCTTTATTGAAGGGACACCGGAAGAATGAGAAGAAAACCTGCCTCTTTATCCAATCATATGGGCCAGCGCCATTGCAATGGCATTGCCATAAACGTGCTTTAACTGTTGAACTTCATCATCATGAAGTGAAAAATAAGAAGAATATATCTCTACGGAGGAGGATAATAACGCCTTTAATGAAATAATCTTGTATACGTTGTTATGCGGCTGACCACCCATACTGTAAAAATTGGTTCACTTTGCCAATGTCACCCCTGTTTCAGGGAAGGACGGCAAGAGTTGCAAGGCTTATGTTCATTTGAGATTGGGTTTTTATATTGTAGGTCCACATGCGGCATGTGTTAGCGCGAAATTATACATATCTGCTTGTGGGAATGCATTTAATGTAAATCTTAAATGATATATATCTTTGCAGCTTAGATTAGATTAGATCTTGTGTTGATGTAGTTAGCATGAGCATTATTGTGGTGTAGCTAGTGCAGGTACCTGTTTACTGTTCACTATTCGCTGTTCAGCCAGCAGCAGCTGTCGAGAGCGTTGTCCGTTCACGCCATCATTGTCTTTGCTGCTACGAGTTGTGCAACTTCACGCTCGCCGATTTGAATGTGGCCATTGGGAAATGCACAGCTTAACTATAAAGTCTAAACTCTAAAGCAGCGCTCTGCTCACGCCACAACTCTATAACAATATTCCTGTGTAGCTAATACAGGACAACGGGGAAAATTCTAACATCGTTGCCGACAGTTTTTTGCTCGGCTTTACCGAAGTAGTCTCCAAATTCGATGTTTTGGAAAATTAGCATCCCTTGTTTTCCATGGCACTACTTATTGCCTCGGTGGTTTGTTGAGGTCTGCCCTATTAATTTTAAAGCTTTTAACGCTGTCGTTTTCAGATATTCCTTTCACTTATAGGATCTTGATACTTTTAGTTTCTCCTAGTATTATAGATAGATTATAGATGAGGCTGACTCCCATGCGGTAAACACTTGGTTCACTTTTGCCAATTCCACCTTGGTTTCAGGGAAAGACAGTAGGAGTGAAAAGGCTTGTGAGTGCGAACTTAAACCTTTTTGCTTCTGGACGTGCATTCAATATGAGCCTTAAATTACGATTTATCTTTGCAACTTTGTTTATAGATTACAGAACTTTGATGATAGATATATATTGTGGAATTAAAGTGTGAAATAGAAAAACATATTAGAGGAAACTTCACTTCTTGAGAGTCCTCAACTTACGTGGATATATAAAAAAAAACGTATAGATTCACGTTAATTGAGGACTCGCAGAACTAAACATTCCAGCTCGCTTAATTCTATAGATTTAGATCAACAATGTAATAATTCGTATCTACTTATAACTGGAGTCTACATTGTGCATACATGATCTTTATTTCTATCGCGATTGTTTTTTTACAATATTAACCATAGCGAATTATCTTTTTTTTCATAGTTTCCTGTGTTCGCATGCTTTATTATTTATTATCAATCAATCGATCATAAAATAACATTAAATTAACCCACATTGTTTATTGTAGTTTTACATTATAAACTTTATTGCTAATAGTAATGATTGTTTACGTTATCTTAAAGATTCAGTTAAGTTTCCCTTGTCACATACATTATTTACAATAAAGAAAGCTATCGATGTGTTACCCGTATATGGAAATGTAAAAAAAAAAAAATCAAAAATAATATATTGTCACGAACTTGAAATACGTACGCTTGTACACGCATACATCATGAAATCAAAGTGACTACGCACACCTATACACGTACGATAGAACCATCTAGGACTAGTCCATGACTGTATTAGTGCATTGGAATGACGTTCTGGTGAAATAATGATCTAGTAAATGGGAGAAAGACCCCTCTGGTTCCCTATATAAGAGATCAAAATGGTACGGGCAGTACAGTCGCAGAGAGTAATTTGCTGTGAAATACCAATAAACACTGATTGTCAAGTTGTGAAATAAATTGTGAAAAATAAATTTTGTAAAAATAAATTATTGCGTTTAATTAAAAAGAGAACCCAGCAGAAAACGTAACAATATTGATACCTTAAAGGTAGAACTGAATGAGAATGGGTTTCTCAGATAAATGCTCCTTTTTTCCTATTTTCTACGAGAGAAAACAGAAATAAGTGTGAAAAATCTGTAGTTAAGAAGTTGTTCATCATAATTAGTTCACTTACTAGTAGAAGTTACACACAAAAAATGTTTTATCTACAATTTCTCAAATCAGCACTTATTTAGTTTTACCTTTAAGGTGGCGATATGGTAAATTTTATCATCAGGCAGCGATAATAATAAGATGTTTCCTTCATTTGTAAAGGCGCCAATCTCTTATCGTCTTTCCCTGAAACAGGAATGAGATAGAAAAAGGTATCATTTTTAGAGTATGGTGGTCTGCTTCATACTACCCTAGATCTAGTTTAACCAATAACCATGACCTTTTTCATACAGTTCCTTCTTTAACATTACCTCTGTGTATCTCTTCACAGTTTCATCGATCTGTTGAAGCCATTCATTTTTCGTTCTTTCCTTCCCTCTTTTTTCTTTAACACTTCCTGTAATCTAATATAATCTAAGTTGCAAAGATATGTAACATTGGGGATTTACATTACATGCATTCTCACAAGCAGACACGTACAATTTCGCGCTTGCGTATGCCGCATGTGAACATACAACATAAAAACCAAATCTCAAATGGACATACACCCTGCAACTCCTGCCGATCTTCCCTGAAACAGGGGTGACATTGGCAAAGTGAACCATTTTCTACAACATGGGTGGTCAGCCGCATACAACCTATAAGTCAAGGAATATACACAACAAATAACATTTTAGACATAAACAAATAGATAAACATTAAAATAAAATACAACATTCTAATTTCAAATTTACAAAAATTTTAAAAACTTGAGAAACCCTAGCCCTAGCCGCCAGCATTACAGATCAACCGCCATTTCTCTCTGTCCTTACATACTTCTTTCATTTCATCCAGAGTCATAACCTTTTTCATACAAGCTCTCCTTTTATTATGACTCTGGATATTCCATTCATTCGCAATTTCGGAAATTTGGTCCATCCATATCTTTCTCAGTTTTGCTCTACCACGACATCCATCTATTCTTGCAACATATACTTTCTTCTTCATTTTTTCCTCTGTATTACAATTTTCTTCTATTTCATACTACCATAATCTCATTGTATTTTTATTTTTTGAAATCAATATGCCGTTTTAAGAATTACATTAATAGATTATATCGTAATGATCAGTAGATATAAAATCAAGACAAAGTCGATCAGGTTTTAATTTAAGCTTTGGTAATTTTAAATGAAGCGTGCGTTTAATTTAATCAATTAACTAAACATTTAAACAATGGCTCGTCATGTAATCTTGCAGGATTATTAATTTGCTGTTATGTTTTGTTGTTGTTGGAACACAATGGATGATGGCGGTAAATCAAGGCACCGCGTCTGTAAGTTGCCCACCGTTATAAGTGCCGCCAACTCTGGTGGTGGAAATTCACGGCCAGGAAAAGTTGTGAAACAGCATTGTTCATATTCATATTTAAAACTTTACTAAAATGTAATTCATAAAAAAACAGAGCCGTTTTACGAATTGAAATCATCAAAAATATATATACTTCTTTAATACCATTTTAAGCAAGGAAACGATTGAAAAAACTGCCGAAGAAGTATTGTAGGAAAAGTTCTAAAAATTGGGAAAGTAGTGGGAAAAAATAATGAAGTGAAAAAAATAATCGACAAAACATGCTTTAATTTGGAAAATATAGTAAGAACTGGTGGGCTTTCATTTTCCCTTGCTCGTAGATCCTTCTGACATTTTCTTACGCTCCTTCAGAGTAAAAATAAATAAAGGCAATTTCCATCGTATCAGTTGTCCAAATTTCAGCTGTGTCTGTCTGTAATATTAAGTTGAAAAGCTACATTTAAATTTAAGGCACTTTTATTTAATGCACGCCTGTCGTAAGAACTATCTTACGGCAGGTGAACTTACACTAGTAAGTTCACGCTTACCCATGCGCATGTGTGTACTTAAAAAAAAACACCTTGCAACTCCTGCTGCCCCTACCTGAAATCGGGGTGGCATTGATTTTTTTTAAGGAATCCCGTGCGGGAGGCTCCCCAATTCTTGAAAGTCTCGGAGGCCTATGTCACCCTGGAAGGGTGCCGCAGAGGTGTTTCTTGAGTTCTTGCTTGTGTCGTGAGGCGCTGCAAGGAAGTGGTGATTGGTGTTGGTTTTGAATAAAACCGGATTAAATTAAATCAATGTTCAATGATAAAAGTGAACCAAGTTTTTACAGCATGGGGTCAGCCTCATTCCATCTTACTTATCAAGCAACTTTAAGAAAACTTAAAAAACATATAAATAAGGAGCTGTATATATATTTTTAATTTGACGTATTTTAACAGACATTTACAAAGAGAGTAATCAATTTTCGTGGAATTGTTTTTACCTACAGTTCACATTTACCTCAAAGCGTCCCTGTGTGGGCCAGCAGGCCTACCTCCCAAGGGCAGGAGTTACGACTATTCTCCACAGTATACAGCAGAGGTTCCCAAACTTTTTTTTCTCATAGACCACTTTCAAAATTTGCTGGTTCCGGTGGACGCCAAGGAACACCGGAGAGGACTACAACTCGCAGAAATCAAAGTCGATGGTTTTTAACACGGCATGTATTCGTCAAAATTTACACACGTCACAACCCAACCCTCCTGTTCAGAGGTTGGTACAAGAGAGCGAGAGCTTACAGACGAAAATGACGAACGACACAAAAACGTCTTATTTTTATTTTTACAGCTTTATTATTTTTAGTTTTTGTCTAAATTCAGACCAGATATTTATTAGACTTTTTTTTGGATATCCGACATCGTCAAAATCACTGATGACGGGTTTTTCAAGGATTTCTTTCTAGTCCGATCGATAACTCAGTTGGTAGAGTGCTTGCATTCCATGCCGTGAGCTCGGGCTCGAATCCCACCGAGGGTGTCAGAAATGATTTCCCGTTTCGGTGTTTATTTCAAACCCCAAAATAAAATACCGGCAACGTTTACTCAGCCTTCACAAGAAATGAGTACCAGCCCCCTCGGGAGCTGGAAAACCCCCCACTTCACTGAAGTGGTTGGCGTAAGGCCGGCCCCCTTACCTGTAAAAATAAATAGGTTCAACTCGCCACATGTGACACCTTCGGGGATAACGCGGCAAGAAGTTACACTATATCGCTCCCCCAGTTCTTGTTTATCGTATACGCCAATCTTGCCAAATATGACTTTTTCATGCAGTTGTCTTCTGAATCAAATTCTACATAATCTGAGCTAAGAAAAACCGTAAAATTCGATAATGTGAGAGTTCTTTTAAATATTTTTTAAATAAATTTCTTGTTTTCATAAGACACATTGGTCCAGTACACATGCAAACATTGCTCATGTAAAATTTTCTCAATGGCGTATACGATAAACAAGAACTAAGGCAGCGATATGTGTAGCTCAGTTGCGTTTTTGCGTTTTTTTTTCCCCGTCGCGTTTTTATATTTTTTCGTGGACCCCCTCTTACAACTTGTGGACCTCCACTTTAATGGCACGCCAATGTAGACCCCCGGGAGACCACTTTGGGAATCACTGGTAGGTATACAGTAGTGAGTAGTGCACCCGGCAGGTTATATGATTGAGAAATCTCCGCCGCCGAGGAGCCGCTAATTGTCCGCCGTTGTATTATTATGTAGTTTGATTGTGAGCAGACTTTATTGATATTTTTATTAATTGTTTAGCCCTGACACGGTATGTGGGAAAACATCCAGCGCGCGCTTTCCATTTCCATGCAAAGTAAGGCGAAATTATTGTTCGCCGCATAATACTGCGAGCTGCAGTGTTACAGCGACTTAGCTAACGTTCATGTTTCAAATTATTCATTATTAGGTGTCTGTACTCTGTAATAATACCGTTCTTATGTTTTAAAGATTTCAATAGTTATTTATGAAAACAACTATTGTTGTTTTACTCTATGTAGAAATGGCCAACTACTCAATTATAACAGGTTGATCTAATCTAATCTAATCTAAGTTGCAAAGATATGTTACATTGGAGATTCACATTATATGCATTCTCACAAGCAGACACGTACAAGTTCGCGCTTGCACATGCCGCATTCGAACCTACAACATAAAAACCAAATCTCAAATGGACATACACCCTGCAACTCTTGCCGTCCTTCCCTGAAACAGGGGTGACGTTGGAAAAGTGAAACATTTTTACAGCATGGGTGGTCAGCCACATACCAACCTATAAGTCATGGATCTAAATCAAGGATATAAGAAAATGCAAAAAGCATAGTTCCATCTTTCAACTTAATCTTGTTTCAGCTATATATTCCTAATTTCTTATAAGGATAAAAAAAACTTATTGATTTAAAAAAAATCTGATTGGTCGATCTTTTAAAAATATTCATTTTCAAGTATGCTCTTCATTGTGTTGAAAAGACTGGGTCAATCCAGCTTAACAGCAAATGGGTCTTGTTTGTGAATTGAGGCTTTCTACGGTGACGATCAAGTTCTCAGAGGGCTCTTGAGGTGTGTGAGATGATTCACACAAAAACAACATTCACCAAATAAGTCATCCTAATATTTATTAATATACTATATTATGTACCCTGCCACCCCTTGTGGTGGCTGGTCTTGGTAATGTAACTGTATCATGCCACCATTCTATTAGGGGTGACCAGTATCTCTGCAGATATGTCTCCACTGTGTTGCTTTCACACTTCTTTTATTCGATATAAAACCCTGTCATAAGGTGCCAATAGTTTAAGCATATTTTTGCTCTTATTTCCTTTCCCGCTCCAATTTTTTTATACAAAAGACTAAGTGGGCATGTAAACAATAACTCGTGTAAAATTCATTGCAATCGGTTCAATAGTTTAGGAGTCCATAAAGGACTAACACACTTACATCGGTTTAGTTTTATATATTAGAGAAGATTTACAATCTATTAAAGGTAATGTTTGAATTCCAGCGTCTCTCCCCGGCACGCAGACGGCCCACCAGCTGGTGCAGACAGTGCGGCAGCGGGGCTCCAGCGAGGACGCCCTGGCCGTGCTGAGGGAGCTGCCCAACCCTCGGCTGGCAGAGCCCGAGGCCAACGATGGCGGGGAGCCCCACAACCCACTCAAGATAGACGTGTTCGTGCAGACTCTGCTCAACCTCGGCTCCAAGAGCTTCTCGCACAGCTTTGCCGCCATATCAAAGTTCCATTATGTGTTCAAGGTAATTGATTACTTAATTAATAAATTGATAATTTTTCAATAAAAAATAAAAAAATAATATTTTTTTATTGAAAAATAATCAATTTTTTAAAATGAATTTCCACAGTGTTTCACAAAAATCTTTTCAAAACTTAATTAATATTAGGATCATTTATTTGGTGAGCGTTGTTTTTGTGTATCACACCTCAAGAACCCTCTGCGAGCTTGGTCGTCGCTGTAGAAAGCGCCAATTCTCAAGCAAGATTCAGTTGCTATAAGGCTTTTTTTTTCCATTGAGAGGGGAAAATCTTCAAAAGCTTCCTGCCATTGTTTCCGCCGGCAGGATATGTGAGATTTTTACTCACTAAAAACACTACATCTTGCCACACCCTGGAACTGCCGTCAAGCATGACTTCAGAGTGTGGTGTGTCTTTACATGCACAGCATCACATTTCACTTCAAATATAAAACACAATAAAGTGAGAAATTTTTGTTACATTGTCAAAATCAATTTCTAGCATTCACGAGCCACATTGGTCCAGGACACAAGCAAACATTGCTTATGTGAAATTACCTCTGTTGGAGATAAGACATAGAAAAGGCTGTGTGTTTACCACACGGCCTTGTTGATAAAACTTAACAAAATCCAAATAGCTGATTAGTGTTTAGCGATGCAAGGGCCCGGCCGAATCATAGTTCTAATCTTTTAATTGTTATTATTTCCTGTTATGGTTCCTTGACAAATAGGTTGGTAAGTTCCTTGACTAAAAAGTTGAAATGAGACTGACCGCCCATGCTGTAAAAACTTAGTTCACTTTGCCAATGTCACTCCTGTTTCAGGGAAGGTCAGCAAAAGTTGCAGGGTTTCTGTTTATTTAAGGCTTGGATTTTAATTTTTAAGTACACATGCAGCATATTTTGTAAGTGCAAACTTACACGTGTCTGTGGGTATGCATTTAATATGAATTTTAAATGTTAATATATGTTTGCAACATAGATTATAGATTATATATATATAAAACACAGGGAATCGTTTTCTCTTCATTTCCAAATATTTGTCTCATTTAAAAAAAATCCTGGATTGCCGCCTTTACCACGTTCTAATCTAATCTAATCTAAGTTGCAAAGATATGTGACATTAGGGATTCACATTATATGCGTTTTCACAAGCAGACACGTATAACTTTGCTCTTGAACATGCGGCATGTTTACCTACAACATAAAAACGGTTTATGAAGAAAATATCTGTTGTTGTGTGCTGTAGATCCTGGCAGACTCGGAGGAGTCGCAGATCTGCATCCTGCGCAACATGTTTGAGCTGTGGAGCACGCACCAGCAGATGATGGTGGTGCTGGTGGACAAGATGCTCAAGACGCAGATCGTGGAGTGCTCGGCCGTGGCCACCTGGATCTTCTCCCGGGAGATGACGGCCGAGTTCACCAAGCTCTACATCTGGGAGGTGCTGCACCTCACCATCAACAAGATGAACAAGCACGTCACCAAGCTCAGTGAGTATAGCATTACTGATAATTAAAATAAATCATTGGTGCATTATTGTGTTACTTTAGAAATAGTTTTGACAATAAGAAGTTCGATAGAAACATAAATGCATGCAGTGGGTACAGGTTAATACATTTCAGGATAGATGGCCGGTCCGTAGTCTAGTGGTTATGCCTCAGACTCGTAAACGGAAGATTGTGGGTTCGAATCCCGGCAGAGCACAAAAAAATGTACCATTTATATTTTCAAATATGCTCTTCGCTGGGTTGAAAAAATCATATACCTTTACCAAAGATCGGTCACCAAACGAAGATTGTGGTCAATCCAGCCTTACAGCAACTGGGACTTGCTTGATTAATGGTGCTTTCTATAGCCACAGCCAAACTCGCATAGGACTCTTAAGGTGTGATTCACACAAAAACAGCGCTCAACAAATTAATCATCCTAATATTATTATTATTATAGAAGTGGTTTCCTCTAAAGCTGGGGGCAGAGACTGTTGAACGGAATTTTAAGAAGGACGGCACTCCATTTTTTATTTATTAAATAAATACTTATATATATGAGACTTGAACCAATGACTCACTCTAGTTCAATCTAGAGTTCAATGCGTCTTTGTCTTTCCCTACAAGTTGGCTGCAGGAAATGCGTGCCCTTGGTCAAGAGTATTTCCTTTATTATGTTAGAGCTGCTTAAAAAAGAGGAATTTTGGACCCTGACGATATTGTTAGATAGAGCGGAATTGAAAGGAAATTCTTGGAGATCTGGCATTATAATCCAAATGTTTAAAAAAACTCTGAACAAACAGATCAATGAATAACATAGGAACATTGTCTGACAATTTATTATTGTATTGTTGATCAGGTGGAGAGCTGACGGAGGCTCGTGAGAAGCTGGCCCGGGCAGAGTCCTCCAGCAGTGAGTCGGAGGAGGACGCCTCGCAGCCTCCCAAGAACCCCAAGAAGAAGGCCGAGGCTGTGGACAAGCCTACCGAGGAGGTAAACCATAGCTGAAGCTTACCTACATGCTTATTGTTAAAGATTTAACACATCGTTTGCGGGAAACTAGTTAACTCGTCATACACCTTTTTATAGTAACGTGCGGGAGACGTGTAAACTCGTTTCGTCGCGCCTAGCGGTAGGGCACGGGAAACTTGTAAAAACGTGGCAAAAAATTTAAAAAAATTAAAAGGTGAAAATTTCAAAAACACCCACTCTACGCCGCCATCTGGCGGGAAAATGCCCGCATACATAGTGTTAATATAATTCCACACAAACATGCAAGAACATACCACGTGGATCACCTGTTGATTCTCGTGTTCTCATGTTTAAGGTCCCTTCAATGTCAACGATCACTCCCTATAGCGTAACAAGAATATCTCCCTAAAAATAGGGGTTCCACACTTATTAGCCCTGTCCAATCTCGTATATTACAGAGCTATGAGATCTGCTTCCTGCCGACATCTTATTTTCCCTTGATCTGTGCTCTAGTATAAAACAGTAACGTTAACGCCCGTCGATCACAATCGAAATTGTGGAAATTGTGGCCCGTCGATCACAAAAAATGTGTGGAAGATACGACAGCACCCCTAGTGAGTGATTTCATATCCATACATTTTCCTACTAAAGCGATGGAGGCAGATTATATAAAATGCTTTATACTTAGATACTTTCCTTCTATGATCAAATGTAACAACAGGCTGTCCTTTTCTTCTCGAAGCACATTTCCCAAGCACGACACCTTTTTGATTTTGGCTTTGATTAGCAACCTGCTGACCTGTTTATTAGCATTTATTGTTGTTTGTTTAGATGGTAGAGCGCATGGAGGAGCGGTTGGAAGCGGCGCACGTTGACCAGAAGCGCCTGTTCCTCATCATCTTCCAGCGCTTCATCATGATCCTGTCCGAGCACCTGGTGAGGTGCGACACAGATGGAGTGGACTTCAGCACACACTGGTACAGGTGGACCATCGGCCGCTTGCAGCAAGTCTTCTTGGCGGTAAGCTAACCTTCCATACATATTATAAAAGGTGTTTGACAAAGAAGGAGTCATTTGTGATGTCAGGCATAGTTTTTATCTGGGGATTGTTTGATTTCTAGTGTGTGATTAAAATATTTCTGATTATCTACCTGATCTAAATCCTACCTTTATAAATTGGTAACAGTGATGTGTTCAAGGGCGTCGCCAAGGGGGGGCAGGGAGGGGCAGCTGCCCCCCCCTAGAGATTCTAAAAAAGTTGCCAAGTATAATACAACCAAAGTCCTAAGTCTTTGAGTTGATTTGCTTGAAGTTCAAGCCTTGAACAATCATTCCCGTACGTCGAAACTCGAATGAATTCACCAATTCCACTCCTAATATTCCGTACGCTCAACTACGCTCCGCCTGGTCTACTCTATCGTTGAAGCGGGAGAGGGGGAGGGGGGAAGCAACATGTAACCGTGCTGCGCCCGCGCCCCCCGACTTTTCTTTCCCGACACAGAAAAAGCGTTGAAAATTTTGATCGCTCTTCCATGCACGACGTGTACGGTAGAGCGATCGTTTAGCAGCCTCAGGAGACTAAAAACCTGGCTAAGAAGCACTATGAGTGAAAATCGCCTCAATGGTTTGGCCATGATGAGTGTGCACCGAAAACTTATACATGGAAACTTACAAGATTTTAATAATAAAGTGGTCGAGAAGTTTACAATGAATCCCCGAAAATTATGTTTTAATTAACCTAATATAAACAAACAACGACCACTATCCTTTATTATATTACCCTTCGTCGTCGTCATTCGTCGTCGAGTTTCGATTTTCAAAATCAATGCCATCACAGCAGATGAAACACATTCATGCTCTATAGCAAATTAATTTTTGTATATATGCTGCAATGCGGCGAGCTTACGCGTGTGTGTTTACAAATGTATGAAAACTTTTAGGAATTAATCTGTTTGTTCATACTAAAAATGTATGGAACAATATTGACATCTAGCGGCAAAACGTAAAAGTTTTTTTTACATTTTCTTTTATTTCATGCAAATTAAAAATAAAAAAAAAGCCAAATAAAAATGGATTTCAATCTGTAATCTAAGTTGCAAACATATATAACATTTGAGATTCATATTACATGCATTCTTACGAGCAGACATGTATAAGTTCTAATCTAATCTAATCTAAGCTGCAAAGATATATATCATTTAAGATTTATATTAAATGCATTCCCACAAGCAGATATGTATAAGTTCCCGCTTACATATGCTGCATGTGTACTTACAACATAACAGCCCATTCCAAATGAACATAAGCCCTGCAACTCTTGCCAACCTTCCCTGAAACAAAGGTGAATTTGCAAAGTAAACCATTTTTTAAAGTATGGGTGGTCAGCCTCATACCAACCTATAAGTCAAGAAAATTATTTTGTGTATTTCTTTACATAATCTAAGTTGCAAAGATACATACCATTTAAGATTCATATTAAATGCATTCCCACACGCAGACAGGTACAAGTTCACGCTTACAAATGCCCAATGTGGACTTGCAAAATAAAAAAACTAATCTCAAATGAACATAAGCCCTGCAACTTTTGCCGACTTTTCCTCAAACAGAGATAAAATTTGCATGGTAAACCATTGCTTACAGTATGGGTGGTCAGCCACATACTAACCTTTTAGTCAAGGAAATTATTTTGTTTAGTTCTATAATCTAAGTTGCAAAGATACATACCATTTGAGATTCATATTAAATGCATTCCCACAAGCAGACAGGTACAAGTTCACGCTTACAAATGCCCAATGTGGACAGTAGCGTGACTATCATACAAGCTAAAAAGCTGAGCATGCGTACCTTCAGAAATTAAAATAATGAATATTTTTTGAGTGGTTTAAAGATATTATCGTCATGCGTCTTTTTAAATTTCCCGCCGTCAAAATTCATGCTACTGCCATCTGTGTGGGACAGTACTAGGCTTTTATTATTGGTCATTGTCGAACAAAACTGTATTGATGTGTCAAGCGATATACCTGTCTTTGTCTAACGTATGAAAAAAGCTAAAAGTCGTAAAGCTTGTATGGAGATGTACACACATATACGATAGAGCTCTTTGCTCATTCGATATGACACACATACATTCACATATCATATGTGTCGAATACACAAAATAATAATATCAAATATGCTTAGCTTTTGCTATGGCTTTTTCCTTTTAGACGCTTGCACGTTCACAATATTATGAATGACTCATTGTATATTATATTTACATTGTAACTCGTATTTATATTATTGAATACCTACACTGTCGCGTTAGTACGTTTCATACCAATATCAGAATAATTGACTTATTGTTTGCGACTGACCACCCATACTGTAAAAAATGGTTCACTTTGCCAATGTCACCCCTGTTTCAGGGAAGGTCGGCAAGAGTTGCAGGGCTTATGTTCATTTGAGATTGGGTTTTTATATTGTAGGTCCACATGCGGCATACGTTAGCGCGAACTTATACATTTCTGCTTGTGGGAATGCGTTGAATATGAATCTTAATTGATACATATCTTTGCAGCTTAGATTTAGATTTTAGATTTAGTAAACGCAACTTTAATTATCCAGCATGCGTACGGCAGAAACCGAAGGCACGCCACTGAATGTGGACTTGCAAAATAAAAAAAACTAATCTCAAATGAACATAAGCCCTGCAACTCTTGCCGACTTTTCCTCAAACAGAGATAAAATTTGCATTGTGAACCATTGCTTACAGTATGGGTGGTCAGCCACATACTAACCTTTTAGTCAAGGAAATTAATTTGTTTAGTTCATTAATCTAAGTTGCAAAGATACATACCATTTGAGATTCATATTAAATGCATTCCCACAAGCAGACAGGTACAAGTTCACGCTTACAAATGCCCAATGTGGACTTGCAAAATAAAAAAAACTAATCTCAAATGAACATAAGCCCTGCAACTCTTGCCGACTTTTCCTCAAACAGAGATAAAATTTGCATTGTGAACCATTGCTTACAGTATGGGTGGTCAGCCACATACTAACCTTTTAGTCAAGGAAATTAATTTGTTTAGTTCATTAATCTAAGTTGCAAAGATACATACCATTTGAGATTCATATTAAATGCATTCCCACAAGCAGACAGGTATAAGTTCGCGCTTACAAATGCCCCATGTGGACTTATAAAATAAAAAACTAATCTTAAATGAACATAAGCCCTGCAACTCTTGCCGACTTTTCCTCAAACAGAGATAAAATTTTCATTGTAAAACAATCTTACAGTATGGGTGGTCAGCCACATACTAACCTATAAGTCAAGGAAATTATTTTGTTTAGTTCTATAATCTAAGTTGCAAAGATACATACCATTTGAGATTCATATAAAATGCATTCCCACAAGCAGACAGGTACAAGTTCACGCTTACAAATGCCCAATGTGGACTTGCAAAATAAAAAAAACTAATCTCAAATGAACATAAGCCCTGCAACTCTTGCCGACTTTTCCTCAAACAGAGATAAAATTTGCATTGTGAACCATTGCTTACAGTATGGGTGGTCAGCCACATACTAACCTTTTAGTCAAGGAAATTATTTTGTTTAGTTCATTAATCTAAGTTGCAAGATACATACCATTTGAGATTCATATTAAATGCATTCCCACTAGCAGACAGGTATAAGTTCGCGCTTACAAATGCCCCATGTGGACTTATAAAATAAAAAACTAATCTCAAATGAACATAAGCCCTGCAACTCTTGCCGACTTTTCCTCAAACAGAGATAAAATTTTCATGGTAAACCATTCTTACAGTATGGGTGGTCAGCCACATACTAACCTATAAGTCAAGGAAATTATTTTGTTAAGTTCTATAATCTAAGTTGCAAAGATACATACCAATCGAGATTCATATTAAATGCATTCCCACAAGCAGACATTTATAAGTTCACGCTTACACATAATGCATGTTGACTTACAACATAAAAACCCAATCTCAAATTAATATAAGCCCTGCAACTCTTGCCAATCTTCCCTGAAACACAGCTGAAATCTTCAAAGTGAACCATTTTTTAAACTATGGGTGGTCGATTTTCTTTTACAAAGGCTGAATGTTTTTATTTTACATGTTTTCCGAATTTTAACGCGAGGAAACTATGCGCAATATACACATTCACCAAATGTTAAGGGGTTGGGCTGCGTAGCAGCCAGGGGCAACGCCCCTAGTAATATTAAAATCCGGTAATTTTAGCTGTACACTTTAATTCAAATTCAAACTCCTTTTTATTTTATTTTTCTAATAAATGTTATTATAGCTCATTTACAAGTTTTTTATTGCATAGTCAAGAGCTCGTGCTCGTGTAGCTTTACACATTGGACTCTGTACTGTCACAGAATATATATGTATATAGTACTAAGATACTGTTGTTATTACAATCGCTGTAGATGTAAGGCTCGTAGTAAAAGTGAAAAGTTTCATGTGCTGTCGACTTTACCTACAATTCATACCTACTTTTCTCATTCATAGAGAATGAGAAAAGTATGAATTGTAGTAGGTAAAGTCAACTTGCCCCCCCCCCCTGCGCCATCGGCTGGCGACGCCCTTGGATGTGTTTACCTTTATTCAAAGATCACAACTACGATTAATTGATTAGTTTATGCTCCCCTTTTCATAATCCATGACTTCTAAATTGAAACATACCAGATTTTAGATTATGACTAAATAGATATGCCATATTATAATTAACCTGAAAAATTAATTACACATTTTGAATCACTAGACTAACCGTTATGGGAGAACTTACATTGTTCTTGACATTTGAAGGCATGAGAATTGGGGATGAATCGATTTGAATACAACACAATTTTAAATATGATTATGTCGAGGGAGGTTTATAATTATGTTTGGGAGTATAACAATTATTACTTTGTACATGCTATATTGGCCTAGCCTGGCATCTAGCATCTAGTTAGTTGTATTTTCATCAGGTGATCAAATACAAAGCATACTTACACAATTTGGATTGAAATAAGATGGAGTCTGTATAGTCTGCATGATTTTGAAGATTTTTTTTTACTTTTTGCAGCATCACGAGCAAGTCCAGAAGTACAGCAGCACCCTGGAGACTCTGCTCTTCACCCCAGACCTGGATCCCCACATCTTGGATGTCTTCCATCAGTTCATCTCTCTGCGCTCTTAATATGGATCTCACTCCTACATATTACATCATATTCATTTGTGATTTAAGTTATTGATAGGCTGTATGAACAATACACGTGCATCCTTCATGACAATGAAGACGGAAAAAACCCAATTATTTCATTTTTATCTCATCGCGTTGACGTCATGGGTCTTAAGTGACTTGGGTTGTAGCAATCGATAACAAAATATCAGTTTGCTTTTTTCTCCTAGTAACCCTACTGGGTAACAATTTTTTTTTTGTCAATGTCATTTGTGCTCCATTATTTTATACTTCGACTTGGTATTCAATTAAATTAACCACTTTTATTTTGAGTCTTATTCACCGAGCTACAGTATAACACCAATAAAATGGGACAATCTATTGTTCTCAAAGAATGACACAAGTAAGGACTTATACTCAGCATTGACATTGGCATTTTCTTTATTTGTGCCAAATTCAGTCAAAATAAAAGTGTTTTACTGGGAAAATTGACACAATTAAGATTGGGCCATTAGATGAAGCAATCTAAATAAAATTGATTAGCCCAGTCATAAAAATAGGTTCTAGTTCAAATGTACAAATCTATTTTGTGTTAGTCACTTTTGTTACTGAATTGAAAAAAATATTGTGAATAAAAAGGATGGCGCAAGAGATGCCACACATTCCTTTTTTAATATTTCTTTCTTTTTTTTTGAAATACAGAAAATATTTCAATAATTTATTTATTGTCATTTTATTTTGTTTCATTAAGACAGTTCTCAACTTTTTCAAAATATCCTTGGCACATTTGTTTTTATTTTAAAGTGCACTTTTGTTTATGTTTTTATTTTCACATTTACTTTTGAAAAGGTCAACTATTCATGGTATAATCTAGTAATTAAAGTGTATTGCAATGAGAAAAAAAAACATTTTTAAATATATTTTATTCAGTATAAAAATGTATAAATTTCAGTATCTCTGTATCATTAGTATTATTTTGTAAAAAAATATTTAATAAACATACATTTAAAAATATAGCAATGTTTCTACTCAGTTCTTTTCCTAGAACAACCCTTGTAAGCTGTCATTTTAAAACAATCCTAAGCCTTATTTGGGCCTTGGATTTCATCTATGTTCTGATAACAAAAAAATAAAAAGTAAAAAAGTTAGGAATGTTTGTAATGACAGCTCATGTATAAAAAACGTACACGATTAATATGGCTAAGAAATTCCAGATGTACTGGTTGTCTGAACTTCAAATGTGATTTTCCAGCATTTTTGTTTTTTGAGTTATTGCTCTTTATTATTAAACGTGCGATATGTTTGTGAATAAATATTGATGAACATAAAATAAATGTATCATCAGAGCCGTTTAGCCTGACAAAAAGACTACACTCTAAGATGTAAGGCAAGATTTTGTTGTAATCAGTTATGAGACAATCATCAACGAGGGCTATCAAACAAAAATAGGGTTTTTTTTTTTACATATAACGCTGAAATCTTAGGGCCCTACCTCACCGGGATGCCATGGCGACGTCGCCGGCTACGTAGCCATGGCTACCTCTGGCTACCTACGGTCGCCAAATGGAGTAGCCAGTGGCGACCATCTGTCAGTTCAGTTCTCCCTCGTATCGAGAATGGACGCTTCGTGCATAGAAGAAATCGCACTTATTTATTATGTGCGTCGCAAAAAGTTTAAAAAGAAGAAACCTAAGAAGTTATGGGTCCATCCTTTTTTATCAGATCGAAGTCGAAGTGGTGTTTTTTCAAAACCACCGTCATCTCGTCTTTTTCTTTGAATAAATTAACTATTTCGTTCCAACGTTTTATTTTTAAATTACGATCGGAAATTTTTTTTATGGCGGAATCCCATAAACATGGTCGATTTTGAATTTCTACAATGAATCTTTTTGTACTGAAACTCATTTTGCGTCCATCTTGGCGGCTGGTTGGACACTGAGTGAGTGAGCCGCAGCTTGCTCGTGTACATGTTACTGGCGACGTCGCCAGGTCGCCACAGTCGCCAGTCTCCACACAGGGAGCCGACAGTCGTGGCTACGCTTCCAAATTGGCGACGTAGCCAACCCGTCGCCAAGTGAGTTACCTGTCATACATTGTAATATGAATTGTTTGGATACGTAGCCGGCGACGTCGCCATGGCATCCCGGGGAGGTAGGGCCCTTATGCCTTTTTTCATTCTATGTTTATATCTTTTATGTTCTATAGCACGTGCATTACTATGGGAAAAACAATATCTGTATCATTTACAATGAGCAATGCTAGTAAAGCACCAATGTTACCATATTGAAGTCTTATAAAGAAGTTAGGAAATCTTTCATACTGATTTAAAAAACAGAAACGAACCAGTAATAAAATATCTTTTCAGTTTTCCACTGCAGGTTCATACTTGCATACTATAATTGAATGATTATCTTTATAAATAGTGAAAATAAGAGCATTTTAAAACACAGCACCGAGTTATATTTGACAGTTTTAAGTAGATGAGATTACTGTGAGTGCTTGGCGTATAAATCCATGACATCTGCGACGTCCATCTTGGATCCCAGGATGATGGGCGCCCTCTGGTGTATGGAGTCAGGGACGATGTCCAGGATTGGGATTTTCCCGTTTGTGGCCAAACCACACGCCTGCGTCACCAAGTAGGCCATTGGGACACACTCATACAGCAGACGGAGCTGGAAACATTAACAGAATTCAGTATTTTTAGTTTACATACTTTATTTTGTTCCAACAATGGATTCTTACATAAGAATAATAATATTAGGATGATTCATTTGGTGCGCGCTGCTTTTGTGTGTATCACACCTCAAGAGCCCTCTGCGAGCTTGGTCGTCACTGTAGAAAGCGCCAATTCTCAAGGACGACCCAGTTTCTGTAAGGCTGGATGGGCCTTTAGTAACCGGTCTTTGGTAAAGATATGTAATTTTTTTACCAAGCGAAGAGAATATTTGAAAATATAAATGGTATATTTTTTGTGCTCCGCCGGGATTCAAGCCCACAACTTTCCATTTAGGAGTCAAAAGTGTTAACCGGGCCGGAACATGTTTGTAATAATCGTTTTCACAGCACAAGCGTGGAAGTTTTGACGGCTATCGGTAGACCTTCCTGTATTTATTTGACGATAGGATGGTAAAAACATATAGCAGTGCGTGAATAGCTGATTGTGGTTCCATGTAAAATGTATCAGCTGTTGATGCACCGCCATGATTTATTCTGTCCTATTTACAAATAGATACAGTAAGATATACCGACGGGTGTGGAGACTCCCAACCCAGGTTTCCTTACCTTTCCATTGGGAGAACTCTTGGTGGCGGGATAGATGAAGATGCCTCCGTACTTGATGGTGCGGTGGACGTCTGCCACCATGGAGCCCACGTACCTGGCTCCATAGATCTTTCCCTTGGAGGGATCCTTCTTAGCGGCCACATACTCCGCGATAGCAGGATCCCATTGGTGGCAATAAGCTGTGCAAGTAACAATATTATGTTCAATTTTCAGGATATCATGAGAAAATACACATTCTATTTTGAGATAGATTTTTAGGTCAAATTTAGAAGTTGTTTTACATAGTTTGGCATGGAACTGCCTGCCTCATCATGTGAGAGAGCTGGCGGACCATGGATTGCACTGAAGACAAGCAAATTTCTGACATCACATGCACAAGCACCCTTGGAGTGACTACATCACGAAACGGCGCTATAAAGAAATCACCAACTCATCATTCCATTACCAAGGAACGGTATTTCTTTTCAATCTTACAAATTATAAAAAAAATAATAATACTATTGATCAAACTATTGCCAACCTTCATTGATGGAATAGATATTTCCCCTGTCAGGGATTTTCATACTGGGGTCAGTAAGGACAAACTCTCCGATGGCAGGATCATACATGAAGCCGTGCACTCCGTCTCCCAGAGACAGAACCATCATGGTAGCGGAGCCATACAGGGCGTAGCCTGCTGCCACCACTTCTCTGCCTGGGCGCAGGGCATCGGACACCTGGGGGGGACCACTGGACGTCTTCCTGAAAGGAGATAACACTTTTTCCTGGAACACTGCTTCTGATGCTGGTGCTATGGCCATGTGATTCAAGTGGCTTGATTTGATGCCAAATTCGAAGCTAGCTTAATAACTACTATTTGTAACTCGTGACATGCCCTGTGTGATATTTCTTTGGGGTGAGAAATAAATTAAACTCCGGGATAAGGTATTACAATACTGTATTCAATGAGAGCACTTGGCTAATACATGTTGAAAGACGGGCGGTCTAGTGCAACTGACCTAATAATACCGATATAATAATCTTAACCATAAAAAAGTCTAATTATTCAATCATCTGCAAACTCTTACAACTTGTACGTGCCACCCTGTTTCATAAGCAAGAGAAAAATGGGGACCCTCTTCGGGAATGTCATTGAAATATAAATATTTATTCTTTTTTTGTATTTGAAAGAAAAGTTATCCTGAAGAGTCTAGCAGGGAAATAATACAGTAATTGGAATTTTGAAGCATTTCTTTTAAGTGATATTGAATCCGGTGGGAGCAATCCTCAGTCAAAATATTAATCAATTACCTTCTAAAAGATGAAAAAATTATTTAGGAATTTCACTTGAACTGCACAACTACTGATGTTTTATTCTTCAAGCGATCTGTAGTATGTAATGTAATTAATATGTGAATAATTGTAAAGTAATCTGTTATTCTTACTTATAAATGGCAAAGATGGAGCCAATCGATATCAAGCAATCAATATTGGAGGACCCGTCCAGTGGATCAAAACAAACTATGTATTTTCCTTGTCGCTCAGTTTCAACCTACAAAAGTAAAATGTTTTATTAGCACCTACTTACTTACAAGTTATTTAAAAAATATATATAAAAATTTAAACAGCATTATATTAACAATTTGTGTTATCAGAATAAATTCTAGATAAGATGTCTCAGATTGGAAATCTCGAAGATATCGTCTTGCTGTACTTTTTTTTATTATTTACCTCAATGACATTTGGGTTTTCTTCTGACACCAGCAGGCATGTTGTGAATGAGGATTTGAGCATGTTGATGAACAAGTCGTTGGACAGTACATCCAACTTTTTGACTTCCTCGCCTTGGACATTGGTTTCTCCAGAAATTCCATGACTGCAAAGATTTACTTAAATTAATACATACTTCTGTTTAATCCATAGATTTACAATTTTATAATCAGATATATGTCTTGTCTTTTTAGAACACACATTCTATAAGATTATTAAGATTTTTTTTCTAAATTGATGCTCCTTGACTCATAGGTTGGTATATTTTGAGTTTGAAATAAACACAGAAACGGGAAATCATTTCTAACACCCTAGGTGATCAAACCCTACCCCTCTGGCATTGAACACAAGCGCTTGACCAAATGAGCTATTGACCGGACTCCGATCTGGTCGGAATTGACAGACAATGACGAAATTGCCCAAGGATCTCTTGATTTTTTTTTTTTTTTTTTTTTTAAATAGATTTGTGGAAAGGAATGCAATCCACCAACCTATTTTACCTGGCCAGTTGTCTTCATGCGAAAGCAGAAGCTTGTGTGCATGCAACGGCATCTGTTGAACCAGGGTCGAAGTTATCGTCGCGGGATTCGAACCAGCGTTATCCGGTTCCAAATAACCTGTCTTGATCCCCGCGGCTATAACACCGATTATTATTAATTTAATGAAATCATGAAATGTATTGTCCTTGATTAAAATTAAGTAATTGTTTACTTTACCATTAATTTATGAGGCATTCACTTTGTAACCTTTCATTTTTTAAATATCAAAATTAAAAAAATTACTTGTTAAAATAAAAAATCATTCTAATACCTGTCAGTGATTTATTTATTACATCGTTCACAAAAATGATAAAGAAATTACATCAGTCAGTTATACCTACTTATCAAAATAAACACACTTATTATGATAACTATTTTCAGACTATGAAGAAATTGTCAAATTATTCATAAAATACTCTTATTTACTCAGTTGTTCAGATAAGACTATTGTTAGATGACTTAGAAAGTCCAGAGGAGTACATGTAATTAAAAGGTTAAGATGATATTTATAAACTGCCAAATTATGAAACATTTCATCCGACATTGAGTGTATGAATGCAAAATGTGAAAGCATTCAAACGGTGGTAGGAAAGCTCAAATTCAAGGTGGACATATTTACATATTAAAATTAACTTTCAAGATTAATTGCATTTTTTGGGTATTAGACGAAGCGTTATGGGAGAACTTAAATTAAGTATTAGAGGTAGAAAAGCCGTCGACAATATATTTTGGTGAAATGATCTTCAATTTTCCAAAACCTGCCCCCCCCCTAGATTTGATCCTGGGTACCTACACCCTTGACGTGAAGTTTATTCGTGAAACCTTACTCTAAATAAATCTTACTTGTTCTGTAATCATGTATGTTTTTTTTTTTTGATAAATCTGTAGTTGTTGAGCAATTATTCAGTGAAAACACTTGAATTCAACAAATCGATTCAAAACGTTTTTTTGCAGGTTTGTTCCAAATCAGATTTTTATTGGAGGACAAGCGTCACAGCTCTATGTAACTCGGGTGCATAGCATCCAATAACAAAATATAATTTAGCCTTTGTTCTAGGAGCCCCACCATGTAACGTCACAACTTTTTATTTATTGTGAAAGGTATGAACTTCATTAAAACGATAATCATTAAATATTTTTTGAGTAACGGGAACGCTAATGGATATATCTACCTAAATTATTTTAGGTCAGAATGGCAGAGATAATTATGTTTTATCTTTTACATTGACATGTTTGATGTTCCTAGCAACTGTAAGCATTGGCTTGAATCTTTCTTACAAGTAACTAAGTAAGAACGAAAATCGTCTGAGTTTTGAAAAGACTCTGAATATACAGTTAGCAATGGAGACGGAACATTCTAAATTCCCCTGGCAGGGTGACAAAAGGCAAACAAATATTGTAATTGATTGCTAAGGACTTTAGTCACATGAAAGTGTGAGGTTGGCCAGCCGAAAAAAAAACTACATTCAAATTTGAACCGAGTCTATTTTATTTAAAAAAACGATAAAGAAGAAGAATGAAAATGTGAAAAATAAAAGGAACAGCTTTAATGACTTTCATCAATCCAAATAAAAGATCTATCTGTTTCTTTCATTATGTATTCACAATTTTGTGGCACAACTGTTCCTACAGGAAAAAAATCTCAGGGGCTTTATGTAGGTAGATCTATCATTTAGATCAGGGGTCAGCAACCTTTTGTTGTAAAAGGGCCAAATATTTTACGTGTGATTTAGTGCGGGCCGCACTTGGGCAGTGGCGGATCTAATGGTCAGCATTTCAGCAAATGCTGACCAGCACCCCCCCCCCCCCTCTCTTCCCTGGGTCTTGTGAGTGATGCATCGTAAACATTAATCAATTGACATACGAACTACAAATTAAAATTAATTCACTAATAATTCTACCCCCCAAAATAAATCTCATATTGTAGAATCCCCCCCAATTCAATTTGGAAATCCTACGATTCTTTCAGGTTCTAATTCAATACGTTCATTTTTATAATTTTAAATTTCTTGATACATGCTTTTATTTTGTCATTGAATGAAAATCGATTTACAGTTTTCCGGCACGTGCGTTGCGGGCCGCACCAAGACGCCACAAGGGCCGTAGGTTGCCGACCCATGATTTAGATTGATGGTAACTTTACTAAATAATATTTTTATTTTATTAAATTAGGTAAGAACTTGGTGATAGAATCAAGTTTTTCAACTTCGATTAAGAAAGTTATTGCAGAAGTAGATTTAAGTAGGTAGCAGGTAGGTAGGTATGTGGACTTTATTCTGTAGGTGGACTTGGATGTGGATGACGGAAAAAGTTTTAAATATAAATGACTTGAAATATTTTTACTCACAGACTAGCTATCCCAGCCTTCCTCACCGCAGACTGAATGGCCTTCACTGCAGTCTGAATGGAATTTAAAAGTTGACTCAGGTCGCCGGTGGCATTGGGAACTTTTCTCTGAGCAGCCAAAACAAATCTTGTAAGGGTCATGCAGTTCGTGTCGATGGCTGGACCGATGTTCAAAGCCATTTTGAACTTGATCTAACTTATTGAAATAAATATTAGTTAGTTTTATATGTAATGAACACTACTTTACCGGCGAATATCTCGTATTCAAATGAAAAAGATAATAATTATTTCATACGTTAACGCTGTACGTCATGTGAGCAACTTTTGATAACCTTATCAATATTCTTTGAGTTTTGAAATAAAAAGTTGTCAGTACAATATTGGTTTGTTTACAAATTTTCTTTACACAAAATATTTTAATTTTATAACATTGTTTGTATGCACGGAGCATTTACCTTTTCATATTTAAACCAATCATCATCTTTATCAAGACGAGCCTCCAACTTGTGACCTTCAAAATGAAGTAGGTTGATAAAATGTTATTTTTATTATATTTTATTGTTTTGGTAAAATAGTACAATAATGTTGTAATATTGTTTGTTGTACATGAGAGGAATATGGGAAAAAGTTGTTTGAAAGATCAAACTAATAATAGATCTATATACATACCTACTTACATTTAAAATCTTACAAACTTTTGTTATTTCTTTTAATACAAGTTGAATTCAATTGAATAAAATAATTTAATACCAATTTCAGATAAAAGATCCATTGTTTTATTATGTTTAATCAAAAAGTGAAAATAAATATCAAGAAAATAAAAACCGAGCCAAAATTTGAATTTCGTGCATACATAGATCTAGTACCTCCTTACCACAGAGTATAATAATATAGCTCCTTACTTACTCTGTGCGTGCACTATAATTATTTGTTTGTGGTATATGCATTCCATTTGTCTATGGTGTTGTGCTGTCAATTGGTGCACGGTGTTGACCCGACAAAATTCCCTTAGTGCTGTCACAAAAGATTACCATATCCATAATCCCTACAAATTCATTAAAATTATAAAGAAAAAATTAATGTGTTATGGTTATAAGAAGCTAAGGCATTTATTATCATAAAAAGTGCATTATTTTTTTTTACTCATCCGCTTTTGCCCGATTTTCATACGAGAGTAGTCTACAAGAAAAGCATGATAGTATTTTCTAAGTTTTTTTTGGGAAGATGTCCACCTTCAGCGTGATGTGACAGCCGTCGAAAGTAAATAAGGCCAACTTAAAGTAAATAAGGCCAACTTAGCGTATCCTTTAATTTTTAACTGGTAAATCATAATGCTATGTCGATTTTATTGTTTACGGAACTGAATTAACTTCATAAATAACTAATTAGTATGGCCCCGAAACAGCAGAAATTCGCCGATGGTAAAAATCGCTTCATTTTCATTCATATCTAATAAATTGACCGGTAATAAAGATGTATCTTTTATGTTCACAGGCGAAAAAGTTTTATGCTTTCATGGACCATTAATATACGAGGCGAAGTGCTTAAAACATCAGATTTCGAAAGAAAAACATGTGAAGTATTTCATACACTATGCGGGGTGGAACAAAAAGTATGTATTATGTTTTAAGAGGATGAAATGCATCCATATTGATTCAATCTTTAATCAATGTTGCATGTAGATAAACAGTCGGGATTTTGAATTTAGAACTGTAAGTTCGTTATTTGTAAAATGTTGTTTGCTTGCAGTTGGGACGAGTGGGTTCCAGAAAGCCGTGTGTTGAAATATAATGAAGTCAACGTTCAGAAGCAGCGAGAAGTCCAAAAAGCACATTCCAGCCAACCTCCCAAGCCCAAAAAGAGTATGATACCTCATTCATGTAATACATTTATCTAGGTATTTATAATCCAGAATCGACTGATAGGTTGGTACGAGGGTGACCACCCGTGCTGTAAAAATCGGTTCACTTTTGCCAATGCCACCCCGGTTCAGGGAACGGCGGCAGGAGTTGCAAGGTTTATGTCCATGTGAGGTTTTCTTTATTTGTATGCACACATGCAGAATGTGTAGGCGCGAACCTACATGTGCCTGTCTGTAGGCATGCATTTCATATGAGCCTTAAATGTTAACATATCCTTGCAGCTTAGATTATAGATTATATAATAGACTCGGCACAATTATATATTATTATTAATAACATTACAATTTTTTTTTCTATGGAATTTGTGCGGAGTCCATTGTATATGGTAGGACAAGACTGGCTGTATAAACCAAATTTTTCAAAGTGTCTTTTAATCAGTCAATTATTAATATAATGGTACATAAGTACCCTGAGTATAAAAAATTGCACTCCCCTCGATCGCGTCAATAAAAAAAAAAAGTACAAAAAATAAAACACTAACTATGAGTGCCGTCATGTGTAATCTAAGTTGCAAAGATATATTTACATTTAAGGTTCATATTTAATACATGCCCACAAGCAGGCACATGTGAGTACGCGCTTATACATGCGTGTGTTAACTTACAAAATAAACCAAACCTCACATGACCGTAAACCTAGCAACTCCTGCCGCCTCTCCCTGAAAATCATTCCAATCTATTAGTCAAGGAACATTGTTATGAGATATTCTATAAATATTTAATTTAAACAATTGAGGGGAGTACCTACTGTGAGGGTTTTTCTTACTTTATTTTATAAGGATCTTCAATGAGGTGTTTGGCCGAGCTCTGAAGAATTATGACTTTGCTTGAGTGCAAAGCGCCAGGAATCATATCACTTACAAAAGAGGATAATGAACCAAAACTTTATAAACACTTTTATTTATCCACATCACAATATATAAATAATAATATATTTATCCACAATCACAATGTATATATTATTATATTTACCACAGCAATATTGATTACATATAACCAAAATTCACATGCTTGTGGCTCTCTCGCCAGGGAAGCTTTTTCTCCCTTTCTGCGTTCTTTTGTTTTTCTTTTTTTATTCTAATTCAAATCTAATGTTCCATTCCACCAAACAAACAAATTCATCTCGTTACACTACTTAGGGTATTGATGTATCACAAAAATATACAGAGTCTCAAATACCTTGTGATAATCAGGGATAGAGGCATCTATGAATGACACTTAAAAGGTATTGTAATGCTTCTAGCCCCGGCCAAGACTCGCAAGTCTGAGAGTGGAGTGTGCATGACGCCCAGTAAGGGTTCACCCGTGGTGGAGGCTCCAGCTAGCACGGGGGCCAAGGAGAAAGAACCAGAATCTCGTGCGTCCACGCCGCAAGCTGATACCGTCTCCCAGGACTCTGGGTCAGAACAAACAAGGTAACTCACTCATCATCATAGGCTAGCGAGCTGCAAACTCAACATTGGAAAGTTAAATAATAAATATTACAATGATTTATTTGGTGAGCGCTGTTTTTATGTGACTCACACACAAAGAGCCATGTGCAAGCTTGGTCATCGTTATACAAATTAACCAGTTCTCAAGCAAGACCCAGTTGCTGTAAGGCTGTCTGGACCTTTGGTGACCAGTCTTTGGTAAAGATATATAATTTTTTTAACCCAGCGAAGAGCATATCCCCACAATCTGGAAAGCACAGCCCCTAAAATGAAAACATTTGTTGAATTTTTTATGTTTGCAATGTGTAATTATGCGATTGCCTTATTTAATGTCTGATACTAAAATCTGTCCCTTAATACTGACAAGGTTTTTGAAGCCTTTTTGTTGATTGATTTTTTTTGTGAAATGAAAAACCCTGTATTCTAGTAATTTTTAGTTTTTGAATGTATTGTAACATGTAAAGATTCAAAGTCATTTGATTTATTGTTTACAGGAAAAAACGAGGACGCCAAGATTCATCCATAGAATCTGAAGAGCAATTCCAAAATAAAGTGGAAGTAAAAATCAAAATACCTGAAGAACTAAAAATGTGGCTCGTTGATGACTGGGACATCATAACGAGACAGCAGAAGCTCGCGCACCTCCCCGCCAAACTCACAGTCTTCCAGGTGCTAGACAATTACATGGCGCAGAAGAGGAACAGTAAAACACACACGCCTAGCAAAGATGTGGTGCTGCTGGACGTGACGCAAGGAATCAAAGAGTACTTCAACGCGTGCCTCGGATCTCAGCTACTTTACAAGTTTGAGCGCCCGCAGTATTCCGAGATTCTGTTAAACTATCCCGACACCCCTATGTCTAAGATCTACGGGTCTATCCACCTGTTGAGGCTGTTTGTGAAGATAGGCCCCATGATGGCTTATACGTCCATGGATGAAAAGGCGCTGCAACATGTGCAGGTGCACTTTCAGGACCTGCTGAAGTACATGTCGGCTAATCGGGGCACGCTATTCAACCTGCTGGACTATGAGAATGCCACCTCGGAATATAACAGAAAGGTGCTCTAATTCACTTATAATATGTGTACTATTCTGGTTTCTAACTTATTTTATTCTTTTTTATAATTTTGCAATGATAACGAATACAGAAAAATAGTTTCATGACTAACACTGTCCATTTCCAATATTAACTCGATAATGAATTTCTCTACTAAAAATCAAAGAATATAACTAAAATGGAATTATTATAGTTAGTTTTGAAAAGACTGCATCCTTAATAAATAGTTCAATAACTTAGCCGTAAAACTATTTTAAATCCGGGTGTTTTAACGTTAGGAAACTAAAAAAATATCTACCTGCCTGATCCTCATACGTTTGTTTATTTATGCCCAGTAGAAAATTGCTAAAGTCGTTAAAACAGCACACCCTGATACTTCCATTTCCTAACCTAAAATGATTTTTCCTCGAGCTTTTATTTTTGTTTATTGTTTGCTTTTTGAAAGTACCAATACTCGGTAAGTAACTTAGAACAATAATGCTGTGCATAGTTTATAGATAAATTTATTTTAATTTTATGTATATTATTAATGTCATGTTTTCAGGGAATTTCTAACACAAGTAATCAAATGAGTTGAAAGTATTCCTCTTTATTGTTATTTATTTTCACATCAATATTCCCTTTTTTTATACATTTATGTTCATAAGACATGAGTAATCTCCAGTGAAATGGCTTTCAAAATCCAGACAAAATGAAAAAATTGTAATGGATTTGACATTATAAATTTATGTCCGATGTCAGAGAACATTGCCTTTTGGCAAACGTTTTATTTTATTTTTGTCGCCATTTTGTGAGAGATTACTAAAGTCATTAAAATCATCTTTTAGTAAACTCCTTTTTGGTTTTTTTGTCTAAAGAAAGATGCTCAACTATCCCATTGAATATTTACTGTTAGACAATATTGATAAAAGCCCCGTAACACATTTCCTTTATTTTTGTTTCATACAAGATGTTTCCAATTGATGATGTTTCAGCGTCCCCCTCACCTACAAAAGTATTACCTCCTATTATAATTGCAGTACTTACTCGCCATATATACATATTTATTCTGATATTCTGCTTCTTGCTTGCATTTAGACTTTAATGATTTATTTATTTATTTTTAGAGTTTAACTCCTTGAGTTGCCGACTGAAGAAAACAAGACAATTTATTATTATTTTTATTATTCTGTAGTCTGTATTCCTATCTCTGTTGCTTTATTTAATTTATGGATAAATGTAGTATTTTAAGAGTCAATGTTACGATTTATTGAAATAAATAGAGAATATCTCTCCATGTTACTTGATATAGATATAATCAAATGCTGCAGTCTCGGATTTTTTTCCAAAAATGAGATAAATATATGGAAATTCAGAAAATTACATTCTTTGTGTTTCCATGTTTTTACCACATTTTCAATCAAAATGTAAATCTTAGTTTGCCATATTTGATTCTATATGACCCATTTCTAACAAAACTGGAAAAGTACAGATTTTTTAAAGTTCCATCTAAAATAGTTACTCCGTGTAATAATTATAACTAAAATATCTCAGATAGTATAAAAATGACTTATAAATACTCAATATTATACATATTTTTAAAATTTGCCATAAAAGACACAATGTTTCACAAAATTATTATTCAAAAAATAAAACAATAATCAAGCTACCTTAATGTATTGAAATGTAACAAAATATTATGTTCATCCCGTTAATATAAATATCTAAATATAATGTAAGTTGTCTTTTTTGTGTTCTCAATAAAACCGATTCAAATACAATACTGTAAGTCTTTTATTGAATAAAAATGCCAAAATAATATGATTGTAGAAAAGGACTCCACAAATCAAAAAAAAAATTCAGCTGAATGATGTCATGGTAAATAAAAAATGGGATTCAAGATAATCCTGTTTTTTTTTATAACATTGCAAAATCTACGCACAGTAACATCTGATGATAGATGTAACAAATACAGTACGTGAGGCTTGAGCGTTTTTTCAATCTGTAATGTATTAAACTAAAAATCTATGTTCTATTTCCAATGCTATACATACTTAATTTTTTATGGTTGACAGCATCGGAACAGTGGTGTTTAGACTTGAGACTTACTAAGGTTCTTAGCAACCATACAACAAATCACGAGTGCCTGGCAACCTGGCCAAATAACTGGGACTTTTTATTTAGTTTTGTGGATTTGTTTTTAGTGAGCATCTAATAGCCTGTCGACATAATGGACTCTGAATAAATACAATAGACAACAACAAATGTAGCGTCACACTACCGGGTTGCTAGGGAAAAGGAAAAAATGTTGCTGGTTGCTAAGGGCTGTAGTCCCATAGAATTTTTATTAATAAAAATAATGGAGTTCTATTAAATGGAGAGGCTATTTATTTGATTTAGTTCTAAACACTGTGATCCATACAGTCACTGAAATCTAATTGTGCCAGACATTGTCCCTTGTTTTGTCTCGCTCGCACAACATACGTTTTTTGTTGTTGTCCTTTTCTATCACGTTATGTGTCTCTACTCCGTCGTTAATTTATGTAAGCAGGTAATGTTGCTTAGCAACGAATTGTTGATGTTATTTTCCTTGACAACATAATTTAGTGTTGTCAAAGGTTTTAAAAATATCTGATACTTTTTAATGCTTCTGTTCCATAAACGGAAATATTTTACTAAATGTGACATAATTACTTGTGAAAATTGTTTCAATTACATTTTTTTAATTTTAAGTTTCTTCAATGATGTTAGGAGTAATATCTAAAGAAGACTAAGTAAAAAAAATATCTTTTAAATCCCATTTTATTGCAATATAAAAGGATAAATGAAACAAAAAGTGAAGGGTAGAAATTGAAATTTTTAATTTTTAATTACAGACCACTTCAAATACATACATTTCACAAAAAAAAATTGTTCTCACGTGACGGTATCAGATACTATATTTTATCATCATCACATCTCTATCACTAAAAATGGCCGACGGTTTGACAGCGGGGCTATTGTTTTGTGGCTAAAGGTATCGGCAGATAAAATATCAATTGAATTTACTTAAATATTAATATTCACTGGAAATTGCGAGTGAAAAGTTACTCCAGATTTTTTACTACAATTTCTCGTACTGTTTGTGCATTTGGAAAATGTGTGGCTTGGCATTTTTACGATTTTTCCCTCCAGTTAGGAAACACACCTGTCAATAGTTGGAAGGTGACCGATAGACTGAATTCGGATTTTTGTATGATGAGTGGGGTAGCGCATTTCTAATTCACAAAGGATTGCTTTCTCAGCCTATCCAGTCCTTATAAATCCATGATAAAAATGATAAAAAAATTCAAATGGGTGATTCAAATGAAAAAGTTGTTGGTTGGAAAGCTGGAGTAGGTACCTATGTCGTAATTTATAAAAAATAATATATCAGTAAGTAGGTACCTACCCAATTAATAAGATTGGAAAATTAACACAGTTTCAGAAAAGTTTTTTTGTATTAATGTAATGTCTAATACACGCACGAATGGCTAGGAAAAATTTCTAGAACGAATACTAGAAAACTAGATAATGTTATTTATACGTAACAACAAGGGATAGAAGTAAATAGAAGTACCTATACAGCTATACTAGATCGAGCAGTTAACATTTACTCAAGTACAGAAGAAGAAGAAGAAATAGTGAATGAAAAGTCAAGTCGAATGGAGAGATTGCACGTGTCAGGGATTTCAAAAGTAATACTTGAAATGTGTAAAGTGTTTGGTCCTGACTCCTGAACCCGATGAGCCTGGTGGGAAATGAGGAAATTTTAGTTTTCATATTTTACCTACCCATAGATAAAAAAAATACATTTATCTATGTACCTACCGTAGGCACCAAAAAAACACACCCCTAAAAGAATAACAAAAAGATAAAAGGATATTGCAACAATTTAAAGCATTATTGCATTTGTCTAATCTAATCTAATCTAAGTTGCAAAGATATGTTACATTGGAGATTCACATTACATGCATTCTCACAAGCAGACATGTACAAGTTCGTGCTTGCACATGCCTCATGTGAGCCTACAACATAAAAACCAAATCTCAAATGGACATACATTCTGCAACTCTTGCCGTCCTTCCCTGTAACAGGGGTGACATTGGCAAAGTGAACCATTTTTACAGCATGGGTGACCAGCCGCATACCAACCTATAAGTCAAGGATCATTTTGTTCACAGGATCACAAGGTCAATTTGTAATTAATTGTTATTCCACTTTTATACCTATGTATTCTCTTACAAAAAAAAAATTACGAAAGATTTCTAGTAAGAATTTTTATATCACCATTTCCATACACACGAACAGATGATCTTTTCTCAAGTACTAGGTAAGTAGGTACATACTTCATACATAATTATGTAGGTACTATAATAGAATGGAAACGGGAATTTGTTGTTTTTTTTCTCGGCGAGAAAAGTCTTTTTCTTCAGTCTTTTTAAAGAAATATATTTCTGCAATTCACCAACCTATTTTGCCTGGTCAGAAACAGGTATTAACATTTTCAATAAATTATTAATTATTTTAAAGAAGTATTAATTAACAATTACCCTTTGGCATCTGTTGAATCAGGAAGTAATTGTCGATGGGAGACGACGCAGGCGGGGTTTGAACTTGCGATTATCTCAACGCGAATACTAGTGCCGACGACTTATCCCCTTGACCATACTAGCGACATGTTGTATGGGAGTGCAACCAATAACAAATTATTTGTATGCTTTTTCCCTAGCAACGCGGCTGGATGACGACACAATATTGCCTATGCCAATTCACGTGCAGACCTCATTCGTTACAATTTATTTATTTTTTGTCATGGATGCATTGTTCTGAGGGGAGAAATCGAGATGTGCTGAGGACCAAAGAGAGAATCTGTCCACATCAGACATTGGACCCAAACTTACGAAGTTGCTTGATTTGTTGCGTGAATGGACAATGTAATAAAGCCATCATATGGTCATGACGTGTGCACCGAGAGCAAAAGCCATCCATCCGGTTTGTGGTCCACCGTCCATCGTCCCGCGTCCATTCTGGCGCAGCCTCGGGCGCGAAAACTGCGCGTTGTGCAATGGTGGTCACTCGACCCAGTAACCGACATCTCGTGCAGCAGTGATTCACATGAAAACGCAAAAAACACAACGGCTAAATGTTCGTACTCACCTCATTACCAGTGAAGTCACAGCTCATAGCTAGTAAACCATGGGTAGGAAAACAGCGGTCCGCGTGCCATTTAAATCAGTGTTAGGCATAGCTGAGCTGTCAAAAAAATGTTTCATTAAGGATTTCTAGTTCGAAGGGAAGTGATAGAAAGGCAGCGTTGGCTATCGTTGATGAACGTAGGAGGAAACAATGCTATATTTGGTACTAATACTTTTATAGTGCTATTCACAAAACATTTGATCTATAGCTGATCTACGGATCCTTGATTGTTTGTATGGAAAATTCACTGTACGCTGCGGATGAGCCATGACTTTGCTGTTTAAGAATAACACCGTTAATGGTTTGTGTATTAACACGGTGACAATTTATTATACATTTTACAAATGAATTTAAAGAAAACAACATTTAACTTTATTTGAAATGAAATTTGAATTTGTATAGATTATAAATTACAAACATGTTCGGTCCTCAGACCATCATCAAAATAATCTAGTAAGCTATGCACATAGAGCCTTTTAATTCTTGAGCATTTTGATAGTCATTCATTTTATGTCTCCAGGGAAAATTTGAAGTAGCAAAAAATTCAAAGAGTAAGAAAAATAATAACTCAGGGTTGATCTCGAAAAATACAAAAAAAATAAAAATAGTATTCTCAGTGCAAAAATGTATGTAAGTACGCGTGTCCATTTACGCTCATTAAAAAGGCGTTATTGAATCTTTGTTACCTGGCTTTATACAAAAGATTTGACATCACCTCTAGTGACCTGACACCCGAGTAGGACCTAAATGACAAAGCGAACTTTCTTACATTTCTTACTCCCCAGAAGTGAAAATAAACTAAAATGTTTTATACTTGGGGTATATGTAACAGTGTAGGTATACAATATTTTGTAAATCTCACCTCAATTGCGTAAATCGAAAATGTGTATAAAAACTAAACCACTCTCTTGGAGTGCCATTGTATATTCCAAACAGTTCTGATTTACGTAATTGAGGTGAGATTTACAAAAAGTTTTATATTCGGGGTACAGGTGTATTTTTTTCTACTACAGCTGGAATGTATAAATTTTATGTTCTGCTTGAAATTATTGTTTAGTACAACAATGGTGCAACATAAAAAGATTACAAAGGCTTTTATCACAAGTGAAAACTTGAATTTCAGATTTTCACCTGAAAACTGTTTTTGGCCTGAATGTTATAAAAGGTTGCCCACCGATGTAATAAATCAACCAACGGCATATAAGACTTTTTCAAACTAGACAGAAAATCATGAATATTCTCGTGATATTATTATACTTACCTACCTTGCATATTTTAAATATCGAACAAACAAATGGCAACCCTATATTTTTATCTGACATTTCTGTTGGCGGGAAAGAAAAGTTTTTTTGACAGCTTTTTCAGGAGTCTGTAAAATTAATGAAAACATTTTTTTATGATGGCAAATCAGAGGTGATTTTTTTATATTTTATGAGAAATCTTAGAACCGAAATGGTGTCTATTTCTATATAAGGAATAAATGTTACAGACGATGGAACTGTCAAGGTTGTCCGACATAATTTGTGTTGCTTGCGGCCATTCTCAAGATCTCTGATACGTACTCCTTACATACAGAATGTATGGACGGCTGGTTACCTAATTTGCTCTTTACCTTGCTGCTGTTGTATGGATAATGGAGCAGAATCAACTATCATGCTTTACTTGCATTTATAATTGACGAGATCAATTTGTATTTTTTGAAGTATTGCGTGATCATTAATCAAATGTTTTTGTAGGTTTCTTTCGAGCAAGAAATTTAAATTTTATCTCAATTATTAGTAAAAAATTACTACTTAAAACTCGGTAAGTTTTTCTTTCAGAAAACTGGAAGCATTAAATGAAGTCGGAACATTCAGAATTTTCCTCAGTGGCGGTACGTTACAGGTTTTTTATGGGCATAGCAACCACGAAAACAGATGCAAAGCTTAACTTTTGATAGTTCGTTAACTAAGATCTTTACAAACCGACGGGTATATGGTAGATTTTCCCCCCGATTTTACCTCATGGCCCTATTGATATAAAAAAAATATGGACCTTTTTCTAAGCTCTTGTTTTTTTTTAAATATACTTACGGATATTTTAAAAGATTTCTACCAGAAAATTGAACTATTTTTTATTCTCGGGTATAATGGTATATTTTATTTCTTGACTTATAGGTTAGTATGAGGCTGACCACCCATACTGTAAAAAATGGTTCACTTTGCCAATGTCACCCCTGTTTCAGGGAAGGTCGGCAAGAGTTGCGGGGCTTATGTTCATTTGAGATTGGGTTTTTTATATTGTAGGTCCACATGCGCCATGTGTGAGCGCGAAATTATGCGTGTCTGCTTGTGGGAATGCATTTATTATGAATCTCAAATGATACATATCTTTGCAACTTAGATTTAGATTTAGATGAGAGATTTTAAGGTCTATTTGCTTCCTCTTTTTGGTGGTTTCCCTGAAAAAATAAAGAGTATACCAGTGCCAAGTATGAATTGAATGAATTATTGAAAACGTGCCTTTCATAGCAAAGCAGTAAAAGCAATTAGCAATGTGTTTGGTTTTTTAAATCCAGAGGACTTCATCATTTCATTGGAATATAGTTTTGATTAAAAATAAAAATTGTAAGCTCCTACATATTTTAAAAACAACCAAATCCTCTTGTTTATTATAGCATGCAAACAGAAAACATTTGCAATTTGATATCGGAATGTCTGGAAGTCAGCATTTAAGGTCACTAGGAATCTTATATTTTTTACGATCAACAGCTGTTGCAGAGCGGGTAACTGTGTGAAAATATTGGACAACGGCCAACAACCGAAAATTTCATTTAAAATATAACAACTGGATTGCCAGATTGCTTCACCAGGAAAACTTCACAAAACTAAAATATTCATTGCCCTATGAAAAAATATTTTCCAGTCCTTCCATTATTTTTTTTCAATTTATTTACCTACCATGTTATGCCTAGTTTAGACGGGTGGAGAACTAAAGCTATAGGTGCTTGCATGCGTGAGCCTGCATGTTTTGTGTGTGCATGCACAAGACTCATCTACCAATACAAGCTCTCATCTCTTATTATGGCTTATTTTGGCTCTTTGGCCATAGAGTATTATCCATTTTACGAGAATATATTTTCATGTAAAATGGGATAGGAAGGAACGGTTTTAAAAGATGCGAACTAGAGGACGGCGGCGTCAGAAGATAGGCAAAGTTGGAGGCAGAACTTGAAGGAGGTCAAGGCTCGAATGAGCTGTAGCGCCATTGAAGAAGAAAAATGAATAGGTACAATATGATTCATACAAAAATCTTTGATAAAAGTTGCAAAAATTACAGTAAAAAAAGCAGACACTAATCGGTTCGCTCTTACAGCAACTTCAAGTGTAACTACTGAAAAAATCCAAAAACGAAAATCGACACAAATTGGCTACTTTTACCGCCTTTTCATGATATGAAAAGTGTACCATTTTTTTTTGCAGTGTGTATTCAGCACTAAATAAACTATTTTTACCTCTTTCTACTTCGATTAATTGTCTGGAACTATAACCCTACTGTGCCAGTTTTAACCAAATAAAGTAGAAGGTAATTAGGAAAAACTGTAGTTAAAAGTAAAAGTAATATTTTGATTAACCTCGTTGATGTACTCGTATAAAGTACGTAAATTATTATTAAATTAATAAATTATATTAATAATTTTTAAGTTTCAATGTAAAACTGCGAAAGAAAAGCCAAAGACTATTAAAAAATGCATCTAAAATTAAATGAATGTGAACTGTAAATATAACTAAGTAAACTGTAAATATAACTCTGTCAACATTCCGCTAGTGGTGGTCAGAGCTTCTGCAGATTTGCCTCCATTTTTCCTATCCTTGCATACCTCTTTCAATTCATTCGTATCCATCACCTTTTTCATACATTGATATAAATAATTAAATGTGAAAAGGGCACGTTTATTTTTTTTCGTTTGATATTTTTTTATGATTATTTTTAAATGGCAAAATACAAAGGTTGTCCATAGATAAGATAATATGTGTTTTATTTATTTGTTTTTAGCACGTTGTATACATGACAATATATTGTAGATGCATCAGCATTAAATTGATAAACCAGTGTTTATATCAAAACAAAGATATTTGCTGATAACAATGTGAGATTTGCGGAAAACAGCGATTAATTTGTATTGCGGAAATATGCGATAAATATTTTTAACTGATTGCTTATTTAAATTATTAACTGTTTGATAAATCTATGATTAAAAGAGACCTTCATGGATAGGTTTGACTTGGTTCTTTTTTAACTTTCCATAAATAACTTTACTTACATTGATATTTTTAAATATTTATTACTTACATTGCTTTTCCTAAACAGGGGTGATATTGACAAAAACCAAGATAGTTTCCCCAGCACCTTATCGACCTTTTTTAGTTAAGATAAGTAAACACAGGTAAATGAATGTAATATGCTCATTGCCATAAAAAATAAATTGAAGTAAGATCATCGTAAATTAATTTTATTTTACATGCCTGAAAATTTACATCCCACTGAATTTTGATTTTATAATAAGTAGATTCAAATGGTCTTTCCACGCATGTGTTTTGCTTTTATTTTTTAAGTTAGGTACGTTAAATTAAAACGAAATATGTCGAATGCAGAGCCCATTGGTGGCAAAAGCCACTTTCAGAGGAGGATTGAAGAAAATGCTGTGCTGAAAGTGCCATGGTGCTGTTAAAATGGTCATGGACCAATTAACGGCACCACAGGAAAAACATCTTCCATAATCATCATCATACTTGCAGGCTGCAGCTTATTCTTCATAATGGAGTCTCAAAATGAAAAGCTTTTTTTGTTTAAAAATCATCATTTAAAGCTTATGAGTTTGGTAAAATGTGCTACGAACTGTTTGAATTTAAACTTATCCATAAAAAATGTACGGAAACAAAAGCAGCGTCTCTGGTTTTGGTTTTGGATTCCGTGTATTTTTGTTGTTGAGTTAAAACGTAAATTATATGTAGTTGGGATTTTTTATTTTATTTTATTTTTCATAGGACAACAAACAGCGTTACATAAGAAATATAATAGTAGCAATTACAAAAAAACATGGCCAATTATATGTTGCCACGGATATAAAATTTAGGAAGTTGGAAATAATTACAAGATGTTAATTACAAGTAACTAATTACAAGAAAAAAAAAAAATTCTGCTCTCAAAACAGAATATGATGTGAAAAAAAATGTAAATTTAAAAATAAAGAAAATCAGTTCTCCCTGAGTGAAGCACCCACCGCTTTGCGAAAGTGCGCCGTCTCTAAATGAAAAATATCAATGCTACTGAAACACTTGTTATAAGTTTCACAGACCCGGTAAATTGGCGCGCTCTGAGCATAGTTAGTGCGACACACAGGGAGATGAAAGAGTTGGTCTACCGTGTGCCTGGTTCTGCGAGTTGGAATGTTGAGGGATAACATACACAAGATATCAGGGTTATCAATTTTGTTGTGCAAAATGCCGTGGATTAACATCATGTCGCAAACAACACGCCTATCCTCTAGAGAGTCCAGCTTATGATAGTCAAGGGCTGACTTGTAATCAGGAAAAGATAAGTTAAACTTATAATTTATGTGTTTTATAAATCTTTTTTGTACTCTCTCGATACGTTTTATATGCACCGCATAAGAGGGGGACCAAACAGGGGACATGTACTCAAGAAGTGAGCGAACCATTGTTGTGTAGAGAACTTTTAATACCGTAACTTTTTTGAAGGGTTTGCAAGTTCGCAAAATGAACCCGAGCACCCTGAATGATCTCTCCAAGACATTGTCAATATGATTCACGAAGGTGAGTTTGCTATCCATTATGACACCCAGATCTCGTACCCGGTCAACAGACTCGATAGGAAAATTGTTAATATAATAAATATGATTTAAGGGTGAAAGTTTACGTGAGAACGAGACCTTGTGACATTTGCTAACATTAATGGATAGTCTATTGGCAGCACAATATTCTGAAAGCCGATCGAGATCTAATTGAAGTCTTGCACAGTCAGATGAATCAGAGATTCTCAAAAAAATCTTCATATCGTCAGCAAATAGGAGATGCTCTGCATGAAGAAAACAGTCACCAATATCGTGGATATACAAAGTAAAGAAAAGGGGTCCCAAATGCGATCCCTGGGGAACACCGGAAGGAATGGTGACAAAGTTTGATTTGTAGCCTCCTATTACCACTGCCTGACGACGATTACGGATATAGGATTCTATCCATCTTAGAAGATCACCGTGGATTCCGAGCTTACTCAATTTGCTCAACAGAATGTTATGATTTACTCTGTCAAAAGCCTTGGCATAATCGGTGTAGATAACGTCGGTCTGCAGTCTACTGTGCATGTTAGAAAATACATAGTCAGTGAAAGGTAAGAGATTAGATAAAACAGATCTATTGCGAAGGAAACCGTGCTGTTGGTCGCTGAATGATGATTTGAGAGAACCATAAAGTTGGTCGTATATTACACGCTCGAAGAGTTTACTTATAGCAGACAAAATTGAAATCGGACGGTAGTTTTTGATCAAATTATTGGGACCAGATTTATAAATAGGAGACACTAGAGCCTCTTTCCATATGTCAGGGAAAATACCCTCTCTTAAGGAGCGTGAGAAGAGTATGGAGAGCGGCTCCGCCACAACCTCAGCACATCTGGCAAGAAGCAGAGGCGGCACCCCATCACTACCAGCACCCTTCGTTACGTCAAGGTTGGAGAGATATGTAGTTAAAATATTTCTGTCAGTAGAACAACAACCAAGGCCAGTCAGGTTAGGTTTTCCTGGCTCAGAAGAATGAACGGTGGAACTATGGGTGTCATGATCAAACATAGAGAAAAAGTAATCGGAGAAAGCGATGGAGATTTCCTTGCCACCATTAACAGAATTTGTTCCATCAGTAGACATACACATGGGAATTGAATTATTTTTGCGTCTGCTTTTAACAAAGCTCCAGAATGCTCTAGGGTTTTCTTGTATGTTAGTTTCAGCGGAAATAATGAACTGAGAAAAGCACTCCTTGGCCATAGCTTTCTGACGGGATCGTAGTAATGTGAAAGTATGATAGTCAGAAGGGTTTTTAAATTTCATAAATTTATTATGGTAGCGAATTTTTTCCCTAGTGATCTTTATCAAGGGTGCACTATACCATAATGGAAAATGGTGGTTGCGGTTTAAGCGTCGGGTAGGTATGAATTGATCAATGGAGTAATTTAATATATCATAAAATGCTGTCACAGCGGTGTTAAGGGGAGATGCTGTCAAAACATCGGACCAGTTGACCTCAGCGAGAAAACCTCCTAGTGCCTTGTAGTCACCCTTTTTAAATAAGTATATAATGCGTTGAGGTTCATGTAATTGGAGAAGTGGCTGGGAAGACAAAACCAGTTCTATCGCTGGGTGGTGAGAGTCTTCAGGTACGAAAGGAAGACCAGAATGAATTATCCCCGACACTAGAGGAGCGTTACACAAAATAAGATGGATGCTGAAGACATCCTTCCTCAATCATCTCCCAGTGAGCAACAGAGCTAATTATATTGTATTTGTGTTGGAAGCTTCTGCCACTGGCGTAATTATAGAAGAGCTGGTGGTGGACCGGGAGAAGGGGCGGGAAGGTGGGAAGATGGAGAGATGACAGAATAGAGAGGGGAGTGTAAGGATAGAGAGTGAAGATGTGTGAGAGAATATGTGAACAGTATCCAGATACACACATGTGAATGTTGTGGGAGTGTGCGTGAGCTTTACGTGAATATATCGTCTTCATTTTTTAACTTATATAATAATTGTAGGTGTACGATATAGTTAAAATTACAGAGATGTATTTGAAAATATTATCGGAAATCGGAAAATATTGACAGAGCCGGGGCTGTAAAAATAAGCTTGATTTTATACCACAGAGTTTGAAAATAAGCTATTTTTTATAAACGAAAATAATGTAGTTAAAATTTGTATGAAATACATCGGCTCTTCTTTTGGAGGAAGATTTTTCACAAGAAGTACCATCGGGTAGGTACTGTTTTAATAAAAACGGAGGTTCTATTTCAGTAAAACTCACTCAAATCAACTATTTCACTCAAAATCAGCAAGATAATCGTCGACGTAGATAAGTATACTATAATACTACGTATGAATTGTCGATCTTCTTTGAAGACATTTCTTTGTCTTACCTCTTCTCCCACTTCTCTAGTTCTTCTACTACTCTGAACTTACATAAATACGAAATTTTCCAATCAAAAATAGTTTGTCAGTAGTTTCAAATCAATAAATGGAAGTATTTTGAAGAACGTGTCATTTAAAAAAGAATTGAAATTGAACAAGAAAATACCGTCAAAATCTAAAGTAAGTATATACTGCACCAATGGTACCCATGTATATTGCCTTTTTTCTGCTTTCCAATGTTCAAAAATTCACCAGGATTAGAACTATCAAAGAGCTGTTTTTAATTGCACAAAACAAATGGGGTTTCTCCTAACGTTGGGGAAGCCTGACAAGATAAGAAGAGAAGAAGAAAATAATATTGAGTTTATTTTCACGATTATCCTGTAATTTGTTATTTTCACCAAGGACACGCTTCATCAGGCCATTGCACACTGCAAATACAACAATATTATGACTAAGTATGAAATTTCACTCTTTTCCGAAATCTCTTCGCGCCTCTTCATTGAGGGTCGTCACGGGGCGGTGGGTGAGGTGGGTGAGGGGGAGGGGGGCGTGCAGAAGTCAGTAGCGCACCCGAGTGGGGGGCTATGCCCTTAGCAGGCGGCCTGTAAGCCGATATCGCCCCTCATAGCTCAGTCGTGTACTCACTACCGGGACGCAAGCATCTCTGCTCGAGCTCTTTTGTAAGTAAGGAACAACATCGAGGAATATCATCCACCCCACGTCACTGTGCCAAATTAAACAAACCCCAACACCAATTTTGCCCACGTAAAACCATAAGTCGTTATTCCAAATTCTGTAAAAAAAAGTGGACAGATTTGGAATATTCTCTTATTACCTTACTTGGTGAAAACTCGTGGTGAAGGGTCGTATTAAAAATATATAACTCGTATTGTCTCGAATGCCAAAAAACCAGGATTAAAAAAGTGAAGTTTAAATAAATTGTATGTAGGTCTTCTGGGTAAAAAATAAATTGCAGTGAATATAGTACACAATTTTGAGTGATTGTATTTTTATAAATTGTTGATTTTTTTTATTATACCTGCGTCTTTTGGTAAGTTCTTATTATTATTTTAATATTATCTACACGATATATCAATCAAAGTGAGAGGAAAATTCGTTTTTTATCTGTGTTCTTTACGAAGCATATTTTAGTACGATCTTGTAGATCTATTGTATTAATTGAAAAAGTAAAAATACATGAAACTATTTGTCCAAACACATATACAATCTGATTGTTTTAAAAAATAATCCTTCAATAAAAAAAATGTACAGTGATACTGATGTGTCAAATGCTGAAAACTTTCTAGCTTTCCATATTTTTCACTGAAATATTGGTCCTGTTTCATAACTATAACAGGACGCGCTTAAATTTCGTGCTAGATTTATTTTTAATCTGACTTTTCACATTATAAAACATTAGAAGACACGTCGGCGAGGACTGTTTGGGTGGTTGCCAAAACTTTGCCGTCATATTTATACAGCATCGAACTATTTTCAAATATTAAAACTTTTCCACGCATGCGCACAAACACCGGCGTGAAGTTCGCTTGTTTTTCATTTGACACTTCCGTTCTTTTTTTAAAAATAGCCCTACTCTATAAAAACTTTCAAGATAGCCACATACCTATTCGAATCAAAAATATCACATTCATTTCACTTACTTTTACACACAATAATTTTACAGGTAATATGCATTGTAATTGATATTCAGAAGAGGACATTATTGTAAACATTTTACCGTTGTTTTAACCTTATTGTTTACTTCTTTGGGATTCATTCACATCACATAATAAATGCAAGCTCTTTCGCTAAAAATTTTCTTACTTCAGATGCTTATTGCATCTTGAACATAAAAAGTAGACATCCATAGCGTATTACGTGCGAGTTCGTTGAATCTATTCTACGCTCATTTATAATAAACACGCTTTTGATTTACATTCTTCACTTCCCCGACAATTAATTAAAGAATTTTCCACATTTGTTCAAACTAACTGTTAACAGTTTTTAGCTTAAAAATGAAAAAAAAACATGATTTCAAAAGTATTTAAAAATGTAGTAGATTGATGTAAAAAAATGCATCATTCGAAGCGGATTGATGAAATCGTGGAATAATCTGTCAAATTATTTTTGTCACCGCGTGACATGCTGTTATTGTTTGCAATTCAAAATGGCGGACTACCAAAATAAATACCTGTGTACTTATCAATTAAATTCAATTGACATCCAATCAATACATTAAAAATTGGCAGCAAACACAAAACGCCCAATGAAATAATTAAAAAAGCAATTCAACATTTTATGTTTCTATTCATGCACATCAATAAGTTAATAAATATTATATTAATTCTTAAAGCACTACTTACATGATGTATTAAAATTTAAGTGCCCGTTCTACAATAATATTTATTTTACATAGACATCCAAAAAAATAGATGTAGCATCAAAAAATTGCAGTCAAATATTACCTCCATACTAATTATTCGGCACAAATGACATCTAATCTAATCTAATCTAAGTTGCAAAGATATGTTACATTGGAGATTCACATTACATGCATTCTCACAACCAGACACGTACAAATTCGCGCTTGCACATGCCTCATGTGAGCCTACAACATAAAAAACAAATCTCAAATGGACATACACCCTGTAACTCTTGCCGTCCTTCCCTGTAACAGGGGTGACATTGGCAAAGTGAACCATTTTTACAGCATGGGTGGTCAGCCGCATACCAACCTATAAGTCAAGGAACATACACGACAAGTTACATTTTTTAAATCAATATATAATAATATATATGGACATCAAAAACTAAAACATAAAACAAATTTCACTTTAATAAACCCTAGCCGCCAACATTACAGATCAACCGCCATAAAGTAGTAAAAAAAAGTGATGTCACCTAGCCGGTTGCTGGTGAAAAAAAAACTAACTCATATTTTGTTATTGATTGTCAAGGATCCCAAAGTTACCTATGTACCTAAGTACATAGGCCTGTGACGTCTGCCTACCGATAAAAAAGCAATTTCAGACTTTGTTAATTCCTTCCTGTATGTTAATTGACTAATAGGTTGGTATGAGGCTGATCCCCCATGTTGTAAAAACTTGATTCGCTTTTTCCAATGCCACCCCTGTTTCAGGGAAAGGCAGCAGAAGTTTCAAAGTTTATGTTCATGCGAGGTTTGATTTATTTTTACCTACACTGATTGTGGACTTGTTACGAGTATATAGATTATAGTCAATTCCTCGATAACTACGAGTATTTATTAAAGAAAAACTCGAACTTACCTACTAATAGTAGTACTTACATAATAATGATAGGGTTATAAGTTTATACATCTAAGTACTTACTTAAAATAAGTAGAGCTCTATGATCTTTTATGTTAAGTTTAAGGTTAACTACTGAAGATGCATGCTGCTTACAAAGACGTTGTTTAAACAAAATGTCTCATTTTGTAGGTTGTGTCCAGATGTGTTTTGAATATTTAATTCTGGTATCCCAGATTGTAAATTTCACCAGACGAAGATAGTGGGTAAATAAGTGCATAATGTGTTCGAGTGTAAGCCGAGAAGATTTACGGTAAAAGTCATTATTTTTAGAATAATACTATTTCAACTACAACTTAAAAGTCAGCTGACTACTCACCCACTGCCTCCGTCTGAATGTTCTAAAAATATGGACATTAGTACAAATATAAATTTTGATTTTTTGTCGGCGGGAAACTCTTTCTAGAGCTGCAGGGCTTATGTTCATTTGAGAATGAGTTTTTATGTTGCAAGTTCACATGCGGCATTTATAAGCACAAACTTATATGTGTCTGCTTGTGAAAATGCATGTAATATGAATGAAATGCAAAGGATAACAAAATATTTTGCAATTTACCCTGCAGCTTGGGTGTGTGACGTCACAATTTTGCTGCATATGAAATTTGTGTCATGTTCATTAATTTATCTGTAGTACATTTATTTAGTAAGAGAGCAGAATCTGGCAATAGCTAGCAATACCTAGTTTAGCAGAATCTTGGCAATAGCTAAATTGTTTTTTTTAATGAGTAACACTATGAAGATTTATTGATTTCAATTGCTTTATTCATGTCAATTAATATTAATTTGTATTTATTAGCGCATTAAAATACCTGTGCCAATTGGTTTCAAAACAAAGAAAATACATTTTTTACTACTTATATGGTATTAGTCTGGTCGATAGCTTAGTTGGTAGAACGCTTGCGTTCATAGAAAGCTAGAGTTCGATCCCTACCCTACCTAGGGTTTACTCAGCCTTCACAAGAAATGAGAACCAGCCCCCTTTGGGAATTGGGAAATCCTCACTTTAAGTGAAGTGGTTGGTGTAAGGCTGGCCCCCTTACCTGTGATAAATAATACGTTCCACACGCCACACACGATTCCTTCGGGGATAACGCGGTAATAAGTTGCATTGGACGTGAATATTTGTTTTTATACACAAACAGGCATGCTTAGGTTCGCGCTTACACATTTTGCCAAGACAACTTTATAAAAATCAACCGTAAATAAATTCAAGCTCTGAAAAATTGTCGTCTTGATCTGAAACAGCGGTGACGTTGTTAAAAGAAAAGTATTTTCGTCAACCTATTGGGCAAGGTTGATTTTAATAGTGATGGATATTAATGAAGTAGTTGCATAAAATGTAAAAATAAATATATTTTTACTAACTATGCAATTATTACAAATTACGACAAGCGAATAATTATGTTTGATTGGTTTGCTAAAAAGAAATCTGCCTTAATTTCTACGATACAAATTATTTCTTTATCTTTTGATGAAAATAGGCAAATAACTCTTCATGGGGAGATTTTAATTAGGTAGTTTCCTGATCCTTTGTCAATGAGCATCCTATGGATTGGATCTTCCAACTTCATAAGCCATTTCTTGCTTCCAGAAAAAGAACCCTCTTGTTCTAGAAGCAAGAAATAAAAAGGGTACCCACCCTGGCCACTTTTTACTGGTTAGTTGTTTTACGGACAACAGTTTGGTTATGAGTAGATTGGGAGGGGAATGTGGAATCTAACGTCATGGTAGGATAAGGAAAAGCAATTGTGTTTCCCGATTGGTACACAATATCTTGCGGAGGCAGGATCGCTATTCTTGAGCAGACCTGACCATTACCGGATTATAGAGTTGTGGTTTCCGTTACCTTCACCATTTTTATCATTAAAATGGAAATGTGATTTCAATGAATTATTTATCATTATAGGTACTTGAATCGTATAGAACGAAAATTGGCAATGTATGATTTTTTAACCTGATAATTGTGTACCTACCACTGGCGAAGCGTGCCATACAAGCCAGCTCCCATCGGCTTCCCTTTTAAAATGATGTAACAAAGTAGTTAAAAAATATAGGCACAAAGTAAAAAAATACATTTAAAACCAAAGAAACAATTACGTATTTTTTCCCCATTGAAACCATGCAGTCTACTTTATTATCATTTCTGCCTCATTTTAAACGGGAAACCGATGGAAATCGGCTTGTACGGCACCCTTCGCCACTGGTACCTACCTACCATGGATACATGGAAATTGAAAACTTCGGTGCTGTCTCTTTTTATCTCATTTTTTATTTATCTCATTTCTTTTTAAAAAATCCTACAGTAAGTACCTACTGCATTTGATTATATACAACTCAACTATAAAAGTGATTTTTTTCCTGTTACAAAGATACACCTTTTTTAATAACGGCTTAACTTTAGAGTCGCGTCATCGTTCAGGAATTTAAAGTATCTGAGGTGAATTACATACACGTATAATGCAGTACGAACTACAATCACATGAGTATTAAGTTACACTCATCTGTAATCTGGACGCATCTGTGAATAGTGCTCATTAAACACAATTAATCGGATCAAATGTTCGGCCGGCTTCATTATTCTATTGCATAATTCATGCCATTCTAACTGGATACTCTTGTTGTACAAAAAAAAAAAACAATTATTTTTAAGTACTTGTATATACCTATACGCATAGAGCTTCAGATTTGATTAATATGACTTGTTTTTACCGGAAATCCAAAAAAATACTTCATATTTATGTAGAATATATGTTTCCAAAATTCTTTAGTAATGTGAACCTTGCAAATGTTGAAAAAGCCGATTGAATTTAATTAATCTCAAAAACATTATAAGTCATCATCATGATCTCGACAGCCCTGGATTTGAATCCAGGATTCTCCTCCACTCTCGCTTGTCCATCACCTTTGCTCTCCAGCCACGTAGGTATTAGGTATTTGTATTTTTCCCTATTTCCTTTGCCGTAAGTGCCCGTAAGCGCAGTAATAGCAAAAAATGATTGAACACCAAATCACTGAATGGGAATGTTGTATTTATTATTGTTGTATAGATATGTTTTAGTTACTTCAATAGGGATTTGTGTAAACATAAGTGCAAGGGTAATTTTTATTCTCGAAGACCACCATTTCAGTCTATTGTCACAGAGCTTTCGAGTTATTTGATATGTCAATCCTAAGAGCTCATAGAAATCTTCTTATGTGAATCAATACAGTGCAATCTGGGATTAATTGACAAACTTCTAAATAAGTTTATCTACTAATACGGAAAAATCATAATTCAGTAACGTCAAGAATTATTTTTCAATTCAATTATTTATCAATTAAGTAATTATTTTTTTTGTAATGAAATTATTTTTGACTAAATTAACCAACAATCCCTATTGCGACTTATAGATAGGCAAGAAAATCTACCCTTAGCGTTTTTCTTATCTATAAGCATTCCATATGAATCTCACATATTAATAACATTTTTTCAACTTGCGTTCCAGAGAATAGAAAATAATGTAGAACGGTTTTTAAGTTTCCATTGAGGATTTGCATAATAACGGAATTTTCCTTCATTATTCCGTAATCAATTTACGAAAGAGAATTTATTTAGAATTCAATGTAATATTTACAAATGTGGGAAAGCGCGAATAAAAATGAGATATGTAAGTAAATAAAAATATATATATATATCGGTAGCAGTTTGTGTAATTTTAGTGTCGGACACGTTGTACCTTGTTGTGTACTTGTTCCTTTGGTCGCTTGTTGTTTTTTGTTGTTCTCTGTGTCAAGAAATGGCCGGACCGGTTTCTGAGTCGGCCTTCGCTTTCTTTTGCATTTTTAACTGTTACCAAGAATGTCATACATCTGAGGATCCAGATGCACTCTGCACTGCCTCCTCTCAGCTTTTGAGCCTCTCATAATTATTATTCTACTTATTATACAATTCATTCGAACGAAAATTACAACCGTGATTGAATAGTAACTATTTACTTATTTTGGCATAGTCGAAATGTTAGTATTTATCCAAATAAATGTGAATATTTGTTTTTGAACGTGTAAAATAAATGTCTAACTGGTTTATTTGATGAGCAATGTTTTTATGTGAATTTCACCTCAAGAGCCTACTGCAAGCTTGACATTCGATGGTCGTCTAGTTAGTGTAAATTCCTTATCTAGACCTTATAGTTGCAAGCTGGAATCACCTTTGGTCTTTGTTGAAAGCAGATAAAAAAAATACTCCAGGAAAGAGCATATACTTTGAAAATCACTAGGTCTTTTTTGTGTTTTGCTGGGTATCAAACCCACCTTTCGATTGCGAGCTGGCAAAAAGTACAGTTGTCAAAATTTATTTAAAAAGAAAATCTTCAAGTAGAAACTTTTCTGAAAAATATCGGATTTTCTTGTAATTGATGATATTTAAAAATACAACACCACGCAATTTCAAGTTGGAGGGAAAAATGGCCTTTATTTTTATCACATACACATATGCAACTGCAGGTGTAATCACTAAAGGAAATTGTGCCACCTTTCCCTGAAACAGAAATAAAAATGGCAAAATGGTTATTTTTCAGTATTTGTAGTCAGTTTAATACCAACAACGTATTGATTAAAGGACATAAAATCTTAAAAGGAAACACGTAAAAAATGTATCGTTTATTTGTTGGTATTTATGAACTGAAGAAAAAGCATTTACATTTTAATTTCTAACAATTTCTTCATAACAATACGTATTAAATGTATACGAAAGATTGTAGCAGATATGATAAAGACGAGTTATGCTGAGATGCAAATTAGAACACAGATGCACTCCGCATTCCTTGCTTATCTTTAGGAGCGGACTATCTAAGTACAAATATAATAATAACTCACATACCAGCTATTCATAAATGTTATTACGATAAAAAAATAAACTGTTTTTCTATAGTTATAATAATGTTAGTCAAATAAATGTCTAGTATGCACAAATATCGTAAATATTCAAAAGCGTCAGATTCCATCTGAAGTACGAAAATTTGGTGTAGCCACATACTTGCTGAGGAATATTTGCATATTACAATAACAGAAAATTGTACAACTTGAGTAGGAATTTTACTGCGTAAATTTGTACTCTATCGTTTGCTATTATAAGTAAGCCTATGTATTTCTAAGCATCAAAAGCCTGCACTTGAAATGAAAAGTGATACGTTATAAAGAAATTACGGGATTTCATGTAATTTTAATCTTGAAAATTTTGACGTAATTAAAAAAAATGTGTAACGGAGAAATGAAAAGAAGAGGGAAGGGAAATAAAGAAGGATTAGAAGCGAACGCTTTAGCGTGATGAGAACCTAAAAAGATGGATTATACATTGTTACAATTGTGCCCACGTTCACTTTTGCCAATGCCACCCCGTCAGGGAACGGCGGCAGGAGTTGCAAGGTTCATGTCCATGCGAGGTTTTCTTTATTTGCATGTACACATGCAGAATGTGTAGGCGCGAACCTACATGTGCCTGTCTGTAGGCATGTATTTCATATGAGCCTTAAATGTTAACATATCTTTGCAGCTTAGATTATAGTTATAGTTGGAAAGAAGTGCATGAGTTTTGCTTGAAACAGATGATGGTGTTTTTTTTGAAAGACAGCATTGTAGAAAATAATACTAACAAAGAAAAAATAGAAACTGTGATCGCTAAGGAAATTATTCTTGAGTACAGGGAAAAAAATAAAATATTGTCAGAAGAAAAATAGAAAATGCATTTTCTCGATGCTGGAAGATAAGGAAATAATTTAATACTATCATTTTTTTTATTAATATAAACAATCGTGCGCGTTTAGATGCTGGGTTGTATGCGAAGCTCGATCCGAGTATAGAAAGAAATGGACCGAGAGAATATACAGAACCAGATGGATCTAAGAATAAAATTATCATATTTTATTTCATATTATACAAATATTCATATACATAATATAATTGATTTGAATAAAAAATCTTTTAAAAATGAGAGAAAATCAATTAAAATGCTAATTAGAGATTATATGTTATTTTTGCCGAATGAGAATTTATGTGGATTAAGTTTTTGCTGAAAAATATATTTATATTAATCTCAATGCAAAGGAAGATCAAACACGCTAGGGGCTTAAAGAATAAAAAGGTCAATAAAGGCATGAAGAAAAATAATAATTTTATTTTCTAGAATAGAATCAGGAATGTTTTTTTTTTTCAAATATGAGATAAATATATAGAAAAACAAAGTGATATTCCCTGTGTTTACATATTACATTAACCTTATTTTTGTTTTACAATCTTTGATTTTATACGCAACTAAACTACACATATAGTGTAACTTCTTGCCGCGTTATCCCCGAAGGAGTCGCATGTGGCGAGTTGAACCTATTTATTTTTACAGCTAAGGGGGCCGGCCTTACGCCAACCACTTCAGTGAAGGGCGGGGGTTTCCCAGCTCCCGAGGGGGCTGGTACTCATTTCTTGTGAAGGCTGAGTAAACCTTGCCGGTATTTTATTTTGGGGTTTGAAATAAACACCGAAACGGGAAATCATTTCTGACACCCTCGGTGGGATTCGAACCCGAGCTCACGGCATGGAATGCAAGCACTCTACCAACTGAGCTATCGACCGGACATACGACTCTTGTATTGACAATCGCTTCAAATTATTTGACGGCGAGTATTTGCTTTTATGGAATGTGTATTGTGTATTGTGTACGCCAATGCTACCCCTTTGAAGATAAAGCGGTAAGAAGTTGCATATAAATGTGCATCTTGGTTACGGTTTACGATCGCTAATTATTTATTTTATCTAAAGTCAAGAATCTTAAACGATTCAGATAATGTTTGCGCGCAAAGTGAGTGCATGTTGATTTTAAGCGGTTCAGTAATTTTTAATTAAAAGATTCGTTTAACCAGGTTTGAACAAGATGATTTTAATTAATTTAATGAAATCCACAAAACAATTGCTATTATAAATAATAATGAAAGTGTTGAGATACCATTAGTCAATGAATAGAAATTCTCAATTATTTTTAGGCGTTATGGACATTTTTAATAAATATATTTGAGTTTTCTCTTCTCTTAAACATACAGACTTTCAAACTAAAATTTATGATTTTAAACAGAAAAAATATAAGTATATCCTTTTCATTGTGTATAAGTCGATAAACTAATTTTTAAACATCCGGGTCCTAGAGGGTGATTTTATTTTTAGGAAATTTAATTACTAGTTAATAGTTATCTTATCAACATTGTTGTTGGGATAGTAAATTTCAGAAAGATTCACAAAAAATTTAAAACATAAAAAAGCGATTACATAATTTATGCAACTATTTCAGCTAAATATCAGATTTTATAACTGTAAACTGACTATTACTTAAGGGACTGACAAGAGTGACAAGATTGTATATAGACCGTTACGAAAACTCAAGCTAGTATTCCTGAATTTTATATTGATACCAGTCCCCTTAGTACGAGTTGCAAAACATGAGAAAAGTAAAGTTTACGGAAAATATTAAAGAGTAATTTCTTCCAAAATCTGCTGTTTTTGTTTCTTACACTTTATGGTCTTAGCAAAAGAGTTACAGTGATGAAGAAAATCAAGTTCAAACAAACAAAAAAGGCAGATTTTGGGGGAAATCACTCTTTAATAATTGCCGTAAACTTTACATTATTCAAGTTTTGCAACTCGTACTAAGGGTACTGAAACCTGAAAGTAAATAGAGTCTGTACTCTGTAGTAACTATTTGTTAGCAAATTTTAATTATTTTTCACGTAAAAGGATGGCTACGAAACACGCATACTTAAACATTTTAATTAGTCGCCATTTTTAAAGAAATTACTTCAGTAATTATCTGTTTCACTTACTTCGTTCAGAGTCGTTCTGTATACCAAATATACAAATTCACGTTAAAACTCAACTACAGCGTTTTGAACAAAAATGTATGCAATTTGTAAAGTAAAATAGTGCCCGTACAGAGCGTTTTAGTTTCGATATAATTTTGGGAAAACTCAATGTTTGGGGTTAATACTAGGTGTACAGAGTCGAACTGGAATATCTTAAATTGCTTAAATGCAATACTAGCTGATTTATTGAGCCATTATTTCCGAGACGACGTAAACACAGTAATTATTGTTTTTTAAAAGCCTCTTTCCAGGTGCAATTTCTTTTGTCGAACGGCCCTGAAAATAGCATTAAATATGTCGACTACTGGTTAAAACCAAGGTCTACTGTTCTGTCCATGTATATTGTATTGTAGATGGACAAAATACAAGCTTGTAATACAAGCAAGTTTCATGTTCTCGAAAATAATTATTATGACTTCATTTTCCTTTCGATTTTAAGCCAGTAATTCAAAAACGTTTTCGCACATGTACGAATTAAAATAACAATTGTAAGGATTTTAAATTATGATTACGGTCGTTAGACATTTTAAAGAATAAAAAAAACGGATTTTACTGACCGTGCAAAAGAGAAGAACGATTTTCTCTACGTTTCGTCGGAGTCATATCCGACGTCCTCAGGAGACGTGTGTCCTTTATAAGGAGTTCGTGGTTCCTCCTTATAAAGGACACACGTCTCCTGAGGACGTCGGATATGACTCCGACGAAACGTAGAGAAAATCGTTCTTCTCTTTTGCACGGTCAGTAAAATCCGTTTTTTTCATTCTTTAAAACAATTGTAAATTAATTTATCATTTCTTACGTCTTTTTATTTGGATTAATTTTTTTGTGTAACTTCTCACCTTACAAAAATTATTAAATTATTTTTGTTCGCTTTTTGATACGACTGATATCTGTAATAATCTATAATCTAAGTTGCAAGGATATATTCATTTAAAGCTCTCAGATGTATGCCCACAAACCGACAAGTGTAGTTCGCGCTTACAAATGCTGAATGTGTACTTACAAATAAAATCCAAACCTCAAATGAACATAAGCCCCACAACTTTTGCCGACCTTCCCTGAAACAGGGGTGACATTGGCAAAGTGAACCATTTTTTTACAGTATGGGTGGTCAGCCTCAAACCAACCTATAAGTCAAGGAATAATTAATATAATTATATTAAACATTCATATATGATCTATAGACTACTATATCTAGGACTACTATATTAATTTTAATCATAGCCTTTTAACACTAAAAATAGATTTTTTGGCATTCGAGATGAAAAAGAAAATTAATTAAAAAACAAAAAGAGCTAATGTCAAACATGAAAAAATAAAGGGTTTTGTAAAAATCTTTTGGTATTGAAAAAATAAGCATGAACCTACCTAAACACGGCTTAAACTGAACATGGGGAAAATCGTAGGATAAATCTTATAAAGCATCATTTTTATAGTTAAACGTGAATTTTCACGTTTCACAAATCAAGAAGAATTTTGTTGAAGAGAAAAAAAATATTCCCATTGATTTCAGCAGTTTTCAGTCCGTAAAGTAAAAAAAACGTATTCCTTTAGCTGTCAGTTTAAGCCATGTAGGTGTATATATACATTTTACGTGGGCACTTTGAAAGCTCCCTAAGTATAATCGTGTTTGAATCATAGATCGATGTAATTTATTTTCCTTTATTTTGATTGCGGGTTTGAACACACTATGGTGATTTTATATCTACCTGTGTATGAATTTCAATTTACTTTTCTTGCAATATTTTCTGTCACTAACGATGCGGTTTGCCTTGCAGATTTTTCACCGTAGGCAGAGCTAAACAACCCCTTCCAAAATGGACGCGATTAAGAAGAAGATGCAAGCGATGAAGCTGGAGAAGGACAATGCCATGGACCGCGCGCTCATGTGCGAGCAGCAGGCCAAGGACGCCAACCTCAGGGCAGAGAAGGTACGGTAACAGGCACTGTCACACGTCACATGTAGCATCATAGATGTTGTACGTTAAACTATGGTTTTACAGTAAAATAACACCTTTGTAATTATTGCCATTCTGAAAATCCCAATCGCCACCAGATTGGGAACCACTAAGCTAAACCATGACATAGATTTCCATCTTTTCTGGTTTTTTAACTGTAATATGTTTTTATTCAAAGGTAATACATTTATAATTGTTTCTTTGCTCAATAGATAAATAAATAAATAGACAAATACCATAGACAAAAAACAAGCGACAAAGGTAAAGTAGATGGCTCCGACCTTAAAGGTGTCTGAATTGTCTCTTTTTTGTCGAAGTTTCTTTAGGTTAACGATCTAAGAAAAGTCAGGCGTGTTTATTGATACTGATGTCGATATAATAATAAGTGGCATATTAAGCTAACATGGGTTTCTCAGATAAATGCACCTTTTGCCTATTTTCTACGAGAGAAAACACGAAAAGAGTTAAAATCCTGTAGTTTTGAACTTTTCCATGAGTATTTCCTTATAATTAGTTAACTTAATATAAAAAGTTACAACCAATAAAATGTTTTATCCACATTCTCAAATCAGTGAATCAGTATTTATTCAGTTCCACCTTTAATTAAGGCGGCGAAGTTTTCCTATTTAAACTACCTTCAAAATTTTGAATTTAAGGGATGATAGAGGTGTTTTAACCAGAAAATAACTGTCATTGTAAAATTGATAGGAATGAAGGATTAATAACAATAAAAGTGCAATTTATTTAGCGGGGGTTAGTAAGGAGAAGCTTTTATAAAAAAAGAAAGACAGATCCAAAAAAGCGCATAACGTTATAACACGAAAATGCTTTCATAAAAATAGTGAAATTCAAATTTAAAATTTTTGCCTTTCCCTGGACAAGAGGTGAAATAAACTGAAGAAGATGAAGTTCTCGTAAATAGATGGTTACATGAGTTTTTACGAGTTAATTTAATATAAGTAATACACTCGTATATTAATAACAAGGAATGCACATCTAATGGCAAAAAATCTCGTAACTTTCACACTTTATATTTGCATATAAATGCAATTGGAAAACTGTAATCATTTGTCATTAATAAAAAAAGAACACATGTTTTTATGTTCAGTTGACCGGCATCTGATAATTAAAACAAATCACATACAAAGTTGATACCTTCCTATGGGTTTTCTCTCCTACAGACGCATCTTTTTATAATTTAATCATCATTTTCTCGTGATTTATGATGCGTTACGTTAACCTAAATATCTGTTACCTATTGATAAGTATCTGTTACTTATTGATACGTATTCTCGTCTCTGAGATACACTCATCACGCATATCATTAGCAAAAAAAACAGTAAATCATATGAAAATTATGATTAATTTATTTTATTTTTGTATTAGATACTTTTCCAAAGACCACTTTAAGTTACAAAATATCTTTTATATTTTTTCAAGCCAAGGCAAAAATAGTTTTATTTTTCATAAATAAAATCAAGGTAAATAAATCCTAATCGATTTTATTGATTTTCTTAGAAAATTGCAACTTTTATATTATGCTAACCCTTGAATAACTTTTAAATAAATTTCTGATTCTCTTCGATTTCATGCTTTCATTAATTTCAAAGGTCTAATAATTTCTGAAGAAACAAACACGAAAATGTTAATTTGAATATAAGAGTGTATTGTCTCTTTTTAATGTATGGCACTATTTAAAACCATTCTGAAATTTTTTACAATAAGTTCTTTTATAATCAAGGCAACGAAAAGGCATAAAGGAAAGAATTCAAAATAAATACATACAGTTTCATATGATCTGTCATTCATTTGTTTGTGTTCAGATCAAGCTGCAATTTCTTAAATTAAACTGAAATTAATAATAAGAATAATTTATTTCATAAGCACATATGCAATAATATACACATGTATTTTACAATATTTTGCACACTTTCAATAAGGATGTGTGTCTGTGTCTCAGGCATAGCTTGATCATAAAATCCTTTTATATATCTGCAGTCTCTCTGTGTAGGTCATAAAATAAACGAGTGAAAATGGTCAAAAACGAGTATAAAATATTCATAGCTTTTATCTAACTTGCTTGTACATAACTTGAGGTTGTTGTTGTTGGTTTAGGCTGAAGAAGAGGCCCGCTCTCTGCAGAAGAAGATCCAGTCCATTGAGAATGACCTCGACCAGACCCAGGAGGCGCTCATGCAGGTCAACGCTAAGCTGGAGGAGAAGGATAAGGCGCTGCAGAATGTGAGTCCAACCATTTACATTTCTTTATCCGAGGTCTCTCCCATTTTTTTAAATATCTTATTGAATGTTCTTGACAGTAAATTTATATTGCAAACAAATGTAGGTGAAAATAAAAAGTTTTTCAGTGACAACATCCTTTTAGGCATTTAGATTTTAGAGCATACAAATATGTATCTTAAAATTAGTAAAAAAACTGCGTTTGTAATCAGTTTATGAAAGAATTGAAGTAAATATGTACAATGTACCTGCAGTATATATGCGTAGCTATACTTGTATTTCACAACAAAAATGTTGATTCCCTCTCCTCAATAAGTAGCTACTGAAACTTCTTCTATTGATATTTTCGCTTTGTTAATACGACATGACATCCGACAACTTTCCCGTATCAAATTTACCGGAGAAAATTGCAAATAGATGACACCTAGCACTGGTTAAAATGAATATTTTTTTGCTCAACGTTTGACATACCTACTGGCACAAAAGTTATTACATAAGTAGGTAATGAAGAAGTGTATTATTACCTAAACATCTTTATTTTATTTTAAAATTTTAGGTCATGGCAACTAACACTTATTATTGCCACTGATTCCAATTTTGAATGTAAGAGTAGGTACCCACCTTAATGCGTTATTCTTTTTACCTACATGGCTACATACATTCATATTTCAATATCTTTTTTTTTGTGACACAATATTTTTAAGTCCCGATTGCTATTCTAACAAAATATTTATTGTGATTATTTTTTGCGCATTTTTGTATTTATTTTTGGTTTAACAAAATCACAAAAAAAAATTAAATATATAGGTAGAACACTTTTCGGCCAATACAAAAGTAGAACAGCCTTACAAATCGAAAAAAAAATAATATGAATTTAGATATTTTTTTGAAAATGGAATGACATGATGGGAAGCACTGGATCGCGTATTGTGATTTGTGATGGGTAGATAAAAGTTTAGCATTGATTAATAGTTATTTTTAAAGGAGTCTCATCATATTATATAGATGGACAGAATTCTGTTTTCACATCTGGAATGTTGTGTTAATCTAAAATCAAATATTTCCATGATGCGTGTCTGAACAGTGAAGAACGCTGGGCCTCGTGTAGGGTGATTCTGATCCTATTCTTAGTAGCGGAGTCTGGTGGGGCCAAATATGGCGGCAGACCCCCGGGATGTAAGATGAACAGGCTATTTATATTCCCCAGCGTTCCTCCAACTGGGTGCGTTCATCGCTGACTAAACCGATGAATGGGGGAATACCACTTTTTATATTTTGCAGCCTGCAAGCTTGCCAAGAAATTACGCAAAAAATTCGCTAGTAGTGTGAAAATTCTTAAATTTCTCATTTCCGTGTTGGTGGTCCTCGCTGCATGAGCATTGTAGTTTGAGTAAACTTTTAATACGCGACAATACTGCCAACTTCGAGTTCGTTCAGAAGTTTAGTTGTTTGATAATACAAGTTTAAATTATTATTTTAACTCAAAAGAACAAAGAATCTATTTTAAAAAAACCTTTACTTTACTTTTTAAATTCATTTAAATTGTTGATATTTGTGGGTTATAGTGATTGTGTCATTGAATAGCAATGGTTTTTACTGGAGGAAATAAAATTTGTTTACGGTCTCAGTTGAATGTTTCTTCGGCGGGGAAATCTGGCGTAAAAGTTTCGCCGAATAAATTAATTTGTACGATGAAAAGTTCGCGCCTGGCAGTCGCTGCGAGCGACGGCCGCAAGATGGCGGCGCGGCGTTCACGCAGGCGCAGTGGCGCGCCGCGCACGACCTCTGACGATCAGTCGGGGCAAAATGGCCGCGGGTGCTGTGAGACGGTGAAGGACGACAACATGTCGACTCGTAGAATAAGCGCCGGGACCGGCAAAAAAAGGGGGCACCAGCACCACCCGAGAGACAGGGGAGAGCGCGCAGCCTGCGCCCCCCAGCCCGCTGCCTCCACCCCCCAGCAGCCCCCCAGCAATCACGTGACAGCCGCGGAAAGTGCTCCAAAACACGACATAACCCGACCAGCTGATTCCAATTTGACAGATGCCTTATTAAATGTACAAAATAATAACACGGTGGCCTTAAAAATAAGTGAGAACGAAACTTCTAATATAGGTTTAAACGATAACAAAAGCTTAAATAATGACGCTTCCCACAACGGTGCTACGGGGGATCGGAATGTAAACAATGACAGTTGTGTTGACAGGACTATCAGTTTGAACAATAACCTCTGTGACACCTCGGAGTGCGCCACGATATCTGAGGAAGCAGACATCATAGACTTGTGCAATGACAGTGACAACGACAATGGTAACGCGCAAAGTAAACAATCCAAGAAGAGTTCTCCTAGGAAGGAGTCTAGGAGGAACAGGAGCAGCCGGCCGCCTCCGGAGGATGAGTTCAAGGACACAGACATCCGGTGGGAGCCCGAGGGCTGCGCCAGCGGGGGCGGGGATCCCTCTGGAGAAGCAGATCCTGAGACTGAGGAACTGTCCCGGCTCCGCTGCCCCAGCGAGCGGGCGGAGCTGGCTTCTGAGAGAGACGCGCGCCGCCGCCACCGCTGCTCGGACTATCCGGGGCTGGCCTTCGGGAGCTCCATCTTCAGCTCGGACACCATGATCAGATTCTCCCTGATCAAGAACGAGCTGCAGAACATCAAGAACACAGCGCTCAAAAGGGTAAACAACATTTATGGCTCTCATTCTGGGGATTAGATCACGTTGATATGATTATAATGACCAGGTTTTCACTTATGCAGTTAACACGAAATTCATATAAAAAATATGTGGTATCACACGGAATTTAACTTTAGTAAAATTTATACCTATGACGTCTGCCCGCCGAGAAAAAATAGAATGTGGAACTCTCTTCCGAATCCATGATTATAATGAAAAGGTATGTTTTACATATTCTATGATCTGTGGTTTTTACTAATCACATACAAAATTTATTTATCTTCTGGTGAGATTCTAATAGCATCTATGCAGTATTTTTGCATTTTCAGAATATCTCGGAATTTCAAGAAACCTTCCACGTATCTCCTATTTCTAAACAAAATGAATTATAACAGATGAATGACCACAATTAAAGTTCATTTTATGACACACATATGCAATGACCAAACACTATTTTGTCTATGTACTTTAGCACCTATTAGATAAGCAATATAAGATATTTAGGTATCAAACATTGATCATTTTGTAAATTATATTTGTCGATAGCACAAAACTTATCTGAACAGTAAAGTAATAATGTATTTATGCATTTTCTGCTACCGAGAGAAAGGTGCACCAATCTATGAGTGCATTTTAATCAGTCATGCTTGGTTTAGCGCAATTATCTCTTGTTGAACACTCATTTGAGAATACGAGTGCAAAAATTACTTATCCATAATCTTTTTATATTAATTTGAATCACTGCGTTCTGCGTGCCAAAATGAAAACAATTTGGTGGAATCTTTTGAAAAAATAAGAAATTCAATGTGCTTTTTCATGCTGATTCTTGGTATTCCCTTGTCCGTCATGTGATGAGTTTTTTTTGGTATTCTGCAAGTCATGGCAGAGCGCTGACCTTATTGCCGATTCCGCAAATAAATAATGCACTTTCAGCAAACTTTTGAAACATGTCCAACTGGGTTAACACGTACAATACTAATTGCTAGTAGGTAGGTGCCTGGTTGGATACCTGGCCTACTTTGTAGAGAGGAATTCTGCGACTAGACATCATCAGATTTGCCTTTTGGACCATCTTGTCAAATAAGACCCTTTCTTCTTTCTTTCTATTCAATTCAATGATGAAAAGGATACGTGCAAGATACTCAAAATTAAAATGTAACTACAAATTTAAATTGAAATTAGAAATGGCCTATTCTGATACCGGATACTAGATGAGAAGGTCGATTTGACTTCATTTTGAATAAATGAGTTTTGATTATTATAAACTAAACACATATGTATATTGCAAAGGCCCAATTCATTGTGCTTTGTCACAAACCTCAGCTGATTTAGAAAAAAATATCCTAAAATAGGTCTGTACACATATTGAATACCTACATGTAAAAAAATTATGTAAAACTAAATCACATTTGTATGCAAGAAATGGCATTTATAAATGATTTTTTCATGGACTATATTACCTATATTTAAATTATAGTTACATAATAAAATGCGATTGACTTTTGTTACATGTTTTCGCGCGCCACAATGCCGGAAGCGTGATGTCCGAAACTGAGTTGAAAGTCTGCAAAACGGTCGGTCTATTTTTAAACAGTTTAGTGACTTTTACAGGCTGTGTTGGTGTGTGTTATTAATTTGAGTTTTATGTTAAACATCTGACAACATGGGATAATTATAATGATTTTGATCGCCCACGGTTATTGTCTGGTATTTATTCTGTACGCGTCTCTCATATTCTTTGTCGTGTCCCTGCATAAATTTGAATGCATTTGTTATAATAACACACAGCCCAATGTAAAACGATGTACTTCTATAAACTCACCATAGATTTCTTTTGAGATTCTAGTCAGATTCTTGTAGCTGAAATGATATTTTAACGATATGGCAAGAATGTCTTCAAAATTAGTTTCTTAATTAAAATGATAGGAGCACAAGATGAACAGATTGATAAAAAAAATGCCTAAGGCAACAATAAGTTGTTTTGGTGCATTCCATGCTTTGTAGGAAAAATTTTGGAACTTGAATAATGATACAACCAGACGATCGATTCGATGCATGCTATAAAGTACTTGAAAGTTGGAAAATGAATTCACATTCACTGTTAATTTCATGTTGAACCCGAAACTTTAAAGATTTTCTCTCGTATATTTTGAATTTCGTAAACATGATTAGAAAGCTGTTGACAACATCTGACCAAAAAAAAAATCGTAAAAAAACTACTGATTATGATGAAATGATATATTTTTAACCAGTTTAAAAGTCAGTTCAACTTTAATTTTAGTTTGAACTTAGTTACTTACATTGCTGATCGATGTACTTACATAACTTTTGACTTTTGACCCTCAAATTTAATCCTCTGAATACATAGAGCAGTTCCTCTGTCAAAGGTCGATGAACAAACTAAAGTCACACTTTGTCAATTAAGTATATAAGTATTATACAATGTAGGGTTGCCCAGAGACAAATTGTAGCCGGTAATTTCTCCTTTTATGTACGAAGCCACGCGTGGCATTCTTTACATTTCCCCTCCTTCCTCGTATACGGTATAAATACATCCAAGAGGCGTGTGGACTGGGCTCTTGACTATCATCAGTATTGCACAGGCCTTCCACAAACAAATGTATCAATATTGTTTATTAGCTTTTTTAATGTAAACTGTGAATATAGTGGTGTGTTTTGGATAGCCATCAGTTAAAAATTAACTCTTATGTTCAGTATTATTTACGCCCAGAAAAGGTAGTTTTTTGATTTTAATGCCAATGCCACATATAGGTACGTCGCCATCAATATCATTCAAAGGTTAATTGCGAATATGATCAGTAGCTATCTAGGCACTCTGGAGACAAATCCCTTCAATGCATTTCAAAACCCATCGCCATTCATAGGTACACAATATTGTCGAATCTACACTTGAGGTGCTTTAAGTATCTGCACTCGATAAATGACACTTTTATTTGACATAGGCGTAATTGAAATTGATCCATACGCAAATACTGTCCTCCACATCTCGAGAGCTTGGTATACCTACATCAAAGCTTATTTTTCTTTTTAAATTTGACTTGTATTAACATATGAACACATAAAAGTTGGTCCTGATATGTAAGAAGAGACTGCGTTTTCGTGTTTTACGGATGCAGAATATATTTCTGAAATATCTTCTCATGCTGCTATGTGGATGTGCGAACGCAGCAAAAAAGGATTGTGAGAATCATCGTTGCGTAACATTGCATCTCAGATGGTTAGACAGAGACGAGACCAGCGTTATTGGTCGTAACCGTTGCTTCTTCACTTATTGTATTCCGTGTACGTAGATAGCTATTGTTCTCCTGGCGTTGCAGGTCTTCGCTCTAGCGGTCTAACACCTTTTTACCAACCCATACCTATATATGCATGGATGCATGCTTCAGTACATCATAACTAGGTGCATCCAATGTCTACCGATGTACGGTGTTAGGTAATAACCTTTCTTTTTTGACGTATACATATTGTGAGACTGTTATGAAATTGTGTGGATTAAATCTTAACTGCATCTTCGTAATCAAGTGGGAATGAGGAAAATTAGAGTGAAATAGAAATGATTTCTTGAAAGTAATTAGCCAAAATATACCGCATTATAAACTCCAGCTTACATAGGTTGTTTGTCTTGTCTAGTGATAAATTGAAGTGACATGTTGGTCATAAGATCCAAACCTTTTTTCCGCATAAAATGTCAGACAGACTATAATCTTTATGATTTATTTGCACAACATCTTCTGCATTGTCTTAAGTTAGTCATGCCACAAACGCTTTCACGGTTTTCCTTTTTTTTCGTACCTCTGAAATTGGTCTAGCTCAGAACGCCTCTGAAAATCACTTCAAATAATTCATTGTCTTGCATAGAAAAAAGGATTTAGCATGTATGATGGTCTCTTAAATTGATTCACAATGGAGGTGTGCGATGTCGTTCACTCGTGCATTCGCCTGCTTATTGGCGGGCACTCAATTTGTATGTGTTTAATTTACTTAGCACGATCGTGAACGCCTTGCCGGCCAACTGCGCATATTTCTCGAATACTATTTTTATCCCGCAGTTATGCTGAAGCCAGAATTCTGAAGAAAGACTGGAATGTTTATGCTGGGAAAGCATTATACTCAGCAGAGTCGAAACATGGCCGATTCGCCTTTGCGATGTTCAAAATATTTAATACATTTTGTAAACCAATCCACAATCTGTCTATTCTGGAAATTTATTCTATCTTAAATCTTCTACTACCTACAAAGCAAACATACCGCTGCCTTAGTTCTTGTTTATCGTATACGCCATTGAGAAAATTTTACATGAGCAATGTTTGCATGTGTACTGGACCATAGACCCCTAGAGTCTTTAGAATCTAGGGAGTCTCCCGCACAGGATTTCTTAAAAAAAAAAAAAATGTGTCTCATGAAAACAAGAAATTTATTTAAAAAAATATTTAAAAGAACTCTCACATTAACGAGTTTTACGGTTTTTCTTAGCTCAGATTGTGTAGAATTTGATTCTTATGACAACTGCATGAAAAATTCATATTTGACAAGATTGGCGTATACGATAAACAAGAACTGGGGGAGCGATACAGCAAATCGTCGATTAAGCTTTTCATTTGTAAGCAGGAGGTATGGAATATAATCTAACTGGCCCCTTAGATTCTAGAGACCATTTTTCTTGATTATTTCTAACCAACAAAGCTTACTACTGAACGATCACAATTTAATGAGAATATTTTATTGTTTACCCCTTTGTCAATGTTATATCCTTGAGGATACATGATACGAAAAATTGCAAACGAAATGTCAGATTTTGATGCGTTTTATTGTGAAATTGGATATTTTTTCACAACTATTAAATTGATATGTATTCTAAAAAAACTCGAAGTCACTTTCCATCCGATGCCCTCGCATTCCTTTGTGTGGTTACTGCAAGTATTTTATCAGCTGTTCTTGTTGAATGTCACGCGATTTTGACAGATCAGTCAGAGGGCGGGAAGTCACAAGTGACATGTGCGCAGATAGGCTGTGCGCATCGTCATTTGCATAGGGTTGCATTTACATGCACGTGGTTTTTCATACCTACCACCTTATCGCCACGTGGTTTTGACATTCCGTTATGTCAAAGCGGTAGTAAGGAGTCATTTTATTATGAAAGATTAGAAAATATGTACTTAAAATTATTTGAATAAAAATGAATACTTATACGTACTTACCTAAATTTTTCTCCATTTTAATATAAACTGGTGATTAGAAGATGTTGATTGAAAGCTTAATTATTCATTGTGATTGCACCTTTTAATTATAATAACTTTATTTATACAACAAATACGTATTTTTTTTTATCATGAAAAACGCCCACAGCGAGTGCTCATCGTAGCGTAGGAAATGAAAAACATTTTCCATTTAAAAAGCTTTTATGGTTCTCCGCTAGATGGCGCCACCAGCTTGGTTTATTACATTCAAAATATCCAGCCCAGGTATTTTGTACGATAGTGTTTGCAAATGGAGCTAATTATATTATTTATTTAAATAGTAATTATAATAATTCACGGATGAGTCAGCCGCAGACACGCACTGAGTCTGTAATACCAGATATGGATTGAATATCACTGACTGGATATCACTTACCTATTTTCAATTACAAATTATGTAGTTAATATCATTTCTCCAACTTAACTTACTTAAAAGGCAAATATTGTTATAAACCGACTGAAGTCTATTGACCAGAAGATGCACTGTTTAGTCCTTGATAGAGCTACAAAAATGCATTTTATTTTCAAATACCGTGTACTGAAACTCTTATAGGTACCCATCTCAGATTGATGAGGAAAATCCAATCCATCTACCCCTTTAAAAATGTGTAAAAACGTGTAAGGACCTGCTGTATTTGGACAAGAAAAGGCTCATCGACTGACCTTACAAGAATGGTGAATCTTTTTCGAGTCATGATTCATCTTCTTTCATAAAGAAGAATAAGTATGGTCCAGATGCCAGAATATTGGGTCGGAAAGCTTTTTGCACGGAAGTTTTCTTGCCGGGCAAACGCCAAACGTAACTGGGTCCTTAGCTACCAATTACATTTTTTTAGTAAGCTTTTGCCCTAGGTACGTGTGACGTATCTTCTGTTGTTGTTTTGAAATGTGCTTTGTGCAGATCTCATTGAGGGTTCAGAGTTTGTATTTTTTACCTACCCTTGAGAAATAATCATAATAATTAATACCTACATCTTTTATACAATAAAATATTATATTTATGTAAAACATTATTGTTTATTATAATTGCCATGTAAGGAACTAGCTTGCCAAGTACTTTATCGGTCACTGCAACAAAACAACAAGTAATGCTTGGATTCTTTAGGTCGCTCTTAGTCATTCTGACATTTGCAGCTGCGTTTACTTCACTTCGTGTTAACTCAGCTGTCTGCCAAGTTAACTGACTGTTAAGTTAGCGATCACAATTTAATTAACTGCTGACAGAAGCATTAATCAACCAGATAAGATGTCCTGAGATGGACGCCATATTTGGTCATAGATAACTTTATCCATAAATTAAATTGTAACAAGATTATGTATCAGAAAATGTGAACCAAAAAAAAAATAAAAAAATATTTTCTGAACTCCTCTCTGTTACAGTTTTTTATTATTATTTTGAGATATGCTTATTTTTTTTATTAGTACAGATGACACCTTCAAATTTAATTTAATAAGTGAAGCTGGATTAACCTTGACCGGTATTTATTTGATGGATCGAAGAATTTATTGTTGACTCACAGTGCGCATCTTAATTTCGTAAAGAACCTTGTAATGATATCCATAAACAATCATCTCTGCTGGTCGCCATCCTCTTGAGCCGCAAAATCTAGGCAATATGCACAAGCCGCTTCAGATCCTGGAAGTTTAAAGTTCTCCATTTCTATTCTTCTTCCAAAGATCTTTCCTTCGAAGAGTTTTTCTATAAATCCACGATGTCCGATTTCTAATCATGAACATTGTGAGTTTCTTTTTGCACAAGTTATAACTTATTGGTAAGCGAGGAAGGAGACAACCGAGGAACGAATGTGAACGTCGAGGAGAGGAAATAAGTGTGCAAGGACGGAACAAAGAGTTGACACATCTGCAGAGGTACTGGCCACACCTAGCCGAATATAGTAACAGTAACAGAATGACGCAGTTTATGGGTCTTCTCCTGACACAACTCACAAGGAACAAATATTTCGATAAATAGCGTTTTTAATATTTCCCAATCATTTTAAAATCCATCAAATCTTAGTATTTAATAAGGAACTACCATTATACATTAATTACATTTTTGTTGTTGAAATATAATGCAGATTAAAAAACACGTCTTTAATTATCATTATGAACATGTGTAGCTCTTAGGAATGCTGTGCTTCTAGTTCCACATTTCATATCGTAACACTTTTTTTTGGCGTCGGAAAATTACGACATCGGCTCGAGATGATTTTTTTTGCGAAAGTAAAAATCGTGACTGAAGTTGGTTGTTATCTCTTTAGTCTCTCGTGGTACAAACAAAACACAATCTCGTATAAAGATTGCAGTATGAGATTATATTTTTAGAACTAAATACGTATATTATATTATTTTACAAAGTAAGTACAACTTGTATTCTTTTTTCGAAAAACTTACGTAGTTAAGTTTTTCTTCTTTAATGATAAAAAAATTCAATTTAGGTTACTAACTTTTTGAAAATGGAAGTTCTGATGCGAATAAGTAAGTAGTTCCTATTTCAAATACCCAATTATACCTATCTACAGTTTCAAAATGTTTTACCACGTATGAAAATATTTTCATTCATTTTATTTGATAATCTTTTGTTATAAAAGGATGTTGCCACTATCAATGTCACGGATTTTATTTTTATTTCTTGTGATTTATTTCGGTAGGTGTTCGATTTTTGATTTGAAAATTGGAAGGTACAATGGTTGTGCAATGGAAAATGTCATTAATTTGTCACCGTTGAGATTTTTAATCTGACGTGCGCCGTCGCGCCTGGCTACAAGATTGATTTGCGTGACTCACTTTTTTGAGCAACTTTTCTTGAATTCCTAGGCGGTTAGTGTGTGTGTGTAGTGTGTATCCACCGGCAAAGGTGGCTCAGACAAACCTCGTAAAACCGTGTGGTGATTCATAATGGCCACTCTCAACTTTTAACCCGTCAACGGATTTTACCTGACCTCAATAAAAAAAAAGTTCCGGTTTTCTTTCTTCTCTTCTTTTCCCTGTCTTTTTGGATATTTAATTTCGTTCTGGACACAAGGAAGTCAGAACTCAGAACAAAGCTACATAGGTGCCTATTTTATTTTTTTCTCGGCGGGTGGACGTCACATGTCTAGGTGACTAGGCTTCTTAGCAACTAATAACAATTAGTTAGCTTTTTCCCAAACAATGCGACTGGGTGAATGCCGACTCCATGAAATCATTTCCATGTTTTTTCTATTATCTAACCATCTTCTGTGTCGACTATCGTCTTCCCACACTTTTATTTCTAGTTGTCGTAAGCCATTGCAGACTTTTTTGTCGTCCATCTGTTGTCAGAGCATCTGGCTACATGTCCAGCGCAGCTCCATTTAAAGACAAATGACCTTTCAATTGATTTTGGTTCTTCACCTTATTCTTTGACGAATTTTCATTTTTCATTTTTTTGTTGTTTTAAATATCCTTTTTTATTTATATCTTTGTAACATTGCAGCCAGTAAGTACTTAATTTAATAATGAGTATGAATTTCAAAATTTGTAGAGATGCCTATTCCGTTTGTGTAAAGACTGGCAAATTGTCGTAGTTTTTTAAATTAATTTGTGTAAATCTGCATGTATTGTTCAAGAAATTGACCCGATTAGTTGCAAGGAAGGTAGGTAGGTACATTTATTTACTTATAACATGAATAATACCTAAGTTGTCGTAGCACCATTATTCGAGGTCTTGGCTTGCATCTTATATGGCAACCCAGCGCGCCATATGTTCCAACGATTACATTTTTTTGTAAAATCGAATTAGAGGGAAAAATTCATACCTAACTGAGAGCTGGTTGTGCAATGGTTTCTCATGTCGTGTATTTATGGACATTCGGCAAGGTGTGCAGCGACGCCATTTTGATGAATGGGAAATTCAAAATTGGAACAAAAATACAAATTGAGATTCTGCTCACAGATGGCCTTGTTCACTTTATTGCAATGTAAAACACTTTTATTTTTTTATTCTTATACCTACGTACATATTAATATGAGCTGATGTGTTATTCAGAAGTATTTTAAGGTTAAGAGAATCCTTAGTTCAGTCCATACGTACTTACCATTTTCTAAGATCATAATTTCCAATGACAAAAATTATGGCTCATGAATTTTTTTAACATTTTAATGCAAAATGACTTAACGCTAACTGCATTTTTTTGTATAATCATACAAATCACTTTATATTATTTTATCCAGGTTAATACTTACCTACGGCAGAAGTGTTGCGTTAAAATTGCAAGGCCTTAAATTAGTTTTATTCGCAAATTTACATTCAAGACATTATAGTATTTTTACTGTTTAGTATTAAAATATATAACCGGATCCGTATTTCAAGAAGTATGGAAAGCCATTTTATTCACGTAAGAAGATTCCTGCCACATATTAATAAACATCATGAAAAGTAATTATTATTATAAAAAAAATGTTGAGATTGTGTGTATTTGTGTACTTACTCTCATTTTCATGAGCAGTTTTGCGTTTGCTGTGTTTCTCACGCGTGTAGCTCCCCACATGCCCATATATTTTAGTGATTAGTCGATTGTTCGATGACTGATGAATGGATGCGTGCCATTGTAGTAATTCGTTACAATAATAATTTTCCCGGGCATAAAGAAATGTCCAGCGGTGCGTTGCGGACCCAGCCCATGTTTTGTATTGTCATGGGTTTGGCGCTTCTTTTCGAATTTCGAACATCCACAGGAAGTTGCGCTCGGCCGCCATTGTGCGCTAACAGGTGGAGCTGCTATTGCGCATGACAGCAGGCGACACTCTTGTACGGACGTTTCATGAGCAACAAAAGGCCGAAAAAATGTAATCGGTGTTTTAAAAAAAATCTGCGTTTTATATAAAATGAAACGTGTAAGAACAAAGGACACAATGTAAGGTACGCTTTAATTGATGTTCGACGAAATATAGTTGTGAACATATAGGCTCAAAATATTTTATATGCTGTATGAAAAAATTATATTTTGTTTTATTTTAAATACCTACGTTTGAAATTTATGTATGGCATTAATGAATCACGTGATCTATTATAAAAATGGCGGTCAGGGTCCGTTGATTTTTGAATGCGAATAAATAATGTTAATGTATGTAACAGTAGTAACACAGGCATTCTATTTTTCATTCGACTGAATTCCGTATCCATCATTTTTTATTCCACTTTGACAATAAAATTGATTTTGACACAGAAAATATTTTTGCGCCTTTCAAAATGCTTAAATGATTGGCATTTTTATAACTTCTATATGCCTGCTTAGTACTTAAATAATGATGTTTAAATTTTGACTTTGTTTTGTAAATTTGAATTTTGTTTACCAATAGGGTATTTTCACATTTTTCTTTTTTTTGTGATTTAAATTCGTTTATGCTTTATTAGCCCAAAACTTCTTGAATTTTAATTTTAGTTGTATTTTTAGCAAAGTTATAAGCATTTTAAAATCGATTTTTGAATTTTCGCGCCTAAACGCTACTAGATGAAATTTTCTCGCGTGACGTCACGGTCTTGTAAACAACGCCGTATCAACTGACAGCCCTCACATTCATGTAATTCAAACATCGCTTTTTAATGTTTACACCGTTGAGGCTATTATTTTTCAACAAGTTTGTGTGTTTCTTTAAAAACATTTCATTTGTTTCTGTTGTTTTCATTTGTTTCTGTTGTCAACAACACATGTCAACAGAGTATGGAATGTCAATAAAAGAAAGTGACGTCAACATATGACGTCACAGCACCGGAAATAGAAAAAGCAGATCTCATATCCGTTTAAAAACTTGTTCAAATTTCTATATTTTCTTTTTTAAATATAAAATCGAAAAAAATTATTTTCGACTTCAAATCAACATATTATTAAGTATTTGATTTTTCGAAATCTATCAAAATAATATACTTTTTATCATATTCCTCACTATTGCAAATACCCTATTATGGAAAGTTTGTTATGACATCAGTGTAAGGTTGTGTCCCACTCCCCGTCCGTAGCCATCTTGGCCAGTGGGCCAACCCGCTGTCGGCTGTGGAGTATAGACTATAGGAGTGTATACAGCACAGTGTAGAGTAGGTACATAGTAACCACTAGCAGCCGCGAGCCGTGCCCAACTTCCAGTCGGTGGTTTTTGTGTGTGTCGTGCGGTCCGTGTCGCCTTGTGTTGTTTTATCATTCCTTGTGCCAGTGTACAGATTAACCATCTCTTCCCAATATGACGGCTAACGTGCAGCAAGGCACTATCCTCGATGTGCTCAAGAAGAAAATGCGACAGACCAAGGAGGAGATGGAAAAATACAAGGACGAGTGCGAGGAATTCCACAAGAGATTACAAGTGGAAGTCATGCGGCGGGAGGAAGTAAGACGGATTAATGCAATTTCTTCCAAGAATTAATAGTGTAACTATTCAGAGATGTGTTGCATGAGCTTAGGGCGTGTATTCTTGTGAAGTTTATCCATATGTGGCCGTATTTAAAACGGATAAATCGACGGAATCGGCGGCGGTTTGTAGTTACGTCCGCCCATTGTGTCAGGTTCAGACTTACGTGTCGGTTGTCTTTCTCGCTCTCAGCTGTCAAAGTGAAAGGGGCAGAACGAGACGGCGCGCTTCGGTGGCTGTGGTTTGTTTATGCCGTGATATCATTATGTATTTTACAAATGGTTGACCGCTGACTTGCCCCGTGTCGTGCAATGCCCCTTTTCCCGTTTTATCGATTTGGAAATAACACTTCCATATTCCTGAGAACACGTCACCTAATCCTGGAATAAGAAACACGGAATCATTCATCGCACACGCCAACTTTCCTGCGATGCGAATGCGCTACACTTTTGGTGAATGATTATTTCCCGAGGTGAATGTTTAGAAAAATGCAAGTTTGGCATGTGAAACATGCTAAGAATGGGTTATTGTCATGTCTTGTATACAAATGATGAGAAGCAAATTTAAAACAATACCATTTCTGATGAATTCCAGATTTCCACAAAATCAATTAGTAACTGAAGTAAATACAAATAACACGAACAAATTAATGTAGGTACCTATGTATATAATAGTTAAAGCAATATGTTTAAAAATGCGAGTGTCAAATTATTTCATACAATATTACCGTAACTAGAGTGACAGCTGTTTAAAACTTTATGTTTAGGTAGGTAGCATAAATAATTTTGACCAGCTGGGAATGCATAATATTCATTCATCTCATACATTTGCCTTTATAATTATTAGTCGTATAGAACTCAAATAAAGGCGGCAATCTAGGAGTTTTTCGAAAATGAGATAAATATATTGGAACACATGTCATTTTTTGTGTTTCCAAATATTTGTCTTATTTTCGAAAAAAAAAAATGAAGAACGAGAAAATGATACCGCATATGAGAAACGACTCATATAATATGAAGTATTATTTTTTCAACATTAGAAGAAACTGCTAACGTTTGAAGTGGTGAGTAGATATCTTTTCCGAGAATATACCTACCAATATATTTATATCTCTGTTAGATATTCGTACCTGTCGATAAGTTCTAAAAATTGATATGAATTTAAAAATATACCTAGATAAGCTGATAAGTAGTCGATTATTATTAGAGACATACCTAATCAGAAAACTCATTTAAAATCATGAACCAAAGTTATGTCAACCTTTTGGGATAACTGTGACTGTACCTATCACTGAAATTATTGTCACTGGAGATGGCCGAAGCCTGTGCTGATTGGCTTCCTTGTTTATCCCTACAACTTCTTTAAATTCATCCACGTTTCTATTTCACTCAATTTAAATGTCTCTGTAACATAATCTATAATCTAAGTTGCAAAGATAAATTAACATTTAAAGCTCATCAAATGCATGCCCAAAAACAAACATGTGTAGTTGGCGCTTACAAATGCTGAATGTGTGCTTACAAATAAAATACAAACCTCAAATGAACATAAACCCTACAACTTTTGTCGACCTTCCCTGACACAGGGGTGACATTGGCAAAGTGAACCATTTTTTACAGTATGGGTGGTCAGCCTCATACCATCCTATAAGTCAAGGAATGTCCATCAATTAAAAGCTTCTCAAATGAGTTTGGCAACACATGGAAAGAATAATTATATCCTATGCTTTCTTTTTGTTATGTCAAGGTTAAATTTCCAATCTGATCCTTCTAATTTCTTTCTCAGTTATATCCTTCTATAGCCGATGGATATCACTTCTCCTTAGCAAACCGTAGTTCTACGGTTATTATCTTTTACATTTGACCAGTTATTTTAGCGGCATGCTTCACAAAAGTAAAAACTTGATGGATTAAAAAATTCTCCTGGAGTAAAGCATTGTTTGTTTTTTATATGGGTGCTTTAGTGTGACATTCTTGCTTTCAATGGTACCTTGAGGTGTGATTCACTCAATTATTAATTATTAAATTTAATTAACTCGTGTGTTTTACATTAGTTTAACTATTATGAAATGTGAATGAAATTGTGGAAGAATGGGATGTAAAGAGTAAATGTAAAAGAAGGATACGTATTGAAAAGGTCGATTGGATATGAATCAATTGAACGAGGTATGCAAGGAGAGGAGGCAACTGGCCACCTATAGTGTAATGGCGACAGAGTTACAACTACAGTTATTAATAGTATTTTCATTCCACAGACTTTTGAACTTGACTAGCCTTTCTTGAATTATTATCTGGTCTCAGATAATACACATTTCCTAACTCTGTAAAAGAACCGGTTCCCAGTTAAGCTCACTACATGCTACACCCAATCATGGTATTAATATAAATATTATACAGCCACAAGTCCTATTATATTTTTGCAATTGTATTTTTTTTTGTGTCCGCCATCATCGTGGTGCAAATTTCTTTATAACATATTGAATGTTATTGTTAGTGAAATATACATTACTTCACCGTTAGTGTAATGTAACGCGTGCACTGCGGGAGGAGAAATGCAAAACAGCTGAAAGAAAGATTTTATTTTAAAATTGAATAAATTCTCTATTATTTGCTGCCTACTAAATATGTCTCTTTGGAGTACTCACCCTTGTTTGATGTATTGAAAAGTCTTGATATGAAATTTCAATTTGGGTATTTTATCAAAAGTACAGAAAATTACCCTCGATTTCGTGAATATAAAACAAAAAAATGTATCAAAATTAAATCACTCACTAGGGATACTGTTGTATCTTCTGGTATAAAATTTTCTATTTATGTGATCGTGGGTAATTTACTTGTGGTATTTATGTCAAAAAGAGGAAGAAATTGTGCACTTGTTTGAATTTGTTTTCCACTTGTTTTCGTTCACCTCTATGAAGGTATGGATTTTAGAAATGCTTCTGATAAACGTGAATGAATGTCGCTCATGCATTTATTACCCACATCTTTGCAAAATATGCAAGTACGTGCAGATATACAACTGGGCCAAGCTTATTCATAAACTAGGACAAAACAATCAAAATCTTCTTTTCATACCATCAAGCAATACCATTCAGGGTAGCTTCTGAAAAATATTACGTCTTTAAAGAATTTAATCGCTTTCATTGCGATAGGTTCAATGTGTGTTAAAGAATAGTTATTTATGCCACTGCCAAGTAATGATAGTCTTTTTAACACGAGTGCTAGTTTGTGCCATGAGGCGCAGCCGAATGGCACAATAGAAAGCACGAGTGTTACAAAGACTAATTACGTGCAGTGGCATACAATACTTTTTCTACGACCATGAGAGAATTAACAAAATAGTGAATAATAGTCATTATAATGTACTCGTCCATTTGAAGTAATTAAAACCTTACCTTTGTCAAAACGTGTGATTTATCATTCCCTTCGATTATCTAATCTAACCTAAGTTGTAAAAATAAATTATATTTAGGTTTCATATTGAATTCATGCCCACAAGCCGACACATATGTATAAGGTCGCGCTTTTACATCCTGCATATAAGCTTAAACATTCAAACCCAAAACTCAAATAAACATATGCCCTGCAGTTGTATTGGCAGGTGAACCAAATTTGTACAGCATAGGTGATCAACCTCATACTCACCTATTAACCAAGTAACTTTTTGAGTTTGTTTATTTTTTGCGGTGAAATTTTTTGTATTGTTTTCCTTTCAAGCCTTTTATTTTCCATTGAAAAAAGGAAAGCTTTATTTGGAGCAATCCGATAAATAAATTCGATAAATTTTAGCACTATTAACAATTTTTATTTGACTCTACACATAAAATATACTTATTTATTTTCATCTGAACAGGGCTGAAAGTCTCATCACCACGGTAATTCCTACCTACCGAATATCACTAATATTGTATGAAGCCTAATCAGCTGATCGCTTGCGGCCATCTTGGATTGACAGGTCTTCATACCCCCATACAAGGTTGACATTTGAAATTAAAAAATGGTTCCAATTCTGACAATGCGCATGCGCACATGTTCATTTTAACACGGTTACCGGTTGCATAATGTAACATTATGCAACGGGTGTAGAAATGTATGGCATTGTGATTGCGTTAGCCGTTTTGTAATTAGTAAATTACCAAATGGGAGTAGAAAAAGGTTATCATTGGGTTTTTACGTAGGTAATACTTAATTTCACTGTTTCAAATTCCATTCCTGCCATCAGAAAACATATCAATTTACCATAAAAATGCCATGGATGAAGGTGGATGGAGATATACCTAGATTGGAAGCAGATAGATTAAGCTTACATTTAGCACCATTTCACATCTATGTAGGTAATATACAGTCATAAAAAAACGTCATTACATTATTCTTTTGAAAAATATATATAACCAAGTGTAAGGTGCATATAACCAGAATATATAGAGCATGTTTCAAAGCAAATTGGGTCCAATAAAAATCAAAGTGAATGACGAGATGACAGTCAGCCATTACTCTTTCAAAGATGGACTAAATTATTAATCATTCTATTTGTATGTAAGTAATCATAAATTATGCCATGTTCCTTATTAATCATTGAAAGATTAAATTACGTTCCTGCTTTCTCTGTGTACCCATATTATTTTCTACTTATATTGCTATCCAATAAATTGAATTTCTTCGGCCACTCGATCCATCACATTTTTATGTTTTCTTGCCGTATCAATTTCAGGTAAATTTTAAATATTTTTTATCCAGGTATCATTATGGTGCATAGTACCAAAGTTGTCCATGTATAATCTATAATCTAAGTTGCAAGGATATATTCATTCAAAGCTCTCAGATGTATGCCCACAAACAAACACGTGTAGTTCGCGCTTACAAATGCTGATTGTGTACTTACTTATAAATAAAATCCAAACTCAAATGAACATAAGCCCTGCAACTCTTGCCGACATTCCCTGAAACAGGGGTGACATTGGCAAAGTGAGCCATTTTTTACAGTATGGGTGGTCAGCCTCATACCAACCTATAAGTCAAGGAATTATAGGTTGGTATGTTGGTAATTAGTCCATTCTGATAGAAATTCGTTTATATTTCTTATTTCGCTTTTCCATCCATTTCAGGGCTGTGTTTTTGAGAGCTTTAGCCATTAATTTGTCAGTTTTAATGAAAACATCAAGCAGGATAAACAAAACGCAAATGGGCAAAAAACATTTTATTATACACAATGGCAGACACATATCAATGAGGATCATTTGAATTTCAAACAGTTCGTGTTTTTTTAAATATTATTTACCAAGGAAGTCAAACTAAAAGAAAAATATCTATAAATAAAACTTTATTAAAATTCTTCCTAGTGGCATACATGTAATCTTCATAACTTGGCGTGCATTTAATGTTGGATATGAAATTTATGTGACGTCATGAATTGCCTACTTAGAATTTCAAAAATCCATTGAGTGTTTTTCTTAGAAATCATCCATCGACTGGAACAAATTATATTATTTTATTATTGACTTGATAAAAATAATAATTGACAAGAAGGATTCAATTGATGATGCGACTGCTATCGGAATAAAAGTGAGCTAATGTATCGGCTATATCTTATCAATCTGAAAATATCTGCCCTTCATTAGATTTAAATACGTAGATAATATTTTTTTGTGATTATGTGGTGGAATCTGTCTTCAAATCAGCCTGAAGGTGACGAATATCAAGTTATTCTTTAGTCAACCTTCTATGAAAGTCAGATAATGTAATCAATGCATCGAATATTGATGTTCTTATTTCCAAAGGAGTAGAATCGATGCGTTAGTGCATATTGTTCAGAAAAAAATCAGCCAAAAGAACTTGGAAAAAATGATGAAATAAACAGTCAATACCTACATGTCATAGGCACCTATCGTCATAGAACCCTCAAGGGCCTATTTTTTCTACAGTTCATAATATTCAGTCACTATGTTTATATATATTCCTTGACTTATAGGTTGGTATGAGGCTGACCACCCATACTGTAAAAAATGGTTCACTTTGCCAATGTCACCCCTGTTTCAGGGAATGTCGGCAAGAGTTGCAGGGCTTATGTTCATTTGAGGTTTGGATTTTATTTGTAAGTACAAAATCAGCATTTGTAAGCGCGAACTACACGTGTTTGTTTGTGGGCATACATCTGAGAGCTTTGAATGAATATATCCTTGCAACTTAGATTATAGATTATAGATGGGAGGCACTAAAGGCAGGTTGAAAGTGAAGGCTTGAATTGAATCGTTCCTCGAAATGTTTCCATGTTTTTAAGTTGAGGTTAGATGTGCTGCTGCTATTTGCCTGTTGTGGAGCTCATGCAACTGGTGTTATCCAATCTGAACAGAAAGACGTCGCAACTCTTATTTGTTGCTAGAATTAGCCCGATCTCAGCCGGATTCGCTGAGAATCTCCATGTAATAATAATAATCATGACGCATCGCCTCCGCCGGCCGGCTCGCAGCTTGAGTTGGCCCACGATCATGACCGGAGCGCCTCTTGCATGGCGATATGGCCACAAGGCGTATGGACTGTGGCTCGTGCCCGGAATGAGAATAACCACACTCGCATGAAAACAGTATAATCACCAATGCGTCCAGTAGCCATCCGCTCAGTAAAAAAACAGCGCGTCTAATAGACGTTTGGGTTTCCACCATCCACAATAATTTCATCCTTTTACAGATCCGAAGGATGTGTTTATAATGTAAGGACCCGAAAATATTTTATCACAAATATATGCTATATCCGTTTCAACCTACCTCAACACAAATCTTCCTTAGAAAGAGAACAAAGATGCTACGAGTGTGACTTCAATGTTGACAGGCAAATGTGAAAGATGCCAGAAAGCTTCTTTGCAATGTTGGCATTACTGAATTGTCATCTCTGCGCGGAAATGCACACGTGTTTTAATTGTTTTGGTCCGTGAATTTTTCAATTTGTACAGAAAAAGGTATTATTATAAAACATCATGGTATGTATAATTATTGGGTGTGGAAACACGAGATGGAGAAAGGAGGAAAAGCATAGGATTTCACATGATTATTACGTATTATGCTATATTTGACAGGTCCGGCTGACAGATATGTCCCATAGTATGCCTTAATTCCGTGAGCTAGTTTCGACTCCAGCTTTATTATGCCTCAATGGTTTCCATACATTTTTTGACTGAGTTTGAACGTAAAGATTTATACTCGAGGTACAGCTTCGAGAAGCTTATGTGGAATGGTCACTGGAACGCGAAGTGGATGTACTTTTTAGCAAGCAACACATTCAAACAGATAATAAATTAGTCATTCCTGTATCTTGATTGGTTTTAGTCTAGTGGTCAAATTATAACAGTCCGAGAAATGGTAATTCTCGAACTGTGTTTCAGATTAAGTTCGCATTTTTCAGATTTGGGATCCATTTAGTTTTTTAACGTATTACGAAAAAATGTGATATGTTCACTGAAGACTCGGTCGTTACAATCATCATAGAAATTGATTAAATTTGATCCATTTCTGAACTACAAATTAATCAAATTTTATCAATTCCTGAAATTTGCTACATATACATATGAAGTCATCTTTATCGCTTCGGAGAATCAAAATATATCATAACGTATTCGATTCGATTCTTGAGGAGAGTTAAAAAATGATTACCTTATGTTTGACGTTTTGTTTCCATTTTTTTGGATCACAGATATAATCGTCAAAATCCAGCTTCAATTACCTTTTCATTATTATTTCATCATGGTTAGCAAGTCACGACGTGAATTCAATTAAAAATGGAAACAATGAGTCAATGCTGATTATCATTTTACTAGACACGGTCATAGATAGCTCCATCCAACCAAACACGATTTTTCCTATCGTTCCTAAATCAGTGTTATTCATAGTCAGTGCTGAAGCTTAAATTGCCTTTAACTTATACGAGCTTAATTCTGAATTCGTTCAGCCAAAAGTGATATTGAATACTGATACGACGTAGCGTACTGGAAAAAGTGTTCAACTAACCATGGATTTGTAAGGACTTTTTAATAGAACTCCATGCAACTAACAACAAAATGCAGAATGTTTAGGAGAGCCCTTCAAGTGTTCTGACTTTTTTGTATTCAGAATGTAGATGGTCATTTTTTACAATTAAAATCTTGCACTTCCTTGTTAAAATTCTCTAAGGGCTAGAGTTGTTGAAAATATTCTGTGTACTGACATGGTGTCCGTATAGACTTATTACTAGTAGGAACTAAACGTCACACTATTTACAATTATAATAACTACACAGTTAAAATTTATTACTCTGATATTAATAGATAAACTGTTATATGAGAAGTTCATTGAGTTTATCCTCAGTCGTCGTGCAGAGAGGGTGCCTCTTGAAGACGTTAGCTACGTCGCTAACTAAACGTCAAGAATAATGTAAGTTCTCTTATAACGTTTCGTCTAATATCCGAGGAATGAATTTTAACTGTGTAGCTATTCTTATTGTAAATTTGTCAAACGACCGTAACTCCAACCTAAACCTAACAATAAATGTCACAATATTTTGTCGTCTCAGTTTAATATGGAGTTTGTCTTGAATAAGGGAGTCTTTCTAAGAGTATGATGGACTCTGAATAGCGTTTGATGCGTGTGGGCTTGCTGTGAAGTTTTTGTTTAGGAAGCGAATGATGTGAACAATATATATTTTAGTAGCAACTCGTATGTTCAGCGCTTGTACTGTTGTGTGTGGTGTGTCCAGACCGAGTGGGAACTAATTGACGATAATATACATTGTTTAGAGGAGAATTAACTAGTGCCTTCACCGACTTGTTAGAAGTGTCTGGGTTTGAAACTAATATCAAGGAGATAACTGTTTCTATAGAAATGTTTGGGAAAATGAACGTTTTTTTCTTTCGTAAACCCTTGTAGTACAGATAAATCCCAAGAAAACTTTTGAGGTCTCCACTCTTGAATGAGTGTTTTTTTTGAGATTTTTTACGTTCGCAAAATAAATTTTAAATTATCAAAATGTGGATGCAATTGTTGACTAGTCCCCTTAGTGCTTGTTTGTCTTATACCCATCAGAGGTAATTTCACATTAGCAATGTTTGTGTGTGTACTGAACCAATGTGTCTTATGAACATTGGAAATTGATTTTTAAAATATTTAAAACAGCTCTCACCTTATCGTGTTTTACTTTTTTTCTAGGCTCAGTTTGCAGAATGTGATTATTTAGACAATTGTATTGAAGGGTCATTTTTTAATCAAATGCTAAAAAAGCCAAACAATTGGGTGACGAAATAGTACATGAACCATAGCACAGTTATAGGGTTAAAATGCTATTAGAGCTCAAAATGGAATGAGTGGATTTTTAGCGTGTTATTGGTAATTCCATATAATTGACCTATTCTAAGTGTACGCATAACTGTTTTAGTTTTGGTTGTGAATCCTGGTGCAAGGAAAACAAATTAACATTAAGTTTTCTTCTCGTCCACGCTCTTGGATTATAAAATGTACGAGGCAGTATAATATAGTACAGTAACTAGACAACTAAATATTGCAAGTTCATGTAATGATGCCATCGATAAAAGTCGCGATATCTAAGTACCTATACAACGTCTCAAATAACTCAGATTAAAAAACCTTTAAAAGTATAAATAAAAAAATCTCCATCTGAGCTAACTTTCCGTCTTGTGCTGTAAAATACCTATATAATGTTTTATTTATTTTATTTAATCAAAATGTAATGTGGTTAGGAAACCTGAGGTTTTCCAGTGAAAGGAAACAGCGGTGACGAAAATGAACCTTGATAAGGAACACGAAGTTACTTAAATGTTGTATTTTTAATCTTTAAAAAAAGAGGTTAGAATTATGGTCGTTATGCAGTCAACAAATAAGTGGTGAAGTCATGATGCGTATGGTTTCATTGGAGTAATTTATAAAATCTTCTGAACGTTTATTGTCCTTGGTTGTTGGAAATCAGTGTTGATTTATTTCTCCTGAAAAAGTGGTAAATGTATCCACTTTATTCGTGATGAATAAATATGGTTTGAACGAAAAACGAAAGATAAACCAAGCTGACTGATTGAAAGAACTTACTTCCATCTGGTTTATGTATTCATTAACATATAAGAATTTGAAGCTTTATCTAAGTTGATCTAAGTTGCAAAGATAAGTTCGCGCTTACAAATGCTGCATGTATACTTACAAATTAAAATCCAAGCCTCAAATGAAAATGAACCCTACAACTTCGCCGACCTTCCCTGAAATAGGGGTGACATTGGCAAACTGAAGCATTTTTTACAGTATGGGTGGTCAGCCTCATAAGTTCAAGGAATAAATTTCAAAATCTTGTTAAATTATGAGAAGAAGAAAATGATATTTTAGGAGGACGTGCATGAACCGTTGATCATACACCATGATTATTTCCATCGTTTGCGTCATGATAATTTCTGGAGCGTATGCTGAGTTTGCAATTTGAATTCACCTACTTGCACTGTAGGTACACGCGGGCTGCAAGGTCACATATTGAGGATTCTGTTACCACGTATATTGTATGCCGTATTGTTACTTTGCCAGAACACACGGTGTGAATATCTGCCCTACGATTATGGCACCACACCATGATTTCACAGAAAACTTGACACCTTCCAAGGTCTTCAATTTGGCCAAATGTCCTTGCACAATTTTCTTCATTGTATTGCTTGTTGCTATAAGGCAATGTCTTTCAAGCATGTCATCTTCACTTCAAAGTGGTTATGCTAGTACCCAACATTCCTTAAATTTGGTGATAGAACCACAACTGGTATCAACAAATCTACAATGTATGGTTTAATTTTATTATTGAAATTGTGAAATGGGTTATAGAGTGTAATTTTTCTCATTAATATTCTATGCATTGTATTTTCCTAAAAATATCCTTGTAAACTCAACCATACTAATATTATGTTAACTATTTTGTTTAGATTTTTACGCCTAGATGACATTCTTTCAATATTCATTCATGAAAGTCTAATTCTCCAACATAGATTGTAGATTCACAGATCCTTTAGGTCCAGTATTTTCAACGTTAGCATAGCGACTTTATTCAGAGTTGAAAGGACGCACTTATATCAATCGTGTGGGCAGTTTTTTTCATCAGTCTAAAGTCACATAAACTATCGTTTAAAAATACCAGGCCTTAGTCTGCGTTGGAAAAGACTTCATGAGCAGATTTTATGCAAAGAGAAATATGAAATTTACCCTGGATGGATAGATTTGAAAGAGATGGATTAAAAGCAAGGTCCGCGATAGCTAGAAAGTAGTAGCAGAATACAGATCATATTGTGGCATTCCAGCAGGATATGTGCACGGTATACATTTCTCAATACTTGACCTTTGTCCGGCCGGCGTCTGTCCTGAACCCACATAAGCTCCATACATAACCACACATACCACATAGCTGCAAATTCCTATGCGATCTCGTCGGTGCCATATCGTGGACCGGTCTGTACAGGGCTTCCTTCCTCATGGAGTGTTTACTGGACACATAATGAGATCCGTATGGTATTAAGTTAAATGGCCACTTAAGTTTTCTTTCCTTGTACTATTTATATCGGAAACTTATCTGGGATATTTTCTAGTGTAATATAACACCTTAACGGCAAGACTCTGATTTGATAAATCGTGGATATAACATTTTATTTTGAGTAAATTCTCTCAGTAAGTGAACTAGTTAAAAACTTCTCAACTATAAGATTTGCTCACATTTTTAGTATTTTCTCTCGTGGAAAATGAGAAAGAGGTGCATTCTATAATAATAATCTATAATCTAAGTTGCAAGGATATATTCATTCAAAGCTGTCAGATGTATGCCCACAAACAAACACGTGTAGTTCGCGCTTACAAATGCTGATTGTGTACTTACAAATAAAATTCAAACCTCAAATGAACATAAGCCCCACAACTTTTGCCGACCTTCCCTGAAACAGGGGTGACACTGGCAAAGTGAACCATTTTTTACAGTATGGGTGGTCAGCCTCATACCAACCTATAAGTCATCCATGTTAGCTTCATAGGCCCCTTATTCAGTTTTGCCTTCAAGGTATCGATATACACTTTACACCAGAAGAATATAAAAATATCTGAATTATATTCTTGATATGCTGTGATTTGAAATACTGAATAAATTTTACAATTTGTAGTGAACTCTGCTGCTTTCTATTCTGATTAAATTTGACAGAAACAAGATTCCTTCTATGAGCTGACAAAAATTCTGACAGGCCGTTCTCGTGTTAAGGTGGCGACTCGTACTACCCAAAAAAAAAAATATTCATAGATGGTACGCATCAAAAATGTATGGGGCACTCCGTCGGGCAAATATGAAAAACTACTGTAGTTTTATTTCCTTCGAAATTTTTAATGCATTGAAAATAATATGTTGATTGCGCTATTCTAATATGAAATCAATCTGAAATCGCTAAGGTATTCATTTCGGTCATTAAATTATGTGTAAATTTCAATATGAATTGCTTGCGCCGACCGACGATATAATGTATTTTATCTTGGACACAAACCACCCATACTCTGGTTTCCCTTCAATACGAATAAATCTTTCGCCTTTTACAAACCACCCATAATATTATTTTAATAGTTATTTGTTACGCTTTATAAACAGTATTTTCTCCCGTCGGAATGTCGGAGCTCTGGCGTAATAGCGTGCGTGACCGACTGTAGATGCGAAGATGATAGGTTCGAATCCGGTTGATACCTATATTTTTAATTTTTTACATTTGTTGTTTTCTTTTTTTACATATTATACTTTTTTTATAAAAATACAACATAATATTTGAAAACTTAACTATTAAAGTTAGTCCAAGCGATTAAAAATACGATCATTTCACTTTCATTTCATTTAGTCGGTGTTATGGCCGAGTGGGCCAGAGGCTGATCTTTCTAGCGTATTTGGAATAGAATAACGTTGGTTCGATCCCCGCTTGGGTCACATGACTTTAACTTTGACCCTGGTTCAACAGATGTTATTGGGTAATTATTAATTAATATAAACAGTAATGAATTATTAATTGATAATATTAATACCTATCAATGACCTATTATTAATTGATGAGGAATTCACTTTGTAACCTTTCAGTTTTAAAAAATTAAAATAAAAAACAAATTGTATTAGGTTACGGGGCGAGTAAAATTCAATACATTATTGAATTTTACTCGCCCCGTAACCTAATACAATTTGTTTTTTATGTGTAATTTTAATTTTTTTTATTAATACCTGTTTCTGGCCAGATAAAATAGGTTAGTGAATGTGTTAGTGGCATTCCTCTTCACAAATCTATTTTTTAAATTAAAAAATATATATATGTGGTAACAAAATTGGTATGCGGCTGACCACCCATGCTGTAAAAATGGTTCCTTTGCCAATGTCACCCCTGTCTCAGGGAAGGACGGCAAGAGTTGCAGGGTGTATGTCCATTTGAGATTTGGTTTTTATGTTGTAGGTTCACATGAGGCATGTGCAAGCGCAAACTTGTTCGTGTCTGGTTGTGAGAATGCATGTAATGCATGATGTAATGTGAATCTCTAATGTAACATATATTTGCAAGTTAGATTACATTAGATTAGATATAAAAATTTCACACTTCGTCCCCACGACTTTTTGGCCAACGAGATTTCGGTCAAAGACAAATCGGTCAGCGACAACCCGTCCAAAGACAACTCGGCCATAGATAAATCGGTCACACGACACTTCGTCCACACGACTTTTCGGCCAACGACATTTCGGCCAAAGACAAATCGGTAGACAAATTGTAAAAAATTTCATAAGCCTTAAAAATTGACAACTTTATTTTATTCTTGTATTGAAAATATAAAAAAAAAATCAGTGAACTGCACTCGACTTTCTTTCTTCGATGAAGTCCCTAAATGTGTGTAAAACTAGAACCATGGACTAGCTTGTACAACTAAGCTGCACGTATAGTGCAACTTCCTGCAGCTTTTTTCCCGAAAGGGTTGCTTATGGTGGGTAAAACCTATGTATTTTCACAGGTAAGGGAGCCGGCCTTACGCCAACCACTTCGTTGAAGTGGGGATTTCCCTACTAGGGGAGCAGGTTTCTTATTTCTTGTGAAGGCTGAGTAAACCTTGCTGGTTTTTTTTTATGGTAGGTGGGTTTGCAATACACACCGAAAAGAGAAATAATTTTGACACCCTTGGTGGTGGGGATCGAATCCGAGCTTTCGGCATCGAACGCAAGCTTTCTACCTCTGAGCTACTGACCGGACTTATTGTATTAACAATATATAAAATATTATGTATATATATGTATAGTCATTCTTATATCAATAATAAATTAATTTTATTCCAACATGGTCACGCGGTGTGTGTAATATGTGACCAGCGTACGTAAAAGAGAAATTAGTAAAAATCAAGTCAATACATTAAAAACATGATTAAATCATTTAAATAGCCTTATTCAGATTTATTAAGCAAAGTTGTATGAGGGGCTTAGAACAAATTACTTTTTTATCGACGAATGATGAACCGAGATATTTGTGATGGATTGTTTTTTTTACATGGCATCTCACAATAAATGACAAATTTGTGCAACGGCTAGATTCCTATTTCCATCCTCAATGATTTTCATTCATATTACTGTGTATAGCATTGAGGTATATATTATATATATTATATATACCTCAATGGTGTATAGCCTCTGCACTTTTTGCGTCCTACTGACCAGTGACCGTTCACAAGTGAATAAGAAAAAACACTGCAGCACATGATAATAATATTATTATCAAGACACCCTTCCTCATCAGCTGTATACAATGGCTGTATAGCTACTTCTTGATCTAGTAATCCCTACGCTTCGGATTCGTTCGGATAAAGTCGTGCCACCTCGTTTATGCAAATTAGGCTTACGCGTCAACCCATGGTGGCAGACTGGCAGACAGAGTGAATGAATCATAATATCATTGCATAATATACAATTATAATATTGGGATGATTTCTTCGGTACATATATACATGTGACTGAAATGTTGACCGACTTGTCGTGTGGACGAAGTGTGAAATGAAAGTGAAATGAAAGTATTGTTAATCGTTTGGACTAACTTTAATACTTTTGTTTTCAAATATGTTGTATTTTAATAAAAAAAAGTATATGTAAAAAAAGAAAACACAATGTAAAAAATTAAAAATATACATCGTCAAACGGATTCGAACCTCTCACCCTTGCGTGGCAGTCCGTTACGCAAGCTGTTCGGCCAGAGCTTCTCACGACCAGACTGAAGAAAATAAAGATACATAAAGCGTAACAAATAATAAAAAAGGTTTGTATCCAAGAGAAGTACTCGTAGCTCATCGCATCGGTCGCGTTGGCGCAAACAATGGCGAAAAAAATGAAATTTACGCATAATTTAATGACCGAAATGAATACCTTAGCGATTTCAGATTGATTTCATATTAGAATAGCGCAATCAACATATTATTTTCAATGCATTAAAAGTTTCAAAGGAAGTAAAACTACAGTAGTTTTTCATATTTGCCCGACGGAGTGCCCCATACATTTTTGATGCGTACCATCTATGAATATTTTTTGTTACCATCGATGTGTCGTACCACCTTAATGTTAATATGTCTTATTCCGTCTCCAAAACGAAGATTTTTAAAATTGAATTTTTAACATTTTATAAATTAAAAAACACAAAGTAATTCAGCTACGTTCTCTTCTTGAAATATTCCTTCAATGTATTCAGTGTAACGCTTCTAAAAGTAAATTCTATCCATATATGTGGGTATGGAAAAGGTTGCATTACAGAGAATTCATTTACTTTCACTCACGAGGTATTGAGCACATACATACATTATATGGCCACCTAGTAGGTAAACAAGCCAAGCTTATAAACAACATAACTACCATTACATACGAGTATACGACCCAGTCGTAGGGGTCAAGGGCGAGGCGTATCCACACTATTATCCAACTTCTTACCATTTTATCTTCAGAGGGGTAGCATTGGCGAAGACCTTACACCGAGGGATTCATTTGAACAACACGATAAAAAATTATGACGTATTTTAATATTTATAAATTATGATTCAGTGATAATGCGTTAGTTTTAGAAATGTGTGTTTTCAAAACATTTTTCTAAGGTTGCAGTATATAAACGATCAGATAAAAGTTTGTGGTTAGGATACACGATCGATTTAACTTTTATAAAAAAAATGCGTGGAAAGATGCTTAAAATAAAAATAAAAATACTTTTCCTCGGATGTTTTGTTATAAAAGTACATTATTTTTTGATAATTGTTATTTTATTTGGTGTTTCCTAGGAGACCACAAAAAAAATTACAACAATAGATCACGTAACAATATAGAGTTTCAGAAAGAAAAATCCTTTGTATAAAATGCCCCCGTCACTTTGTGTGTCCTACACTTCAACCTACTCCATGACAAAAACTGTAGCGAGACGAATCCAGAAATTAATTTTGCTGCTGATATCCATTTCGACACAATTCCTCTTCTCTGCAACAGGCTTTGGCATTTCTTTGTCCAGTTTTTTGTCTGTTCCTCCACTAATTTTTGGCCTTCACGCCTCTGATTTCGGCCACCAGGTGTCAGGTTTCATCTTCTTGTACTTGTATTTTGTTTCAATTTTAAAGTTGTATATTTTTACTTTTTAATAAGTACTTCATTCGGCGGGAAGTTTTGTATACGTAGTGTGCGCGTTTGGAAATCACATACTTTACTTTGCACTCATCAGAAAGTATTTTAGTGTAACGTATAAAGGTCATAATTTTAATCTTTTTAGGTAAGAATCGTTACTAGTATTTTTAATTGAAAACTTTGAAAAGCATTTTTCTGATGGATCAAAAAATACGTGGCCATTCTAGAAGCTGTTTATACATAGATCAAAGGTTCTCGTATTGTTTCTGGGTGGATTATAAACATGCCTTGTTTCGTAGGCATCTAGCCACCTTCTCCCTTCGCATAGCTTAAATGTTAATATACTCGTAGTATATTTTATTTATCTATTCTTGATTAAAATTAAAATGATTTTTAATCTCGTTAAAAGTCAGTTTTTCCTTACAAAAATGTAGGTTTAAGCCTGATTTTTGGTTCAACAAATCTAATGAATAATGCAGTTCATGATTTACAAATGCCTTCTTACATGAACTCCCTTTTTTATAAAAGCCACATAGGGCATTTGTCATCGCTCAATAAAATAAAACCTATCGTGTTGATGCGCTATAGAACAATAGCCCTTTACTTTTTATGATGACATTTTCTCCTTTCAATACATTCTAATTAATTCTCAATTGATTAATTTAGTATGCCACATTATCGTTGGTAGTATCGCGCTGTAGGATGCATCAGGTAGTTGGTTGTGTCATCAATAGGCGCATACACATTACTGCTCGTATGGGATCATTTACCGTAACGACTGCATTCACCGAAATTCCATTTGAGACGCACCACTGGACCTCGAATGCTAATGACGCAACGTGACTCTTGACATTCTCAAATATATAAAATCTCAAAAATATTGTGGACCCGCAAGAGTTCAGAAACCAGAGACATCTGCTCTAGTCTAAAAGCTACTTGGTTGACGAAATATGTAGCTATAGAATCGTCTAAACTCTAAAGGATGGACACTGAAACATATTGTAGATAAGAACCAACCCTTGGAACGAATTTATAGTTTTAGCTCTAGAATTGAAAATGTATCGCCACCTCAAAGGTAAAACTGAATAAGTGCTGATTCACTGTTTTGAAAATTGTTGAATAAAACATGTTATTGTGTGTAACGTAAGTGAACTAATTACAAGGAAGTACTAATGACAAACTTCTAAACTACAGGATTTACTCACTTTTGTAGTGGTTTCTCTTATAGGAAATAAGAAAAGGTTGTATTTATCTGAGAAATATATATTAGCTTGATATGTCACTTATTCCGGGGATAACGTGGCAAGAAGTTACACCATATGTGTAGCTTAGTTGCGTGTTACCTTTCAGGTATCTATGTACCTCCTCTACAACTTTTCATGCTAGTTTTCAAACATTCAGTTGTTTAAATAGAGTACTCATACTAATAGTGTTGAATATCCCTACTTTATAGTCAAGAGTGTTAAAAATGTATGGGATTGCCGAGGAGACTACACCGGATCGTATGAAAGCTAACACACTCCCCCATACACTACGCGACATCCGATCTGACACCGGACCGGAACGTGTGAAAAGGCGCCAATACCATACCTCGCTATGCTAGCATTAACTCTTATAATTGGTTGATTTCAATACAATAGTCTATCACACTCTTATTTGAGTGATTGATTCTAGCATAGCATTGCATTTTCTTGCACAGAGTGTCATTGTGGCATATTTTTATGCTTGCAGTCTTTTTTTGTCGGAGCAACTTTTGAGAACCTCTCGTACAAGAGGACTTGAAATGATCAATATGTACCGTTGTCTGGATAAGAGCTTTTCTCATTAAAGAAGAGCCATATATTTGTAGAATGCTCACACTACTACACCTACTGAATAAGTAGAGAATCATCGAAATTATCGTTCACTAACCTCACAAGCCATTAAATGACTCGTGATGTACTAGAATGCCGTATTAATTAGTGAAATATACAATTAGTTTGTTATATTATGCAGTCGAGGATGTTAATGTTCCTTGAAGTGATAATAAATAGACAATTCACAAAAAAATGTAAATAAAACATTGAAATGTGTATTATGTATGAAGTATACCAACATAGCTGTAACTCTGCCGCCATTCCGCTTGGGGTGACCAGAGCCTCTGCAGAGCTGCCTCCATATTTCTCTCTCGTACTGAATATATAATCTAATTATTTTAATTAAATTTATTGCTCTATAGAGCGCATTCATTGATTTCAATTTATAGATTTGCAATGAAAGCCCGCCCATATTCATGACGCACATTCAGTAATCTTGCAAATGGATGCATTTATTCTAGCACCATCTTACCATTGATTATTGTATTCAAATCTCACCTTAATCATCGCACAATGATGCATTGACATTTCACAAATCCAAAATGGCGACGTGCACTCGTTATCTTGCAGTTTCAATTCTCGGACCATTGTGGCGTGCTTCCTTCCTTTTATTGACACGACACAAAATAATTAATACAAAACGCTATATGGGCGGTATAAGACATTCAATACAATTTATTGTAATCATTATAACGATGATGTTCTTATTGAGAGAAGTGTCATAAATTGTTGAAAGTATAACTTGATAAATTTTACGACTGGCTAGCAACATTCCTCTTTTTGTTTTTAGGCTTTCACGGCCGGATCTAGATGCTTGATTTTCTGGTTCCGGGTTTTGACCGTGGTCCATGTTTTTGCTTGTCTTCTTCTTTTTTCTTTTTATTCTTTCTTGAAGACTTTCAGCTTACGTTTCGTCTCCTCTGTGGGCGACTTCTTCGGAGTTCTGCTCGCTACTGAGGTCTGAACGATGGACGATGTCTTTTATGCGTATATTCTAAAAGGGGGCGTGGCTTAATTATTAGGTATAAAACTACCCTCTTTCATAACTTCAATTGTACTCAACCATGTTTTGTTTAGTTTCAAACAGGAAAGAAGAGTGTTTGAAACTAAACAAAACATGGTTGAGTACAATTGAAGTTATGAAAGAGGGTAGTTTTATACCTAATAATTAAGCCACGCCCCCTTTTAGAATATACGCATAAAAGACATCGTCCATCGTTCAGACCTCAGTAGCGAGCAGAACTCCGAAGAAGTCGCCCACAGAGGAGACGAAACGTAAGCTGAAAGTCTTCAAGAAAGTCTTCAAGAAAGAATAAAAAGAAAAAAGAGGAAGACAAGCAAAAACATGGACCACGGTCAAAACCCGGAACCAGAAAATCAAGCATTCCTCTTTTTCTTCTTGTGCCATAATAGCAATTTTCACCTTAGATACTGCTGCACGAAATAGAAAGCTTGTTATTCTGTCAAACTTCTGTGTCTCAGGTTCTTCAACCAGGATGTTCTAGTTTGACCTGGAGCCTATAGTCCCTCAAATCTTTCGTCCACGAGACGAATATTTCTCATGTGAATCATTTCCCATGTGGCAGAAATTTGCGTTTGTCTTTTGACGGGCATCAGTTCTGATCTGGTATTCATAAATGAAATCTGGGCAGTTGTGATTCTAATCTAATCTAAGTTGCAGATATATGTAACATTAGGGATTCAGAGTATATGTATTCTCTCAACCAGACACGTATAAGTTCGCGCTTGCACATGCCGCAAGCGAACCTACGACATAAACACACAAATCTCAAATGAACATACACCCTGTAACTCTTGTCGACCTTCCCTGAAACAGGGGAGACACAGGCAAAGTGAACCACCAATGGGATTTTTTTGCAACCGAACATATTATATGTTAACAGTAGGTATATGTGCCAACAAATTTACCCATGAAATGTCATTAATATTATTTCGTAGCCTGAGGTGATGACATTACAGGATTTAGTATAGTATGTAGAATTGATGACACTTGATGTAGTAACTAATTTCACTTACTTTTCATTTTTGTGTGAAACTTGGATGTTGCAACTTTAGCTGTCATACCTGTTAATTAATTATCAAGCTACGGAAAGCAATTTATTTCATTTGAATTTCATTAAATTTATTTTTACATTGTACTTACTATTCATTGATTGTATTCATTTGCTACATTTTTTTTGCATGGGAAATTTTTGACTTTTTTTGTATAGATTTCTTTGTAAGGTTTTGTTCTTTTTTATATTTAAATGTAATTTATTATTCATATTCCTTGACTTATAGGTTGGTATGAGGCTGACCACCCATACTGTAAAAAATGGTTCACTTTGCCAATGTCACCCCTGTTTCAGGGAAGGTCGGCAAAAGTTGTGGGGCTTATGTTCATTTGAGGTTTGGATTTATTTGTAAGTACACATTCAGCATTTGTAAGCGCGAACTACACTTGTTGGTTTGTGGGCATACATCTGAGAGCTTTAAATGAATATATCCTTGCAACTTAGATTATAGATTTATATTATAGATTATAGATAGACTTACAATCCAAACTATGAACCTGACTGCTTCTTAGGCCGGGTTTTTCAAACGTAGCTTAGCGATTTTATACTGAACCAAAAGGGCCACTATGAAAACCGTACAGGTAGTTTTTTCCAGAATAAAGGCACATAAGCTAACGCTGAAACAACACACTCAAAGACCAAGTTGAGAAGAAAATACCGAAACGGGGAATTTCTAGATGATCTCTTGTAGAACCATTCTATAATCTGTAATCTAAGCTGCAAAGATGTATTAACCTTGAAGAGTCATTTTAAATATCCACCTTCATTGTGAAGCACGATGTAAATTCGTGCTTTATAAATTGACCTATTATATTCCTTGACTGATAGGTTGGTATGCCGCTGACCACCCATACTGTAAAAAATGGTTCACTTTGCCAATGTCACCTCTGCTTCAGGGAAGGTCGGCAAGAGTTGCAGGGCTTATGTTCATTTGAGATTGGGTTTTGTATATTGTAGGTCCACATGCGGCATGTGTAAGCGCGAAATTATGCGTGTCTGCTTGTGGGAATGCATTTAATATGAATCTCAAACGATACATATCTTTGCTGCTTAGATTTAGATTTAGAGATATGATGACATCTCTTAAATTAATAACTATTTCTGAAACTTTCACTCTTTTTTTACGTAAAATATATGAATGAAAAAGGAAATGCCACACCACTCGTACATATTTATCCTACTCTCAGATACAATTCCCGTGTATCAATAGAACAAAATTAAATAAGTGCCCAAATCATCATCGGCCAGATCCCGTGACCCGCATTCCATCGCTGTAGGCCTGACAAAGTTCCGAAGGTCGTCGGCGCCACAGAAACGCGATGAGGTCGCCATATTTTGAGCATACTTTGCGCAATCGCCGCTGGTACATACGTGTACTCGCTGTCTGTCTGCAAACTCAGCCATCGCCTTGTGCAACATCCACCGCTAGAACCAGTGCCCACTTTTAATTGGGTCTCTAAATTTAATAGCAAGCTTGTTGATCCTATTTTTTGTTTTTGTTTTAATCAATGCAATCTGAAATTTTGATTGTATGTATTAGAATGTACATATATTGTATATACCGGTCCGTAGTTCAGTGGTAACACTTCGGACTCGTAACTGGAAGGTTGTGGGTTCGAATCCCGGCGGAGCACAAAAAATATACCATTTATATTTGCAAATTTGCTCTTCGCTGGGTTGAAAAATTCATAAACCTTCACCAAAGACCGGTCATCAAAAGGTCCATCCAGCCTTACAACATATGGGTCTTGCTTGAGAATTGGCGCTTTCTACAGTGACGACCAAGCTCGCAGAGGGCTCTTGAGGTGTGATACACACATAAACAGCGCTCACCAAATAAATCAGACTATTTTTTTTGTTTTTGTTTTTAATACCAAATTATTAGGTTAAAACTGTTCACGAATCTTTTGTATCATTTTTCTTCACTTACTTCTATTCATCGATCAACTTAAAAGATATGCTGATTGATGATCCATTACATCAACAGTTTACTCAATTTTTATTTAAACAAACATAGTTCCTGTACGTTTTATTTCTTTCAAAAAATTGTATACTATGTTGTAAAAAGAATCGTATTTCAGTGGTTATCACAATTCACACTAGACTGTTGATCATAAGGTAAATGATTCAGATCCCCATAATTCGAAAAATGAAATGATGCCTTCGACTTCATGTTGAAACAATATATTTTTAAAATGGTTATTCGCGTAGCTGTCCTTTTGCAAAATATTTTAATCTATACATCATCTGCTGACGAATTCATAATTTTGTATCCCACTATTTGTCTCGTGTCACATCATTGAAACTTTCGCTATTGTTTACGAGAGTGCCCGGCTTCATTAGCTGCCGCCATTTTTGTCTGCATTACTTTTGACGTGTCATGTACCTGCATTCTTTGTTTTCCTTTCGGATGTACTCATTGGGAATCGCACTCCTAATTTGTATAGAGCCATTCCGTTCATTCACAATTCATACCAAACATGGCCGTCAAACTATATACGATTTTATACTGAAAGTAAAAGTGGAGAAATCCTACGATCCATAAAATCCATCGATCATATTAGGTTGAACGGTCCGTAGTTCAGTGGTAACACTTCGGACTCTAAATGGGAAGGTTGTGGGTTCGATTCCCGACGGAGCAAAAAAAAAATACAATTTATATTTTCAAATTTGCTCTTCGCTGGGTTGAAAAATTCATAAAACCTTTACCAATGACCGGTCACCAAAGGTCCATCCAGCCTTACTGGGTCTTGCTTGAGAATTGGCGCTTTGTAGCGACGACGATCAAGCTCGTAAAAAGGTCGATAGCTCAATTGGTAGAATGCTTGCATTCCATGCCGAGAGCAAGGGTTCGATCTCAAAGGTTTACTCCGCCTTCACAAGAAATGAGAACCAGCCCCCCCGGGAGCTGGAAAACCTCCACTTCAACTGAAAGCGGTTGGTGTGAGGCCGGCCCCCTTCCCTGTAAAAATAAATAGGTCCCGAAGCGCCACATGCGACCCCTTCGGGGAAACGCAGGCAAGAAGTTACACTATATGTGTAGCTTAGTTGCGTTTTTTTGCGTTAGGTTCTACACTACTCATTTATCCCACCTATAAAAATTAGATATTTTCTGAATTTTCATAGATTTGAACCCAATGCACAGAGCTGAACTAACTTTAATTAGGTGTCATTATCCTTGATGTCAGCATTGGCCCAGTGCAAGAGTCACCGTGTAATGGCGATTGGTTATGATTTGTGAATGTGGCCAGCGGGACGTCACATCGGAGTCATGGCTGTGTAATGGTATCTTGATTGTTGTGTACACAATAAATTAATAAATAAATCATTATTATCAGCAGCCTTGCCAGTTGTTCATTCACAATGGGGGACTGCATTTGTTTATCTTTTTACTGCACACTGCTTGATGCCCTTTAATTATGTACCCCTACTAAACATGGCGTGAATTCTCTACCATTGTGTGAATTTATGATAGATGCGTCTTGAAAAAATGGAGGACAAAGCTAACGAAGAAAGTGTTGTGAGGAAATGTCAGAGGAAAGCGTGGAAGGGAAATACCAAGGAAGGAATGGATAGGCCAATTAGGTGAAATTACGAAATAATGTGGCCTACAGAGTGAGAATATGAAAAGAGTAAGAATGTTATGAATTCAAGAACAGAAAAAAAGTGGAGACGTATCTACGGTGGTACTAGCAACCCCTAGTAGAATGGCGGCAGGATACAAGTAGATACAATAGCACTCTTAGTGAATGTTTTAGTTTTCATACATTTTTTTATAAACTGTTGTGAAGCATTCTAGTAAAAATATTGAGGTACCATTTAGGCCAGTGAATGACACTATAGTGACTATAACAGCATTTGCTAGTTGCTAGTGGTTTACTTGGTTAGCACTTCGAATACGTAAATCGAAGGTCCTGGGTTCGATTAAAAAAATACCATTTATATTTTCAAATATGCTCTTCGCTGGGTTGAAGAATTCATATACATTTATCAAAAACCGGTCACCAAAGTTCCATCCAGCCTCATAGCAACTGGATCTTGGTAGAGAATCGGCGCTTTCTATATCGACGACCAAGCTCGCTGAGGGCTCTTGAGGTGTAATTCACACAAAAACAGCGCTCACCAAATAAATCATCCTATTATATTATAATTATTGGAAACCTGATTATACTTGCTTGCATTCATAGACTTACCCAGTATTGTCTGTTTGTTGCAGGCTGAGTCCGAGGTGGCTGCGCTGAACAGGCGCATCCAGCTGCTGGAGGAGGACCTGGAGCGCTCTGAGGAGAGGCTGGCCACCGCCACAGCCAAGCTCGCCGAGGCCAGCCAGGCCGCCGACGAGTCTGAACGGTGAGGCCACGCACACGCAGCCCGCCCAGCAGCTGCCTCACACAGCAACAACCTATACTTAATGCCCAACGACGTGTGTGCCTTGTCCATAAGCATTACGAGATCCTGGAGTTCAAATGTTAAGCCAATCGTTTGCTGTGTAAACTTTCGGTGCCACTTACGAAAATTGCCGATTATCATGGCTATTTTTACTTTGGATGCTGCAGCTTGAAATAGGGACATGGGGATTTTTGCCAAACCACTGTCGCAAGTTTTTTTTTACAACCACCCATGCTGTAGAAAATGGTTCACTTTGCCAATGTCACCCCTGTTTCAGGGAAGGTCGGCAGGAGTTGCAGGGTGTATGTCCATTTTGAGATTTGGTTTTTATATTGTAGGTTCACATGCGGCATGCTCAAGTGCGAACTTGTACTTGTCTGCTTGTGAGAATGCATGTAATGTGAATCCCCAATGTTACATATCTTTACAACTTAGATTAGATTAGATGTCCTTTAGTGTCCTTGAGTTCTTCTCCCCTCAATCTTTCCGTGTATGATAAGATGCAGAAGGCGGTATTTTTCATCCTTTCTTTCATCATTTTATGACGGAAGTACATCAGCTTTTTCTATTTTGTATTATGCATGCATCGGAGGACTTCCTCGTTGGTAAACCAGTAATTTTCAAAACGGACTTTGGAATAGTCTTGGTAGGGGTTTACGTAAATAAAGGGGGCCCACACGCTGTAAGTGGTCTCACTAGTAAAAACATAAACTTTGGCTCGGCTTTGCCTATCAATGTCGACCAGGGATGTCAAATACGCGGCTCGCTGAGACTTTTAAAAACATAATTCCAATCTGTCATTTTCAATTTGCCAACTCATTTTTGAAATAGACAGTTCTGATAGAATTATACTCTACAAATAATGATTTGAATTACATAGAAATTTTTGGCCTTGGATGGTTTTGGGAATATGGTAGAAGTGTAGCAGCTGAGGGTCCATCAAAACCAGTAAAATTTTGAAAGTGTCTATGAGAAAAAAATTTCAGGTGTAAACTAATCAGATTGACTTTCGCATTGGTTTAATTGCCAGTATTGCTATTCAAATGCCTATTCAAATTGAGGAAAAGAGTTAAAAAAGCGAACAATTGGGAAATGTTTATCATGTCAGCAAGCTGTCAAAGTGTTTGCACTTGTTGCATTCTTACTATTCTTTGCAAAGTGTTTTGGTTATAATCCAATTGTTGATTTGATTTATGTAAGTCTTAGAAGTTTTTTTTTTGGGTAAAAAAATATTAATTGATTTTAAAGGGCAGAAAAGATTTCAGGTTCCAAATGGCAATGCAAAAAAAAAAACATAAAAGATGTTTAAATACAAAAGGATTATTTCCTAGTCCCCTGATTAGCTTACTACACTGTTTTGTGGTGTTTTCAATGAAGGTTTTTTCTCCAAGGTTTTCCACATTGCGAGGATTGGTATTTTTTTTTAAATTTCATTATAGCACACTACAATCAGTTTGTTAAAAACTGTAAATGCTCTCATAAATGTGCTGGTTACACCTAAGTAATGAGTAATACTACGAAAAATAATATACGGCAAAAAAATATTATTGAACACAAAATCTCCCATGATTATCATCATAGTTTTCACTTCATCAAGTTTTAATGCTGAAAAGCTAGCAAATATTATTGGAGATTTGGTGTATACAATTTATTTGTAGCAGCTATTATGTATATAGGAGAACCTTCTTTTTTCATAATTGATAAATGAATGAACATTTCAAATGTACTACTTCTGTGGATGCCCTGTCCGGTCTTCCCGACATTGGCGATCATTCTGGCATAGGCTAAAATGTATAATACAGAAGTAATGAATTGATTTATCAAATATGGCAAAAGGCCCCCGTTATTAACAATTCTAAGATGAAGACATCATTAAAAAATGTATATATTGTAAGTACATACATTTTATGTATTATTTTCAATTCAAGTTGTGAATCTCTCAGGATTGTTGTACGGGCCTAATATATTTTAATAATTATTTTTAACTTTTGCATGTTTGTTTGTATAAAATCCTTACTAATTAAAGATAACATGTTGAATAGTTTTAGCTTTTGATTTTTGTAAATCAACGATACTTTATAAAGTTATTTTTTGTATAAACTTACCATTAGTTGAATTTAGCGTTACTTAATTTAATTTAAATTATAATTTTGTGTATCAAATCATTTACATCATGTAATGAATAGTATCTTAAAAATTGTATTTTTGATCTTCGTCAATCTAAACATTAGGTAAGGTTAGGTTTCGGCGACTCATTTGTTGTCTTTGAAAAAATGGTGACTGAATTCAACATAAAAAGTTTATTCTATCAGAAAAAAGCATTAGTGTCTGTTAAGAGAAATCAAACGCACACAATAATTGTCTGTTGGCAACCTCCATTGCTGATTTTGATTGTAGGAGTATTTGATTCATATTGAACCAAAGCTGTCAATTTAGGATTTTGTTCCCAAAATGAGAGAAATATATGGAAACATTGAGAATGTCATTTTCTATGTGCTCATGTATTGAATTCTCAATTGCAACTGTACAATTATACACACATCAAACCATACGTTGTTAAAATTTATTTTAGTCGCCATTTTGTTTACTGTAACAAGTGAAGCCGTCGAAACTGTATGGAATCGAAAGAAATGAAAACAAATCAGCTCTGCCCATCTCTATCGTAAAGGGAACGGAGCTACAATAATATGGTATTTTGCATCTCAAGAAAATAAGTTGAAAACAATCTTAATCTGCAGTGTTTCAAAAATAGCTTGGTGACTTAAGACTAAAAGAAAATAACAAACTTATGAGAATAAATTGTAAGTGAATTTTTTTAATTTTTAAAGTCACAAACGTTAAGTTGAAACAACTCACCCACAGATTATATATTTTTCATTATGTTGGTTTTATGGTACAAGTCAAAGTTAGACAAAATAGTCTCAAGAACAGTGTCGAGACTAGACTCATAAGCGTACATGGGACTTGAGAGCATTCACAAACTATTTAGCTCACATCTCCTTTACCCTGATTATAAAACATTTACATAGACTCCTCTGATCGCCTAAATATAAAAATGTATGAAAGACATAACAGCACCCCTAGTGAGTGATCAAGTTTTCAGTATTTTTTTCAATTTATGTAATCAAGAGAAATTTAGGCAATGTTTTATACTTAGGGTATTTAAGTGCTTTCAGACCTATTTACATTTTCGAGTCTAGTTACGAAACCGTTTTTGAGTCTTTTATGTCGCAAGTGGACTTTTTCCATTGCAAGTAAATATTTAGCATAAATGTTGTTGCTCTGTACTAACCAGCTCATCCTATAACGTGTGTTTTGTTTGTTTTAATCCCCGCGTGTGCTTCACCCCCACTAACCCCCGCCACACCGTCTCCCCGTGGCCATCGTCCAGGATACGGAAGGCTCTGGAGAATAGAACCAACATGGAGGACGACCGGGTGACCATCCTGGAGGCGCAGCTCTCCCAGGCCAAGCTCATCGCCGAGGAGTCCGATAAGAAATACGAAGAGGTGACACACCACCATACTAATATCCTCTCTCAACTTGGAATGTGAAGATCATTATTACGCTCTTTTCACAAGGCACAGTCCGGTGCCAAATCTGAAGTCTAATAGTGAATGGGGATTTATGGTACCTTTCACACGGGTTGTCTGGCGATCCCATACATTTCGGGACCGAAACCATCGACAAACCGGGCAGAATCCATTTCATGTGAAAAGGCACAGTTATCAATACTTTCTGGTAATTTTGAGACAAGTTATTTGTCTTAGAGTAAACAACCACTCTTTTATATTCAAAGGGCACATGGCTGTATTTAACTGTCAAAAACATAAGAGTCGATAGCCTAGCTCAAAACTGGTTGGAAAGATACATCTAGTAAGCCTAAAAATTGCACTGTATTCTGACATCAATCCCTGCGGGAAATTTGAGGTCTGAACTACCAAATAAAAGAGAATGCCTCTAATCTAATCTAATCTAAGTTGCAAAGATATGTTACATTGGAGATTCACATTACATGCATTCTCACAACCAGACATGTACAAGTTTGCGCTTGCACATGCCTCATGTGAGCCTACAACATAAAAACCAAATCTCAAATGGACATACACCCTGCAACTCTTGCCGTCCTACCCGGAGTATTTTAAATTAGCAGCTTGAGACAATGAAATAGCTAATCGCCATGGTGTGTCAGGAATTTTGCATTTAATGGTAACTTAGCTAACTTAGCTTAGGTTCAGAGAGTCATGAGATTATTTCAGTTATATAAAAAGGTAGAAATTGATGTTGAAAAAAATAAAAATGTGTATGGAAACACAGAAAATGTCATTCTGTGTGATTCCACATATTTATCTCATTATTTTTTAAAGCTTAGATTGCCAGCTTTGATTACATATCGATTTGAGAACTGGTGAAATCGGATTGTGATGGAGCTAAACAAAATAATGTCTTAACATTCCAAGATGCAATTTTTAATTTTAATCCTTAACTAGTAATTTTATTTTTAAGGAGCATGTGTTGTGTGTTGAAAAAAAACTGTCAAATTGAGTTGAACTCAATCTGACATTTTTTAAATTGATATATAAGTTTAATTTTATACTACTATTAAAAATATTTATTGCAGGTAAAGTCCACGAGCAGCGGAATGATATCCTTATTATGTATTTTTTTTCTGTTTTATCTTATCTGGAAATATCAATCATTATATTCAAGTGTTTCTATGACAAAAAAAATGATTCCGCGTATAAATATTGATACACTTTTCAAATATTACTCATGAACCTAAAAATTTAAGAAATGTGTATTTTTACTAGCCCCAGTCAGATACAGAAATGATTCATTTTTTGTAAATTAAATAACAACACAATAATGCACTTATGACATACCTAGTTTTGATAAAATCATTACATTGATGTCATAACAGAAAATGAAATCACCTTTCAAAATAAACTTTTTATTTTTTTGTCCATAAACTGTTTGAAACTAAGCTAAGTAGTTTCCTAATTTTATCTCTACTTCAGCAAAGTAAATTGATCATAAAGCAATTTTCCAGCTTTTGCAAAATAAATCAAATCCTCAAAATTGCATATATTAATGTATTTTTTGGTTCCTAACATACTTACCTGCTGATATTTTAGTATCACAAATATTGAAAGCATTGGGTACCTACATCTTTTGACCATATAGTTTTTGTTTTGTCCTTTGCTCCTACATGCAATAAATCATATTCATTATTATCCAAATATATTCAGGATAGGTTTTTTTGGACAATTATCTGTTGTTCGAATTTTCACACATAAACCTGAATATATTATTTTGCAGCCCTTACCCTGTTAAATAACTAAGAGCACATTGAAGGCCAAATCATTTTCTATTGTCTAGAAATAAATGTTTTATGATTGACTTATTCCAGATAGATAAAACAGTAAACTAAAAATGTATGTATTACCTTTGTTGACTTGGTGTTTATTTGTCCCGGATGGTAGTGCCCGCAAAGTTCTGGAGAACAGGTCACTGGCTGATGAAGAGCGTATGGATGCCCTTGAAAACCAGCTGAAGGAGGCCCGCTTCCTGGCTGAGGAGGCCGACAAGAAATATGATGAGGTGCCTAGCCAAGATCCAGAGCATCCTACAATGTTGTGAAACGCATCAGCCCACCCTCACTAAAACCGACTGCTTATAATTTTGTGCAATTTTTTTTCATACTAATATCTACTAAGACTGCCGAGTGAATCCACAGAATGACCCAGCTGAAAATATCATGAATTAAAAAAACACTACGTTTTCAAGTTTTATATGTTTGAGTTCTCTTCTGAATCTTGTTTTCATCAAAGATCTTTGTAGACAAGTTACAAAAAGAGATGTTATAAGTATGGGATGTGTGTTTCTTGCAAGAAAAATAACCCTTTGAATTTTTGTGAAATCCCCTACTAACTTCATTCAAAAGTTTTTTCCTAGTCATTCAATCTCCTAACCTTTTACAACATTTTAATATTAAAACCATAAGCTTATACAATAAATATAGTATTCTTTAGGAATGCTCTTGATAGTTTAACAGTTTTGAATGAAGAATAAAGTCAGAAGTTTTGACCCTTTCCTTAATTTATTGTGAATGGCTATTGGAGGATCTTCCTCCTTCCTGCCTTATATTTGACCAAATATGGACACTGTGTTGCTATCTTGAAGCATGTTTAGCGTGTCTTAATTGACACAATAATAATATCTGATATCTGTCAGATAACATAATCCTCTACTACATAGATTTGTTTTGTTACACGATCACTCCACCTGATCAAGATGGCGCCTTTATTTATTTTTTAATATTTATAGTTTTTAACTAACATTTTTCAAGTGTTTACCCTCAAAAAAAAAACAGTTTACCAACCCGATCAAATGTTAAATTTCATTATTACTGCTTGTTTAACATACAACATTAGGCTCATTTAAATTACTTTACAAAATGTATTCTGAATGAATAAAAATTTTCATTGGTTTCCCCAAAGCACAAATTCAGTTGTGAAAATAGCTGCTTGAATTTTGTTCAAACAATGCTTTGTAAATTGGCGTACGTTCGCTATTTATATAAATAGTGCGATAAGCTGCACCGGCCATATCCACACAACTTTCTATCTTATTTTAATACTTTGTAAGCTCAAAATTGAAAGCTGTAAAATACCTGTCCTATTTAAAATTCTCAATATCTGTATAATATTTCCTCTATAAGGAGGGTGTCTTCAAATCCTTTTATTTCTTTAATGCCTTTTCCCTGTACTGATGTTTGTCCCACAATGTGCAGGTCGCCCGTAAGCTGGCCATGGTTGAAGCCGATCTGGAGAGGGCCGAGGAGCGAGCTGATGCAGGAGAATCGTATGTTCCACTTTGCAACGCTAGGAATGTTATGTTTGATGTCATGTATAACCCCCATCCTTTGATTTCAGTAATTTGTTATCATCTTTTGTGAATGGTTAAAGAATTATAAGAGCGTTGAAGTTTGCATTACAATAATAAGTAAGCCACTTTTGCCAATGCCATCCCTGTTTCAGGGAATGTGGCTGTATATATAGGTGACACAAAATTATGAAGATATGCCTATTCTGCTGCAAGAACATATTATGATGATGTTCCTCAGTTACTTGTTAGATAGTGGACTGAACATTGTTTAACGCAAATAGATGCTAGGTCAGTTTCAACTTAGAATAATGCAAATTGTCCTAGTTAGAAAGAGAAAAAAAATGCTCTCAGTGTGACTACACTCTAAACAGAGAAGCAAGATTATTGCCTCACATTCTTTTTAGTTACGTACTCAAGTAGAATGGGCGCAGGTAAGTATAAACTAGTGATCTTCAGGTGCCAATGAAGCTCTGCAACTTAGATTACTTGTATAACTCAATACAAGGATATTTTTATCCATTCACAAGCATTTATTTTAATAAGTTTAATAATACAGTATTGTTGTTTTTTTGCTTGAAAGTTTACCCGATTGTTTTTTGTTTTAGTTAGAATTTTCAGGTCATACAAAGGCGGCGATTGCAGATTTTCATCAAATTGCATGATTTTGCTTATTTTTAAATCCTAATTTTTTAGTTGATTAATATTGTAAAACCCTGTAATTTTAAGAGTGCTTATTAAGTAAATTTACACATTGCTCCAAATACCTTTTTTCACATTTTTTGCTTATTATTATGTTATCATTTTTGCTTTTTTACACACAGTAAATAATCTAGTAGATTCATTAGAAATTTGATATGATATAAATGACCCATATAATTTGCAAACTTTGTGGAAAAAATATTTCACCACTATTCCATTTTCACACACACAGATCATTAATTTTTTAAAAAATAAAATAAATGGCTATTTGTACAAAATCGATTTCTCAACATTTTGTTGGAGTCTTATTCGACGTCATCACGAAACATCCTTGTTCTTTGGTCATTATTTCCTTCCATTCAATGACCACCAAGAAGTTGAATAAGAAGCTATGAAAACAGTGAGAGTTTCTGAAAACTCAACTTACCAGACAAACGTCTTACTTATTTTTATTATAAAAGAAAAAGTTATTCCAAGCTTCACTTCTATCCAATCTTGGCGATTATCTATGCAATTTCCATTGAGATTCTGCCGGTCATTCAGATGCCTCTATTTAAAAGAGACTCTTATATTCATAACCAAAATATTGTGAAGTGAAAAGTGTATTAAGGCTGGAATAGTTAGTGATGTAACAGTATTGTTTGTTGTGCTGTGTCGCTTGCATGCTGTTTTACGTTGTTTGGTTTCTTTGCCGCCCCTGTCTGGCGCTTTAGGTCGCACGCAAGCTCGTCATGATGGAGCAGGACCTGGAGAGGGCAGAGGAACGGGCGGAGCACTCTGATGGGTATGTCCCTGCATGAAAACCCTTTTATCTTAACTTGACCCTTAAAGTTTACTGTAGTGTTTCATAATCATCTTGTAAAGGTGGTGGCCTGTTGTACCAGCCATTTTTTTGCTGGTCGCCATCCTCTTGTGAAGGCAGTGCCTTGTTGTGCTAGCAATTTGTCTCTGCTGGTCGCTATCCTCTTGTAAAGGCAGTGCCTTGTTGTGCTAGCAATCTGTCTCTGCTGGTCGCCATCCTCTTGTAAAGGCAGTGCCTTGTGCTAGCCATTTGTCTCTGCCGGTCGCCATCCTCTTGAGCTGTTAACATTGGAGCCAATACCCATGAGCCGATTCAAATACTGGAAGTATGATGTTAATCTGTATGACTGGATATGTCCCCTTTAATTCTGATTATAACCATGGCTATAAGCTGATCTGATGGAAAGATTGTGGCGCATTTGTAGACAAAGATTCAATGTTGAAGAAGAAAAAGCATTCCTGATATAATATTAAATTTCAGGGGACATTGAATGAAAGTATAGAATTAATCTTATTTAAAAAATAAGAGCTTACAAATTTGCAGAGCTCTATAGTAGAAATTAATTTCTCATTTAAAATCTTAATATCTTGATTTATGAAAGTAAACAAACTACAATAATTGATTTTCTTGCTTCTATAGGTAGCTCAGATCAATTGTCAGCAATTTTAATGTTGCCCTAATTACTTAGTCTGAAATCTGATGGCTTTTGTGTTTCTATTCCAGCAAAATTGTAGAGCTTGAGGAGGAGCTCCGCGTCGTTGGCAACAACCTCAAATCACTTGAAGTGTCAGAGGAAAAGGTAACATTCTTTCCATACACTATTCAACCCTGTTACTCCAATATGAAATTGCTTGTTTTTCAAGTCTCTTGACTGCCTTAGAGTCACCCCTTTGAAATGTATTGAAAAATTTCACTACAGATTTACTTCCAATTTTGGTTGATGATTATTATCAACCTTTCTATAATTTTATTTAGATTTTACCAACCTTGAATTGATAACATTATCTTATCAGTTTATTTAGGTGGGGAACGTAAAAAGTAATCCATAAAAGCTAGCTCTTCTCTAATTAATATTCAATTATATTGATTATTATTATTAAAAGAAATTCATTCAAAATTGAAGAATACCATTTAAGTTTCAGTATCCCTTACCATATATTTTAATTTTAAGTTATAGTAGACATATTACTTTACGGTTATGTTATTGTGTATGAACACCAGGCCAACCAGCGTGAAGAGGAGTACAAGAACCAAATCAAGACCCTGACCACCCGCTTGAAGGAGGTCTGTCGCTTGGACCAGTGCATCTGCACGAACATAACCTCAATAACCATGATGTGCCTCCATATAACCAAACCCCTTACAGAGTTGTTTGATGTGATGCTCAATGTTCTAAGATGACCAATGCCACAATGGACTGTGCGGCAGCTGATTCCTAATCATATTCCAGATACTAATTGTTAGGATTGTTGTTTTGATGTTGTTTGAATTTTGAATATTAATTTGAAATGGTTTTATGGGAAAGAGTATGTTTATTTTTAAATCCTTCAGATCAACTTTATGATTGATTGGTTTTGATTGTAGACCTACAAAACAGAGGGAACGAGTTCACAATTCTACCTCCCCAGTTTTACAGTAAATGGGAAATTGTCTGTGACAAGATGTAGATGAATTCTTACTGAGAAATGACTATGCTCTTAAAATCTGATGAATATTCCTTTTAAGCATAGCGTTTTCATGCTTTAAACCTTCTATAAAATAATACAAGATATTGTAAGACTTTTTATCCATAATTGGATAAAATGCATTGAGGAAACACTGAATATATTTTTATGAGAAGTTTCTCAACCATAAAACCATTTGTTAGACTAGAAATTTAATCAGATGTGAGTTTTGTTTGGCTCGATTACAAAAAGCATTGACTAATCTGTTTGCACTGCCTTGTTGTGTGCCCCTCCTCACATTGTTGTGGACCTTGTAAAGGCGACGCAAAGGGAGGAGACGTTCGAGGGACAAGTCAAAGTCTTGGACAACCAACTCAAAGAGGTAACGCGCTAAGGAAGATGCAGAAATGTGGTCCAAGCGAGTTGGGACATGGCCAGAATACAGCGCATACAATATCTATTATTTACCTGCGTATCTAACTTATTATTTTGTATCTAGTATGCTGTACATTTGATACTTTTTATGTTCTTTCATATCCTTTCTTTCTCCCTATCTTTGGCAATGTTTGAACAAAGTATTATGTCTGGCTTTAAAAAAAAAAGATCTCCCATCTGAAATGTTTGAAGAGGTAGATCTTTGTTCTTTATATCAATTGATATCGGAAACAATTTCCTGTCGTTCAAAACCAGCAGTGATTTGGCGTCTGATCCATAGCTCAGTTGAGGTTCTGCTTTCTGTGCAAGAGTCCTGTATCCGAGTTTATCATCTGGGTTCTGAGCTGAAATCCAACCCTTGTCAGAAAATGAATTTCTATCAAATTGTTAATGTTAACCATTTTTCAGTGATAATAAATAAGGTACTCAATTTTCTCTCTTCAGTGAGAGCTTTTGAAAGTTGCACACTATTGCACATCTTGTATTTTGATGGCAAATTTCTTATACAGATATATTACTTTGTATTACATTGTAGAAGTTTCCCATTTCCCCGAGACTCGGTGTGAGTATGTAATAATTGCAGGTTACCTCCAGTAATAATTATGTTGTGCATCTGATCCCCCCTCGTCCCCGCCCTCTTGTCTCCCATACTTTAGATTGCTGTATTGCTCCCGCATATGTGTGACCTCCAGATTAAACTCCATCACAGGTTTGCTTGTTGTTCCTGCAAACAAACCTGTGATGGGGTTGCATTTGTAAATAATATGACTCCTAAATTCTTGCATTTTTTTACACCAAATAATCAGTGCTTATTAAATTGTAATTTGTACCAATTGAACTAGGAGAAGTAATAGAAAATATTGTTATCTTTTAATTTTCAATGCCTCACATCTCACAAGTAAGCTGCTTATGCAACTACTTGCCGCATTGCCCCTAAGGGTTTCCTCAAGTTGCACCATTTTGGAAACAAGTGTACAAAGTTTTTTGAACAAAATTCATCATTATAATAAGATCTAAAGCATAGTTGACTTACCCTATGCGATCAAATGATTTATCCAAATGTTCTCAAGATACATTAACATTTGAAGTTCACTTTTCATTAGTAAGTACATGTATATATTTTGTGTGTATATATTGTGAGTGTACTAAAATAATCTAAAATGATTTCCCTGAAACAAGGATGACATTGACACAAATCCATTGCAATTGTTTCTGTAACTTGTTGCTATGGTACAAAGAGTGCAGTTGTTGTTTGAATGTAATATTCATCTAGACATGTCGTTTTTTGAGTATTTGGTGTTTTGAAATGCAGAGCCCCCCGTCCCTACTTATAATAGATGATATTACCCCTTGTGCTTCCCCCCTCGCCTCCCAGTTTGGCACTCTCAGTATTGTAATGACGGCCATTGTCTCTGGCTGTGTTTTCTGTTTGTTTGTATGTCGCTGGGCACCCATACACACACGTGGACAGGCCACCGTCACACGGGAACATGCCGAGGATAAGATCCATTTGATTAACGATAAGCTCACAAACGTAAGTGTGGCCACACCAGCCTGCTCTCAGCACCCCTCACCTCACCCTCACCCCTGCACACACGCATACACACCTCACTCATCACGCGCAGTCACTCCTAGGGAACTTGCAAGCTTATGTCACCTGTGCTAGCATTGGAGTTCCGTATAAGTCACAGGAAATATATCTGTGAGTTGATAAAATCTAAAAACATTGTTTTTGTAACATGATTTCTGGATACAAAATCGGTGGAATCCTAAGGGGTCGTTTTGTTTTTTTTTGTTACTTATTAAAGTTTTAAATATTATTTTGAAAGCTGTATAGGGGGTCTGATTATATTATTTTTGACCAACAAATACAGTCAAAACTCATTGATCAATTTTTTTTATGATATGGCGTCACAGTTAAATAAAGATGTATTTTCAGATCCTCCCTTAACTTTTGAATACCTGCAGTTTCCATAATCTTGTAGGATAGATGACTGGCCTGGATACTGTCTACTGCAAAAGTAAAAAAAATCATTTTTGAGTCATTCACCAAAAAATTTATTAGTTGCCCAATGAGCTCAGAAAGGCATTTCCGTTTATTTTGTTTTTTTTATTTGTTTACATTTACATTAAATTGATTGTTAAATAAATAAAATGATCTCATTGCACATTATTGTGGAAAACATATTTCATCATCATCATCATCACCTTTTCACCAAATACACAAAACACCTCATTTTCTTCACTGGGATATGGTCTTAACTTAATTTTAATTCTGTAATTTTCGAAAAGTCAATAATGCTACAAGAAATCCTTTCTTTATCCTCACATTGTTTTAGAAACTCCCTTTATTATTTTTTTAAATATTTGATTTTATGCTTAAAACAATATGCAGCTTTATTTAATTTGATTATATAAAAAGCTTGCTTATTATTTTGCCTTATTGTATCAATTTCAAGTCATTTTTTTTAATGTTCAAAATGTCTCAACTCGCTTTGATCTATCACTTATTTTTACAAAATATATTTCTCATAGATTTGATTTTTTAATTTTTTTTTGGTCAAAATATAGGAGATCTATAAATAATCAATTTTCTCAGAGGTGATGGTGCTACCAGGTATTTTCAAAATATAAAAATATTTGTGTTTCAAATTTGTTAACATTTTAAAAAAAATAATAAAACTAAACGTTTGATGAGTTTTTGAATATGATAAAGAATAGTTCGTAACAATAATAAGAAAAAATAATGTATAGCGTTTGCATGAATAATAATCTAACTCAAGCTGTGTTATTTTTACTCAAGTTCAGAGAGAATACTAGAAAAATATTGACTAACTGATTCATGATAAATTCCATTCCTATTAGAATAACTAATTAGTTGTTTTCCTGATCCAGTGTTTTATATTTTTTTATAAAATAGCTCTCTCTCAAATTGAGCTTCTGCTTTCTGAGTAAGACACCTTAGTTTGAATACAATGAATGTCAAAAATGTTTTGGTGTTTTCTTGTTATCCAGGTCACACTACTTCACAAGTAAACTCAGCCTTTATAAGAAAATAAAACCTGTTTTTTTCAAGAACATGGAAACCGGCACATTATTTGAAGAAGCAAAGCTGGCTTCAATACCTGTAAAATTAACAGATTCTCTGTGCTAATTGTATAATTTTTGGGGATAAGACAGAAATGATTTGCATCATAAAATTTGCATCTTTTGTATTTGAAATTTTCAAAGTAATGTGCAATGTACGCAGTTATGAAAAATTGCAAAATATTCATGAAGTCACTTTAGGAAATTCTGAATATAAATATTTCTGAACTGTGTTAAAAATAATGTGTTGCTAGTAAATGTGAGGAAGCTGCCAGATTATTATAATGTACCTTGTTGTTCCTCAGGCTGAGGCCCGCGCTGAGTTTGCTGAACGTTCTGTGCAGAAGTTGCAGAAGGAAGTCGACAGGCTTGAAGGTAACGCACACACCCAGTACTGGACGACTAAATATATCAGAATATGTCAAATCTTTATGAAAAATAATTGTTTTTCTATGAAAAAAATACAGTGGTATTAAATGGCTTATTTGATGGATGCGGACGGCATCTAAGTGTCCTTTTTCCATGGTTTGAACCTGTTTAAAAATAATTTAAATGAACCACATAGGAAAAACCCTGAATTCAAGTCAAAAAATCCAAGCCGAGCCACTTTTTCCTGAAGAGATCTAATATCTCATTTTTAGTAGTTTTTGTTTATGATTAATACTATGAATAGTCTCCAGATTATGTTTTTTTTTAAATTCAAATTAATTTAAGTGATTAGTGCTTATTTTTTTACAATTACTTGTGCTCTTCATCTGTTAACTTGTATTATTATTTTATAACAATCATAACACGCTTATAAAAATCACAAAGAAGTGCCAAGAAACATTCACAAAACTTTCTACAGACTGCAAGTGTTTGGTGTTCATCTCCGAGTGATTACATAATCTGATTTTCTTACAGTTTTTGATATTACTCTGTTGTACCACTAACTGAATCTCTTCTAGCATGAACCAACCAACTGATGTGCTCAAAATAATGAAAAATAATTATTTACTGCCAGTTTCAATGATCATTGAAAGAGGATTGTGAAGATTTTCATAATTTTTGTAATTCAGAATACTTAAATGTTGAAATTTACTTTTCGTTTTTAGTGATCATCGAAACATTGTCAAATTCACATTCCAATACATATATTTTAAATTTTATCATCATAATGTTTAAGAAATGCCATCTATTGAGATTTATAATAACTTTCAGCTTTACATTTTCGATCACAGATGGCAGTTTTTTAATAGTATAAAATTATTCATATGAAATTGTGTATTGGGAGTGTGTAATTTGTGATGTTCCAAGTTAACCAGGCTTGCCGTGTGTCTTGTGTGGTGTTAACCGTGTTTGCCTGACCCCTTTTACAGACGACATCCTAACAGAGCGCGAAAAGAACAAATTGCTCCAGGAGGAAATGGAGGCGACACTTCACGACATTCAGAACATGTGAACAGTCTCACGGGCACCCTTACTAGCTATAAGCTGAACCTATCAGACCACCAACCCCCTCCCTCCTCCTCGTGTAACTTCAGAGTGAGAAACTGTCACCGTGCACAATGAGACATCATTCCAAAATTTTTGTTGTTGTATTTATTATTTTTTTAATATTACTTTTTCATCTCTTATGAATTTTGAGTGGCTGGCGGGCTTTTCATCGAGCTTCTCGAGTCAATTTATTATTCAAACAAATGCAATTTTAGCTGACTGAATGAATCAGTAAATCCATGAGCACAAATTTAGTATTTTAATGTTTACAAAGGCAAAAAAAATCTGATCAGCCAAGTAATTGTTCCAAAAAATTAATAGAACGTTTTTATTACGCTATTACTACGTAGTGCCTATAGGACCTAGGAAAGTAAGATGTTGTGTACATTTTTCATCAGATTTTCCACTGCCCTAATGTATGAAAAATCCTTCCGAGAGTTGGCTCTGGTTGTGTTTGTATACTTTAAAAGAGATATCGCCATAATTTTAAGTCCGCAGAATAATTTAATCGACAATAATGTGTTATTAGACTCAATTGTTGGGCTGATGGTAGTTAAACTTAATACAGAGTTCGGAGTCTAGCAGGAGATAGACGCCACATCCAGACATATTTATTAAAATAACTAAACAAATCAACAAAACATTCCCATTAATAATCTGTACGCATAAGTTGCACCTCAGTGTTGTGTGAGCATGGATGTATTTCTATAACTGCTTTGGATTGTTTTACAAGTTCATTCACTCATCGATAAGTCAGTTTTACAACAACGCATAATACAAAATGTTTAAACACAAAAGTTCAGTTGTCATTGTTAACAATCGCAGCCTTTTGAAACAACATTTTTATTATTTGCTTCGCTATAAGCTTTGTCATTTATTATTTAAATAAATTAAAAAAAAATAGTCCACCATTATTTAAATGCTATTTATCTTTAGTCTTGATACATTATATATTTTATTTTTAAAGTTTGTAAAATTGACATTTTAAGTTGTTTAATATTATATATCGCTAGATGGAATATATTGGTTATACAAAAAAAACAAGTCTAATTACTAATCAATTTATTTCATACTATTTTTTAAGATCAACCACATTTTGTTTTCAATCAGTTTTTCTTTTTATTTCATTTAACTTTTTTACGTTCAGTACATTTTGATCTTAACGACTTTTAAAATACTGAAAGATGAATATTTGGAGTGTAAGAAAACAAAGAGGTTGGTAGAATACATGCACAGTCAAACTCTGTTATAACGAGCACAAAGGGACCAAACAATCTTCTCCTTATAGCTGTTCCTCCTTAGCCAAGGAGGTTAAAATGTATTAGTATTTACGGCAGGGTATGAAAGCTTATGTATAATAAAGCAACATTTTTCTTGTTTTTAAAAAGGTTTCTGTTTGAAATCAACAGAACCAAATACAATTTAGACATGCAGTAGTCAAACATATGAATAGTTTTTTAGAGCGATAACTATCAGATTTGAAATTCTCATCCATCCTTTTTTTTATATACCTGGACTGAGTCGGCAAAATCATTTGGACATTATATCCAAAAATGGTCGTATAAAATTAAGTCCGGACTAACATATCTGTTAGCAATTGCTCACTCTAGCCGTGAACTTCCAATATCCGTGATGTTTATAACGGACTCTGACTGTGCTTACCTGCCTCTTTGTGTGTTGAGTTGAGAGAGACTCTCAATGTTGTATTTTAGCAATAAGCTAAGCTACTTTTACACTGCCTAGTGATAACTGAAGAAAATACACTATTGTGTGTGTTTTTTAAATAAAATGTTGCAATCACATTTTTAATATATATATTATATTTTTTTTTGCTAGAGAAACATTTTGAATAAATCGATGATGTAGATTATTATTAATATGTGTGTTTATAAAATATATTACAATATTTTTATTTAGTTTTGTGTGTTTGTTATTTTTTTTTCATACCCAAGTTTTACAACCCTTCCTTTCCAAATCATTCATTGCTGGGAAAAAAAAACATTCTCATTGGGTAAATGCAATTTCAAATGCTTTAAAACAAAAGATGATTATTTAAATTGGAAGATTATTTCACTCCCATAATGATTCTGATTTCTTCCCAATTTTATTATAAATCAGTCAATTTTATCTGCAATGAATGTGTTAATTTTTTACAACAAAGTAAAAATCCTTCTAGTATCCATCCCAGTAATTTTCAGCATTTCGTTTATTCCTACCAAGCTTAGAGATATTTTGAAAATGACAGCGTTTTACAAAGATTGAAAATATTTTGGATTAAAATTCTGTTAAAATTTAAAGTATCTCATTCTTGTATTGCATGAAATTGTTCATAATTTTTTATTGCATGGATTGAAGTTGAGATCACAATGTGGTAAGTAACCTGTGTGTTGTTATGTATTTTTGAAATACCTGAACGCAATCCCCCACCCCTGATTTCACCCCATCAACGCGGGCTGCCCTTCAAGAATTTTTTGATGTTCTACTCAAGCAAAGGATAAAAATATTCAAATCAAGAGGGAAATTTCAAGATTTACCAAAGTGTAGGAACGATGAGAAATAAATAAGATACAAGGCCATGGAAATAAAGTATTCAAAAATATGAACATACATTGTTGGTCAACTATGGGATGAAAACTGCACAGTAAAGTGCCACAAGGTTTAAAAAGGAATGTATACAAAATGGCGTCATTTGAAAGAAATTAAAGGAAAATCAAGTGAGCAAATGGAGAAATTTAACCAATTAAGATAAGGTGTCTCAAGAGGCATCGCGTTTTGGAAACTTACAAAAGAGTTGTAATTTTCTTAAAGACAGTCCCTTGTTTTGTAGCCTTTTGTTGCTGATAGTCGTCCCCCTCTTGAGTTGTGGATAGGAGTCGACACTCCTTGAGCTGATTCTAATCCTGGAAGTACGATGATCATGGATGACCTCTCACTTGTACTTCCAAGATTCTTGATGATTTTGCTGAGGAAGATGCTAAGTAGATCATGCACACACTTAATGTCACGATGGATCCCAACAATTGACTTCATCCCAGAAGCTATCAGAACCATTCACATACTCATAGTGTCCGTGAAGTCCTAGCACTTATTCGTTGCATGACATCAAAGGTCTATAACATTGTCAAATATCCATATTTAAGCCACATAATTGGTGAATACAATGTTTTTCTTGTTAAATAATATTTTAATATCCCATGTCATCCGCCATGGCATGCTGAGATGGTTTGCTGCGTGGACACCACAATATCCTCAACCAAAAAGACAAACTGAAACCACATTATTACACAATAATCTCTGAAAATTTACAAAGTACTTATTTTGATTTGGGACTTGCATCAAGATCATGAGAGATGCGTTAACAATCAATTTAATAAATTATGAGATTTATCCTGTGGATGGACAAACCTGAATAAGCTACTGATATTAGTAACATTTCATCTAGTGCCTGTATCACGGCAAATTTTTTTTCACCCTTAAGAAAATAAGTTGATTGATTTAAGAGTCAATTGAGATTTAAATGAAATTGTACAAAAAAAAAATTACACTAGTACCATAACTCACATCCAGTTCTTACAAATGGACTCGAGACAAATACATCCCATAACGAACATGCACATACGCTCATGCTCTTGCACACATGTGACGTGTTGAGACGTGTCTCACTGGTGCATGCTGGCTTGCAGACGAGTGCATCGGGGAGAAGGAACGCTTCAACGACGTGGGCGACGATCTGGACAACGCCTTCGTGGAGCTCATTCCTGGAGTCAAGTTCTCCGAGAAGCAGCAGGCCGCGTGGCTGATCCTGCACCCCCCCGCGCCCCCACCTCCTCCCGAACCTGTAGTGGAGGAAGTGCCCCCTCCCGCAGAGGTCCCAGCAGATGCCCCACCTGCAGAAGGCGCAGCTCCCCCAGCGGAGGGCGCTGCTCCTCCAGCAGATGGTGCCGCTCCACCGGCTGATGGAGCTGCGCCGCCTGTTGATGGAGCTGCTCCTCCAGCTGAAGGAGCAGTGCCTGGGGCAGAAGGAGCTGTACCCGGAGCAGAAGGAGCCGCTCCTCCTGCAGAGGGAGCTGTGCCAGTAGATGGCGCTGCTCCCCCAGCGGAAGGAGCAGCTCCTCCAGCTGACGGTGCTGCGCCAGTAGATGGAGCCGCACCTCCTGCGGAAGGAGCCGCGCCCCCAGCAGAGGGTGCCGCTCCTCCTGCAGATGGCGCTGCCCCTCCAGCTGAAGGAGCAGCCCCCCCGGCTGAGGGAGCAGCTCCCCCTGCGGAAGGCGCAGCGCCCCCAGCAGAAGGAGCTGCTCCTCCAGCGGAAGGTGCAGCACCTCCCGCTGATGCTGCAGCTGCTCCCCCTGCTAATGCTGCTGCCCCAGCTGCTGAGGCTGCCCCTGCTGCTCCCGCTGATCCCGCTGCCCCCGCCCCTGAAGCCGCCCCCGCCCCCGAGGCTGCCCCTGCCGCCCCCGCAGAGGCGCCGGCTTCTTAAAGCATATAACGCCTGATCTAACGCAACACGCTTAACACGCAACCTCTCATAACATACCAAGCTCTCGATTACCTACCTGCAAAATATCTTGTATATTTTGTTAAACCTGTTTGAAAAAGGATGATACTTTCTTAGGCGAAAACGTCAGAGCTTAAAAAAAAATTGTATTTAAAAGATATAATATGAATTCGTATCTATATACTACAGACATTCATTCTGTGAACCATCAAATACTAAAATACATGCTATTTAAACCAGTTTGTGAGCATTTTTAGCTGATTAAATATTTACATTAAAAATACGGATTGCAGAAAATAATAAACAAATAATATGTTAGTATGTTATGAGAGACATGCAAATGCAATATTAACAGTTAATTCTGTGAATCAATATGCTTCTACAATGCAAGCTAGAAACACTCATTTATCTTTTTTATACTCCTCCATTATAAATTGCACACTCTTACGTGAATCTAGCTTGCATCATTTTACATTATTTTTTCTTACTTTTACTTTTTTATTTTAATTATATAAAATAATATTTACTGAATAAACTTACGTCTGTAAATATTGTATTATCTTAAATATTTATAAAGATAAGGACTGATTTAAAGAAAGTAGTTTTATTTCCCCGTAGCTAGAAACATCTTTTAGTTTACTTGTAGTGCTTGGTAGAATATAATAAAAAGAATACACACTTAACATTTCGAACTCAGTTTCTGTCCAAGAAAAAAATGCTGGAAAAATTGCAATTGTTTTTCATTAGGTGTTCATTACTTTTTTCTTTGACGTAAAATTTTAGATTCAAAACTGCTTTGTCGTTTTAAAAACGGTTTAACTTTTTGAATTTGGAACAAAAAGTAAAACCGTACAGCATCTTGACACAACACCATATACTCGTACTCTCAAACTTTCCTATTTTTTTAATGAAATTATTTAATGGTTAGTAGATTTTTATGGTAATCGAGATATCGTTCGCATTACAGACGACCTTGTGTACGAAAAGGAGGTTTACCATGAAGTCGGAGCCGATTTAGATTACGCCTTTCACGACCTGTGTGGAATTTGAAAATACACCTGCCTTCAAACATTCACTCATCTCAATATAACATGCAAATAAAAAGTAGAGATATCGTAGTGATAATAATATACAATGATGTTTTACTATTGGATTTTCAGCAAGTAATTTGATGACATGATTATGTCATCATGACACACCTATTTCAAAATACAGAATATTTGTTATCTGCGTGTGAATACCGCCATACTATTTGTAAGGTATATTAAAAGCGAAGTGTAGTTTTTTGCAACTTCGATTGGAGATTAGTAGTTTTTTACATGCAAAAAAAAATCCAACCGCGTCCATGTCCCAATAGTAAAACATTATTTTAATATAACATGCATTTTCACACTTTTCAATACAACAAAACAATGCTTTGTTTTTTTTTTAATAAATCTTTTTTCTATGCTTCTCTATTTTATTTTACCACCGCTTCTTCTAATACTAATTTTAACTCTTCAAACCTATTCTACTTCTCGTACAAAATCCTCTACGAGTTTTGTACTTCGCCAGCCAAACTTATGCTTTATGGCCGAAATAACGCATCACTCGAAGATAACATGTAAGGATTTCAGCTTTTACTTTATTTTAATCTTTATTTACTTCATTAAATACGCTTCAATTTTAACCATTATATATTTAAAAACATTTTTTTTTCATTTAAATAGTATTTTTTGAGTGGTTAAAGGTCTGTTAGGTAAAATATTAATTGCTTATTTCCAGACGAGCTGGTCGCAGAGAAGGAAAAGTACAAGGACATCGGGGACGACCTGGACACCGCCTTCGTGGAACTCATCCTCAAGGAACAATAAACTATACCAACAGTTTACAACTGCTGATGCTACGACATGCCAAAAATATCACCAACAATGTCAAATTCAAAATCTCAAATTTCATATCAATATTTTTTATTCAATATTAACTTGAAGTATTGAGAGCCATTGGTTTGTATTCAATACGCTTGTATGCTCTATGAAAATTTTGAATTAAGAAAACCATAGAGAAAAACATTCAAAATTTGAAAAATGCATTGTGGGACGTTTATGGCTGTTGAGTGAGTTGTTTTTCCATCGCAACGATTCATTTATTATTTTGTAAGAAAAAATGTTTATACTATTTATTTATTTTTTATTTCCCGTCATTTCTTAAGTGTTAATAATAACCATACTATTTATTTTATTATTTTTTAATTTCTACTTTATACAATGAAAAAAAAACTATTGAAGAATATTTGATGTAAAAAAATAATATACACATTCTATACAAATACTTATATATTTATTTTAACATTTTAGTTTTTGAACCTCCTTATATTTTTAGTAAAGTATGAATTTTCAGAAGCCGAGAACACCTACGTAAAAAAATAATTTTATTTTCAGGTTTTTAAGTACTCAGTTCATGATATTTAATTTGATTTCCAAAATATGATAAACATTTTTAAATGTGAAATAGTTTTTTGTGAGACCGAAGACTTTGAATAAAAATAAAAAAATTGAATAGAAAGAGCTAGACCATTTTCCCTTTATAAACTAAATTGTTAGATTCGTACTTGGGTCGTATGGAATCAAAGACGGCGACCTAGGATATTTTTAAAAATAAATATTTTTCTGTCTTACCATATAATTACTATCGTAAAAAAATCTAGTTTGCTGCCTTTGATTTTATTCGACTGATTTGGAAAGGCCAAATAAAAAGCAAATGAATCAGAATAGGTATCCAAATAGCAAATGCATTTTGATTTTAAGTTCTACTCAGTAATTTGTAGTTTTGGTAAACCACATGTGTGCAAAGTAGGTATGTTATAAGTATAACAACCATTTTTTTTAACAAAAAGTTATAAAAAAAGTATGTTCCAAACTAAGCCCCCCTAAAAAAATAATAACATCACTTAACCATTTCACATTTGAAGAAATATTCATACAGGATCAGAAAATTAATTTTCGATTTCAGCGACAACTCCTGAATTTTAAGAATCCTCTAATGTTAACTAGAAAACTTTAAAAAGATAAAAAACTCATCTTGATTTTGCATTTTCAAAAAAAGAAAACACGAATAAAAAAATACATCCATTGATTTTTGACTGACGAAATTTTCTCTAAATGCTACTTCAAATTTGCTAAGAATCCTGTAAAATTTAAGAGTTGTAAGCGAAATCGGAAATTATTGTATTACTTACCTTTAACATATTTTTTCAGGTCACATTTAAAAAATATCAAAATTAATTTTGTATTTCTTCCGTTCCATACTAAAACGTCTAACACTCCCGTACTAACTTCCTATTGCAGATGATCTCATTCAGGAGCGCGGTAAATTCAAGGCCATCGCTGATGAAATGGACCAGACCTTCGCAGACCTCACAGGATATTGAGATCAAGATTCCGGAGTCCACTTTACAAGCTTCTGGAATACCAGCTCGGTTTCCGATGGAGCTGGCTTCCACACGCCCAACGCTTTTGTCTTGTATCACACAGTATTTCTCATTCATCACGGATTTCTTTAAAATAACGTGTTTAAATAATACGTCAGCATCTTGAGCTATGGAGGAAGGGAATCACCTGTGAAGAATCTCAAAAAAATATATTATATTATTTTAAGAATAGTTTCTCCTGAACTCCTGGAGAAAGCTCATGTTTTTATTGCAGACATAAACAAAATAATAGTTTCTCCTGAGTACCTAATGAAGAAGGCTCATGTTTTTATTGCAGACATGAACAAAATAATAGCTTTATTTAATAGTTTACAGCCAATATTCAGAATCAGTCGCGTTTTAATCTAAGGTTCATAAGAAATAAGTAACAATGATAAAACCGTCAACGTTTGGAAAATAGTCCGAGTTTTTAGGTTTAATAGGCAGTTAATTAAATATTAAGAGTTAAAAATGAAAAACTTTGTTATAATTCACTGTGTGAGCTTTATTTTTAAAACACTACTAGTTTCGGTGGGTCAATATCCACCATCGACGGGTGTCAACTTAAAACTAACATAGAAATACAAAAAATACAGTCAGAATTTAATCAATTATAGAAGGGGAGGGGGTATAAAAATAAAGCTCACACAGTGAATTATAACAAAGTTTTTCATTTTTAACAATTGTAAAGATGAACTTTCACAAAGTTACTGCTGAAAACCTAAATAAGTTAAATATTAAGAGAGTCTAAGATGAAATGAGGTTTCTTGAGCAATTGGAAATCATTTTTTTAACTGAATTCCTGTTCACAAATAAATTCATAAGATGTTGGCGCACCATGTCACTTCATACATTTTTATTTTGCCATGAAATTCAAATGTTCATTATATTGGTAGACCACGAAGTAAGTGAACGGAAGTTAACTCTACAATGTTCTTAAAATAGCACGTGTGTGAAAACCATTGAAGACAACATTTTGCATCAGCAATAAGGATTTTGAAAATGGTTAATTTATATTGCCTATCCTCAAGGCGCGAATTGTTCAGTTTCATACTCGTACATTTTTTAATCGAACTGCTCTATTGAATACATCACAATATATTTATCAGATTGTTTTGTCTCGTAGAAGCTCAATTTAATAAAATAACACTTTTGTGAAGGAAAACTCCCTCCTTGATTCCAAGTCAAGTATCTTTTTTTTCTTATTCACTGCAAAAATAAAATCATTCAAATCAGAAAAATGTTGTTCTTATAGAAAGGAATACGCATTTTTGCCTTTCAGTTAATAAAAAAAAACATTCATTAAGGGCACACACACTCAACAGATAATTTTGAATCGCCTTATAGTCTGTCATCAATTAATTATAATTAAATTTAAATGTTTTAAGCGCAGAGTGTTTGAACATGCTTTTGAATAAAAAGTGAAAAAAATAAAATAATAAAATATTTGACGTTAAATAAAATTGTGTATATAATATAAAAGTTTTAATCGTTTCGTGAAAACTCATATTTTTGTAGGAATATCTTCGAATTTTCTGGTAATAAAATCAAACTCGACTTTGAAAATAAATTAATAAACTGAAATTAAATTTAAAAGAAAGTAACAATACGTCATTCAAGAGTTTTATGTCCTTTGAGTATAAGAAATATTTTTTTGGAACGCAAATTAAATTCGGGGAGCAATGTATTCTAAACAAAGTAATTAGTTAAGTTAAAAAACTTGCATTGAAAAATAGAATTATCGTTTTATTTGCAATCTGAGCCGTATAGAATTAAAGTCGGCAATCTGGGATTTTTTCACGAAAATGGATAAAAATATGAAAGCACAGAAAATTACTTTTTTGGTGTAAGTTTATTTTATTATATTTCTGGAAAAAACTTACTTGTATTCTATTTTATACGACTTATAACGAAAATGAAAAAGCTTTTCTGTTATTGAATTAAAAAATTGAAAAATTTCCTAATAACTTCCTTCCATTTTTTACATTTTTACGCAATTAACTGTAATTGGAAAACTTAGTTATATTAAATTTAGTACGTGATTAGTTGTTAGTGGGCTTAGCATTATTTTTTATACAGAATACAAGCAGCAGACATATTATTTAAGCTTATAGTATTATGAAGAAAACTAATATGCATTTTAAAGAAAATATCAGAGTACAATATCAATATTTTCTAACTTTACGTTTTGATCCCTAAAAATATTTGTGTAATATTCATAATGACAAAAGCTATGAAATTATAATTGAGAACATTAACAAAAATTTTGGTGTGTTTTCTCCTCTGTAATTTAGAGTTTTTCAGCGAAGATACAAAAATACAAATGTATATGTGAAACGAAAAAATGCAAATAAAAGATTTTATATTAAATTGTTCTCTTGTTTTATTTCTTATTTTATACAATCATTTCAGATTATATCTGGAAGAACTTTGACAGGGCTGACTGGGTGAAATATAATTTTTCAAATATGAAGTAGATCTGACCACAGATAAAACATCTTTTTTTTCACAGCAAAGAAATACCAGAGTATCATGTTTACACTTTAGATCCAGTACCCCTAGTATAAAAAAAATACATAAACTCCCCTCTATTTCGTTAATCGAAAACGTTTAAAATATACGACGGCACTCCTGTGATTTAGTTTTTTTAGGTTTTTTCGATTTACGCAATCGAGAGAAGTTCACACAATACTCAGAGTACTCTTTCAATAAAGATTTAATTTGACAGCTGCTGTCCTTAACCAATGATTATATTTTGATTAAACGTCTCTGAACGAGTGAAACAAATAAGTACCCAAGAGTGACAAAATGTAAGTATAATAATGAAGCATAATCGTGCATTAACAATGTGGGAAGAAAAGAACATGAGGTTTGTCAGTGTTATGGCCGAGGGGGCCAAGTGGGCTGATCTTTCTAGCGTACCTATTTGGAATATAATAATTTCACTTAATTTCAGTTTACTTTGCCAATGTCACCCCTGTTTCAGGGAAGGACGGCAAGAGTTGCAGGGTGTATGCCCATTTGAGATTTGCTTTTTATGTTATAGGTTCACGTGAGGCATGTGCAAGCGCAAACTTGTACGTGTCTGGTTGTGGGAATGCATGTAATGTGAATCTACAATGTAACATATATTTGCAACTTAGATTAGATTAGATTAGAATAATGTTGGTTTGATCTCCGCCTGGGTCATATGACCATAACTTTGACCCTGGTTTAGCAGATGTAATTGGGTATTTATTAATTTACAGAATATCGTAGAGTAAACACAATGTGAGGTTAGCAGACGTATTGGAGATCCCAAAAAACTTATGAGTAGACAATATTACCAATGTCGTGAGAAACGAGGGGATGAGCGTCACTCAAATAAAGAAAACTCAGTTTGTAGAGCGCTTACAATCAATTCCAGAGGACTACGATACGATCCCCAGTCCTTTGGGAGTCAGACATGATTTCCCGTTTCGTTGTTAATTTCGAGAGCAAAGTAAAAATACCAGTAAGTTTTACTCAGCCTTCACAAGAAATGAAAGTGGAACAGGTAAAAACCCCCATTTTCACAGGTAAGACAAGCCCACCTGTGTAAATTAAGAGGTTCCATTCACCACATACGAGACCACGCGGCAAGAAATAACACTATATGTGTAACTTAGATATGTTTGCGTTTATATTAATTTAAAAACTATGCAGTTATTAATTTTACACATTATTTTCACTGCGGTTAAATTTTTTATTAAGCGCCTTTACAAGTCACCATTTTACTCTGGAATAAACATTTCACAAAAAAATATTCCTAAAAAGCAGTCGATATTTATCTCTGGAGTGGGTAATGGGTTTGGTGAAGCTTCCTCCAAGCCCGACTCCTTTCTTGTTCAGCCTTTATCAAAAAATAAAATGTCTCGTCTTTCGGTAAAAAGAAAACTGTCACATCCAATAAAGTGGCCGACGCCTGGTTAGCCCTTATTACATAGACTCCAGAATAGTTCAAAGATAATATTATACATTAAATTTTCTTCTTAGGTAAGTCTATATTGTAAAATCTAAATTTCAAAAATGTTTTAAGGATTAGTCTAAATCTAAATTGCAAAAATATGTAAATTATATTACATTTAATGCACGCCCACAAGCAGTAAGTTCGCGCTTACACAAACAAATGTACTTACATAATAAACCAACCTTACATGAATATAAACCTTGCAGCTCCTGCCTTTTCTTGAAGGATTGGCAAAAATGAATAAAGTTTCTTTCAGCATGGAGCTCAATGTCATAACAACCTATTAGTCATGGAATTACCAAACCATTAGTCAAGATAGTACAAATCTATTAGTCAAGGAACTACAAACCTATTAGTCAAGGAACTACCAACTTATTGGTCAATGAACTACCAACCTATTAGTAAAGGAACTACCAACCTATTAGTCAAGGAACTACCAACTTATTAGTTCACTACCAACCTATTAGTAAAGGAACTACCAACCTATTAGTCAAGGAACTACCAACTTATTAGTCCACTACCAACCTATTAGTAAAGGAACTACCAACCTATTAGTCAAGGAACTACCAACTTATTGGTCAATGAACTACCAACCTATTAGTAAAGGAACTACCAACCTATTAGTCAAGGAACTACCAACTTATTGGTCAATGAACTACCAACCTATTAGTAAAGGAACTACCAACCTATTAGTCAAGGAACTACCAACTTATTAGTCCACTACCAACCTATTAGTAAAGGAACTACCAACCTATTAGTCAAGGAACTTGACTATGTTTCAACACATGCCATTGGGTAATTATTCATTTAAAATTCATAACAAAAAATATCATGTTAATATCTATTTTTGGATAGGAAAATAGGTTGGGGAGTCACGTTCCCATTCACAATTTTTTTTTTAATATAAGAGGTGGAACTCTAGGGTTTCTTGTTTTTTGCAGGCAGAAAAAAATATGCGAAAATGATAACTGAGTTTTTATAAATAAAAAAAAGATTGGTATTAGAAGTGAAACGTAAATAGCGTAAATTTCAGGGACATTTATTTCTGGCATTGAGTCGGCTTGTACTGTAGCAATTTGAACGCTAATTTTCTGTCGTAGCCTTCGTACAAAATATACAAGCAGTTAGATTATATATTAACTTCTGAATAAAACCAACCAGGCACACAATTCGCAAATTGACAATAATTTGATTCACTGATTTGTCTCTGATTTTCAGCAATTAGGAAAACCTATTACATCATTATTTATGTAGATAAGTACATTTGTATGTAAGATATAAATGTATATAAAATACATGCTTTTCAGAGTTACTCGTAGACTGAAGATTTCAATTTTATAAGCTAACGTCCTCATTTCCGCTGTACATTTTAGTACAAACTGCCGTTTACTTACGAGTATTTTTTGCTTTTTTAAATTTCCAAAGTCCAAAACGTTTTGCCTAATCGGTTTTTAACACGTAAAAATACTTTTAAGAGTCGTAAGTACGTATTAAAATTATTTGCTTTTACAAAAAGAAGCAACCTGCATACTTCATATAAAATTAAATATTTTGGTTATATAAGCGCCTTCCTTGAGTCAATCATTCATTTAAGAAACATTGTAAATATTTTCCAAAACCATTGCGCATTTTTGCATTGTAAGCAGTGTTATCATGATTTACTAAAATACCAAGTAATCCACTTTGTACTCATTTTTACGTGCATTTTCTCTTTAAGCCTAACTTACAGAAAATCTTGAATAAAAACGTAAAAGTTTAGTCTACGGTTTACTCTTGAGTATCTATATTATAGTAAAGTGGTCTGGGAGCTGAGGTCGCGATGTTCAGAGACCGCTGGACCCCGGAGATTCTGAGCAGAATTAGAAGCGGAGCATTTATTTCACCGCCTGTTAAATAATTACCGACATTCAGGAGAAATCTGGCCGCTGCAATTACAGGGCTCCACGTGGTAGCTAACACTAATTACAGAAAGTGTTTTAGTTGGATTTTTTGATGTTCATTAACAGAATTTGGGTTGAGTGGGGGAGTGAGGAACACCCAAATTAAGGATCGTTTTACGTAGCTTTTCAGAAGTATATGAGGGGTGACTTTAATTGATGGTTATTACTCTGGAACTTTTCACAAAAGTCTTGAAAATGCTAGTCGTATAAATATATATATTTAAATAGGAAATTGCCATATATGCTTTCATCAATCTATGACAAGCTGCAATCAATATTTGATTGACACATCAAATTTGATTGCTTAATAATTTAATTCTTAATAATAAAGCAATGAATGATTTTTCTGGTAAGGCCCTCGGTCAAATATTTCTCGGAAGTGGGTAGTAATATAATGGAATTTGAACAGGAAAGATGATGTACATAAGCGGATTTACGTATATGCAACCAATTTTTTTATTTGTTGGGAGAAATCACACTTAATTTGATTTTAGTCTGATTGGAGTTTGGTGCATCAGGCCATGTTGTGAAGATAATGTATTATGTATCGAATTAAATTAATATAAATCTACACACTGAAAAAATATTATATCATGAAAATGTAAAATAAATAGAGGTAATTCAAATCGCTTTTGAATAAAGTCGATTAATATTTTGTTTCAGAACAAGGTTATGTTTTCACTCGTATTTTTTGTTTGTTTTCATATAAAACTTGAATACAGACGTATAAATATTACTAAGAATAAAAATAATATTCTGGTTTCATACGTAATTATCTGTCAAAAGCTTTTCGGCCATCTTTATTTATGAAAACAAAATTAATCATAGAAAGCGCCTGTCAATTAATAATTTCAATAGCTGACAAGACTCCGCTTAAATTATAATTATTCGGGTAAACCAGCATGGTATTTCAGCATGGTATTTCCAGCTTGCGTGCTATATCCGTTCAAATTCTTCTCTTGTTTTCTAATAATGTTAAAATATGAAAAATATTAATTACACGTTATGATTATGTTATTATTATGATTAAAAATAATTCCCAGCACTTCTTAGAACGTTGTCCTTGCAGAGCTCAAAATAATATCTCTTTCTGATAACTAGAACATCCTCCTTAGCCAGAAAATTCCTCAAAACTCACAAGTGTGGGTGAGCTGAGACACGTGTGTGTGTGTGAGCTTTTACACGTGTGTATGTGTGAGAAAAATCTTGCAAGTGTAAGTGAGTTTTTGTCAATGTAAGTGAGAAGTAAATGCGTGCCTGTGTGGGTTGAACATGTGGTGGTGTTGGTGAAGACATGGGCGGAACTAGAAATTTTCTTGGGGCAGATTATTTTTGGTGACGGCTGCCCCCTCCACTGCAATTTTTGTTTGAGTGTGTGAGACAGGATTTGAATGTGTTTGTCGATGACGTAGCAGGGATCTAAAGAGAAAAGCTAGCAACTGAAAAATCGATCGAATGATGTTTATCTTAGAAAATAAATGTTTTTTATAATCATAAAAATTGGTTTCTCTCGTATTGGTGATATAGTGGTTACAGTTTTTGCACATGCGTTTATAAAGATGAAATGTTTTTTTAGAGTGACAGAGAATTTTCGAAATTATTTTGAGAAATTTAATCAGAAATTACCTGATTTTCAGTAGTTTTTTCAATTACTCTAAAGCTAGTTAACATTTTTTTAACTTAAGACTTCAAAAAACTCTTTAGAATAATGTGTTTTACGCTTTAGTTTAAAATCTAATCTACTTTTCAGCTACTTTCCAGAATCCCAAAAAGGAAGATAATTAAACAGATTTGATGAGTAACTAACGAAGTACACGTTCTTTTAAAAAAAAAATGGAAAAAATGATATGTTTTTATACAACCAGACATATTCAAAATAAATCTTTTCGCTTGGAATGAAAATGCTTTCCTAAGAAGAAGCTCAGTTATTTTTAAATTCTTAAAATCCTTTCTGTGCGCGTATTTACACAAAGTAACGTTTCAAAAAAACCAATAATCGATAGCAAGATTTCATCTCAGGGAATTTTCCTCCTTCAGTTTAGAGAAGAACTTGTCTCTCACGGAATTAGCTAGTTCTGAGAAACGAATACTCCAAGTACATAAATTTATGTTAAAACTCAATCAGTACGTTTTACTAAAAATCTACAACGCTTTCTAGGGGGCTGCTTTAGTTTGTATACATTTTTTGGAAGCACTTTGGTTCAGTTGGAACGTGAAGTTTTATACTTGGGGAACAGGGTTGATGGTGGATTGGAAACGACATTAATTCATTAAGGGATGCTTCAGATGGAGCTGCGAAGAGCACGATTGCGAAATGTAATGAAAATCAAATTTCCAACGGCTTTATGAAATCTGAAGACTATTTTTTGAGATGGAACAATAAAGATTGAAGCGTTTCAAAACCACTTTGTAGTTGGTCTGAGACTGGTTTATTATTATTTTTTTAATATCAAAGGTAAAGTAATAGTTATATAAATAGCTTTTGCTGAAAGAGTAAGCGAAAGAAAAAACTAAAATAATGATGACAAAGAGAAAGAATAGTTTAACCATTCGAGAAGATTATAATAAGAATGTAAGGAATAGTTTCCTGCAATTCAAAGTTTAAGGGTTTGTGTATTGAAATTGCGAAGATTAATTTTAATAATGTAAAAATTAAACAAAGTTGTAACTATTTACGAGATTTCGATCTTATAGTTTAATTTTGCAATAAAAATAATCAGGAATCCATTTTGCCCGGTGAAGACATTTTGAAGAAGTTAGATCTCGGAAAAAGTGGATTATTTGTGAGTTTTAGTGATTATTTGTGTCGATCTCTAGTCCTCGGCATTGGGCGTCCAAAAATACTGGTGTCCGTGTCGGCGCTTGCGAGCCGGGCGCGCAGTGACTGTTCCTCCGCCGCAGAGCTTGCATCAGGTGAGTCTGTGACAGATCCAGGTCCTCTGGCCACCCCTAGCTGCCTCTCGACATCCCAGAAACCACCCCTCAAGGCAACCCCTCAACTGTGCGAAAAAACCCACGAAAACTAATGTAAAATCCATCCAAAAAACAGGTTCTTTAATCCAGTCCCAATACACCATCTGACATCTTATCCACCACTAAAAAACAACCCTTAACTAAAAAGTAGTGAGACAGAATTTAACAAAGCTTCTGAGTTATCAACCCTTGTAACAAAATATTATAATTCAAATGAATCTGTAATCTGTCATCCTATCAAACAAATAACAACCATCTTCTGAAAACAACCCTAATACAACATTACAACTGTGTGGAAACCCTCTTCAGAACTTCTTAAATATCAAACCACATAACCACAGATAGACGGAATATTACGCCTCGGTAAAAAGTGTTTTTTTTTGTAGTTTAAAAGTTAAACGTAAAAAGTTTTACACTACCCTTGTTTTATGGTTGATGGCAACCCTGTGATTACCAGTGCAAAGTTTTTTTTATTTTAAACAAAGAGTTAAAGTTCAGAATACAGTGCGGTAAAATATACTGTGACTTCTTACGGAATATTCCCCGTTTATGGATAAAATAGTTCTTCCGGAAAATGCGGAAATTATTCAAAGTGAATTTATTAAAAACATCAAAAAAAGTGTTGTACATGAACACGAGTTTTGCCATTTTTTGGAGCGATATTTTGTGTATAAAAAGTGGAATTACTTATCAAAACCATAGTGTTTTAAAAGTGAAATATTGCTTTCGAAGTCATTTGAATACTTTCCATTCCGATTGACTTCAATTTCATGAAACTTTCCAATCACAATTTAAACTATATCGTGTGATACCGTTAACTAAAATAGTTCGTCAGTATACTGTACGTATTTTTAATTTCTTAATTATATTAATCAGCAATCCAAGTTCGTAAATTAATTGAATACGTCGCATTATGTGTTGCCATAATCGGATAATCAAATCGAAGCCAATAAAAGTAGTATTCTCTATCGAGTGGACTGTGAAAGCTGGGCTGAAATTATGCATGAAATTCAAGATAACCCAATAAGCTGGTGGATATTTTTATAGAGGTTTTACGTATTTGAGCGCGGGCGTCGCCAGCGTCGTGTTACTTCGTGCGGCGTCGCGAGTTCGCACGATTCGTTTACTGTAGGTGCTCAACTCGTATACTTGTATTATGTTTGTTTCTCGGCTTCTAAAATAGCCCGGCAGCGGCTTTCGCAACATGAATACGTTTCTATTTATTGTGAGCATACTTCACGCTCGTGGCGAAGAAGTCGGAATAAATGAACCACATATTATACTTTATTGTTTTATGCTGACTGTAAACTTTGAGTTAAAAATTATGATTATAGAAACTTCATGGAAAGTTAATCAATATTTGCCATTTTTCAGATGCAAAATGGTTGTACATTTTCATACAATGTTATTAATATATGCTCATATAATTGTTTCTTTAATTTCTATGAACTGATTATCTTAATAAATGTTCTTCACAATATCAGTTAAATGTTAAAAAATATCAATATTTTATTTATTGTTACAAATTTAACAATATGTTACGAGATGATGAAATAATCACAAAACATCTATTTTGTGTACGAAATTATCCTTTTATAGATGTTATCGTTTTAAAGTTTAAAAAAAAAAAGTGTATTTTCATTACATTAAAGGTACAATGGTTTTCTTCAATATATGAAAATCGGAAAAAACTGTAACGATTCTGAAAATACTGGAGTTTTTTCTCTCCAGCATCATCAGCCGGCAGTGTAAGCCTAAAATTCTTATACAATTTTGAAAAGATAAATTTTCTCAAGTGGGAAATGGAAAAGCACATTGTTTTGAAGATTGGCTTGTTATCATTTTGAAGAAGAAGACGTGTTAGAAATCAGAATGTACATAACTTGGCATTGCCCCAAGATGGAAACGCACAATGACTGTGTGCAGGTGCACTGAACACAGCAAGAACTCGAATTCTTTGATGATTTTCATTTGAGTTTCTTGCTTACAGTCTAGCAATATCTTGTCAATTTCATAAAAATTCAACTTTATGTCAAAAACGGTTTTAAAAGTATATTTGTTGAGCAAAAAATCATTTATAAGCCGGTTTTTTTAAGGAAAAACTGACTTCAAATCGGTTTCAAAATTAAAACATTTTGATGAATAATGGACAGACTGTTAACTTCCTCATAGTATTCTTTAAGCTATTTTTTAAGAGAATAGGGAGGATAATTGTGTTTTTAGCATTCCCTAATGAGGGTAGATGCTTCCCTTGTCATCCCTAAACGTTTCAAAGATGGGAAGCGGATGTAATAACCGGAAATAAGCTTCACGTGTTGGCCATTAGTGCCTCAAGTCATGCGTGTAAGTTTTACTGCAAGTAGATTAGTGTAGTCGCTTTTATGAATTGTTTTCAATTGACTTCATTAATTTATTGAATGTATACTGAACATGAACGTTTTTTCTTGGATGCAATTGATGTTTTTTTCAATAAGTTGGCACACCTAGTAGAGCTGTATAAACACTTGTTTTCCTTACATTGTCAGCTCATTTTGACGTTGATTATCACCAGCGATATGTTCTCTTCGTTTTAAGTAGTTCAGAAAAGCTCTAATATGTTTAATATCCGCTTTTCTTAACATATATTTTGAAGTCAAGAAATTATCAACTTTCACTACAGAATTGTAATTTCACCCTGTTATGGCCCCAGAAATATTATTTTAATTAACATGCCTTTCTTAGTGCATATATTATATTTATAATATTATAGTATTCCTTGACTGATAGGTTGGTATGCGGCTGACCACCCATACTGTAAAAAATGGTTCACTTTGCCAATGTCACCCCTGCTTCGGGGAAGGTCGGCAAGAGTTGCAGGGCTTATGTTAATTTGAGATTGGGTTTTTTATATTGTAGGTCTACATGCGGCATGTGTAAGCGCGAAATTATGCATGTCTGCTTGTGGGAATGCATTTAATATGAATGTCAAATGATACATATCTTTGCAGCTTAGATTTAGATTTAGATAGTCACTTTGTTTTCTTTTCTCACATATTTTTCACACTTAATTTACGTATAAAAATGTGAGAAGTAAAGTAATTTCCTTATGATATTTATTTATAGATAAAGGTCAAATGAAATTCCAACAAAAGCGAGCTAATTATTTTTTACAAGTAGTAAAAAATTCGCTTGTTAAAAATTTCATTATGAAAAATTAATACTGAAAACACATAAACAGCAATGTGATTTTTGTATATAAAGTTAAGCTCACGTGTTTCATTCTGCCACAAAAGTTAACCATTTTTTCTCCATTGTTCAAAACAAACCAGTTTTTTTTTTCAGAAAAGAAGTTTCATTAAGAAACAAGACATTATTTTATGGCCCTGGGTCTGCAAGAAAAGAAAAAGTCGAAATATTGAAAAATTACGGATCGTGAATAGATCAACAGAGATTTAAAATTTATATAAATATTTAAAAATAGAAATGGTAAAACATTGTTTTAATTCACTTTATTTTATTTGTTTATGCTCGAATATTTTCGCCTAATGTTTTACCATTTATATTTTTAAATATTAATAAAAATGGACTTTCACTGTGTTAACAGATCAACACTAAAAAATATTATTTAAAATTTAGTTCAAAGTTCTGTCATTTCATTTTGACAAATCTTTCAGTAAATGGTCCAAGTGACACTGACAGGCCGCTGAAAAAAATGAAAATTTAATTTAACCGGCAAATAACAAAGCCAAGATTTTGTGACGCCATGTAGCATAACTGACGCTGTTGACAGATTAAAATTAAACGATGACTCATCAGGTTTTATACAGTAGGAGTAGAAGATGATGGTCAAAATTACATAGTGCATACGTCGTTTTCAATTATCAATAAAAAAAACTGCTACAGTAAATATCTAGCTCTCTTTTTTTCAACGCTAGAAATATGCCAGTTCAAAACTCATTATCACGTCCGGTCTCAAGAATCACGTACCTACCCTATCTGCAACTCTGCAGCTTTTGCACCTATCCCTGAAACAGGAGGGACATTGGCTAAAGTGAAAATTTTTATACAAATATTGGTGGTCGAATTCGTACCAAGTTATTGTCAATGAACCTGTTTTTTCATTAATTGTGCAGTAAAATCAACACAATTTTTTGACTTCACAAAGTGGAATGTAGTAATATGGTTTTGTTTGATTTTTCAGGATTGTTATTGTTTTCAAATCAACGAAAACAAGACAATTGATGAATGTTGTTATCAAAAACGATATATTTTTTTTCGCACAATTATTATTTACTAAAATTTGCAGTTTAAACATTCATTACGTTGCAAAATATCTTCATTTATTTTATAGCACGTGAAATTGGCAAGTGTGATAATTCATTATTTACCAGAGATGATCTAAAATAGCTGACTGCATATATCGGTCAGTGTAATAATCGATGATAGCTGTTATATTTGTATGAATATACAGCATGAGTGCATTCATACAGTAGAACCCCGATTATCCGAGCTATTGTGGAACCAGTCATCCTAGGATAATCAAAGCTCGTAAATACTGAATGAATGGCTTTAACTCGTGGCTGACTCTGATGAGGCTTGACCCTGATTTCACTGATGGCGTCAATATCATTTGAGGTGACTTTAGAATCCAATCCTCAACTTGTCGCACTCGAGGAAAAAAAATCTACGTTTATGTTGGTTCTGCGACGGTTGGCGTTAATTAATTCGCTATAACCGCGAAAAGCACTCCTCCAGCTCATGTGGTCCGTGGTCATGATTTTTCCTGTGAATTGGCCATATTCAAGACTTAGTGCAGAACATCCTTAAACCGCTTGCGCTGATCTCTTTATCTCCATATACCCACATCAAGCTCTACGAACAAGATTTGTTTTGGAAGTCAGTTTTCCACCACGGGAAACGTGTTCTAACCAACCGAGGTCAACTCGGGCTGTTTGTGTTTTGATTGTTTAATTTTTTGACTTATCTGACGCTGTTACAGTTTCTCTAGGGATTTTATGTGACGCATTTTAGTTATAGAGCACCCATCCTTCATACCCATATAGAAAAGTGGGTATCACTGCGCGATAAACGACAGTTTTTACTTTTTATTATTATCTAACTATATTAAACTAAAATCACATGTTAATTTCTTTATGTTTTATTTACATTCGAAGTAACCTAAATTTATGTTGGTGAATACAAATACACACACACAAAGGGTGTGTTGTTTGAACAATAGCTTATTGACAAGCAATTGAATGAAAAGCTAAAACTTATAAGAATCGTGTAGGTAGATTTTTTTAATTTTTTTTGTGCACAACAGGTTTCCCTTATTGCAGTGCACCCTCACACAGTCATTAACAAGCTGGGAGGCACTCTTTAACTAGATCTTTGAATGATTCTAAATTAATGTAAAAAATGTATATGTCAGCGGAGTTAATCAGAGTAACACTCCGAGTTAAGGCATGTTGTGCCATGACGTCGGTACGGGACAGCGGTACATGAAAAAGTTCATGCCGTCTTCCCCGGCCGTAGCCATCTGGCACATAAAGCTCAAAACTCTCTTACAGGGTGGGGCTGTCAATTAAGCCGTTAATGATCTTGTAACAAAGCACCATAAGAGAACCGCTGCGCCGAGATTCCAGGCTCCTGGAGCTGGTTTTCTCAAGTAATTCCTCATGGTGCATAAACTTGGAATAATTCCTATGTATTCTAGATAGATTTTTTGTTCATTTTAAAATCACACGGACGTTGAAGATATTGTGTGTGAAGCAAAGTAAGGTTTAAAAAGATAAAGTAATCGCTTAAGCGCTATTTCTTGTAGCTTCCTTTAATTTATAATGAGGAAAATGGTGACATTGCTGCATTTTGCTGCTCCACATAAGCTAAATCAGTTGTAAATGTAGATACAACTTCGAAATCTTATTAAAAAATAATTTCTTAATCGGCCAGCTGAAAGCCCGGTTGAATGCAAGCTCGGATGATCGAGGTTCTACTAGTCTTATATTGGTCAGTATGCAATGTCAGTATGGTAATCGATGATTATAGCACACGTACGTTGTTATATTCGCTTGCATTGGTAGAGCATGAGTTCATTTCATTATATTCGGAATGCGTCTGCCGATCCAAGATCATGATCTTAAAAATAGTTTACTGAAAATTAGATTATCGGAACGTCGGTACAATATGTTTACTTCGTACGTTATAATATCCCGAAGCAAATTTTCGTACTACGCTGCTAAAACTTTCAGGATCAGAATTATGACGTTTTCTAAGCGTCAATTATCTCTCGATCTGAAAGAATTGATGACAGAAATATTTTTATTTATGACTGATGTTAAGGACTGTTTATAATACTGGCAATAAGTGATTGCATGACACTTCTGGATTGTTTTTAAAGTGTAAATAATTACCTTCTTCTTCTTCAATGGCACTACAGCCCAATTTGATTCTCGGCCTCCTTCAACCTCTGCTTCAAGGTCCATCTGCCTTCCGATATAATGAACTCACTTTCCAGTTCGCAACTTGTAGAAGCTGAGCCGTATCCCTCTCCACTTCATCCCTCCATCTCAGTCTGGGTCTTCCCACTCTTCCTCTTCCTCCCGGATGGCCGTTCTCATTATTTTTGGGAATCCGTGTGCCTGGCATTCTGTGAACATGTCCAGCCCTCCCCAACCTTTACAGTCTTATGCCCGCTTTCCACTGCGAGCGGGAAATAGCTGAGCGGGAGCGGGAAATAGCTGAGCGGAGCGTAGTGAAATAGTTTTGGCCTTCCATTGCGAAAGAGTTTTAAAAAATAATGGTATTTGCCTTCCACAGCTAACGAGCTCGGCGGAGTGAGCTAGGCGAGAAATGAGATGAGTCAGATGAAAGAGTTGTTTGCCTTCCATCTACAGCTGGCTTAGCGGAGCCAACTAGTGTGTGACAGCTCGTTGCAGCCTACGCCCAGATCAAACGTTTTAATTATTAGTAAAAAAAGTTTTTTTTTTTGTTTCGAAAAATAAAAAGTAATATATTATTTTGCTTTAATACATAAAAAGTAGATGTTTGAAATAAAACATACATTTTAATATTTTCAAATTTATAAAATAATGTATGATGTGCAGTGTGTGACAGCTCGTTGCAGCCTACGCCCAGATCAAACGTTTCAATTATTAATAAAAGATTTTTTTTTTGTTTCGAAACATAAAAAGTAATGTATTATTTTGCTTTAAACATAAAATGTAGATGTTTGAAATAAAACATACATTTTAATATTTTCAAATTAATAAAATAATGTATGATGTGTTTTTGCAAATCATGTATGATGTGTTTTATCGCTGTCACGCAACTACGCGGGTTGGCGCGGGGGGCACGGGGGAGCGAAGTCAGTTGAAAACTAGCGGCCGAGACCATGACACAGCGGAGTCATTTTTACTCGCTCAGCCTGCTCCGCTCACTCCGCTGTCGGTGGAAGCACTTCTATGAAATTTACTGTTGCTAGTCGAGCGGAGTCCGTACGGAGTCCGCTGGAAACTCGCTCAACTCTGCGACCACTTTCGTAACTCTTTGTACTCGCTCAGTCCGCTCCGCTGACTCGCTGTCGGTGGAAGCACTTCTATGAAATTTACTGTTGCTAGTCGAGCGGAGTCCGTACGGAGTCAGCTCCGCTCGCAGTGGAAAGCGGGCAAGGGCCTGTTGCACCAACCTCCAATCAATATTCAATTAACACATCAAATTTGATTGCTTGATTCTGGTAAGGACCTCAGTTAAATATGGAATATGATAGAATTTGAATAGAAAAGGATGATGTATATTAGCTGACTTACATACATAAAAAAAAACGCAACTAAGCTACACATATAGTGTAACTTCTTGCCTGCGTTATCCCTGAAGGGGTCGCATGTGGCGCTTCGGGACCTATTTATTTTTACAGGTAAGGGGGCCGGCCTCACACCAACCACTTTCAGTAGAAGTGGGGGTTTCCCAGCTCCCGGGGGGGCTGGTTCTCATTTCTTGTGAAGGCTGAGTAAACCTTTGAGATCGAACCCTTGCTCTCGGCATGGAATGCAAGCATTCTACCAATTGAGCTATCGACCTTTTTACGAGCTTGATCGTCGTCGCTACAAAGCGCCAATTCTCAAGCAAGACCCAGTTGCTGTAAGGCTGGATGGACCTTTGGTGACCGGTCATTGGTAAAGGTTTTATGAATTTTTCAACCCGGCGAAGAGCAAATTTGAAAATATAAATGGTATATTTTTTGTGCTCCGCCGGGAATCGAACTCACAACCTTCCTATTCAGAGTCCGCAGTGTTACCACTGAGCTACGGACCGGTCTACATGCAACCATTTTTTTGATTTGATGTGAGAAATCACATTTAATATTGAGTTATGGCTGATTGTAGTTTGGTGCAACAGGCCCTTAGAATGTTGAAATACTGGAGATTTGGCTTAAGCTAGACAATACCACCTAGCCTTTGTGTCACTCTTCTCCATCTGACATATTCAGTAAAAAAATATATTTTATTCCTACCTACATAATATATCTATCTATTGTCTTCATAAAAATTCAAGACGCTGAAGTCATGAGATAGTAAAAAAAAAAACATGCTTTTTTATTTAAAAAAATATAAACGCATCTATAGTACAAGGACATGCACAGCGTTTCAAGCGTGGGTAGACAACAGTAGGTATGAAATTTTCGGAATCCCAAAATATAAAAATGATCGTAAATACTTTTTACAAATACATAATTATGTAGTACATATCTTGCAGTTTACACGTGTTCTGAAGTTGAAAGTCATTTAATATCAGTTAGAATTGAATATAAGAATTCTGATTTGTAATTAATTACTTAAGTACCCACAGCAAAAACTATTTGCTTTTATTTGAGAATTCGATATTGCTTCAGTGTATGTCCATTTGAGATTCAGGTTTTTATATTGTAGGATTACATGCGGCATGTTTAAGCGCGAACTTAAACATTTCTGTTTTGTGAAAATGCATGTAATGTGAATCTCTAATGTTACTTATATTTTGCAACTTAGATTAGATTATATTTTTTAGTGTTGATCTGTTAACACAGTGATTAGATTAGATTAGATTAGATACTATTTTACAATTAACAGTTATTTTTCGATTTGATATTAAATGTTTTTGTAGAAAAACTGATTTTTGTCAACAGCTTGAGCACCTGATGTCTTGATTTAAAATTTATCAACTGTTTTTTCTGTTTGGCTATTGGTGCACTTTTTCAAGGTCATCCTTATTTTTGGGAAAAATATGAAAAGCAAGAGACACAGAGTTAACGTACATTTGCAGCAGTTGCGAAACCTCTAAAAATGAAAATATTTATTACCGCTGTAAAATGGATTTGATTCTAAGTTATCTTATATGATTTTTAACATCCGAGGAATTTGAAGCGCAAGGTAGATAGTTTTCCAGATTTCAGAAAAGTCCTTGATTTTTTCCTACTCACGACTAAAATTCTACGCACGTTCTGATTTGCGGATCAACTTCTTTAATGCATTATCTGTAGTGATATATTTTTTGTTCCATTAGAGTTGTTCAATACAATTGTTCCTTGACTTAAAGTTTGGTATGCGGCTGACCACCCATTCAGTTAAAGACATTCCGGTGTACCGGAGAGGTCACTCGAAAGAATTGATTTTCGATTTTGCTCCGGTGTCCTGCGCAGTTTAAAAAAACTTCACAAGTCTATTACCACACACGCTCCGGTCTACCTGCGTAGGCATACCTGTGTTTATCAGTAGATTTGTTTTTATCATTGATGTCAGACCTGGCGCGTGCATAGGGTAGAGTCAAAGGGTACTTTAATGAGGGTTGTGCATCATTAAAAAAAAAACTTAAGAAATCAAATTGAGTTTTAACAATCACCCAAATTGATCGATAAATTTGAATTCTCAAAAGTAATACCGGGTTTGAAGGCGTTTTTTACCTTCATTTTGTCTTCTAGCTAGGGACGTACCTACCTACCTGTATATCTTTATGAGATGCTCGTCCCTGCTTCAGGCGCTTAGAGTAAAAAAAAACATGAGCAGACCCCATTCAAGCTTCACTTCAATGACGACTGCAAATTAAAAAAATCTTTATACGGTCGGGTTGATAGGTCAAAGGCTAATTGTTATTTTTTCTTGGTTGCTTGAGACTTCTGTAAAAAATGGTTCACTTTGCCAATGTCACTCATATGTACCCCTGTCAAATCAACAACAGAAGGAAGTTTATGATACATTAATGAAGGCAATTTTTGCGTACCTACTCGTTCATTTGTTTGACTTAAGTTTTTTTGTCAAGACGTATGATGTTTAAAATTCAAATTTCGAATATCCATTTCAAACACGTTCCAATTCCATTCCAAGTTTGAATGAAAGCAAATATTATTCTTCATTTGAATTCAAATATAGAATAATAATATAAGTAGGTACGTAAACTTCTTGCGTTCTAAATAAGCTCGTGCAAAAATGTTAGAGGTTTCCTTTCGAAACTTGATTATTTTTCAGTTTATTCCTGCAGTTATTAAGGTTTAGTAAACAATGTGAATTTGTAGAAGTGTCAGAGTTTCTCGCCTTCGCTCTCAGTGTCCAGTATCGTGTATCGTCGCCGCCATATTCGGTTTGTTCTATTTCCGTATCCCCGTCCGCCATCTTGCCCCTCTTTCCTGCCATCTTGCCCCGCCATCTTGCCCCGCGTTCCCGCCATCTCCCGGTCACGGCAGAATGCTCCTATTTTCGCTCGTTTCAGCTGCATATTATACCTCGATCATAATCATCATCATCGTCATCTCTGGGTGATCTCTGAGGTGGTAGGCGGAGGTAGGCGGCTGGGTGGGCGGGGGGAGGGGCGGCTGTTTATTTTCCCGCTCAGAAGCGCGGGCGGCTCAGCAAGCTGAATGTCATCATTTTATTTCTCCATCGGTCTACGCATACCAAGCATCTCTTACAGAGTGCCTCTCGATACATGCTTTAGAGTTACCTGCACATTACCTGATTCCCACTTAGATCGACAGAATCATGGGCACGCCTCTGACCTGGAGAATAATCTCAAGATTTCCATTCCGTTAGATTCATATTTAATGTATGTACACAAGCAAACACGTGTAAGTTCACGCTTACATATGCTGCATGTGTTACTTACAAAATAAAGACACACAATCTCAAACGAACATAAACTCTGAAAATCCTGCCGTACTTCCCTGAAAGTGGATTGACTCGAAAATTTAAATAAAGCATCAAAAGTTTAACAAACATTACAGCTTAAAAACGAGATGCAGTTATTAGGAATCAATCATTTTTAAATAAGAAAATTATTAGAAATAAACAAAAAAAATAACGAAAAGAACAAAAAAAATTATTATCAACCGCCTTTTCTTTTGGTAGGTATTTGCATAATTCTTTTGTTTCCAATACGAGTATATCAAAAATGCAAGGATCGCTCACAAGAGGTTCTGTTTTTAGTTTCTACAGTTCCCATCTCTACGTGCAAATCGCCTATAAATATGACACTTATATAAAATGGACTAGTTTTTCCTTTTGTATTTGCAAATTAGATAACAGATTATAGATACCTCATAACATGAATGATAGATATTAAAACTGACAAAAAAAGAAGAATTTCATTACATTTACACATGTACATTTACACAAATTTCAATATAAGGCTTTTTCTTGTCTTATTTGTCTTTACTAATTAACCTATTTTTTCAGTCTAATTGAACTAACTGGAAAACAATTAACGACCTCTGACGTACAACAGCTCTCTGTATTTACTTCCAAAACGATATAAATTAATTCGTTAAAGTAAATACGAATTGTCAACAGAAAGAGTTTCTTGAACTTGGTGTTTACTTATTTATTCAATATAACGTCATGTTTTTTCATCTTAATTAAGATTTAGTTTCAGCAAATATTAGATACTGAAAATTGATTACTTGTTCTCACAAGTCTAGAATGCTCGGGGCCTCCCGCGCGACAATCCTCCAGGACTCTCTGTCTTTTGCCGCTTCCCTCCATGGTCACCTTTCTCCCAGGACTTCCGTGTCGGCTTTGAAATTGTCTGCCTCCCGTACCCTGGGACGTCCGAGTGGTCTGACACCGGAAGGAGCATCATCCAAGACATTTCTGATTATCCTGGAGTCCTCAGCACGTACAACATATCCGGCACACTGAAGTCTTTTTGATTTCATTACATCCTGTGAAGATAAATAGGTTACGAATTTTTAAATGTAGTCCCAACAGGATAAACCGAGAAGAAGTTAATATAGATAAAAGAGTACGAGTGTTTTGATACGTATCGATAATCTACAATCTAAGTCGCAAAGATATGTTACATTTAATATTAATATTACATGCATTCCCACAAGCAAACAGTTTACGTATCTAATGAAAAATTCAATTTATTGACAGGCTCGATGGTTGGCTAGCTTGTATCTAACTAGCTAAATATTATGTTGTTAGAATTGGTTAATCTCTGTCAATACCACTCCTGTTTCAGGGAAAGGCGGCAGGAAATAATGTTCATTTACGGTTTGCGTTTTTCTTTGGAAAGAACACCTGTAGCATGTTTATTGTGTAAGCGCGAACTTACAAGCTTGTAACTGTAAATTTTAAATTCAATTCTTCTTCTTTTTTCGTCTTCTGTATGGCGAATCCCGCGGAGAGCAGGGGCGCCAGTGTCAAGTATACAAATTCAATTTGTTTTTCTGAGCTAAGAGCAATAGATTATGTGAGATAACATTTTACTCTTTTTTCAGGGAACGGAATGTGAAAAGTTCAATTATAAATAAATCTAAAGTCTAACATTTCTTGTATCTAAGGAATATTGAAATACAAATATTAAATCTTATTTTTTATAAACTCGTATTTTAAATTTCAGAATTTCAGTAGCAAAGGACTCCATTCTCTAAGCAATGTTTTTTGTATATTTTTTTCATTAGCTAAAGGCTAGATTTAAACATTTTTTTAATCAAAAGAAAAAACAAAATATTGTATACATAATATTTTAAATTACATAAAGTAACATTTTACCTACGCAGATAGTTACTAACAACCCACGCCATTTTTATTTATTTACCTTATGTTTTCTTTATAAAATTGATCTACCAGCACTTCTCGGGAAATCCTCTTTTCCCATTAGTAATGGAGAGCTTTTTGAAAAAGAAGGATAAAGTTTTACGTTCAAACGCAACCATAGCGTTTAACAAAAATGTATGGAAACTAAAACGCAGCTGCTCCATTTCCCTAAACATTTTTTGAGAAAAGGTTTTGGTTGAGTTCAGACGTAGAGTTTTCTACTTGGAATAAAGGGCGCTATCAAACGAACAAATATTTATATTTCTCAAACACAGGTAATGAAAGGGATGTCGGAAATTTCCTGACATCCGGTGGGTTACAGAAAAACAGGATGAAAGTGTTAAATTTAATTTGAAATGATAGAATACCAGTCCTGAAAATTTCGTGTTAAATATTTTTGTTACACGATTTTCTTTATCCATTGTGAAAATTGTAATCAAAATGTTTTTGTTTTAAATGGGTTGTTAGCCTCATTACCGACCTATTATTTAAAGAATTCTTTATATTTTTTTTATACGTAAGGCTTTTTATTATTATTCAGCTTTATTTTCAAACACGTATTTAGACCTCAGATGCGTCTAGTTTAAATAGTTTACAGTTCGCAATAAACAGTTAATCTACTTCATTCGTAATACTGAACTACTTTAGAAATGCCGTCTAGCATTTTTCCTCGTATTCTGACACTTTAATTATGTTCAAACAGAATTATTTTACTTATAACTTATTCTTAGCAAAAAATATATCAAAATGCCTACAATGAAAAAGTTCTCTATTACATGAAGCGCTTACTGTGGGGCTCTCAGAATTCCAGTAAGATAACACAGATCTTATGAAAAAAATCTACGAGATACTTTTATTTCTTCACAAATTTGTTTCAATTTATTCACGGCTTCTTGTTTTTCATAAATGAAATAAATATTTCCATTTTTTTTCAAAATATCGTAGTCTTCTTCTTAGTTTCACATTTCCCAAACAAAGCAGACGTAACAAATAAACAAGTATATTTACTTTTTAGTTTTTTTCTTTAAATAAAAAAAACCTTAAAACACATAAAATAGTACATATTTTTTTTGTAAAAAACCTACGTGTATACAATTTTTTGAATGAAGTCGTATTTACAAATCTCATATTTACAAAGGAAACATTATATTATATCCTTCCATTCTTATTTCTCGAAAACTCTCCCACACATTTTCCCCTCAAATGGATGTTTCATTCTTTACTCTATAATATATTGAATGTACACACGTTTATCTTTTTATAAAGCCTTTGTAACGAAGTCCTTTACCAAATCCTCTCGCAAGTAGGTATTTTCAATGTCACGACGTATTTGCTTCCACTTCGTTTTGTGTGGCAAAGCAAAAGGCTTTGAGAGGCAGTAATACGTTTGCCGAATTTTAAAAATGTGAAAACTCTCCGTCTGCCTTGAATTATACTTGTAAAGTCTGGCTTAAAATGTAAATGTTGATAATAATTTGAAAATGTCCATGGTTATTTATTTAAACTTACAATCACCCTAATTACTCAAATACATAATATGTGAATTTGATAATTTTAGAGACTTCATTTAGAGACTAATATTTAAAAAAAAGGGTATAATTATAATTGCTCATACCATAAGGTTATATATTAGCACTGTGAAAATTAATTTTAATTTCAAAGGGAACACTGTTTATACCTTTATTTTTTTTTAAGTTTTACCTAATTTAAAAAATATATATAAATACCTTTTTAAGATAATTACAAAAAAAAAAATTGTACAATTTTCAATTTGTAAGGGTTAATTTTAACTACTTTTTAAAAGTAGACGTCAAACTTTGAAAACGCAAAAATATTAAAGATTTTAACTTTTCATCTCAATGGGATTTATATCTAGAAACGTAGGAGTCCATTATCTTTGACCATCTCTGTAAATCTAAAGAATGTTAACTCAGTATCATCTGTAGATTAAACTCTTGATTATTTATTTTAACCTGAATTTCATTTAAAAAATATGAATGAAATTTCTTGGTATGCGTTTTTTATTTCTATGAAATTCATAGTTTTGATCAGAAGAAGAAAACGTTAGTCTACTCTACAACTGACTGTGAATAACGTTGAAAGTAGTTAATAAATGATAGTAAAGTACTTTCCTAGTTGATGAAGTTCGTCGTAGTTTGGCTCAGGATGCGGTCAGCCATTTCATCATCGCCTACGGAAACTTATCAAATTTCCCAAACCTTCGGAAAGGGAAACGAAGTTAGGAAAATTTAGCTTTTCATAATATGTCCAAAAGAGAATCAATGTTTATCATCAGTACCCTTAGTACGAGTTGCAAAACTTGAGTAAAGTAAAGTTTACGGAAAATTTTAAAGAGTTATTTTCCCCAAAATCTTCCGTTTTTGTTTGTTTGAACTTGATTTTCTTCATCACTGTAACTCTTGTGCTAAGACCATAAAGTGTAAGAAACAAAAACGGCATATTTTGGGGAAAATCACTCTTTAATACTTTCCGTAAACTTTACTTTACTCAAGTTTTGCTACTCGTACTAAAGGTACAGTAGATATGCATATTTTTGTTAAATTTTTAATTTTCATGCAAGAACATTTGTCGTGTTAAACAAAAACATTTATTGATTTTATTTACTATCCAATATTCTTTGGAATTGAGCATGTAAAAATATCTATGATTTTGATTAACAGCTATAGTAACGCTTTATGCACCTTTCTGACAGGTCTTGAGATAGATACACGATCTTTCTCCCCGTTTCATCCGAAAATTAAATACTTATTTACGAATCCTGTTAGAGATCGAACCTTTTGTCTAACGTCATAACCTCCAGACAGCGAGAAAATAAAATGAAAAGCTAATTTCCTTTGATAAAATATATGTTAACAACATATTATACAAGCATATAATGTAGGCAGACTGGTAAATATGTAGGTAGACCTCCTTAACGGTTCATACGTCTTTTCGTATTATGTAAATTTGGGATTGAAAAGGAGCGGATAGATAAAAAGACTAAAACACGATAGATTATCAGACGCAGCTATGTCTCAGAAAGTCCTTGACATGTCTATGGGTTAATGTTTAAGAGAAAATTCAAATTTTCAGTCGGTCTATTTTCTTTTAATTTGTTGAAAGGTAAACTTGTTTTTTCTTCGGACTACTTTATTAGTTTTTTTCGTGTACTTTGAACAACTGAAAAATTCCCATTTTCGTGAGCTTAAAAGCAGACATTTGAAGGTAGTCAATATTTAATTATTTTCAAGATATTTTTTTCAGCTACTTTACTGCTTCGTATAGAAAATGAGTATTCAATACATATTTTTAAGCAAATAACAGTTGTGAAATTTACATGAAACATTTGCCTAACATTGGATTACTGATAATACTATCCCTTCAGTATGAGACTATTGGTGAACAGAATAAAATGCGTGTTACAATAAATTATGCGTTGACATTCGGAAGAGATGGAAATTTTCATTCAAAAAAAGTATGTTTGTCATTTCTTCTGAGGTTGCCTATTTTGTCAAAGACGTCCAATTACTACATATTTTAAAAGTAATAATATTAAATTAAAATAAAACTGTGTTACCATTTTTTTAAACTAATGTTTAACGAATTAATGCATAATATCAGACAAGTTCTCTTTTACTGGGGAACTTCGTAAGAAATCGTCCTTTGAGTAAAAGTGCTCCCATCACTTATTCAAATAATTATCAGCTTAAACAAAGATCATCTAACCAGCATCCTACTTTAAATTCGAACCCAAGTTTATCATGAACAACATATGATGAATCACATATCAGACACTTAAGTAATATTTCTCCAACCCGGAAATCAACAATACAAATTTTCCCGACACGAGTTTAACAATCATACACAATGCATTTGTTCAGTTCAACTAAACCAGAGTGTTCAGTTGTTGCATTGTTAACCTGTCGCCTACCAGAATAGACTTTACCTGTGGCCAGCGTGAGATATGTATGTGGGGCTCATAAGTTGTTGGGGGCGCGCCAACTCTCTCTCTCGCTGATCTTCCACAGCACCAGCGGGCGGGAGACATGGAGACTTGGGAGAGACGTATTTTTAGTGCAGGACATCGGAATGCGAATGAAATTTTAATGAAATGGCCCACAAATAGGCGGGGGGTATCTTGTAGACTCTGGAGAAAATTGAGAAGGAAAACTTAAAGAAAATAGGTGAAATATCTATAGAAGACTGGAAGAAAAATTTGTATTTGGCTCTTTTTCATGTTGGTTTGTACCAAATGCATTGATGAATTACTTCAGATCTTTTGCTATGATACAAATGTAAAAAATAAAAAACGAGCTTTTATTTAAAGGAAGTAAAGAACATTCCATTCTATAATTGTAGTTGAAATGCCTCTTTGTTGAAAAAGACTTATAAATACGTGTATGAACTTGGAAATCATTTTAAGGGTATACGCAGGAAAAAAATATATAGAAGCTATAAGATCCAACATATCATTTAAATCCTCTCATACTTGAAAATCCTCTTTCGACCCATCCATATCTACGACTTCATTCAACATATCCTTGTTTGACTTTAAGCTCCTTAAAAGAGTTCTATGGCTTCTTTATTATTCTATCTGTCTATATTCCACTTCTTGTTTCGGTTGAGAACAATATTGAATGCTTTGTTTGCATTTCAGTTGAAATAATATTATTTATTTGTTTGTTTCAGCTTTTGTTTCCCCTTGAGCCGTAGTACAGACACCAGCCGCCAAAATGGACGCGATCAAGAAGAAGATGCAAGCGATGAAGCTGGAGAAGGACAATGCCATGGACAAGGCGGACACCTGCGAGGGACAGGCTAAAGACGCCAACCTCAGGGCGGACAAGGTACGGTAACAGGCACTGGTTAGTGGCCATACATCCCAGGTTATAGACTATTCAAACAATGAAGCAATGAAGGATAATTTCATTGTTTTTGACGACACCGACCCAGTCGTGTACCGGAGCACCAAGGTGGCTGTGCAAGATCAAGTTTTGTGACGATAGTTTTTGTTGGTTATTACAGATCAATGTGCATCTTCTTCTTCTTGTGCCACTTCTAACGAAGATCGGCGATCATCATAGCTATTTTGAGTTTTGATGCTGCGGCTCGAAATAGGGACTTGGTGCTTCTGCCGAACCACTGTCGCAGGTTCTTCAGCCACAATGTGCATCAGATAGTTTTTAATTTGCATTCTCAAGGAATAATATTTATCGATATCGATAATTTTTCGATAACCCCAAGGTGTTTCAAGATGATTGAAGCTCCATCGCTATCAAGTTGAAATTATTCCATCACATGACCCTCTTGCTCTTGGTTCTCCTAATTTACATCTTGGTCTGACATCATCATCGAATTCTCCAAACTCTGATGGTTTATTGGTTGTTTATGTCCCAGAAAAAAGTAAATCATACGGCTTAAAATAAATCGGGACCTCAGCAGAGGTCATCCAGTCAAAAGCCACGTTGCTTTCATGGCTAATTCACGACAGTTGTACTTCCAGCTCTGTTAAAAAAATAGTCATACATACGGCTTTAAATAAATGGTACCTCAGCAGAGTCATCCCGTCTAAAACCACGTTGCCTTCATGGTTAGTTCACGACAATTATACTTACAGCTGTGTTAACATGTTGTCTTTTGGTTCCAGATCAACGAGGAGGTGCGTGATCTCCAGAAGAAGCTCACCCAGGTGGAACAGGATCTCATCACCAACAAGAACGGTCTGGAGCAGGCCAACAAGGACCTGGAGGAGCGCGAGAAGACCCTCACCGCCACCGAGTCCGAGGTGGCCACGCTCAACAGGAAGGTGCAGCAGATTGAGGAGGATCTGGAGAAGTCCGAGGAGAGGCTGGGATCCGCCACCAGCAAACTTGTGGAGGCCTCCGCGTCGGCTGATGAGAACAACCGGTAACGAACTTGGAATCTAATAGCTTTGTATTTCAGGTCTTCCTTCTGAAGTAAAGGAGAAGAAATATTGTAGTTTATTAAAGAAAAAACAAAGCAAAAAAATATGAATTGGTGGTGGCAATTTTCGTTCCACCAAAGGGAGCAAGGTGCTGGTTCAGAAGTTAAATAAAGAGGTCCGCGTGGTTGAGCGAACTGCTGAAGGAATCCGCCCAATTTAATCACGACCATCCAGGAATAAGGATTAAAGTCGATTATCAATGTAAAAGGACTCACCATTAATTCACTGATATCTGCTAAAATCCCCCCTTCCGTGTAGTTAACTTTTACTGTAGATTGCGCGTTGTGTTCTGTAGATGCCAATGTTTGGTATAGTGCTGCGTTGGAATTATTTGTTGTCACATGCACTCGATGTTAGATAGGTGTTATTTATAAGAAGGAAGGGAGGCTACTTATGGATAGAGGATGGAGAAATTTGATCACCTGTGACACATAGTCAAAAATACCTAAAAAGTTCTCAAACAAAGTGTTGCTCCCTTTCTAACGTATACAAATACACAGGTCCTAAGTCTAGCTTTGAGCTTCTTGAAATGCTATTAAGAATGTGCTTGCCTCTATAATTATAATAAGACACAAAGATATATAATAAGACACAAAGCTTAAAACATATAATGGAATTTTCAAAAAAACACTTAAGTGAATATTCGTGCAGACATTGTTAGATTCAGTTAACATACTCTTACCTACAGGATCGTAGATTTTTATAAGCTCAGCCATTGATTTTAAACCAACGTTTTTTTTGATAAAATATATGCAATAAGCCATTGTGGGGTGTATTGGAACATATTTTGAGATGTGTTAACGCATGTATGTATTCAGGTAAGCCGATTAATTTTGAAATTAACATATTTTTCAGTAATGTCTTAGATATAGACTGCTGAAATAAAGGCCCGTGACAATGTATATTTGTCGTAAGTCATATAAAATTATTTTTGATATGAACGTTTTTTTAATGTTAATTTTGTTTGTTCCAGTATGTGCAAAGTATTGGAAAACAGATCACAACAGGATGAGGAGCGAATGGACCAACTCACCAACCAGCTCAAAGAGGCCAGGCTCCTGGCTGAAGACGCTGACGGCAAGTCTGATGAGGTGAGGACGCTCTACATGCCTTATTGACAGCAGATTTCACTCACCGTGATTAGAGAAGGTCTGATTTCTCATCGTTTCCTTGGAGTCGTCTATGATGCGTCTCTTACGCCAAAGAGGCACGAACTAGAAAGCTGATGGAAGAGACGTTTTTTTTAATTCAGGCCATTGCGTGTCCGTGCAATATTGCATGCGTGACGTTCTTCCTTGTCATTCATACTGAATGAATTAGCTATGACTGATTGTCATTAAAAAAAAACTTAAACATACAAGTCGTATTTCAGAACCACACTAAGAGCCTGTTGCACCAACCTCCAATCAATATTTGATTGAAACATCAAATTTGATTGGTTACTTCTGGTAAGGACCTCGGTTAAATATTTTTCGAAAGTTGGTAAAAATGTGATGGAATTTGAACAGGAAATATGATTCACATCAGCTGACTTACGTATATGCAATCAATTGTTTGATTTGAAAGGGAGAAATCACACTTAATTTTGATTTTCGTCTGATTGGAGTTTGGTGCAACAGGCCCAATTTAATTCTATCAAAAGTTATCCATGATATAGATAACAAGAACTTATTTTACATTATGGTTGGGCAGCCTCATGCCTATCTAATAGTTGGATGGCATAAATAAAATGAATTATTTCAAACCATCAGAAAATAATGTGAATGAAAAACGAATGACTTTGTAACACGAGAAATCTCATTCGCAGTCTTTTCACGCTTTTCGCACAATTTTCCTGTAAAAAACCTGCGATTCTTTCACGGTAGAGTTTCCATATCGACCTCCCGATTTCTTTGACCTTAATCTTGGTAGGCATCGGAGGCAAAGTCAGGCGAGATGGCATCACGTAGCTCCGTACAGCTCCCCGGAGACAAATATATTACAGATTACAAAATCACTCACTGAAATTATATCATTTTCCATGCCGCGAAAATCAGGCCAAGCAAAGGAAATTCGGGTTTAAATTTAAATTTAGCATCTTCAAAAATTTCATTGAATAACTTAAGCCGGTGTTAAATTAATTATTTTTCTAAAATAATGAAGAAAACTACATTGAGTTTCTATTAAAAGATTGTTAAACTCGTCGTAGTTTTTCTTTACTTTTCCAAAAGAAAATTACATGTTTTAAGTTTGCTATTTTCGGCAATACTTCAAAATAAATAGTAAACCTTGCGTCTAAACATGTATTCAACTGGTTGATGTTATGAAATGTTTGAAAAATATTTAATTTGTTCCATATAAAATTTAAGAACAGGTTGTCTCGTAAGGCAGTTTTCAAGTAAATATTATATACACAGGTATATTCCATGTATATCAGGATGAAAAAATGAAATATATTTTTTATTTCAGAAAAGTGTGGAGTCAGAAATAAAAACTTGAAATTATGATAATCCATGAATTACACAGACTTACAAAGTAAACAATCTGAAATTCAAAATCTTTTGTTTTAACGCTTTCAGTGCGTGAATACAGTCTTATTTTTCCAGCTATTCTTGTATTTACATATTTATATGTATTTATTTCCGAAATTAGCATTACACAAATTGTAATTTTCCCACACGAAATGTCACAAATATGAAAGTTTTAACACATGACTTAACTTGCAAAATCACATCAACTTACAATGTTGAATAAGCCCACACAAAGTCTGAATGTTTTACTTTAATTTTCATGCACGCAAAAACAGAAAATGTACGTGAGTAAGTTTCTAATAATATTTTAAGCCGATGTGAAAGTTCAGTATTTATTATGTTTTCTTATAAAAAAATAAAAATAAAATTGTCGCTCGTTGAAAAGAGGTTTTTTTTACAAAGTTCTTAATTAGGACTTTGAGTTGCTAATAAACAGACTACAGACAGCGAAAATGAAATGAGTTTTAGAAATTACATCACTCACTTAATCTACCTATTTTTTTATATTTTTTGAAGTCTCTAAAAAAAATACTTAAGCGAAAATATTCTAATCTACTTATCTTTTTTCTGACGAGGAGATTTTTGTCTTTGTACAGATTTGTGTAATCTTGGCTTTACGAAGCTATTTTTATCATGCTCTTTGACAACCAATGTAGGACTTTTGCATTTACGAATAAAATATGTCTCGATTCTATTTCTCCAGAAAAATATCTCGCTCAGTTATTGGAACGAAAATAGGTTTTATCCGATAGTGAAGACAGATTAATATGTATTGTTAGGTTTAAGCCGGAATTACGGTCGTTTGACGTATTTAAAAAATATAATTAACTTAACTGTTGGGGTATAACACTTTTCGGATATTAGACGAACCATTATGGGAAAACTTACATAACTCCCGAAATTTCGTTGGTGGTGTAGCTAACATCTACAGGAGGCACCCTTTCTGCACGACGACTCAGGATGAATCCGAGAATTATGGAAGTTCCCTCATAACGGTTTGTCTTATATCCGAAAAGTTGAATTACTTAATAAAAAGTTTATTACAATTTGTGCATAGATTAAAATGTAACCTATGAAATTTAAAACAATCTCACAATTCATGTAAATCTGTAGCGACATGTAACTGGGTTTAATTTTTTATATAAATATTTCATGCTAAAGAAAAATATATATATTTTATGGGTATTTTATTCCTCGATTAATTTTCCGTGATAGTATCTTGTGCATGTTGTATATTGATTATTGTCATGATGTAATGTGTTGGTCTGTGGTACTCAGGTCTCCCGCAAGTTGGCCTTCGTTGAAGATGAGCTGGAAGTCGCTGAGGACCGTGTGAAGTCAGGAGACTCCAAAATCATGGAGCTGGAAGAAGAATTAAAGGTTAATACTTTGTTTATTCATCCATTCATTCATTACATCTATCTGAAGTTTTGTTTTTATGTTACGTTTTTCTTGACCTGCCTATTTCAGGACTCAAGTTGACCATTTGCCATTCTTTCCTATGACATAACCGGGCTGATCAACCCGTTGACATTTTCGACTTGAAGGCTTTCCGTAACTTTAAAAATAACAATCTTTAACGATTAGAATTTTACAAAACCCTTCAATATTTTGTTTATTAACATTATCGCACTATATTTCATTTATGAACTCTAAGGTTCCATCTTTGTCATAATGTTAAATATCAAAAGTGTATGGAACCTAAAACGCTCTGTTTTAGTTTTCACGCATTTTTCCCAAACAATATGAGCGATCGTAAACGTCAGTAATGTTTTATGCCCGCTTTCCACTGCGAGCGGGAAATAGCTGAGCGGGAGCGGGAAATAGCTGAGCGGAGCGTAGTAAAATAGTTTTGGCCTTCCATTGCGAAAGAGTTTTAAAAAATAATGGTATTTGCCTTCCACAGCCAACGAGTTCGGCGGAGTGAGCTAGGCGGGAAATGAGATGAGTCAGATGAAAGAGTTGTTTGCCTTCCATCTACAGCGGGCTTAGCGGAGCCAACTAGTGTGTGACAGCTCGTTGCAGCCTACGCCCAGATCAAACGTTTTAATTATTAATAAAAGAGTTTTTTTTTGTTTCGAAACATAAAAAGTAATGTATTATTTTGCTTTAAACATAAAAAGTAGATGTTTGAAATAAAACATACATTTTAATATTTTCAAATTAATAAAATAATGTATGATGTGTTTTTGTAAATCATGTATGATGTGTTTTATCGCTGTCACGCAACTGCGCGGGTTGGCGCGGGGGGCACGGGGGAGCGAAGTCAGTTGAAAACTAGCGGCCGAGACCATGACACAGCGGACCCATTTTTACTCGCTCAGTCTGCTCCGCTCACTCCGCTGTCGGTGGAAGCACTTCTATGAAATTTACTGTTGCTAGTCGAGCGTAGTCCGTACGGAGTCCGCTGGAAACTCGCTCAACTCTGCGACCACTTTTGTAACTCTTTGTACTCGCTCAGTCCGCTCCGCTGACTCGCTGTCGGTGGAAGCACTTCTATGAAATTTACTGTTGCTAGTCGAGCGGAGTCCGTACGGAGTCCGCTCCGTTCGCAGTGGAAAGCGGGCATATACTTGAGTTATTTTTCCATTTAAAAAACATGATTTTTCTAATTATTCTTCAAGTCACTCATTTGGATTTTATGACCTTTTTTGTTAAGCTGTTATCCATACTAACCATCTTTCATTTAGTCTCTTAATTTTACGTCTTTTCATGCCCCAGGTCGTCGGTAACTCCCTTAAATCCCTGGAAGTATCAGAAGAGAAGGCCAACCAGCGTGTCGAGGAGTTCAAGAGGCAGCTGAAGACTCTCACCGTGAAGCACAAGGAGGCTGAAGCGCGCGCAGAGTTCGCCGAGAAGACCGTCAAGAAGCTGCAGAAGGAAGTCGACAGGCTGGAAGGTGAGACGCGACAAGGACTTGTCTTCCGTGGCAATGCTAGAGACAGCTTACAAATGCTGATTCATCATCTGCTCTATACTCTCACACACCGGAAAGCATTTCTGAATACAGTTTTGATCTACGATTGTTGACAGTTTTGATTCGAAAATTATCTTGAATAAATGGCAGTTTTGAGACAGAGAGTCGTCTAAAGTAAATGTTAGTTTTGAAAGAAAGAATTATCTTATTTAAATTAAAGCTTTTTTATGTTTTCAAGTTAATCAAATTATATGAAAAGGTACATAGAATCTTTGACGCAGAGGGACCACATTCCATTCTGAAAAAGATTTTTTAAATTAGGTACAGATTTTATATTTAAAACAATGCACATAGAAGGATATATTCTTATATTAAAAAAAAAACCTTTTTTGTTTTACAAAACGTAGTGGATAACAGATTATTTTGATGTAATAAAGGTCGTATTTAAATTTGACACGATCAAGCGGCAATTTACCTTAGTGAAAAATTAGTACATTGTTTTTTTAAGGTAGCTTTTTGCATTTGTTTAGTTACTTGTATTTAATTTTATCATGTTTTATTTTCTTATGACATTAGGGATTCAGTATTCTATTCTATTCGCCAATCTAAAAAAATAAATAAAAGAAAAACGAGACATATGTCGGTGAATTATAAAAGTGATTTTTAAACATACGTACACGGATTTAAAGCCATAAATGTCAAAAAAATATATTTTAATTTTGTATTTATACCAAAAGCCTGAGGCAAATTCAAGCTTGAATGAAATGAAATTTCAAAGAAATTCAAGTTGTGAAAGAAAGAAAATTGTCAAAGCTACATTGGCTGACTTCAGATGAAACTGCAAAAATTCTATTTATTTTAGGTGAAATAAATATTAATAAGAAAACAAAGAACGGGGTTAAACTTGCAGGTGTTCAAATAGTTTGAAAGTTTACTTTTTATTTCTTACCTTTTTAAATATATACGTTTTATTGTCTTTACAACTTCAATAAAATATCGCTCAGATTCGGGAATGCAGGTGTAGAGAGGACAATTTTTGCTTTGTTTTATTTTTCTGTCTATTCTTTCAACAATAACTCGTAACTCACATTTCAATTTTTTTTAATTATTAAAACAAATTTTAACCAAGAGAATAAACAAAAAATCCAAATTATAACGCGATCTTTTTCATACATAATACCTGTAAAAACAAAAGGTACTATTACAATATTTGTAACTAAAAAAAGATGATTTTTATTTTGTCGCTTTACAGCTTTTACGCCATTATAGGGATCGAACCACACACCATGGGATTGATTAGTTAGTAGTCCAAGTACAAGCAGACCACTTTTTAAAGTTCTCATTCATTACATACTATAAATAACTAAAAAAAGGTCTACTTTTTAATTGGTAAAGATGGACTTAATATCGAATTAACAAGTAAAACATTTTTATGACTTAATATTTGTAATACAGCTTCGTTTTTTTAAACATCACCATGTCGCTATTCGTTCTGGATTAATTGAATTTAAAGGTAATTTGAATTTACACACAAAGACAGCATAGCGATTACTTATCTTTTGTATGTGAACGTAATTTCATTCTAAATATATCGCCATTCAAAAGCCCTCCGGCTCAAAGGGGGCTGTGTGTACATATAAATAATATATCACGATCTGAACAATGTAAGAGGTGGAGGTAGGTTTTCCTGAAAACAATTTGTACCCTGTAATATACATGTACTAGTACGCGCATGTGTATATTCATAAATACTGAATGAAAAGCATATCCCTGAATGATTATTCAAGTGCCTTTCAGGTATTTTAAATAAAAGATACGCTGTTTTTTCAGGGAAATATCTTTCAATCCCTTGTAATCACTGAATTTCCTTTTTATGAATACGTGATTGGGTTATTCAATTTTCCGGGACTATTTGTGTTTCCGTTGCGAGACAAAATTTCAGGCAAAATCGTTGTATGGAATTAATTTGGATTTTTTGTATTATTAACATTACAATTCACGTCAATTTTCAGCGGAGTTTTTTGTACAAGAAATCTACTTGGGAATAATTTCAATGCCACCTTTTTTACACAAATCTAAACGTGATTTAATTTTTTTGTACAAATATTTTGTATTAAACAAAAAAACAAAAGAGAGTTTTGGACAATTTAGAAATAAAAAAAACTAAACAATAATTCACAAAACAGTATAAAATCTTTGGGAATTAACGATAAGGTTCCAATAATATACATAGTTGAACTAACTTTCTAAGATATGGAAATTCAGACTCTTGAATAGCTTTATTTAAGAAACTTTAACTTTGCACGTAGACTATTGATTTTAGGTTACTACAGTGTTGATGATTATTTCTTAAGTGGATCAATTTTAGGTGGAACAATTTTGTTTTACAAGTACGACAACGTTGGGGTTCTACATTTTACACAGTTTTTACCCTTTTCACACGGCACTGTCCGGTGCCGGATAGGAAATCAAGAAGTGCACAAAGATGCGTGGGATATTTCACACAGTTTGTCCGTTGATCCCATACGTTTCGCGACCGAAATTCGCACAGAAGTCGTTCTGTGTGAAAAGGGGTTATGTAGGGAGTTGTAACTTATGCAAGATGGCGATCTCGAGGTGACCTAACTATTGATTTTCTTGTGATCGCATTGCAGACGATCTCTTCCACGAGAAGGAGAAATACAAAGCGATATGCGACGACCTGGACAGCACATTCGCCGAACTCACAGGCTACTAACACCACCCCCAACCAACGGCTATTTCATGTTGTTTTATAGTGTACCCAACACACAAGACATATTGTTTTTCTTTATATGTATGATCCGACCACCAAAACAAAAAATAGAAAATATACCGGGACAAAGAACGCACTCCCAACATTATAAAATCAGAGGCCACTGAACTGAGAAATCCTTACGTGCATGCGTGTACAATAACTGCCTATTTGCACTAACCTAAATGCAATCAAAACAACTTCCTCTGTTTTTCTCTCCTCTTGTATTTTCTAACACATCTTAGTCGCATACAAACAAACACAGCAATCTAAGATTTTTTTTGGCAATGAGATGAATATATGAGTCGTAAAGAATCAAAGACAAAAATATAGAAGTTTTCCCAAAAATGAGGTAAATATATGAAAACACAGAAATAGACATTCTCTTTGTTTCCATATATTATTAACTGATTTTAGAAAAAAAAATCCTAGACTACCGCCTTTGGTACTATACGATTCAAATACTTAACTCACGTTTGAAAAAAAACTTAGATTGCCGTTTTCGATTGCATACGGTTCATCATATCTCTTCTCCAAACTCACTTGTATGTTTTTTTGTTACTTCTCTACTCGTTACTTTTAATTAATGTTAATAATGTATTTTATATGTAATTACTTGTACATTTTGTAATATAACTTCTACATGATGTAACTAATAACACCATCTTCACGACAACTGTCGCTTAAATCGCTAAACAGCCGGGAACTGAATGTAAAGGTATTTAGTATAAGCTATTACATTAATATTTACTTTCCATCCACAATATAAGCGAGAAAAGAGTCTATAAAAATCCAATAATGAATAAAAAAAACTTATCTACCCACTAAAATTTGTACCCCATTTAAACAATGAATTATTTTTCATTGATTACAAGCAAAGGTTTTTAAAAAAAAAAGAAACGATTCTTTAAGGTTACACATGCAAATTCATTTGGTAATTCGGATATTAGAGAAACCGATGATTAAGAGTTTTTTAATCCTCGAAGTTTAATTGGTATCGTAACCAACTTCATTAGGAGACATCCTTGTTATTCGGTAAGTAATGATGAACTGGAATAAAGTAGGTTCTATAAAAATGATTTGTCTAAGATTCCGCTTTTGAGAATTCATTTTATACTCAAAAATGCAAAAAAACACTAATTTTAGATTAAATTGAACCTATTTTAGGTAAACATTTTTTGTTGTTGTAATATCGTTTAAAAACTAATGAAAAGATTTACATTATATCTTAATTTAGATGTAAAATTATAAACTGATTCGAAGAAAAAAATTGTTAACTGTTTTTTTTTTCGTTCGAAAAACATTGAAATTGTTTTTTTCATTTCTGTGATTTAATTTTTATTTTCAGAATTGAAAAAGACTTAACACAGATGTTTTTGAATAATATACATATTTTCAAAGCCATCTTTTACATTTACAAAAAATTGTGTGGGAAAATTATTATTGGATAAGAAAAAAGCTTTGAAAATGTTTTTTTTTCAATTATACAAAGTTTACTTATTACTTTACTTTACTTATGTTGTGGATGGAACATGCTTTGCTTTCTTGCTATAAGATTAAAATAATATTAAAAAGATTTTTAAAATAAATAGGTATACAGTACTTTCTCTGAAATTAAATTTTACAAAATAAATAGAAATCTTTTCTGAAACATTAAATTATTTAACCTTATTAATTCAATAAAACCTTTTAGTATATTTTTGGCATTCTACCTACCTATACGTAGATTTGAAATTAAGGCCCTTTAAAGTAGATTTTTTTCTTTATATTCATCCCCATAGAAGTAATTTGATTTTGTTAGATTATATTTTAGAATATTTAGAAATCCCAGGCTAGTAGAAATTAGGCTTTTTTAATGCAAATACAAAATATTGTTTTTTTATTACAATCGCATCTACTTCAACATTCCATAGAATACAGAAAAAACTATATATGTTTTTAAAAATTCTTTAGTTTTTTAATGGAGTCGGCACAAATTCCATTGAAAAAATGTGACGTTACCCCCTTTTTTATTTACATAAATAAATCTTTTTTACATTCTCTAATGTTGATTTGTATTGTTTAGATGAGCTGGGAATCAACAAGGACAGATACAAGAGCTTGGCCGACGAGATGGACTCCACCTTCGCCGAATTGGCTGGATATTAAAAGCAATATCAAACAACTTTTCAAATATCAGTCAAATACACTAAAAAAACAACATCACACAAAACACCTCTTTTTACTTACACAAAAACACATCATTTTACACATTTTTTATTTTAAAAACTGCTCTATTTAAGAGTAAACACAAACACACACAAGATTCCAGCTGTCACATCCCACGACGCCATTTTGGAATATTTACGTTTGAAATTTAAAAGTGACGGGGAATTTCCTTCTTGAATTTCAAAAAAGGAAAACTTGCCAGAGCGAAAAAATGATCGGTAAATATTGTTAAAGTGGGGAGTGAATAAGGATGTTGATTTTTTATTTAATTAAAGAGGACACATACATTTAATTTTACTATTTATATTGTTATTTTTAATTTGTATACTGCGGTGAAACTTTTTAGTTTTTATGAATTTGTCTATGTTAACTTACAAATAAAATGTCTTTTACTCGTACAAGGATAACTATGTAAATTTTAAAAGCTAAAATAAAGTATTTATTATTATATACAACGATGGTCTTCTTATTCTAGGATATTGTATTGACTTCCATCAATGCTCCTCAACCTATGTTTCCATCATATCTTTCCTCAACATCGTCTGGAATGAGGTTTGAAAAAAATCATAACACTTTTAGATGCTATTGTAGTATCGCCTATATGTGCATAGATTGAAAACGGAGTATAGACACGTCAAAAACATTTGCCTGTCGTGTAAGCGAGATAATACAAAAAATAGATTCTCAGATATCTCATAATAAAGCTGCGTGGAAATTATCCGCAATTAATGCATCATGAGGAGCTACTTCGGGAGACTGGATTCAGAAGCCTGGAAACAAGGCGAAACATGCCCCTTATGGTGCTCTCTCATACACGGCTTCATTGACAGTCCCACCCTATTGGAGGGCTAAGGTTGTATGTGCCTGACGACTTCACCCGAGGGCGAGGACATGATGGCGCAACACCCTGTGACTCGGAGTATAAAATTATAGACATTTTTGAGTGTAATTTATTAAGATTTACAAATCTAGCAATGGAGTTAATCCCAACTGTTAGGGTGCACAGGGTAACCTGTTGTAACCTTTATAAATTCTAAAAAAAACAATATAATTTGACTTCGTGCCTTCAACAGTGCCATTAAACAAATATGCAGGGAACAAAAATTTTGAGGGATGTGATTTGTGAACAAATGAAACTCAACTAAAAAAAGTCCCTTAACATAACTACGAAGCCTGAAAATTGTAATATATTACATGGTTGGTGTTGAAGTAAAAAATCTCTTCCATTTGTTGAACCTAATTGGTGTTGCTCCTAGACTGTAACCACGAGTACAAAACATTACGCAAGCTCCTCTTTATCGCGTAAATTAAAAATATATATAAAGCTAAATCACTCACTAGAGGTGTTGCTGTATATTCTATACACCTTTCTATTTACGATATCGAGGGAGTCTATGTACTGTTTCGTACTTCTACATATTTGTTATTTTTTGTCATCTCCTCCGTCGCAAGATTGTACACAACTTTACTTGAAAACTTAACTACAGAGTTTTACCTAAAACGCATTGGAAAATTAAACGCTCATTGGAGGCGCTGTTTTAGTTTCCTAGTTTTTTTTTGCATAAGACGCTATGGTTGTGTTTTGCAGTTGAGGTAGGTACTGTTTACCTAATAATATATGAGATGTGAAGGTCAGAGGTGGCAAACTAAGCTCTAAGGGATACTCTATATAAACATGGCATTTAAGATGAAGAAAAACACTAACAATTTTAACAAAATGACTAGAAGAAAAAGAAAAAATGATAGATATAAGTTAAATGAGTTTTTTTGTTGTTGTGAGAAATCCATTTTTTTTGTTGTTTATCGATAAAATGATATAAGTTAACAAATCCCTGTCAATGTCAAGGACCTAACATTCGAGTCATGTTCTTTCATTAATTTCTTCATTGTGCACTCGACTTATAGATTGGTATGAGGCTGATCACCCATACTGTAAAAAATGGTTCACTTTGCCATGTCCCCCCTGTTTTCAAGGAAGGTCGGTAAGAATTGCGGAGCTTATGTTCATTTGCGATTGTGTTTTATATTGTAAGTCCACATGCGGCATGTGCAAGTGCGAACTTAGACGTGTCGCTTGTGAGAATGCATGTAATATGAATCTTAATGGTAAATATGTCTTTGCAAATAAGATTATAGATTATTGGATCATTTTCTCAAAACTGGTAAGGTTTAATCAGTTTGAAAAAAAATACGAAAATAAACCTTCCAAAAAAGGTATTGAAGTAAGAACGCCAAACAGTGATTATTACTTGTAAAATAAATAGGTTTCCAACACCAATGTGAATCTAGGACGTAGGAGCATCCATTTTCTCTGTAAAAAAGTTGAGGCGAAGAAAAAGACTACTACGGCTGATGACGCAATTCAAGGGATTATAAAAGTTTGTAAACACATAACTTGCAATAGGAAAACGAGTATGAAAATGTGTTTTTTGAATACAATTATCATGAAAATATCATTTCAAAAAAATAAAACAGGTAATTAGTTGTAATTACATTTACTAATTGACATGCAAATGTATTTCATAAACATGCCATGATTTAAAAACCTATTCATAAAAAAAGTATAGGTAGCATGAGAAGTAACTTTGAAGAAAAAGCTTCATTTGAGAAAAAAACAATTGGATAATTTATTTATTTTTATGAAATATTTTTTTACGAAAATTCAATTTCATATTATAAAACATGTAAGCTGTGGTTGTGAAATTGAAGTGAATAAACAGGGTTTAAGTATTCTCTTGTAGCAACAGTTTTCAGAGAGATTTCCCCACACCTGCGTCATAGAGAAAGCCTGCAACACGCAAGCGCAGAAAGATATTGATCTTTCAAGAGGTGCGCACGCAACCCTTAGTTATTCTTCCAGTCTGTTTGAGAAGCCACTTGCCATCGGTTCAAATAACTAATTCATCACAATTAAGCACCAAAAAAACCTTAAAAAACAACCAAAAAGTGTGGAATTTTCTTGTTAATAAAATCTACGAGAGTTTCTTTTGGTATGAGGGTTAAGTCCCTCGGTTTTGAGTGTGAAATGTAATTTTTTTAAAGGGTTTCGTTCCTTATTGAACATCGGGAAAACGCAGAAAGGATCTCATAACATCTGAGATATCGTTGAAGACGAAAGATACCTTCAAAGGAGATTGCTTTTGTATATTTTTGAAGAGATAAGGAAAGACAAGCAAGATGAAGGTGATAGAAGATGGACCGGAGATTACTGCGTTGGATACAGGTCAGCCACTCCACCGTTACCCTAATTTTTAGACATGCTATATGCCCGCTTTCCACTGCGAACGGAGCGGACTCCGTACGGACTCCGCTCGACTAGCAACAGTAAATTTCATAGAAGTGCTTCCACCGACAGCGAGTCAGCGGAGCGGACTGAGCGAGTACAAAGAGTTACAAAAGTGGTCGCAGAGTTGAGCGAGTTTCCAGCGGACTCCGTACGGACTACGCTCGACTAGCAACAGTAAATTTCATAGAAGTGCTTCCACCGACAGCGGAGTGAGCGGAGCAGACTGAGCGAGTAAAAATGGGTCCGCTGTGTCATGGTCTCGGCCGCTAGTTTTCAACTGACTTCGCTCCCCCGTGCCCCCCGCGCCAACCCGCGCAGTTGCGTGACAGCGATAAAACACATCATACATGATTTACAAAAACACATCATACATTATTTTATTAATTTGAAAATATTAAAATGTATGTTTTATTTCAAACATCTACTTTTTATGTTTAAAGCAAAATAATACATTACTTTTTATGTTTCGAAACAAAAAAAAACTCTTTTATTAATAATTAAAACGTTTGATCTGGGCGTAGGCTGCAACGAGCTGTCACACACTAGTTGGCTCCGCTAAGCCCGCTGTAGATGGAAGGCAAACAACTCTTTCATCTGACTCATCTCATTTCCCGCCTAGCTCACTCCGCCGAACTCGTTGGCTGTGGAAGGCAAATACCATTATTTTTTAAAACTCTTTCGCAATGGAAGGCCAAAACTATTTTACTACGCTCCGCTCAGCTATTTCCCGCTCCCGCTCAGCTATTTCCCGCTCGCAGTGGAAAGCGGGCATTATTTTCTTGTTTTTCTTTATAAGCTTACAACCTACAACGCAAATCTTTATTCCTTTAAATAAAGGATGAATCGTTGCCGAGTATTTTTGTAAATTTTCGTAAGAAATTAAAATACTACAATGTTACGTGTTTTATTGCACATTTTTAAAAGCTCTTCAAATAAAGAGTATGAATTAGGTTGATGATAATGTTAATGGCTGAATAAAGCTGACCTTCCATACAAATATACAATAATAGTATGTAGGACCAATTTTATCAACTTCAACCCATTTTCAGGAAAAGACGGTAAAAGTTGCATACTTTATGATGTATACTTGGGCAATGGTTTTTTTTGTAAGTACACATGCAGCACCTTTAAGAGCGAAGTCACACTTTTCTGCATGTGTGCGTGCATTAAAATATTAATTCTAAATGTTAATATATGTTAATCATAATCATAATCATAAGGTCTTTATTGTTTTTTATCAATATGTACAAAGTATTACAATAAAAATAAATTTTAAAAATCTAATTACAATAAATACTCCCCAAAGTAAGCATAGCTTGTGTTTTGGGGAGGATTCCAACTTATCTTAACTTAAAATTAATCACTTAATAGATAAAAATCATAAAAAACAAAAATAATAAATACACTATTTAGTCATTTACTCAGCAAAAACAGAAAGACAAAAAATAAAGTAAAATAACATAAAGAGGTAACATGTTTAAATAGAAAATACAGAAATAGGAATTATACATATATACACACATGTAGATATATGAAAAAAATAACAAAAATAATAATGATAAGAATAATATACAAAAAACCAATCAAATATAAACACTCAACTATTTACACCTCTTTCAAATATTTGCTGATCATGTACTTAATGGCCCTAGGATCTGCGTGCTTATCATGCTTATACCTGGAAAAAAGTGCATTGTACCACCTTACACCCAAATAATCGTAGTGATGTTGGCCGGTTGCTGTATTCTTTCTAGGAACTCTGATTAGAAGCGACTCTCTACGCGATCTACCACTCGGGATTACAATATCCCCCGGATTATATCCGTGGATAAAGTAATCCTTATGAACTTGGTAGAGAGCCGCTCTCTTATACAATTGGTCAATTGTTAGCACCGGAAAGTCATGATATAATTGCAATGTGGAATAGTCGAAAGGCTTCTTTAACATTATTTTGATAACCATTCTCTGCACCACCCTAAGAGGCTCGAGTGTTGTTTTAAATGTGCCGCCCCATCCGACCATTCCATACTGCATCAATGACTGTCCAAGCGCAAAATAGGTAGACTTCAAAGTTTTTACCTCTAGAATATCTCTAATTTTGCGGAATACATAGTAAATTTTCCTTAGTCTTTCAATAGTTGTTTCTACATGCTCCTTCCATCTAATTCTGGAATCTAGATGTTGGCAAGTGAGATTTAAGACTATTTCCAATTTCAATTGGTCTTAAATGTCTTTATCTTAAACATTTCATAAGGTAAATAAAACACCTCTTTCATAAGGTACATAAAACACTTCTGCGGCACTACAACAAGTGTCATAGACCCCTGAGTCTCCCGCACAGGATTTATTTTTTCGCGCTCACACATTCCGCATGTGGACCTACAATATAAAAACCCAATTCTCGAATGGACATAAGCCCTGCAACTCTTGCCGACCTTCCCTGAAACAGGGGTGACATTGGCAAAGTGAACCATTTTTTTACAGTATGGGTGGTCAGCCTCATACCAACCTATAAGTCAAGGAATAAAAATATGTTTTTCATTTTCCTGGAATATCAAATTACCCAAAGGGTTGACCGCAGGGTAATCCAGATTAAGAAAAACAAAAACAATAAGTAAGTTTGCTAAGAATTCCTACCGAAGAAAAATATGGCTTCCTGAGGTATTTCGAAGAAAAGATTATTGGTTTAATTGTGGAAATAAGGATGTATTTTTAGAAAGGGTATTCATTACATCAATTTAGATTTAATGAATCTAATAATAAGTATTTACGTAAAACTAAAAATTAGGACATTACTAATTTTCTTATTTTTACTTGCATCGGAACTGTCTCAGTAATAGTAATAACATTAGGATGATTTGTTTGGTGACCGCTGTTTTTGTGTGAATCACACCTCAAGAGCCCTCTGTGAGCTTGGTCGTCGCTAAATAAAGCGCCAATTCTCAAGTAAGATCCAGTTTCTGTAAGGCTGGATGGAACTTTGGTAACCGGTCTTTGGTGAAGGTACATGAATTTTTCAACCCAGGGAGGAGCAGATTTGAAAATAAAAATGGTATATTTGTAATGCTCCGCCGAGATTCGAATTTACGACCTTCCATTTACGAGTTCGCAGCGCTAGCCACTAGACTACAGACCGGTCGATGTATATTATATTATTTGCCTACAATCTATCTAATTAATATAAATTTGAATGTTTGTACGGTTTTGGTTGGTTGCCGTTTTGCCCCTATTTTAAAAGCGCATAGTCTTGACGACAACAGCGAAATTATTGGCTTCCAAAAAATGCCACGTGTTCATTGATCCACGCCATAAAAAAAAGATAAGCTGTTTCCCTTTTTGCTCAGGCCCTGCGAAGCGGTGTTGGTACCGCGCGAACTTAGGCTGGTTTAAGTGTCGCGCTGACAACGCGCTGACCGTCAGCGCTGACCTTTCAAAATATATGAACTTGTAGGAAGCGTTTTAGAATGGCGCGTAGCTGTCAGCGCGACAAGTTCATATATTTGGCTGTCAGCGCTGACGGTCAGCGTGTTGTCAGCGCGACACTAAAACCAACCTATGATCGTGGGATACGCAAGTAATCAAGGATCACCAAACGCACTTCATAAGAGATTTCTTACATTGATTAGACTTCTTCTTCAATGGCTCTACAACCCATATCTCTCCTTGGACTCCATCCGTCTCTGTCCTCGGCCGCGGTCCCTTGGTTAGACTTCATTCCCGAAATGGCAAATCAAGTGTAACGAAAGGATTTAATAGGTATGTAGGGAAAATAAAGAACATAGGGAAATTTTGAATATGGAATAGAAAAACAAAAGAGGATCGACAAAAAGAAAATTATAGCCACAGGCTGTTGAATTTGTTGTGTTACCTATATATTGTTGTGTCCTGTTGTTATTGTGATGATGAAAAAAATAATGTTGTTTTGTATATAGTGTCGTTCATTAGTCAATGGAAAGTTCGCACGCATCGATTTAAATAAAATATCTTAAATATTTTATTAAGATCGATGTTCGCACGTAAATAGAACTGAATATTCTTTCTAATCTGCGATGAAGAAATCTCCAGAGCTCGGCTTGAGTTTCAAAGCAGATTTTAAACAGATATCTCGTTGAAAATGTGAACATCATAGTAGTTTTCCCCACAAATTGGCTTATCAAATAAAAAATCGTCACAAAAGGCTGACATTCTCGAATTTGAACAGATTCTCTCCGAAACAAATGTGAACACCACTTCTGAGCTATGGACCGTAGACCGAAAACTTACCATTGAACTTTGCTTTAAAATTTTCTACTTGACGCAATTTCTGTACATTGTAATGTTTCTTGGTCTATAATAATCTATAATCTATAATCTAAGTTGAAAGGATATATTCATTTAAAGCTCTCAGATGTATGCCCACAAACAAACACGTGTAGTTCGCGCTTACAAATGCTGATTGTGTACTTACAAATAAAATCCAAACTCAAATGAACATAAGCCCTGCAACTCCTGCCGACATTCCCTGAAACAGGGGTGACATTGGCAAAGTGAACCATTTTTTACAGTATGGGTGGTCAGCCTCATACCAACCTATAAGTCAAGGAATACGAGTAATAAATGACATTTAAGTTTACAAAAAAAAAACAACAACAAAACCTTAAAAATAAATCAATACAAAAAAAGTCAAAAATTTCTTATGCAAAAAATGTAGCAAACTAATAAACCAATATTACAAATCAGCATTGCAGATTTATTGGTCCTTGCGGAATATTCGCACCTGACATAAAGTGCTGAGCACACAATGTAGGCATGATTTCCTCCCACGCTTTTCGGCACAAGAGAGAGAAATTTGCCGCACCATTTACCTTTCGTGAATCGGTTTCGCTTGTGCGTAGGCCATCCCAAAACTTTCCACTCTCCCAACTTCTTAACCTCTGGTATTCAGTCCCCGGAGATGTAGAATAAATATGATGGATAGCAAAAGATTCAATTAATGACCGCCTAGAGATTTATCTAATATGGAACTAAAATAAATTCGATAGAAAAATCTTTCGGAATAATCTATAATCTAAGTTGAAAAGGCATTTTCATTTAGGATTCATATAAACTGTAGTATACCTAGAAGAAGACACGTGTGTGAGTTGGCACGTCATATGCCGTATGGGTTTTTACAAAATAAAAACTCAAATTTCAAATGAACATAAACACTGAGACTTTTGCCAACCCTTCCCTGAAACATTGATCCCTGTACATTGGCAAAATTAATATTTTTTTATAGTATGGGTGGTCAGCCTCATACCAACCTATATGTCAAATTATGTTTTTTGGTTCGTCAGTGTTTTCAAAGTGTTATCAAAGTACATATGTATACAAAGAAAGTGTGAAAGGAAAAAGAGGGAAGGGACGACCGAGAAAAGTATGGAGTGATCAGATTGAGGAGATTGTGAAAGAATGGGATATACAAAGTGAGCGTAAAATAATAAAATGCATGAAAAAGGTGATGGATATGAATGAATTGAAAGAGGTATGTAAGGATAGGAAAAAATGGAGGCAGCTCTGCAGAGGCTCTGGCCACCCCTAGCGGAATGGCGACAGAGTTACAGTTGTACATTTTTACAGTTACAGTTTACAGTTTTACAGTTACAGTGTTTAAAAAAAAAGAGCAGCTGTTATTCCATGTTTATTTTTGCACAAATTTATTTAACATGTAAATCCCTTACACTATAGATTTGTATGTCACCTGTCTGATACATCTCTTAATCTGACCCAGACAAAATTCGCCTCATATACTGGTGCTAGAGAACATACTAGAATCCATGTTGCTACGGGTGTCCTGGACCTCTCAGGGTCTCACTCAAAATGTGTCTCATCTGTTGTAGTCTGCTGACATTAATTGATTTACCACATCAACATCTTGTTACAGCTCATACGTTTCAGAGTTTTATCTGTTTGGCTGTATGTTTTCAACCTTTATCGTACCATAAATTGTGGGAGAATTCTCCATTCAAAGATGTTGGTCGCGCTTGATCAAAATCCAGGTTTTGGAGACAAATGTGAAGCCAGGCTTTATCTTAAAACATCTCCTTATTTGTTGATGAAAACTAAAAATAAAGCTGATAATAATTGTATACTGAAGAAATTCCGTAAAAGTTTCAGAACCAAAGGAAATTTAATATTGAGCTAATTGCCTACAATCCAGGCGCAGAAATTTCCATTGTAATGAAATCTGCACATGTCAAAACGTCAAAAAAGTTGTGACGTAAGACCACCGGGCTACAGGTACTTATAATAAGTTATTGATTACTAACGACATATAGACGTGTGACGTTGAGCCGCCGAGAAAAATTCTAACTTCGAGCAAATATGAAAAATATTAAATAGACAAATAAAACTATATTGAAGTTTGGAAAATTATTTTAACCATGAAGGAAGTCTAAAATCTATAATCTAAGTTGCAAAGATATATTACATTTAGGGCCTGTTACACCAAGCTCCAATCAGACAAAAATCAAAATTAGGTGTGATTTCAACCTTTCAAATCAAGCATTTGGTTGCATACACGTAAATCAGCTGATGTACATTATATTTCCTGTTCAACTTCCATCATATTTTTACCCACTTCCGATAAATATTTAACCGAGGGCCTTACCAGAATGAAGCAATCAAATTTGATTTGTCAATTAAATATTGATTGGAGGTTGGTGCAACAGGCCCTAAAATTTAAATTAAATGCAATTCCACAAGCAGACACGTATAAGTTCGTGCTTACACATGCCGCATGTGGATTTACAACATAGAAACACGATGTCAAAAATAAGTTTTACAACTTTTACTGACCTTCTATTTATTTTTATTTTTCTTTATATATTTTTCTTTCTTTATTGTTCTTTATTTACGGCAGTATGCCAATTTCGAAACAGGAGCTTTTTACTCGATCGTAGAAAATTAAGACTAAAGCATGAAACAAGCAGTATTTTATTTGAATTTAGATTTTCGTCGGCGTACAAACACCATACTACTATCCTTCGCAACCAATAACAAAATATTAGTTTGCCTATTCCCCAGCAAACCAACCGAGTGACGACACATTTTTTGTCTATGGTATTTTCCTTCCGAAACCATTCTACGTCATATAAATTACACAAAGAGATCTACGATTGGGCGGGAGTTAGGCGTCTACGACTAACACTTTGTTTATTTCATAAGAAAAATCTCACATTTTAAGGCACGTTGAAAGTAGGTACACGTGACAAAAAAAAGAATGTGGTGTTTTCTAAAATAATAAAAATATAGATCGCGCAATGTTTTGTCAGCTGATGGTTTCCTGTGGAAAAAAACGCGGGTAGGGGAAGGGTTTGAGGTTTTTCTATTCTAATATTTTTTCAAAAAGGTTTCGTGTTAAACAGGCTTAAAAGACAATTTTGCACCATATTATCTTTAAAACATCTTTATTTTACGGTTTTTACTCTATCAGGAGAACAATACCTCATATTACTATTTCCCCACACTTATGTTATAAACATTGTTATAAAGTAAACAATCTATTTACAGTTGTTTTTATCTTTCCGATTTTTTCAATGAATGAGTATATTTGTTATCCTCTGAGTCTGACGTAAACACTTTTTCCTATCGCCTTTAAATATTTTTTTCACAAATATGTAAGTACATTTGCACTCGCATATAGTTTTCCATAAAAAATCAATCCTCGCGTTGTTATTAAGAAGAAATGGAATTTTTTAAACGCTCACCAGAGACTTTTTTTTACTCTGAAGTTAGTTAGTTAGTTGAGTTACTCTGAAGATGGCCTAGAGGCCGAAACCGGTCAACTCGTTTATTTTGTTTGTTTTTGTAACAAGTTTAAATAAAAATTATAGTAGAATAAAACAAAGGTTATTTTGTCTTTTTTTTAGTTTCCTTAAATTTTTGATAAAACGATTTACTTTAAGTATTATACTTATGATCCATTTACCTATCGTCTTGAAATATTGATTGTCACAAAAATGTCTCTGTTTATTTTTGGGGTCTACAACTTAGAAACAGTAGATAGGTACTTAATTTATAAAGCGTTTAAACTCAATCATAGCGTTTTAAAAAAAAAAAGGAAATTAAAGTAGTGCCTCTAGTAGCGGTTTTAGTTTCCATTATCTTTTTGTGAAAGTTAGATAGGTTATATTTTATACTTGGGGTAAAGGCGTATGGGCCGGTCTATTTTCGATTCTTTAATTGTTTGATTGAGTTTTCTGGACAAAAGTAGCTAATACCTAATGTCCTTATAATTGAACTCCAACCTGTATTAGAGTTATTCGTCCAATTATTATGGAATATTTAATCATTCATTACGATACTTCAAAAAATAGAATAACATTTCTATAAAATTTTGGATACCATTCAATTAAAATGATATTTTGTCATCAAAAATGTATTAAAGAATGAAAAAAAACGGATTTTACTGACCGTGCAAAAGATAAGAACGATTTTCTCTACGTTTCATCGGAGTCATATCCGACGTCTTCAGGAGACGTGTGTCCTCTACACAGAGGAACCCCGAACTGTTGAATTTTTGTTGTTTTTTCGAGGCCGAAGGTTGTAGGTATTTTTATAACCCTTCGGTGATACATCTAATCTAATCTAATCTAATCTAAGTTGCAAGGATATGTTACATTGAAGATTCACATTACATGCATTCTCACAACCAGACACGTACAAGTTCGCGCTTGCACATGCCTCATGTGAACCTACAACATAAAAATCAAATCTCAAATGGACATACACCCTGCAACTCTTGCCGTCCTTCCCTGAGACAGGGGTGACATTGGCAAAGTGAACCATTTTTACAGCATGGGTGGTCAGCCGCATACCAACCTATAAGTCAAGGAACACATCCATAGTTCTTTAAAATCTTTAATCAAAAATGTACTGTGTTTTGTTTCCACTTATAATGTAATGATTATTTAGTCGGTACATAAGATCAAATTAGTGTTCTAATGATTAGATTGTAAGTAGAAATAAGAATGCATCGATATACTGGAAGAGTATCGAGCTTTCTACCTAGACAAATGGACCTTTCTGGTGGAACAAAAAAAAACATTCAAGGACGAATTTTGCCTGCGAGAGAGCCAGTCAGTGTGTGTGTGCCCAAATGAAAAAAATACATTTTATAAAATCAATACACACTCTATAAAAAAGCAAATTTTCGTTTTAATTATAGAAAACTTATAGAACCCGAAAAACATAGCAATAATAAAGTACTGTGTAGGTACATTCCTAAATTTATTTCGAATATCTTATTTTTGTTATATCTGTATAAGTACTGAATAGGCTACTTTTAAATGACTCCTGATTAATCTCTGAGATACGCCTTATATACTAGTGCTAGAGAACAGACTATAAATATTTTAAAATTAGAAGGGGGTGTGATGAAAAGCAATGTCATGGTGAAATATATTAACTTTTTTGAAAAATTACAAAAGTGACGATAAAATTGCAAAATGTGGATGAAAACAAAGTCGAATATTTGTTTCCTTTCTGTCCAGTATCTCCTGATGTCCTGACGGCAGTTCTGGCTGGAGGTCTCATCCTCATCATCATCCTACTCCTGGCCTTCGTCTGCATCCGAAGGAGACGTGTGGCGGCCGTGCACAACAAACTTGGTAAGTTGACCAGCGTTATTATCAAATTTACCGCAATTTGTCAAACAATGCATTGACCAATTACGTGCATGAGTTGATAACAAATTTCCATATCTAAACATTAACAGAATTATAACACTATCTCAATTTCAACGGAGTTATCAACACATTGAATTCAATATAGCATTTGAGTCGTATAGAACCAAAGGGTTTTTTGGAAAACGGGATAACTATACTTACTAGTTACAACGCAAACAATGAAAATAATTTTCTTATCATGCCATGCTGACTTCGGTTCTGTGTGACTCATTTCAACTTCCGCAGAATTGATTCGACACAAATTTCAAACACAAAACTATGTGACGTCACGCAGTTGGATTGCTTGGGAAAAGGCTTAAAAGCTAAGGAAGATCCTTAAATAAACATCTTATCTATAACTATCTCAGCCTTCCCATTGGGCAGCAATAGATAAATATTTCATTCATGAATCATGATTAAGGGAGGTGGCGCTTTGTAGCTGCCTGGTGTGTTTGTTGCTTGCTGCACTTGTAAAATTAATTAAAATTACGAGTCTTTGGCAAATTTGTCTTTGTTGTGTCATAGTTTGCTGTTTTTGTGTTGCTTGAGCTTTTTGTGACTTTTGCAGTGCATTTCTTGTGTTATTATAACTGATTTGCGAACTTTAATTGTTTACTTTTAAAATGACTTATTATTGTTGCAAACTGTTATTTATGAGCGCAAACTTCTTCTTCTATGTGTTAAATCTTGCTAAAGAGCAGGAGCGCCAGCGTCAAGTGCAAATTACCTACCAATGATCAGCTACAGCATTGAACAATTGTTAAGTTGGCGTGATTGGAACTCCACTGTTGATGTTGATGTTTTGACAGCAAATGGCCTGCATCAATCTGTCAAACTCTCGACTTTTAAACCAAGATTTCGGGGCAAGCGCTCCGGAAGAAAGGTCAAACTTTGTCAGTTAAATAGAGGTCGTCACTCAACGCAGAGTCACCGTAACTTGAAGATTGCAACATGGAACTGCCGATCACTAACAAGGAGAGTTGATATTGTTGATGATGTGATCAGCGAGCACTGCATAGACATCCTGGCTCTTACTGAGACCTGGCACGAGGGTAGTGAAGACCTCAGCATTAAGCGCCTACGCAGCATGGGATACTCTGTCATAGAAAAGGCTCGAAAAATGCCACCCACTGAATCTGCACACATAACTAACCATGGCGGAGTGGTCATAGTGGTAAAAAATGGTTTTAGGGTCTCTCAGATACAGAGTGTTCCTGAATTTTCTTCTTTTGAGTGCATTGCTGGCGTGTTTACGTCTCGTGGATCATCAGTGTTGATTGTGAATGTCTACAGGCCTGGATCCAAGCCTCCCTGTACGTTATTCTTCGATGAATTCAAGAAGCTTTTGACACGCCTGACAACCTATTCCATGCTAGTGTTTATTGTGGGAGATATGAACATCCGACTTGATAGAGCGGAGGATGGCCACAGCACCAAGTTTTTATGTATGTTGCATGATTTCAATTTTCATCAGCGGGTGAACCAGGTGACGCATGATGCAGGTGGTATCCTGGATGTTGTGATTTGTAATGCAGGTGATCCTCTGCTACAGTGTCAAGTCCTTGACATTGGCCACACGGATCATCGCCTAGTAACCGCAGTTACGGTATTCAACCCTCCAAAACCAATTTTTAAACGTATCACAAACAGACCTTGGCGGAATTTTAATGTTGAGCAGTTTCAATGTGAGTTGTCTGGAAGCGACATCTGCAACAAAAACTTTATTGCCTCGGCAGACACGAACAAACTTATCAAATCTTACAATAGCACCATGCTCTCGCTGATCAACAAATACGCTCCTCTCAAAACAACCATCAGGAGACAGAGAAGATCTGAGTGCTGGTTTGATGAGGAATGCAGATGTGGCAAAGCAGAGATGAGACGCCTTGAGAGGAGGTATCGACGGTGTCGCACAGAAACTGCACGTGCAACCTGGATGAATGCCCAGACCATCTATTGGACTTTGATAAGGAGGAAAAGGTCGTCCTACTGGACCAGAAAAATGGAGACCGAAGCCAAGAACCCCAGGGCGCTGTGGAAGTCGATGAGCTTTGTCCTGGGAAAAAGTTCTACTCAGCATCCGGAGCTTCCTGCAAGTGAATTCTCTCGTCACTTTTCAGAGAAGTTACGAAGAATAAGAGAATCCAGTGCAGCGACCATTTTTAATCCCCCAGAGTCAAACAATTGTTGCAATGTTATTTTTTCATTTAAGCCTGTCTTGTTGAATGATGTTGTTAAGCTTGTACTCACATGTCCAAACAAGCAATGTAAACTAGATCCAATTCCAACATGGCTGGTCAAAAGATGCTTAAGTGAGGTGGCACCTATTCTGTCAGCATTGGTCAACAAGTCTCTCACTACAGAGTGTATTTTTCCCACGGAACTTAAAAAATCAATTGTTACACCAATTCTCAAAAAATCAAGCCTTCCAGCTGATTCTGTGGAAAATTATAGACCTGTGTCGTCCGTTCCTTTTATATCGAAAATTATTGAGAAGGCCGTTGTTTGGCAACTCACTCAGCACATGGAGCGAGGCGGATATCTGTCTAAGTTTCAGTCAGCATATAGAAAAGCTCATTCCACTGAGACTGCCTTACTTCGCATTGTGAATGATGTGATAGCTGCGGTTGGGGACGGTGCTCTTGCCATGGTGGCAGTACTTGACATGAGCGCTGCCTTCGACACTGTTGATCACAGTATACTCATCACTAAGCTTGATAGGTTGTACGGAGTCCGAGGAGGAGTATCTAAATTGCTATCTTCATATCTGAAAGGCAGATGTCAGACTGTGGATGTTGATGGTGAGTCATCAGGTATGCCCATGGACTGTGGTGTGCCTCAGGGATCTGTGCTCGGGCCTTTACTTTTTACCCTGTACACAAATGATCTTGAGAGCACTGTACTGATGAACGGCACCAGCTACTATTCTTATGCTGATGATATTCTACTTTGTCGTTTCTGTCAGCCATCTATGACAGATGCCTGTAGTCTTGAGATGGTCCGGTGCATTGAAGTGGTGGCTGAGTGGATGGCAAGGTGTCGCCTTAGAATGAATCCAGACAAGACAGAATTCATCTGGATGTCGTCTCCTGGTAGGAAACACTTGCTTGGCTCTTCACCAATTAAAGTAATGGGCCTGGATGTATATCCATCTAGCTCAATTAAGTTTCTTGGGGTCCATCTTGACAACACTCTCTCCATGAGTACGCAAATAAGCTCGACTGTGAGCTCCTGTTTTTTTCACCTGAGGCAGTTGAGATGGGTCAGAAACTGTTTGACATCCGAAGCTGCTAAGATTCTCATTGCGTCCTTTGTTGTGTCGAGACTGGATTATTGCAATGGTCTGTTCTGGGGTCTTCCAAGGTTTCAGCAGTCTAGACTGCAGTCCGTCTTTAATGCTGCAGCCAAATTACTTTTAGGAGGACGAAAAACTGACCATGTCTCTCCTCTGTTGCGGCGCCTTCATTGGCTGCGAGTCCCAGAGAGGATTGAGTACAAAATATGTGTTTCTGTTTTTAATGCCCTCAGAGGAGTTGCCCCATCGTACTTGTGTGAATTGTGCAGAGTCGACCAGATAGGTGGAAAACGATGCACTCTTCGTTCTGCACAGAGTGACGCCGTAAACAGGCTTCAACTGCCTCTTCGACGGAACAGAACTGGTTTCGGAGACAGGGCTTTTAGTTCGGCTGGTCCATCCTGCTGGAATAGTCTACCTCTGGAGTTGAGAACAGAGACCAGTGTTGGCAGTTTCAGGAAGTTGCTTAAGACACATTTGTTTAACAGAAGCTTCAACACATAAAAGCGCCCTTGGGGTGGCTAGTGCCACTAAACGGCGCTGTATACAAATTGTCCAATTATTATTATTATTAAGGGAAGCATTGGAATATATGCTGCTCTTAGTAAGGAAAATATAATTTTAAGGCATGTTTCTAATCTAAATCTAAATCTAAGCTGCAAAGATATGTATCATTTGAGATTCATATTAAATGCATTCCCACAAGCAGACACGCATAATTTCGCGCTCACGCATGCCGCATGTGGACCTACAATATAAAAACCCAATCTGAAATGAACATAAGCCCTGCAACTCTTGCCGGCCTTCCCTTAAACAGGGGTGACATTGGCAAAGTGAACCATTTTTTACAGTATGGGTGGTCAGCCGCATACCAACCTATCAGTCAAGGAAAACAAGCAATTAATACATTCAAATATATAAAACAAATAAACTCTAAACAATTAAACAGTAAAAAAATTAAAAAAACTACAAAACATAAATCTGTGTTAACAGATCAACACTAAAAAATATTACAAAACATAATATTTAAAAAATAAAATAATTTAAAAGCCTCAGCTTTAACCGCCAGCATTACAGATCAACCGCCATTTCTTTCGATCCTTGCATACTTCATTCATTTCATCCAGAGTCATAACCTTTTTCATACGAGCTCTCCTTTTATTATGACTCTGGATATCCCATTCATTCGCTATTTCGAAAATTTGGTCCATCCATACCTTTCTCGGTCTTCCTCTTCCACGACATCCATCAATTCTCGCAGCATATACTTTCTTCGTCAGTCTTTCCTCATTCATTCTCTCCAAATGTCCAAAACATCTAGGTATACTTCTTTTAATATTTACTTTCATACTTTCTCTTACACCACATTTCTCTCTAACAAAATCATTCCTCCCCCTATCACTCCGTCTTTTTCCAATCATGCTTCTGAAGAAGTCCATTTCTACTGTATGGACTTTACTAATCTCCCTTTCACTCACCGTCCAGGCTTCACTTCCATACATCAGAGTGGGCACTAGTATACCACCGTGCTCCGCCAGTCGAGCATTTTTTGAAAGATTCTGGTTCTTGGCGATGCTAGCGGTAGCACCCAGTACGCACCTGCCTTTCATTATTTTTCTTTCAAATTCACCGGTCATTCTTCCATCTTTTTCAAACTTACTTCCCAGGTATACAAACTTATTCACGACATCAACATTCATTCCATTAATTTTAAATTCATATTTTCATCATCTCTTTCAAAAATCAATACTTTCGTCTTACTTGCATTCAACTTCCTCGAATTTCAGTTTACTTTCAGCGACGCTTTGATCCGACCTGCGCATTTACGTAATCCGCATGATAATCCTGGCTTATGACATTCCGAGTCGTAATACAGGGGTATTGTAAATCAACAATGTGCACAGTCTATGTAATTAGAGACATTTACGTCACCTAAATACATTAATAATCACCAGGTTTCTAATATCGGTAACAGTAGGTACCTATTATCAGTAGGCCAGGACTACGAATTACAATGCGGCAACTTTGTTTCAAAGCACTTAAGTTGCCGCCTTCGTCAAAAACAGTTAAAAAAGAGTTGTCAGCCACATACCACTCAATCTTTTTTAGATTAAATATTTCCATAATCATATATCACAATGATCGATGATTAAATTAATTAACAATGGGCTCATTACGTAGCCTTGTCGTACACCCTTATATCCCTTGAATTATTCGCTGTATTTGCCATCCACGCACATTTTGGTAAAAACTCGATTTTGAAATGAGGAGATCCGCAGAAGAACATGCGTTGCAGACATTGCATTGCGAATATGAAGCGACAGAGGGTGGAGCAAATATTTCGTATAGTCGATGACAGATGAGGAAGGAAGGCTTTTAAATGGTGACTCTGTAATGTAAGTGGTGTAAAATAGCCCACTCCAGATGGACAGTTGACCTGTCAAGGTCGCAAGAAGCTGCTGGTTAAAAACTACTCAAAGCACGATATTGACAAGGGGAAGTGGTGAGATTTATGTTCAGCAGTAGACAAGAGATGGCTGGAATGATGATATGCATAAGTGAAATGAAATGTTATTCTAAATGTTATCGATCTTGCAGGGAAGCGTCATGGCCCTGAGCGTCCTCTCGCCTTTCGTCCTCCGCGTCGTCCCACGGCTGTGAGGAGTCCTGGAGGAGGCTCTCACTACCTCAAGAAGTCTCCAAGCCCAACTGGAACTGCTAAAACACCTCCTGGAGTAGGTCAACCTTCCATTTTTTGTTGAGTTATGCTTTCCCGAGACATGGAACTCTGCTAGAGATTGAAACTAAGTCCAATCTCTATCAATTTGATGTCTGAGGAGTTGGACATTAGATAGTCTTTGATTTTTTTTTGTCATCCTTCTTACGGCTTGTTGCGCCATCTACCAACAGTACTATACTAAGTACTATAGTCTTCATTATAATGCATTTGTTGCTGATCTTATAGTCTAGCTTCTACTTCCTAATTTATTTTTAATCAAATAATCTGAATATTTTCTCTCAGCAAACATCTCCTGCAACTCCACCCGCTGCACCGAATCTAGAAGTCCCCAAGGATTCCTATCACACGGAGGTGGAGAAGGGGGCTGCAGAGGAGAGAGGCTCGGCCCCCACCAGCCCTGTGGGGGCGCCTCCACCTGCAGTGGGGCAAGGCGTCAAGGCTACAGCTACTGCACCCAATGCTCCCGCTAATAATCAGAGTGTGGTCATATCTAACGGTGTGGTGAGCTGTGATGTCACTGATGACGCCAATGGAAAACTGGGACAATTACACTTCAAACTAAGGTAAATTACCATTGATAAATTACAATAACATGACTTATCCGATACAACTTTAGCCCTCTTTTCACACAGTCCAGTTTCAGCCGGACAAACCGTGTAAAAGCTCGCATGCATCCACTAGACTTCCGATCCGGCCCTGGACAGTTCCGAGCGAAAAAGACCTAAAGGAGTTGGTACAACAAAAAGAACACAAAAACCTTTACTTAAAAGAAGGTGGTTGGCTCTTTTACATGTAAAAAGATACCCAGGTTATAGGATCCGCTTATCAATCCTTTTGAAGGTAAAGCTGTGAGCAATGTATGCCATGAGATAGTTTCAGAAGATAGGAATATGTAGATTTTTGGAAAAATATCTCTAATATAGAATATGATAAAGTATTTTCTTTTTTAAGAAGCACTTAAAACCCATCAATGAATCATTTTTGTTTTTCTTTTAGATATAAGCACGAGAAGAGTTCTCTGATTGTCTCTGTGGTGAAGTGTGAGGATTTGCCGGCCAAGGACCCGAATCTGGGATCCAGTGATCCCTACGTCAAACTACAGCTACTGCCCGACAAGCAACACAAGGTCAAAACCAGGTGAGCAAGAATCCAAATCAATTGAGACCCACTGAAACATATTATGCAAATTTTGATAATATATCATACAGATTACATAACATACAAAATAACAAGTTAACAAACACACAATACACAATAAATGATGGTTCAGTATCCCACAGCTCTTCTTCTAGCAACCATGAAAATAACACAGAGGCAAAATAGAATTTCAATTAAATTTGCATCATCATATATTTATTTTAAGGAATCCTATAGACTCCCCAGATTTCAGGAAATCTAGAGGTCTATGACCTAATCTAATCTAAGCTGCAAAGATATATATCATTAAAGATTTATATTAAATGCATTCCTACAAGCAGACATGTATAATTTCGCGCTAACACATGCCGCATGTGGACCTACAATATAAAAACCCAATCTCAAATGAACATAAGCCCTGCAACTCTTGCCGTCCTTCCCTGAAACAGGGGTGACATTGGCAAAGTGAACCATTTTTTACAGTATGGGTAGTCAGCCGCATATCAACCTATAAGTCAAGGACACTCGTTGGAATGTAGCAGTGGTGTGGGCATTGGTGAGCTAGCGGTTGATGTCCTAATCCCTTATAGCAGGGGTGCTAGCTGCGTAGTGTTGTTTTGTGTTGCATAATTGCCTTTATTTTGAAAGGAAGTGGCGATGGATATTTGTTTTGAATATAACAAGGTTAAATTAGGATGAGAACACAGATGCTGGTAATTCATTCCATAGACGGGCTGTTTGGCGAAGGAATGAGTCGTCAAAGAAGGAATGAGAATGTGAGTCTTTCTACAAGTTGCCCTTGTTGTGACGAGGGGAGGAGGAATAAGTGAGGATATGTGAAAAATTATACTCAAAAGTCTATGGTGACAGGTAATTAAACAAAAGACTAAATACAATTTATATCTCTTCTTTAGGGTGGTTCGCAAGACCCGCAACCCAGTGTACGATGAGGACTTCACCTTCTATGGCATCAACTTCAACCAGCTGCCTACCATCACCCTGCACTTTGTAGTGCTGAGCTTTGACCGCTACTCCCGGGACGACATCATCGGAGAAGTGTTCTGCGCTCTGGCTAGTGTGGAGCTCTCCAGAGCCACTGCCCAGGCCTTGCCCCTGTGCAGAGAGATACAGCCCAGGAGCCTCAAGGTTACTTAAACATTCACATCAACTTTTTTTTCACAACAGCACAAAGTTGTTATTCCATTAAACCGTGAATAGTATTTAAATTATGCTTTGTAATAAAATGAGATTTTATTATATGATCAAATCAGATCCTAAAGTTGGAAATTTCTGCAGAGGACAGGAAAAGTTAGAGCTGTAGTAACATTGGAAAGATAGGGATATGTTGCTTCTTGCAAACCCTGTCTTATACCCTTTTTTACCTGGACCAATTACTCATTTTACCATCTATTCTTACATATGCTGAACTATTGTTTAAAAATATATAAAAGCATGTAAACAGCAAAGTTGTCAAAAAATACCATCTATGTAGTAGCTTAAAGCACGCATGCTTTACTATATGCCAGTGTAAAACTAAAGCCATAAACAGTCAAGACAGTATCTTCAATCCCCAAGTCTAGAAATGTTATTAGATACTAACCACTTTCTTAAGCTTATATGCAGATAAAATACCATTGCCTTTTTAAACCGAAACTACCCTAAAAAAAGCTAGAATTCAGATTTCTTTTGTTGAAAGTATGAAGAAGAATACTTGAATAATATTTTTTATGTGTTAGATCCGCTCCCAAGGCCGTGGAGAGTTGCTGTTGTCCCTGTGCTGGCAGCCTGCAGCCAACAGGCTAACTGTCGTTCTGCTCAAGGCAAGGAACCTGCCTAAGATGGACGTCACGGGACTGGCTGATCCGTGAGTACTATATCTGTACCTACTATACTATTATAGGTACCTATGTTCAGAGATTGGGGGATGGAACTGAATGTACAAGGCTTCCAGACAAGCCTAGGGACAGATGGGGATAAGATAAGAGGAGATATTAATTAAGTAGTAATTAATTTGCAGAGATTTTTTATCATTTGTAGTCCATTTTCAATACGCATAAACAACAAACAGACATATGCTCAACCCACTCCATGCCTCTCACTGTATGGACAAAAGAAATCAATTAAATGCAAATGCTTTGTAGCGACAACCAAGCTCATACACATCTGCAGCTCTACAACAAGTGTCAACCCCTAGAGTCTCTAGAATCTAGGGAGTCTCCCGCACAGGATTTCTTAAAAAAATGGATACAAACTCTATTTTGTCATCTTTCCCTGATGCAGAGATGGCATTGGAAAATGTGAACTATAATATAACTGTTATATTACTTCTCAAAAAATATATACTTACATGTTAAAGCATTTAGTACAAATAAGTAAATATCGTTATTTTACTTTGAAAACCTCTGATGATGTACATACAATGAAGTTACGGGTGCATTTATTAAATTGATTTTATTTGCAGATATGTGAAGATGTACCTGCTGTATAATGGACAGAGAATTGCCAAGAAGAAGACTCACGTGAAGAAGCGAACCCTGAACCCTGTCTTCAACGAGAGCTTTGTGTTTGACATCCCAGCTGGTGGAGAAGGACTGGACTGTGTATCCCTGGAACTGTTGCTGTTGGATTGGGACAGAGTTACTAAGAATGAGGTAAACACCATCTTGATATTATTCATTGTGATTGTAAAGGCGTCACCATTTAAGTTTCATAGAGTTAAGTCATTGATGATGATAATGAGCTGATGATTTCTTTAAAGCGCCGTTTCCTGATGTAGTCACTCCGAGGGCGCTTGTGCAAATGATGCGAGAAATTTGCTTTTCTTCAGTGCATTTCGGAACTTCCCATGGTCCTCTAGCTCTCTCACATGATAAAGCAGGTGGTTCTAGGCCAGAGGACTAACAACTGCAAATGCACACTCTCCAAACATTGTGTTCGCTCTGGTTTCTACCGTGCTAGGCTTTTTTCTGAAAGTGACGGGATACATTAGCTCAGCAAGACATTTCGTTGTTTTTCCACAGAAAGCTTTGTTATGGATTGATATTTATCCTTATTATGCAATGCATACATTTCAATTTATTCTCATATCAGTTTTGTTTTACTTGAAGTAGGATTGCAATCTTGAAAATTAACCACCATTTAAATTCCATGATGCTTGAGACAAAAACAATATTTTTTTAATTTTCTAATGTTAATTTTCACATTCACCGAGTGAAAATTCATTTTTAATTTAATAATTAAAAAAAAAATATTTAAAAAAACACATAGTTTTTATTTTCACATATGAGTTATAATGCCTAAGCGCTGTCGAACCTGCTCGGTTCGTTAGTTAGCCTCTGAGGATGAACCGAGCAGGTTCGACACACTTAGGCATTATAACTCATATGTGAAAATAAAAACTATGTGTTTTTTAAAAAAAAAAAAAATTAATTATTAAATTACAATATTTTTTGTTACCTACCTGAATCATGGCTTTCAGTATCAATAAGACTAACATTAAATATAACAAAGCACACTGTAGTCTGCAGTGTGAATCCCAGACCAGCTTTGAAATGAGGCATAGAAATGTTCAACCTAGTCCAAGATTTGAATTACATTACCTACTTCTAAACATGTGAGGTGATATCATTGGCATCCTTTAGCAACAAGCAAAGTTGTATCAGGGACTTACACAAAAATATCTTCACAATATTTTTGTTTCAGGTCATTGGCCGTTTGGAGCTAGGTGGAACCAAAACTGTAGGAAGCGCTCTCCATCATTGGAACGAAGTCTGCAATTCCCCACGCCGGCAAATAGCCGACTGGCACAAACTCAGGGAATAAGCAGACAACTGGCAACCCAGGACATGATGGATGACATCTCATTTTGGAGGGGAATCTCATAGAACTTATTAAACTACCCATCACCATTTCTTTTTTACATAAAATCTTTCATGTTTTAAGTCACCAAATAGGGGATGTACGATTAAAAATATACTCATCAATGTTAAAAATAGTAAGGCAGTGTTTACTATAATTAGAAATAAGTACATAGTGATGTCACATGCTGTGCAAATTTTAGAATAATAAACCCTGCTAATTTATTATTTTCCCCATCCCTACTATTATTTTTTAAAACATTCATCATCCATTTTAGTAAAGTTATGTATGCTAGAAAATCCTAATACTCATATTTCTAGATAATATTTCTAAGAACAAATACATTCTCCACATTTTTATTATTTTTGAAATTCATTAAAAAAAACCTTATGCGTAATGATGTGAGTAAGTAAATATAGAAACAGGGGTATAAGATAAATTTTTCATTGAATAAATCCACCATTGCGCTGTGCTTACACAGTTAGGTATATAATGTTTCAAATCTAGAACAGTGCAATTTTTGTTTTATAAAGTTGGCAATATTTTGGCAAATGTGACAACTTCGTGAAACTAAAAAAAAATATAAACCCCATAAATTTTTGATTCGTTCCTAGAAGTTTTTTTCCTGAAGGATATCAAAAATTTTCATAACTAATAATTAAGTACTGCTTTTGTGAAACTATGCATTTGTATGCATTAGTAATAATTTATTAAATATTTAAATAATGTGTATTAAAAACTCACAGCTTATTTTCTACTACTTACATAAAATTTAAATATGTATGGTATGGTGTATTAAATATAACAAAAAATAATGATAATAAAAAAATATTATGATATTATTGTACATTCCGCAACTCACATCATGAATTTTAAGAAATAAGTAGATAGGTAAAATATGTATGAGAGCTCCATACTTCTCTGACACATTCCAATCATAGAAAAAATACAAGTATGTATCTAGTAAATAAATAAGCAAGATATTAAGATATAAAAAGCATTAATTACCTTTTACCTTACTCTAAAGATTTGAATTCAGTAGAACCTTGATTATTTGAGCTATTGCGGGTCGAGGCTACCTTGGATGATATAAACCACAAAATTAAATCACATTGAAATGCATTTATGTTTTATTAACCCTCACATTAATACTGTATGGCAGTATGACAAACAAACTAAGGATTAGAGTAAGACAAATTTTTTGCAGCAATGTTAGTGAATTTCTTCATCAGGAAAATGTCTGCCGGTATTGCTTTGTTTTCTGCCACAAGTAAGCTAAGCAGTTATCAATGCAATGAAAACATTAGAATTAGAAACTCAAAACTTCATAATCCTTCTTCGACGCATATATTTTTAAGCTCGGTTAATCAAGTGGTAATGAGTAAAAATAAAGTGGACTCAGATAATCAAGGTTATACTCTATATAACTATTCTTTAAATGTATAATTAAAATCATGAGTTTTTTCAAAATCTTAAATCAAGGATACCTATCTGAGAAAAAGAAAAGTACACTTGTTATATGCAAAAGTACTCAAGAATTGTGGAGATTTATGAGGGTGTAGTAGTTTTTTGAGCTTTTATTTTAAGAACAAAACCTGCTCCATGAATAAATAAAAATATTAGTACCTTTACATTTGAGCAGGAAGTAATATTATGTATTTTGTTAAAAAAAACATCCATGAACATATTTCCCACTTCTTCTCAAGCGCACTCCTTGTCTTGACAACAAATCTTGTCATATTTGCCCAAAGTGTAACTGAGTATGAACTTGATTGGATTTTAATTTTATTTTCACAAATACTATTCCAAAATAATAGTAAATGAAGACATTTTTTAAGTGCCATTTTATGAATTCACTGCAAGAGCACTACAAAGGCATAGCATCTACTGAAAAGACATACTTTCAAATTGGAATTCTAAACATTTGGACTCTCCACAGTCCTCAGCTCGTACGGTAAGGCATTCCACAGCAGAGAACCGTTAATGCAAAAGGTTCTCTGCCTACCCCCATAACTCTGTGCCCACCTCACAACGTTGCTCTGAAATATATAGTGGCGCAATGTTTTCTGTACACTTAAAGTACAGCTAACCAAATTTGTACTCCGACCTACATTAAATTTTCAGATAGTGGAATAGATCCCAGAGAGCATGTATCAGATCCAAATAAAACCACACCTAATGAAAACACTTCACCTTATATACACAATATAATGTGTATTTCTCATACTACGAATTTCAATTTAATAATGTAAATTAACTTGAATCTGTCACTGAAAACAAAACTTTAGTTTAAATTTAAATTTGAAAATGCTCTTATAAGAATGTGCTTATAACTATAAGTAGTCATAGAATATAATACCAATATTAGAAAAATAATTTTAATAAATAAATTGATAACTCAAAATGAATAATATTTTATATATTTCAGGAAATATGTGTTATTCTGAATTGTATAGAAAATAACATCATGATAATTTTAAAATGATATTTCAGTGTGCTTGAGTAGTTTATGAATCATTTTTTATTTGAATTGATTTATTACTAAAGAAATAGGTACCTACTTACTTTTCTTTCCGTAAAAGGTTTTGTAAAAAGTTGGAGCTAGATACTTTGTATTAAAAATGCTCCATTTCTTAAGATATCCTTTTACTTTGTTATACTGTGCAGTTAAACAGGATTTAAGTATATTTGATTTTTGTATTTTTTAGAAACAAAATTCTAATAAAACACTGTTTCTTTTCACAAATATGAATTTATTTTGATTAATAATTACCAACGTTTTTGATCTTGTTGATCATCTTCAGGTAAGAATTGTTTGTAATTATTCTATAAATAATCTATAATCTAAGTTGCAAGGATATATTCATTCAAAGCTCTCAGATGTATGCCCACAAACAAACACGTGTAGTTCGCGCTTACAAATGCTGATTGTGTACTTACAAATAAAATCCAAACCTCAAATGAACATAAGCCCTGCAACTCTTGCCGACATTCCCTGAAACAGGGGTGACATTGGCAAAGTGAACCATTTTTTACAGTATGGGTGGTCAGCCTCATACCAACCTATAAGTCAAGGAATACGAGTAATAAATAACATTTAAGTATAAGAAAACAACAAAACCTTACAAATAAATCTATACAAAAAAAGTAAAAAATGTCTTATGCAAAAAATGTAGCAAGCCAATAAACCAACATTAAAAATCAGCATTGCAGATTAGCCGCCACTTCTTCCTGTCCTTATTAAAATAAATTGATATTTGTGAAAAGAAACAGTGTTTCATTAGAATTTTGTTTCTAAAAATATAAAAATCAATCAATATGTAATTTCACAGTGTTAGTACACAAACCATAAAAAAAATAGGATTTATATTTTTCAGGGTAGGTGCAAATAACTTTTAACCCTTTCAGACCTGACCATATTTCTAGATAAAAAAAAAAAATTTTTTAGTGTGGATTTCTTTATTTATATTTTTTTAAAAAATTTCCAATCTTTTTTTTTTTTTTAGTGTTAAAATTATAGATTTTTTTTTTTTCAATTTACCTTGAAAATTGACGATTTTGAGGGGAAAAATTGTCAGAGTTGAAACGCAAGCCGGCTTGACAGTTGACAGACGTTATGGCGGTTAAAATGCAAGCAAGAAACATAAAGAAAAAATATAATGCTGTAAGCAAGAATACCAGCTAGCAAATAAAAAAAATTCCACGCCTCTATGAGTTTTGTACCTACCATGATAAAATTTTGAAATCTATGTATGTTTAAACATACCCACGGTCTGAAAGGGTTAAGACATGAAATATGCAACACACATCAAACATAATTAGTTATCTGTTTATTTTAATTACTTTAATTACACTTTGAAGAATGAAAATAATAGATTTGAAATGACTGTGACTTATTTTATTCATAAAAAAAATAAGCATAAGTACCTACCTATTAACAGAGACCGAATGGAGTTTCATATTAAATAAATCTAAGTGAAAGTATCACAGTTCTATGAAACTAGGGTTGTTAGCAAACAAAACCAAATTAGGATTTGTTTTCTCCCTGGCGACCCAGCCAGTGACTTCACATTGTTTGACTGTATTGGGAGATTTTTTTTTTTTCAATCATTTCTTGGGCTTCTATGTTTTTGAATATCAAAATACATTTTGATCTTTTATAATGGCGATTGAGGAAGAATTACGTACAAATAATATTTTACATTTGTTTGAATAAGTCCTATGTCCTCGTATCTTTCAAATACTTTCTTAACATTTACATTGTTCCTTTTAGCTACCCATTCAATGAATAAAGTTGATATTGTATTATTGATATCATTAATTTATGAACAGCTGTATTTTTTTTCAATAAATGGTTAAATATTTTCATATTGGTTTTTTTAATTATTGTATTTCATACTTTTCAAAACCATACCTTAATATTGGTGATTATATTTAAAAAAGTAAAAAAGCATAATATACAAAATACAAACATGAGATTGTTAGTACTTTATCGCGCAAAAAAAACTTTTCTTGAATAATAGTTTTAGGCTTAGGTACACGGCCGGCTGATGATACTAGAGTGATGTTTTCCGGGATTTGTTGCCGTGGTCTATAGGAGCTGGAGCTTCCGGACGTTTCACCCATTTCTACGATGGGCTTCTTCAGCGTGAAGTATGATAATGATGAAGATGATCTTGATGAGAACTGTGAATCTTAGAAATGGACGAAACGTCCGGAAGCTCCAGCTCCCACAGACCACGGCAACAGATCCCGGAAAACATCACTTCAGCACAACTTTTGTTGTAAGAAACGGAGCAGAAGATTTAAGCCTGCATGGAAAAATCTGTAAGAAGATGTAATTCACTTCATTAATATATCCCTGACTTCAGTTACAATTGATTGTCTTGTCTTGTCTTGTATCCTGCCGCCATTCCTCTAGGGGTGGCCGGTACCTCCACACAAGTGCCTCCACTTGACTCTGTCCTTGCATACTTCTTTCATCTCATCTAATTTCATCACTCTTTTCATGCATGCTCTTCTCTTGTTTCCACTCTGTAAATTCCATTCATTCGCAATCTCATTTATCTGATCAATCCATTGTTTCCAAGGGGTTTCCCCTTCCACGCTTACCTATTACATTCCCTTTATACACTCTTTTTGTCAGTCGGTCTTCATTCATCCTTTCAATATGTCCAAACCATCGCTTCACACTTCTTTGAACTTTCACTTTCACGCTTTCTTTTACGATGAATCGATGAAAGAAAAAAAACATACAACATTTACCTTGCCGAGTGTGCCGAGGTGACGTTATTGGTCTGGAAGACTACGATCCATAGCAACAAAATACGTCAAAGATGTTTGCTTAGCAACCCAGCAGAGTGACGTATTTATATTTGTCAGGCTTTTTTGTGCTTTTTGTGCAGACTCTACCAATAAAATTTAAAATTTACCTACCAATATTAAAGTTATTTATTAAAATTGCGCCATGTTGGCTAACCTACACAGTTGTGGGAATCTCATGTTGGCCAGCTTGTGTTTTTCGCCAATCTTCGCAAATCAAAATCAGCTGTGTTCGTACAAGCAATGGCCGCTCTTCACAAATGGATTAATTACGCGTGATTTTTCCTAATTTAGAGCGTTTAACAAAGTCCACCGATAAAATTAACAACTGTATATTTTATTTCCCAAAAACCAAACATCCTTTCCTTGTAATATCAAAGTGTTGCGTCATGATAAGATAGTTACAATTTACACTAAGCGTAAACAGATTCAAGTTTATTTCCTTTAAAAGTGGTCCGAAATATTCGATATAATATCATTACCCAATGTTTGTTAACCCGTTTTACTAGTTCATAAAGAAACACTGCTCTATTACCTCTATTTTTTGCACAATTCTTCATATTCTTTGCACTTCTTCATCCAGGCAGTAAAAATCCAAAATGACGAGTGTTCGTAGTGGGCTGTTATCTTTTGGAAAAATTGTGATTGCGAGGAATACCAAGTTTCAAGCAGGTAAGCCTGTGCTCTATTCTATATTTAAATCATAATTAATGTAAGCTAATCAACGTGTAAGAGACATTTAAACAAAGTTTAACCTTGTAACAAACATAACCTAAAAATTGTATGACTTGTCAAACTGTAGCTGTCTGTCAACTGAAAATCAAGATGACGACAATTTTACAAGCTACCTACGAATATTAGTTGGATTTTTCATGTAAATTATTGTACCCTAACAATAAATGCAATTATGAACGGTGATGAAATGTTGTTTACAAAAATATGGTCCAATTACTTCAGTTGAACCTTTCTGCTGCCCTTGACATCAATCAATGCTTGATTTTAACATTGAAGTTCTAAAAAAAATGTATAATTAAAATTCAAGTATGAAGCAGGTATTATTTAATCTCAGTTGCAAACATATGTTTACATTGAAAACAATGTGCATTAACACTTAATAGTAAAAAGTGATTACCTTCAAACAAGATTTTCACCATATCGCTCCCAGTGCTTGTTTGGCTTATCGACCATTTGATTCAAAGATGACCTTTAAATGACATGGTCTTAAGAATCACATTTTACACAATCTAAGCTAAGGAAAAAAGGTAAAACCTGATAATGTGAGAGTTGTTTTAAATATTGTCATAATCAATTTCCAGTATTTATATGACACAGAGGTCCAGTACACATACAAACATTGCTCATGTTAAATGACTTCTGTTGGAGATAGGACAAACAAGCACTCAAGGGACGATATGAGTTGTAGAGAAGCACAGCGGGCAATATAGGTTTTTTTTATGAAAATGTAATTTTCTGTGCTTCTACACATCCATCTCATTTTAAAAAAAAATCCTGTATTTTTGCTTTTGGTTCTATATGACTCATTTCTGATATTATATCCAAATCTATTTATAATCAGCGTACTAAAATAATTAACTTCGGTATCACAAATATTTACACTAGTTATTAAGTACTGCTTTGGTTGTTTTCTTCATTGTTGAGGATTTTGACTGGATTTTTTAGACCTCAAACAATTTTCTTACATTAGTTGTTGCTCTGAGCGGCTGTTTAAAGCTCCTTAAATGTAGAGACCCATGATATTCCTTATGTGGTCGGTCTATCTAGTTGCAGATCTACCTCTTGCTGTCTAACCTCCTAGCTCAGGGCTCGGCAACCTGCGGCTCGCGAGCCACCTGCGGCTCGCGAGCCACATGCAGCTCTTTGGATGTGAAGCTGCGGCTCTTTATTTGTATATGCAAATATTATTTATTTCATAAAAAAAAACACTCAAAAATCATTCTGAATTGATTAACGAGGATTAGGCACCGATTCTATTTTTAAGCTCCTGTAACGGAGAGGCCTATGATACTAGAGGAATCATGTGTTTGTTGAAGAATCACTCTTCAACGCTTCAGGTATTAACTAGAATTATCATAATGTATAATTATCATTATGTTCATTTGAGATTGGGTTTTTTATATTGTAGGTCCACATGCGGCATGTGCAAGCGCGAAATTATGCATGTCTGCTTGTGGGAATGCATTTAATATGATTCTCAAATGATACATATCTTTGGAGCTTAGATTTAGATTTAGATTTTAGTATCAATCTAAATTTTTCCATGTGACCATTTTTCCATGGAGAGAATGAATGAGGAAAGACTGACGAAGAAAGTATATGTTGGTAGAATAGATGGATGTCGTGGTAGAGGAAGACCGAGAAAGGTATGGATGGACCAAATATCCGAAATTGCAAATGAATGGAATATCCAGAGTCATAATAAAAGAAGAGCTTGCATGAAGAAGGTTATGACTCTGGAGGAAATGAAAGAAGTATGTAAGGACAGAAAGAAATGGCGGTTGATCTGTAATGTTGGCGGCTAGGGTTTATTAAAATGAAATTTGTTGTATGTTTTTAAGTTTTTGATGTCCATGTATATTATTATTTATTGATTTAAAAAATGTAATTTGTCACGTATGTTCCTTGACTTATAGGTTGGTATGCGGCTGACCACCCATGCTGTAAAAATGGTTCACTTTGCCAATGTCACCCCTGTTACAGGGAAGGACGGCAAGAGTTGCAGGGTGTATGTCCATTTGAGATTGGTTTTTATGTTGTAGGCTCACATGAGGCACGTGCAAGCGCGAACTTGTACGTGTCTTGGTTGTGGGAATGCATGTAATGTGAATCTCCAATGTAACATATCTTTGCAACTTAGATTAGATTAGACACTATAGTTATTATTCACTTTAAGTCATGGTTTGTTATGTAATTGGTATCCAGGACTTCAGTGACATTATATGTGGTGTAATCATGCGTTGTTTACAGGTGCTGTTAGCATGCTAAAAATGTCAACAATCATAATATCTTTTAGTTTATAATATAGAGGGCTCTTGAGGTGTGATACACACAAAAACAGGGCTCACCAAATAAATCATCCTAATATTATTATTATTATAGCACATATCTGTCATTTGTCAATTTATTAAACATATACAATGAGGTACGCACATAAATTGGCAATAGAGAATAAATATTGTGTCATCACTAGAAAAAATGGAAACAAATATTTTGTTATTGGTTGTTAAAAATGGCAGTCCCACAATATTAAACTGACGTTCACTCGCCTAGAAAAAAGTACCAAATTCAAAAATGGACGGACCTCATTTGTTTTTTACTTATTTGTAATTTACTTACTATTAATCTACTTACTTAAAGAAATGCATGCCATTTTATGAACACATGGTATCGAATCAGATTTTTTACTTGAGAGCACAGACATACACAAACAGTAAAAAAACACATTTATGAGTATGTTGGCAATAATACAGGTCAATTTTATTATCAGTAGAAACATTTTTTATAACTCACATTTTGTATTTAAAGACATAAATTTAAATAAAATAAATTGTACAGTGGACTGCACAGGACTTTATAGCACAAAATACGGTCATGTTTAGGTCATAGCCAATTTTCATAACAAAACATTTAGTTGTGTGTAAGTAATGAAGCTAATCTTTTTAAGCAATCGTCTTTTTGCAGTATTATCATTGATCCCGTTAGTATCAAAACTAACACTTTCTTTGGTGGGTACCTATACTTTTCATTGATATTTTGGAAAGTTATGATTGATTATCATATGGGTGCAACTTACTAGATTTTAAGACTCGTAGCCTAGTATTTTATATTAGGCGTTTTAGTACCAAGAATATTACAATTATTTTTGTATCAAAATTTGTCACTTTGTATGGTGGCTACACCTTATAATATTTATTTGAAAAAAGTAATGATTAATGTATGTAGGTATATAGAAGAGCTTTTCAATTGTAGAACATTATTTTTTAGTTAACCCGTTCTCTGCCGGGAAAATTTTAAATATTGTTTTCTCTTGTATGGCAACCCCCAAAACAAAGAGTATTAAGAGGCAATGCTTATTGTTGTTTTATAGCAATTGATTGAGCGAATTGTTATGAAGGTTTATTTATGGGTATTAGACGTTTTGCTACCAAAAATATTACAATAATTTTTTGTATGAAAATTTGTCACTTTGTATGGTGGCTATACTTTATAATATTTTTTTGAAAAAAGAAATGATTCATGTATGTAGGTATATATAAAAGCTTTTCAATTGTAGAACATTATTTTTTAGTTAACCCTTTCTCTGCCGAGAAATTTTAAATTATTTTTTTCTCTTGTATGGCAACCCCCAAAACAAAGTAAATTATGAGGCAATGGTTATTGTTGTTACATAGCAGTATTATAATGACGATTATGCAAAAAAAATAAAGAAAATCGTAGGAGCCGTTTTTGAGAAAATCTCATTTGAAATTTTCAGCAGTTCGGAAGCCTTCTTGAATTTTCTAAAATTTGAAAAATGTTTCACTATGAATTATAGTGATAAAAAAGTTTTTTCTGATAAAGTTAAGAAACATAAAAGTTTTTTGCGTTCTGATGAGTTTTTGTAGCCTTTTAATTTAAATTTTTGATATCATGTAAACGGCCCTTTATGTTTTTATTTTAACAATTTTTATTTAATTTTTATATAGAATTTGATGTTACGTATAATATTGTAGAACATATCTTTTTTGTCAACGCTTTCACTTCTGAGAAAATCACAATTGTTTTTTTTTTTCATAAGGCAACTCATAGACGCAGATTAGTAAAAATGTTGCCATAACTAAATTTGATAAGAATGTATGAAGCAACTACTTTTCTGAAAATTTAAAAAAAATCGTTAGAGCCGTTTTTGAGAAAATCGCATTTGAAGTTTTCTCCTCTTTGGAAGCCATCTTGAATTCTCAAAATAGTGAAAAACAAATTATAGTTCAAAGAAGTTTATAAATTTTTCTTTCTTGTTAACCTAAAAAAAGTTATACAAAATTGCGTTTTTATGGGTCTTTTTAATATTTTCGATGAAAATTTTGAGATCGTGTAAACGGTACTTTAAGTAAAAAAAATTATATAGTTTTCTTTAAATTTTTGTAGAAATTAATATTGCGCGTAATATTGTAGAACATTTTTTTTTTTCAACCCAGCCATTTCCGAGATAATCACAATCGTTTTTTTCTTTCATATGGCAACTCATAGACGCAGGTTGGGAAGAGTGTTGCCATAACAAAATTTCTTCGCGACAATTTAAGCAACGACCACACTGAAATTTTAAAGAAAATCGTTAGAGCCGTTTTTGAGAAAAGTGCAACTTTATGTTTTTTTTGTATGGCAGCCATCTTGAATTTTCAGGTTGGTGCCATGCCGGTCGGCCCATCAAAATCTGTGGTTGTCAATTCTCTAAATCCAAAAATTGGTGTCTCTGCGATTAGTAGTTCCGGCTGGGACATACATACATCCATACGGACGGACGGACGGACGGACGGACGGACGGACGGACGGACGGACGGACGGACAGGTTCGACAAATTAGGTTTTTTTGCATGTCCTGGTGCAGGACAACTCATTTCCGTTGAAACCTCGATTTTTTTTTTTCGGACGAATACAATACTTTATAACAGTCCTTCGGACTGCTATAAAGTAAAAAAGAGTTAAAGTGATTTTGAAAATCTTATCTATCTAATTGTTAATTAAGAGGTATACCTACTAATATTTCAAGTCAGCAATATAATTATTAGAAACACGTGTATGTTTGTTTACATAATAGTAATATGGGAGCGTAGTGACATGAATAATTACAGACCTAAATTCAATATGCAGCTCCTTCCCTGAAACAGGGGTGTCATTGGCAATACGTGAAAAATATTTTTCTTTATAATAATAGCTTATGATTTTTATTTGCCAAATTTCTGTTTTGGCGATGGCACACATTTTTTAACTGAAAATTTCAGATGGTTCTTGGCATGTGATTCGCACGAAAAATACATAATTAACAAACCAGACTAGGTATTTTGTTTGTGATTTTATTATCAGTAAAATTATCATCGAGTTTTGATTCAACTGATCTATTCGAAATCTCAATGTATGTTTGGGTGTAATAAAAAGTTTTATTATTTTATCACTTTCTTTTAATCTATTTCGTCTTTACACATTATCACAGGGATTTCTCTCAATTAGTTTTCCACTCTGTGTGGTAATTTGTGACAATTTCTTCTTCTTCAATGTTTCTACAGCCCATATCTCTCCTTGGCCTCCGTTATCCTCAGCCTCCATCCGTCTCTGTCCACGGCCGAGGTCCTCCAGCTTGGCACCTGCAGTAACCGCATAGCATCCACCCTCCTCCCACCTCAGCCTTGGTCTTCCGACCCTTGTCTTCCTCCTGGGTGCCCATTCATGATGCGTTTGGGGATCCGTGAGTTGGGCATCCTCTGCACATGTCCAGCCCATCTCAATCTCTGCAGCTTCATGTGTGGAGATGTTGGGTGCCTGGTACATCATGTACAGCTCACCGTTGCGTCGGATGCGCCTTTGTATTCCATCTCTCACGGGCCCACAGATTCTACGCAGCACTTTTCGTTTCAGGCACCCTTGCCTGAATAACTAAAAATATGTCTTGATAGTGTATTAAATGTTTTTGTTTTCAAAAAAAATTGCTCAACCCTAAGCTATAGTTTCAACGTCAACTTTTATTCTTGATGCACTGTATTGGAAGTATATATTTTTTACGGCGTAAGGAAGTCATCGAATATCACACAATATCTTTTATGAAAGCTTGCAGCTTGTTCCTTGACTTATAGGTGTTCCTTGACTTATAGGTTGTTATGCGGCTGACCACCCATAATGTAAAAATTGGTTCACTTTGCCAATGTCACCTCTGTTTCAGGGAAGGACGGCAAGAGTTGCAAGGCTTATGTTCATTTGAGATTGGGTTTTTATATTGTAGGTCCACATGCGGCATGTGTTAGCGCGAAATTATACATATCTGCTTGTGGGAATGCATTTAATATAAAACTTTAATGATATATATCTTTGCAGCTTAGATTAGATTAGATTAGATTAGATTGCAGAGGCGCTATCCCGTTTCCATACAAAACTGGGCCATTGTTTGTTTTAGTGGACGCGCTGCCCCCTCGCCCACTTTCCATTGCAGTTTTTTGCCTGCAGCGCGCTGCACATTTCCCAATATTGAGTTGTAATGCAGTGGAGCCGAAACTATTTTAACGCAAGTAGACGCTATATCAGTTTCATTTCAACCTACCTCAACGCAAATCTTCCTGAAAATAATAATTATATTAAGATGATATATTTGATGAGCGCTGTTTTTGTGTGTATCACACCTCAAGAGCCCTCTGAGAGCTTGGTCGTCGCTGTAGAAAGTGCTAATTCTCAAGCAAGACCCAGTTACTGTGAGGCTGGATGGACCTTTAGTGACCGGTCTTTGGTAAAGGTATATAAATTTTTCAACCCAGCGACGAGAAATTTTGAAAATATAAATGGTATATTTTTCCTGCTCCGCCGGGATTCGAACCCACAGCCTTCCATTTACGAGTCAGGAGTGACTACGGACCGGTCAAGTTAGAAAAAGAGCAAAGATACTCCGAGTGTGACCTACCTCATTGTTAAAACAGGCAAATGGGACAGATGTTGTATGTTTTTTCTGCACTGTTGGCATTACTTAAATGTCTTCTCGGTGCGGAAATCGCGCGCATGCATGTTAATTGTTTTGGTCGATGAATTTGTCATTTTCGAATGAAAAAAGGCATGAAAAAATATAATGACATGAAAAAACATAATGGCATGAAAAAACATAATGGCATGAAAAAACATAATGACATGAAAAAACATAATGGCATGAAAAAACATAATGGCATGAAAAAACATAATGGCATGAAAAAACATAATGGCATGAAAAAACATAATGGCATGAAAAAACATAATGACATGAAAAAACATAATGGCATGAAAAAACATAATGACATGAAAAAACATAATGACATGAAAAAACATAATGGCATGAAAAAACATAATGGCATGAAAAAACATAATGGCATGAAAAAACATAATGGCATGAAAAAACATAATGGCATGAAAAAACATACTGGCATGAAAAAACATAATGGCATGATAAAACATAATGGCATGATAAAACATAATGGCATGAAAAAACATAATGGCATGAAAAAAAACATTATTGAGTGTCTAAACACAACATGGAGAAAGCAAGAAAATAAAGAATTTCACATGATTATTTAGTTTTCTGTGGGGTCTGGCTAGTTTGTCTCATAGTACATACCTACACGGTTTGAAACGATCGTGGCGAAAATTAGAACTATCTTCGCCATAACGTTATTTTTGATAGTTAACGTGAAGTTATCTGAATTGTCAAAAATTAAGTAGTGTTTTGTTAAAGAAATAAAAAGTAAGAAACATTGATTATAGCAGTTTGAAGGACCGTCTAAATCTAATCTAAATCTTAGCTGCAAAGATATGTATCATTTGAGATTCATATTAAATGCATTCCCACAAGCAGACATGCATAATTTCGCGCTTACACATGCCGCAGGTGGACCTACAATATAAAAAACCCAATCTCAAATGAACATAAGCCCTGCAACTCTTGCCGACCTTCCCTGAAGCAGGGGTGACATTGGCAAAGTGAACCATTTTTTACAGTATGGGTGGTCAGCCGCATACCAACCTATCAGTCAAGGAATTACCGTAAATTCATTAATATCCGACAATACAATATTCATAGACAATATCTGACAAATTTGATACGACAGCTGGTTTCGTCTCCATAACATTTCACCGCAATGTTTCCCAACGTATTTTGGCACCGCGCTGACAGAAGGTGACGCGGTCCTCTCATTAGGTATTGCAAATGCGCATTACCTTATTTCATACTTAAATAATTGTAATGTTTACTTTGGCGAACGCGTAACTTACCAATGGACTCGGCACTAGTTTGAATTCAGATGTTTTTTCTCGGCGGGCAAGCGTCACACATGTATGTATTAATAAAATATTTGTGTGCCTTTTCCCTAGCAATCTGGCCGTGAGACCTCAAAATTTTGTCTGTCTATTCATGAGCGCACGTCATTTTCATTATGATTAAATAATTTAAGGTTTCTTTACTTATAGGTCGCCATGAGGCTGATCACCCATACAGTAAAAAATGGTTAACTAGGCCAATGCCACTCCTGTTTCAGGGAAGTTCGACAAAACATGCTGGGTGTTATTTTATTTTAGATCTGCGTATTTATTTTGTAAGTACAGCATGTGTAAGCGCTAACTTATACGTGTTTGTGGGCATGCATTTAACATTCATTCTAAATGTAACACACCTATGCAACTTAGATTACAGACACACCTTCTCTACCGCATTCAATAGTTTTTCTCTGTAGGTACTTATTTGCTGTGTCCAGTCATCTACGCAGGGATAGTATTGGCGTGTAAAACCCATTTATTTTTACAGGTTAAAGGGACCAGTTTACCCCAATCACTTGGTGATTTTACTGGTCCCAAAATAGAAGGTTGTTATTTTTTGTGAAAGCTCATTAAACCATTAATATATATGAATATATTCAACTTCCTTTACTCAATCGAAGTTTTTTTATTTTTTTATTTTTTTATTTGAACAAGAATACAACAGCATTAAAGTTGCAAAGATATATTGATATTTAAGGCTTCTATTTTATGCACACCCACAAGCCGATATTTATTCGTTTGCTCTTACGCGTAGTTAAAAATGAACCAAACTTCACATAAACATTGCAACTCCTGCCGCATTTCCCTGAAACGGGGTGGTAGTGGCAAAAGTGAACCATGTTTTTGCAACGTTGGTGGTCAGACCAGCCTAGTAATCAAGAAACTTTGCTTATATGGTGGTATGAAGCTGAAGACCTAAACTGTAAAAAAAATCTAATGTCAGAAAAAAGCGGGAAAAGTAGCAGAGATCTTGTAATCGGGATTCTTGTATTATTATTTTTAATACGCATATTACATAATACATAAGTATTATGTACGGATGAACTTACACGTGCCTGATTGTTTACGTCATCGATCTAAATAAACGATCTAAATGGATCATCCGAGTTTATTTCCTATAGTAAAAGTTGTGCCACGAAATTTCTGGTAAGTGTATAATGAAAGGATAGAAACAGACACATAGCAACAATGACCACACTTCAGCTCGCGGCTTGAGGTGCATATTTTACACTGGGACATTTTAGTGAGTTATAAATAAAAGGTGCTTCTCGAGAATTACAAATAATGCATTTTTATCCTTAGGGGCTGTCCATATATTACGTCATTCGAATTAAGAGGGGGGGGGAGTCTGGTCTGCGGATGATGGCAAATGATGTACGAGTACCGAAAGTAACGTCGTTCTTGTGAATACCAATTTCTACAAAATATACAAAATATTATGTAAGATTTATAACATTATTAATTATTATTAAGCTTATCCCTTATTAGGTACAGCACGAGGGGGAGGGGTTATAAAATAATGACTATAGGATGATTGTAAGGGGGGGAGGGGTCGCAAATCGGCAAAAATCGATGACGTAATTTATGGACGGCCCCTTACAAGTTTTTGTTGTCACAAAATATTATGTTAACGTCATTGTATTAAAATGTGAACTTCAAATGCCAATAATATCTGTGTTCCTTGGCTTATAGGTTGGTATTCGGCTGACCACCCATGCTGTAGAAAATGGTTTACTTTACCAATATCACCCCTGTTTCAGGGAAGGTCGGCAAGAGTTGCAGGGCTTATGTTCATTTGAGATTGGGTTTTTATATTGTAAGTCCACATGCGGCATGTATAAGCGCGAAATTATGCGTGTCTGCTTGTGGAAATGCATTTGATATGAATCTCAAATGAGATATATCTTAGCAACTTAGATTTAGATCTGTGCAGCTTAAATTAAAGCCATGTATGAGGATAATAATATTTAAAATAAATATACTTTACCAGATTTCGTTTACTTTATTGCATCTCTAATACGCATTTATATTTATCGTAAAAATACGCAAATTTTTGTTGAAATCATTTGCGTTTAAAACACGTTTATTTTTTGCATTTGAAAAAAATGCGATATGGTTATCAGTTTTGACCTTGGCAAAGTTCATATGAATGTTTGGCTAATTGAAAAGTCATAGACTCTACACGCCTATAAATAAGTTGATAAAGGAATGCTTGGCGTGATTTCTTTTTTTTTTCATCGACAGGGGTCATTCAAACTCATTGCCATGCCACGGGTTTTTTGTGCATGCAGAAAAATAGTAACCAACAAAAAATATACATTTTACTTGCTTATTTATGCCCAAAAACTATTTATGGAATCATAAGTATTAGTATATATATTCCTTGACTTAGGCTGGTTTTAGTGTCGCGCTGACAACACGCTGACCGTCAGCGCTGACAGCCAAATATATGAACTTGTCGCGCTGACAGCTACGCGCCATTCTAAAACGCTTCCTACAAGTTCATATATTTTGAACGGTCAGCGCTGACGGTCAGCGCGTTGTCAGCGCGACACTAAAACCAGCCTTATAGGTTGGTACGAGGCTGACCACCCATACTGTAAAAAGATTATTCACTTTGCCAATGTCACCCCTGTTTCAGGAAAGATCGGCAAGAGTTGCAGGGCTTGTGTTCATTTGAGATTGGGCTTTTATATTGTAGGTCCTCATGCGGCATGTTTAAGCGTGGACTTATACGTGTCTGCTTGTAACAATGCATATAATATTATAATGTGAATTTTTAATGTTACATATATTTGCAACTTAGATTAGATTAGATTAGACAGTTTATTACATTGAAAAAATACAGGTAATGGAGGGTGTCAACACCCCAGTGGCGAAGGGTGCCAACAACTCGAATCCCATCGGCCCAAATCCCATCGTCGGTAAATCTTACCGCACCTATTTGAAGATAGGACGGAATAAAACATGACGGTGCCTGAACAGCTGATCGTTTTTCCATGTAGAATGGATCAGCTGTTGATCCGCCCCCATGTTTTATTTCGTCCTTACTTCAAGTAGATACGCTAAGATCTATCAACGGTCGGTGAGACTTCCACCCCTGGTTGCGAAATGTATGGAATCATTGGACAAACCAAGCTGGATCTTATGAAAGCTAACATGCATCCCCACACTACGCGACTTCCGATCCGGCACCGCAACGGATCCTGTGAAAAGGTTCTGACTCTATGGAATATTTTTTCTGTACAGTAATTGATTTCCTACATTTATTAACCGAAACATATTAACCCATCCGCATACCGTTATTTTGAAAAAAGTGTGCACAAAAATATACTAATTTATTTTATCCCCGAAATCACAAAAGTGGCCCCGCCCGGTGGGGTGTGTCATGGCTTGTTAAACTGTGGCGCGCTAAACTTACTTCCTCAGAAATAATCTATCCAGAAAAGGGTAACGCGCACTAAACAGTTTGATTTTTTGTGGTAAAAGTTAGTTGAACCAATCAGAACGCTCACCGCGACACGTACTTTTGAAGCGCCAAAAGTGTTCAAATTCAACTGACTTGTTATTATTTTATTTATTTTTTTTTTTGTTTTGTTGTACTGATGGCCATAAAAGTCCATGTACAGGATATATAAAATAGCAATAAACGGCATTAGTCAGCAAAAATATGCAATATAACAGAGTCCGAACAAGCTACAATAATAAACTGTTTCAAAAAACTACAACTATTGCCGTTTTACCAATTAATACGGTACTAATAATTATTACGCACGTAATCACTCGAGTGTCTAGATCAGATATGTGATAAATTGTCGATAAAACTCAAAAAAAAACTCCATAAAACATTACGACTGCGAAGTAAAAATTTGAATTTTGACTGACTTTAGTTGGCTCTCACAGTGATATCTATCGTCGAATTCCGTAAATAAGTTTTAAAATCAAAGGGCTAATTTGTTCCTCATAGGGACATCTATTGCCTAATTCCGTAAATAAGTTTAAAAATACAACCAATGCTTTACAAAAGTTTTCTGTATTGACATGTAGATGTCACAGAAAAAAGCAACTGTATAATATGAACTACACACAGGCGGGGGAGTGGCTAAAACCGCCAGCGTTTGGCGGCCGGTATTTTAGCGTGAAATATTATCAGGCGCCATATCTTGGCGGCTGATATGCCGATGGGTTAAAGATAGCAGATATAAGAGGTACCTTAAGACTTCGATTACACGCATAGATGCTAACCACACTCGGTGTTATTCTCAAACAGAAAAAACCCGACTCATCCGCAACCTACAGTGAATTTTCCGTTTAAAAATCGATGACCGTAGATCAGATATGGATGAAATGTTTTGTAAATAGCACTGACTGAGTTCAAGTATGCTTATATTTAAGATTCATATTTATTTATTTACGTGCATATGCCCTTTTTTTTTTTTTTACAAAATTCAAGTCTGCTCATGACATCTATCATGCACCCGGTAGGTACTCGACGGGTTAGAAAAAACGTCAGTGCATTGAAAAATTGCACATCAAAAATAAACGACAGACCCGAAGGTGTGCCATTATTTTTTTGCCTGTATATTTTTTTATAAAGAATAAACTCCCCAAACATAATGTGTCGACCTTCACTCGTCGCCCCAATGCCGCGGGTTCTTGCACACATTCATTATTCCGCTTTGATGGCCTACATTTATGATTCCTTAATTATTATTCTCTGTTAAAGGATAACTGCATAATCAAAACAGACGTGTGATTATTTATTGATTTTAATTTAATCGCTGGTTTTTACATACGTGAATAATCGTCCATTTAATATCAATAAAGGCTTTTTTCTACTCCCATTTGATAATTTACTAATTACAAAACGGCTAACGCAATCACAATGCCATACATTTCTACACCCGTTGCATAATGTTACATTATGCAACCGGTAACCGTGTTAAAATGAACATGTGCGCATGCGCATTGTCAGAATTGGAACCATTTTTTAATTTCAAATGTCAACCTTGTATGGGGGTATGAAGACCTGTCAATCCAAGATGGCCGCAAGCGATCAGCTGATTAGGCTTCATACAATATTAGTAGGGACTGGAAAATTTCGCGATCGCGATAAAACGAATTTATTCGCGAATTTTGATGTTTTTACGCGAATAACGCGAAATTTGAGGTTTTACGCAAAATATCGCGAATTTTCGTACTTTTGTTAGAAATTGTGCGAAAAAGTTGTCATGTGTCGCTTTTGCAACGCAACTATTTTGTAAGAAAGAAAAAAAATCTGTGAAAACCCTTTGCAAGGTGCAAAGCACAGGAAAAATGGTCGGTGTTATAGCCGAGGGGGCCAAGTGGGCTGATCTTTCAACGTTGAAACACGCTAGAACGCTAGACGCGGGGTTCGATCCCCGCATGGGTCATTTGACCATAAATTTGACCCTGATTCAATAAATGTAATTGGGTAATTATAAATTAATAATTAATTAAAATGAACAATACTCGTAATGAATTTTTCATTAATGATATTAATACCTGTTTCTGGCCAGGCAGAGTAGGTTGGTGAATTGCATTCCTATTCACAAATCTATTTTATTAAAAAAATAAATGATAAGCAGAACTGTCCTGGACATCCAAACAGACTTGAATCGTGACATCAATAAAATAGGAAATACATCAAGGAGTGAAGCTGCTGCTGGATTAGCCAAGAGCACAACTTGAGGCTTTCATAAAAGCCAACATCCCTCGAAAAAATTAGATAACCCTCATCTAAAGAGACTAAATTTAATATTTTAAAATGATATTGCAGGGTATTCGGAGTGTCATTAAAAAATTAATACTTTTTTCAATCAATGGTTTTTTGTAAGTTGTAACTCGTATTGATTCAGATGTTGTTTATTCATTGTTTTTGAAGGTACATATTGTTGTTTATATAATAAATTGTAAATATTAGTAAAATCTATAGTTTTGCAATTACATAAACCTTTATTTCGATCAAATCAACCCTAAAAATTACACCGAATCTCCCCGTTTATCATAAAAAATAACGCGAATTTCCCTGTTTTTGATAAAAAATAACGCGAATTTCCCAAAAAAATAACGCGAATTTCGCAAAAAATAACACCACTTTTTTCCAGTCCCTAAATATTAGTGATATTCGGTAGGTAGGAATTACCGTGGTGATGAGACTTTCAGCCCTGTTCAGATGAAAATAAATAAGTATATTTTATGTGTAGAGTCAAATAAAAATTGTTAATAGTGCTAAAATTTATCGAATTTATTTATCGGATTGCTCCAAATAAAGCTTTCCTTTTTTCAATGGAAAATAAAAGGCTTGAAAGGAAAACAATACAAAAAATTTCACCGCAAAAAATAAACAAACTCAAAAAGTTACTTGGTTAATAGGTGAGTATGAGGTTGATCACCTATGCTGTACAAATTTGGTTCACCTGCCAATACAACTGCAGGGCATATGTTTATTTGAGTTTTGGGTTTGAATGTTTAAGCTTATATGCAGGATGTAAAAGCGCGACCTTATACATATGTGTCGGCTTGTGGGCATGAATTCAATATGAAACCTAAATATAATTTCTTTTTACAACTTAGGTTAGATTAGATAATCGAAGGGAATGATAAATCACACGTTTTGACAAAGGTAAGGTTTTAATTACTTCAAATGGACGAGTACATTATAATGACTATTATTCACTATTTTGTTAATTCTCTCATGGTCGTAGAAAAAGTATTGTATGCCACTGCACGTAATTAGTCTTTGTAACACTCGTGCTTTCTATTGTGCCATTCGGCTGCGCCTCATGGCACAAACTAGCACTCGTGTTAAAAAGACTATCATTACTTGGCAGTGGCATAAATAACTATTTCACTCTCACTCACTGGTTCTCTGGTATTAAACAATCTATCTATATCTATAAAGAAGGATGTGTGTATGTATGTATGTATGTATGTATGTATGTATGTATGTATGTCCCCTATAGACTCATAAACCGCTCATCCGATTTTGACGAAATTTTCAGGAAACATGTAACATATTCTTAGAACGAATCCTGTGAAGTTTGATGGTGATCAAATAAACAGTGGTTCTCAATTCTCGATATTTCAGCAACGAGGTCGGTAAATTTTGAAACCACCCAATAGAAGAAGACCATTATATTCAACTACAATACATAATCTTAGTTGCAAATATACATTTACATTAAAGATTCATATAAAATGCATGCTCACAAGTAGACACATGTAAGTTCACGCTTACAAATGCTGCATGTGTACCCACTCATAATTTAAAATCCAAATCTAAAATGAACAACCCAGTAACTTTTACTTTATGCCAACTTGAAATGGATGTTATTCAGCTCCTGAGTGGCTTGACACTTATTTCTTATGAAGGCTGAGTAAGCCTTGCCGGTATTTTATTTTGGGCTTAAAATAAACACTGAAACGGGAAATAATTTCTGACAACTTCGGTGGGATTCTAACTCGAGATCTCGGCATGGAATGCAATCTATCTATCTATATCTATAAAGAAGGATATGTGTATGTATGTATGTATGTATGTATGTATGTATGTATGTATGTATGTATGTATGTATGTATGTATGTATGTATGTATGTATGTATGTATGTTCCCTATACTCATAAACCGCTCATCCGATTTTGACGAAATTTTCAGGAAACATGTAACATATTTTTAGAATGAATCCTGTGAAGTTTGATGGTGACCAAATAAACAATGGTTCTCAATTCTCAATATTTCAGCAACGAGGTCGGTAAATTTTGAAACCACCCAATAGAAGAAGACCATTATATTCAACTACAATACATAATCTTAGTTGCAAATATACATTTACATTAAAGATTCATATAAAATGCATGCTCACAAGTAGACACATGTAAGTTCACGCTTACAAATGCTGCATGTGTACCTACTCATAATTTAAAATCCAAATCTAAAATGAACAACCCAGTAACTTTTACTTTACGCCAACTTGAAATGGATGTTATTCAGCTCCTGAGTGGCTTGACACTCATTTCTTATGAAGGCTGAGTAAGCCTTGCCGGTATTTTATTTTGGGTTAGAAATAAACACTGAAACGAGAAATAATTTCTGACAACTTCAGTGGGATTCTAACTCGAGATCTCGGCATGGAATGCAGTTACTCTACCAACTAAGCTATAGATCGGACTTTTTACAAATATGGTGGATCGATATCGGTTTGGTTAGGGGTAAGCAACCTGCGGCTCACCAGCCACATGCGGCTCTTTGGGTGTGAAGTTACGGCTCTTTAGCTTCTATAATCTATCTATAATCTAAGTTGCAAGCATATATTCATTTAAAGCTCTCAGATGTATGCCCACAAACAAACACGTGTAGTTCGCGCTTACAAATGCTGAATGTGTACTTACAAATAAAATCCAAACTCAAATGAACATAAGCCCTGCAACTCCTGCCGACATTCCCTGAAACAGGGGTGACATTGGCAAAGTGAACCATTTTTTACAGTATGGGTGGTCAGCCTCATACCAACCTATAAGTCAAGGAATACGAGTAATAAATGACATTTAAGTTTACAAAAAAAAAAAACAACAAAACCTTAAAAATAAATCTATACAAAAAAAGTCAAAAATTTCTTATGCAAAAAATGTAGCAAACTAATAAACCAACATTACAAATCAGCATTGCAGATTAGCCGCCACTTCTTCCTGTCCTTGCATACTTCTTTCATTTCATCCAGAGTCATAACCTTTTTCATACAAGCTCTCCTTTTATTATGACTCTGGATATTCCATTCACTCGCTATTTCGAAAATTTGGTCCATCCATACCTTTCTCGGTCTTCCTCTTCCACGACATCCATCTATTCTAGCAACATATACTTTCTTCGTCAATCTTTCATCACTCATTCTCTCCATGTGCCCGAACCATCTTAACATACTTCTTTTAATCTTCACTTTCACACTTTCCCTTACACCACATTCCTCTCTTACAAAATCATTCCTCACCCTGTCACTTCGTTTTTTCCCAATCATACTTCTTAGATAGTCCATTTCTACTGTATGGACTTTACTAATTTCCCTTTCACTCACCGTCCAGGCTTCACTTCCATACATCAAGGTGGGCACTAGTATACCACCGTGCACCGCCAATCTAACATTTTTTGAGAGATTTTGGTTCCTGGCGATGCAAGCGGTCGCACCCAGTACACACCTGCCTTTCATTATTCTTCTTTCAAATTCACCGGACATTCTTCCATCTTTTTCAAACTTACTTCCCAGATATACAAACTCATTTACGACATCAACATTCATTCCATTAATTTTAAATTCATAATTCATACTTTCATCATCTCTTTGAAAAATCAATACTTTCGTCTTACTTGCATTCAACTTCAAATGGTTACCTAACAAAGCTTCATTCAATCTAGAGAGCATTGTTTGCAATTCTACTGCTGAATCAGATACAAGAACTGCATCATCTGCATACAGTAGAACACTCACTTTGCTCTCTCCTATCATCAATCCACAATCATTAAGACTAGCATCTCTGACACACTTGTCCATGACTATGTTAAATAGCCATGGACTCATCACACATCCTTGCCTCACACCCTTATAAACTTCAAACCATTCACTATACTCACCATCAATACGAACACATGCCATACTATTTTCATAGTTCGCATGCACCGCATCTAGGAGAGCCCCATTTACTCCGTATGCTTTCAAAACATCCCATAACATACCTCTGTCTACTGAGTCAAAAGCCTTTTCCAGATCTACAAAGGCTGTGAACAGCTTTCCCCTCACCGACAATTGTTTTTCAACAAGTTGTCGTAGAGTAAAAATCTGATCAACACAGCCCCTACCGGCCATAAAGCCGGACTGTATATCGGAAATCCTTTCACTAGTAGTCAGAATCACATTTTTTATGATCACCTTACAGAAGACTTTTCCTGGCTTTTCCTAGCTTCATACGCAAATATAAAAAAAACACAGAATTATACTTCTGATCGAAAAAAACTAAATCGTTCTGAATCGATTAACGATCTCTCCGCTACTTGTACTCGCTTTTCACCCCCCACCCTCCCCCCGCCCCATCGACGCTATTTATTGTTGGCAAAAAAACATTTGTGGCTCTTTACAAATCCAAATCCAAAATAAGATATGTATCATTTGAGATTCACATCAAATGCATTCCCATAAGCAGACACGCATAATTTCGCGCTCACACATACCGCATGTGGAACTACAATATAAAAACCCAATCTTAAATGAACATAAGCCCTGCAACTCTTGCCGACCTTCCCTGAAACAGGGGCGACATTGGCAAAGTGAACCATTTTTTACAGTATGGGTGGTCAGCCTCATACCAACCTATAAGTCAAGGAAAAACTTTGAAATTTGTAAATTGTAATTTTTGGCTCTTCCGACTCAAAAGGTTGCCGACCCCTGGCCTAGACAAAAGTTCCAAATTAAAAAATGTTATTCAAGTATTCCAAGTTGAATTTTAGAAATGTAAGAAAGCTTTTATATCCCGCACTTATAAAAAATACGATAAACGAAAGTTCGTAGGTCACAACTAGAAGACCATATTGAAATATATTATTATTATTAAAACCTTTTATTGAAACATACTTTTAATTAAAATATACATAATATAGTTGTTTTTTAAAAAAAACGCATTTCTGTAAAATTAAATACTCACCACAAATTTAAAGATCGTTTTTTTCTCGGCGGTCAAACGTCTTTCTTCTATGTGACAATGGTCCAAAGCAACCAAGATAAACAAAATGTTTGCCTTTTACCTAACCCGGCCGTGCGACTTACAATTTTGTTGTCAATAGAAAATGTTCCGTGTGCACTACCTAAAACTTTCACTTATTGAAATAATGGATAGAGCACATTTTAAATGTGGGGAAAAAATGTGAATTCACTTGGCCGGGATAAAGACAGGACAGGGAGTCAAAAATTCAACATAAATTAAACACTTTTATGGAGATAGTTGAAAAAACACTTAAGTGCATCATATTGTATGAAGCATTTTCCCCAACTGCATACGTTTCACAGTGCGGTTACATTGAAAAATATTCCTGATTGTTTGGAATACATTTATTTCTTCACTTTGCTCAAAGAGTATAGTGAATTTTATAGATTAGTTCTTTAATTGTATGATTATAAAATTTAATTTATTGTTTATATTCTTTTCTTGTATAGGTCAATATGCATCTGACCAACTATAAATAGAAAATGGTTCACTCTGCCAATGTCACCCCTGTTTCAGGGAAGGTCAGCAAAGAGTTGCAGGGTGTATGTTCATTTGAGATTTGGGTTTTTATGTTGTAGGTTCACACGCAGAATGTGCAAGTGTGAACTTATACGTGTCTGCTTGTGGGCATGCACTTAATGTGAATTCCAAATGTAACAATTATATCCATGCAACTTAGAATAGATTAGATGAGTGACGTTACATAGCCGATTTTTTTCATCTTAAATATAAATGGAGCACCGCAATCGATTTTCCCTATGCTTGGCTCTGCTGCTTAACAGTTGTACCTAGACCTTTTTTTTTAGAAAACGTGAAGATTAACCTAGAGATAAATTGTGTGAAGCTTGATTCCGATTAGCACACTTTTTTTTTTGATCCTGTTGTTTCCTCTTTTATCTGTAGAAAAAAATTGATACCACATGCCCAAATGGCGTAGTGAAACACGCCGGGTACTGCTAGTGTATGTATAGTTAACACGATCACTTTATTCGGGCTATGTAGCCATGGTCTGGTTAAATCTTTCCGGACAGTTTCGCCCATTGCTCCGATGGGCATTATCAGCGGTTGGCTAGTCGCTGTGATCTTCTTACAGGATCTGCTGTACTAGAAACAACGCCAGCCTTTTGATAATGCCCATAGGAGCAATGGGCGAAACTGTCCGGAAAGATTTAACCAGACCATGGCTACATAGCCCGAATAAAGTGATTGTGTCAACAAGAACCGGCCGTGAAAGCTTCAATGTACAATTATGTATAGGTAGTTATAAAGTCGTGCGTATCTTATTGAGAGAGTGCTATGCACAATGGTATATTGGAAAGTTAATGCATTCAAATGTAGTTCGGAAAAATGAAAAAAAAACCTCCCTGCATATCAAATGAAACGTGGATGTTCAAAATTAAGTGACAGAGTTAGAAAAAATAGGGGAAACCCCTATTTCTTTCGAAAATAGCAAAAATATTATTTCCGCATTTTTTTGTAATGAGGTCTGAACATTCAAAATATACCTAGGCTATATGACAAAGCAATTAAAAGAAAAGCAATTAAAAACATTTCTGTTTGGACACTCCTACGAAGCGCCTTTGAAGTGACATCAGTTACGAAATGGCGCTATAAAAAAGTGTAGAACTAGAACTAAAGTGTAGAACTAAAAATGACATTACTCATAAGAAATTCCCGATAATCAGGGAAATTTTGCTAGCTTACAGTATTTATTTCATACTTGTAGTGCAAAGATGGAACTAAAAAAATCATATTTTTAATTTAATATCACTGAGAAATACGCATAACCACACATTAATAGTGAGATTAATTCTATAAAATATTGTGAATCACTTTTAAAGCTGAATTTGTTGCATATAAAAATGTACTGGGGTATACTCATATCTATGTGTGTCAAACTGAAATATTGATAATGAGGGGTTAAATTTCCATTCCCATGCAATATTTTTACTTTATAGCAGTCCGAAGGACTGTTATAAAGTATTGTATTCGTCCGAAAAAAAAAAAATGAGGTTTCAACGGAAATGAGTTGTCCTGCACCAGGACATGCAAAAAAACCTAATTTGTCGAACCTGTCCGTCCGTCCGTCCGTCCGTCCGTATGAGTGTATGTCCCAGCCGAAACTACTGATCACAGAGACACCAATTTTTGGATTTAGAGAATTGATAACGACAGATTTTGATGAGCCGACAGGCATGGCGCCACCCTGAAAATTCAAGATGGCTGCCATACAAAAAAAACATAAAATTGCACTTTTCTCAAAAACGGCTCTAACGATTTTCTTTAAAATTTCAGTGTGGTCGTTGCTTAAGTTTTTTCTAAGAAAATTAGGTATGGCAACACTCTTGCCAACCTGCGTCTATTGGTTGCCATATGAAAGAAAAAAACGATTGTGATTATCTCGGAAATGGCTGGGTTGACAAAAAAAAAAATTTCTACAATATTACGCGCAATATTAATTTCTACAAAAATTTAAAGAATACTCTAAAATTTTTTTTACTTAAAGTACCGTTTACACGATCTCAAAATTTTCATCGAAAATATTAAAAAGACCCATAAAAACGCAATTTTGTAACACTTTTTTTTGGTTCAAAAGAAAGAAAAATTTATAAACTTCTTTGTAATATAATTTGTTTTTCACTATTTTGAGAATTCAAGATGGCTTCCAAAGAGGAGAAAACTTCAAATGCGATTTTCTTAAAAACGGCTCGAACGATTTTTTTTAAATTTTCAGTAAAGTAGTTGCTTGATACATTCTTACCAAATTTAGTTATGGCAACATTTTTGCTAATCTGCGTCTATGAGTTGCCATATGAAAAAAATAAACAATTGTGATTTTCTCAGAAGTGAAAGCGTTACCAAAAAAATAATGTTCTACAATATTATACGTAACATCAAATTCTATATAAAAATTAAATATAATTTTTGAAAATAAAAACATAAAGGGCCGTTTACATGATATCAAAAATTGAAATTAAAAGGCTACAAAAACCCATCAGAACGCAAAAAACTTTTATGTGTCTTAAATTTATCAGAAAAAACTTTGTTATCACTAAAATTCATAGTGAAGCAATTTTAAAATTTTAGAAAATTCAAGATGGCTTCCGAACAGCTGAAAATTTCAAATGAGATTTTATCAAAAACGGCTCCAACGATTTTCTTTATTTTTTTTGCATAATCGTCATTATAATACTGCTATGTAACAACAATAACCATTGCCTCATAATTTTCTTTGTTTTAGGGGTTGCCAAACAAGAGAAAAAAATAATTTAAAAATTCTCGGCAGAGAAAGGGTTAACTAAAAAATAATAAATACCTACATACATGAATCATTACTTTTTTCAAAAAAATACTTTAAAGTATAGCCACCTTACAAAGTGACAAATTTTCATACAAAAAAATATTGTAATATTTTTGGTAGCAAAACGTCTAATACCCATAAATAAACCTACATAACAATTCGCTCAATCAATTGCTATAAAACAACAATAAGCATTGCCTCTTAATACTCTTTGTTTTGGGGGTTGCCATACAAGAGAAAACAATATTTTAAATTTTCCCGGCAGAGAACGGGTTAACTAAAAAATAATGTTCTACAATTGAAAAGCTCTTATATATACCTACATACATTAATCATTACTTTTTTCAAATAAATATTATAAGGTGTAGCCACCATACAAAGTGACAAATTTTAATACAAAAATAATTGTAATATTCTTGGTACTAAAACGCCTAATATAAAATACTAGGCTACGAGTCTTAAAATCTAGTAAGTTGCACCCATATAATAATCAATCATAACTTTCCAAAATATCAATGAAAAGTATAGGTACCCACCAAACAAAGTGTTAGTTTTGATACAAACGGGATCAATGATAATACTGCAAAAAGACGATTGCTTAAAAAGATTAGCTACATTACTTTCACACAACTAAATGTTTTGTTATGAAAATTGGCTATGACCTAAACATGACCGTATTTTGTGCTATAAAGTCCTGTGCAGTCCACTGTACAATTTATTTTTTGTTTTGAAATCTATTGAGGCCAAGAATATCTCATTTATGATTAATAAGATAAAGAAGAAAACATTTAGACAGCATCTAACCGTTTTTGTGTCTATAATAATCTATAATCTAAGTTGCAAGGATATATTCATATAAAGCTCTCAGATGTATGCCCACAAACCAACAAGTGTAGTTCGCGCTTACAAATGCTGAATGTGTACTTACAAATAAAATCCAAACCTCAAATGAACATAAGCCCCACAACTTTTGCCGACCTTCCCTGAAACAGGGGTGACATTGGCAAAGTGAACCATTTTTTACAGTATGGGTGGTCAGCCTCATACCAACCTATAAGTCAATAAATGGAATAAATAATAAAGTCTGAAAAAGTTCAAAATTTTAAATTTCTATTAATGATATTAGGGTGACGTCACAATTTTTTAATCAATATTATTTGTGTCGACTGTATTCACTAAATGATTAGAAGTGGTAGTAATATTTTTATTGATCAATAATGCAGGCAGCCATGCCTTATAAAACTGTTATTTCAATGTTTTGTTATGAAACATGTGAAGCAACTGATTATGACATGTATATTCGCCAAGCAAATAAAAATAGCCTGAATTTTTTTAATTGCACAAAGATAAACACTCCGTAGTGTGATGAAAATATTATCAATAAATTGTGTACTCTATTCATCACAAATGAATACACATTATGTATTTTTACAAGGTTCTCTTGTGCATTTTTTTTTTGCAAATTACATATACTTCTATTGCAATATTAGGCTTTTAGACAAGCCGGCTAATTAATTTTTAATGCAAATAATAAAAGATGGTCACTCAGAGGCACTACCACTTCCAAGGTAAAGTTTGTATGAATTTTTGCAAAATAATTATATGAAACAGCAAAAACAATATATGTAAAAAACTGAACTACCGCGTAATATCCGAAGCCGTCACATGTTGTTGAACCAATTTTTTTTCACAGGTAAGAGGTCTTTAGCCTTACGCTAACTACTTTACTTGAAATGAACTGAGTAAACCTTACCGATACTGAGATTTTGGGTTTGAAATAAACCAAAATGGGGAATAATTTTTTACACTTTGGTGAGGAACGAACCCTCGCCTTCTGGCTTTGAACTCAAGCGATCTTCCAACTGAGCCAGAAAATTGGTGGAGATGTATGCTCTGAGTATCAGAAGCAGCTAAAAGCACCAATGAGTATACCTGTTTCTGGATTCCCAACACATTCCAATGCAGGTCTAAAGGTGTATAGCATCTTATCGATTTCACTCCAGATATCATGTACTGTACTGTATCCTGCCGCCGTTACACTAGGGGTGGCCGGTACTTCCGCAAATACGTCTCCACTTTTTTCTGTCCTTGCGTTATCTCTTTCATTTCTTCAATATTCATCACTTTCTTCATACATACTCTTCTCTTATTCTCACTCTGCAGTTTCCATTCTTTCGCCATCTCACCTATTTGGTCTATCCATTCCTTCCTCGGCCTTCCCCTTCACACTTATCTTTGACATTCCCTTCACTTTTTTTTTGTTAGTCGTTAATCGTAGCATCTTGGTGATGATGAATATGAGTTGATGATTTATTTATAGCGCCGTTTCGTGATGTAGTCACTACAAGGGCGCTTGTGCATGTGATGCCAGAAATTTTCTTGTCTATCTTACCGATTGCAGCTCTAGAAATCATGTTAACCTCATTTGATTGTATGATTGAATTGCTGTTGACATGTTTGCAGGATGTGTGATGACAGCGTGCAATGCGTGGCGCCCCCTCGAGGCGCGCCAGCCCAGCAGCCGGGGCATCTGCAGGAGCGCAGTCATCTGCAAGAGCAGCCCCGACGAGCCCCCCCTGCCGCCCACTCCGTCAAACACACAAGGTAACACGTCTCTTGATTCCTTCTGTAGTTGATACTGGAGAGTTGCTTTCAGGGATCTGTTGCTGTGGTCTATAGATCTACTGTGTTCTTCTTCAGCGTGAAGATGAGAAGTGATGAAGATGATGTTGAAGAAACTGAGATGACAGCTCCTATAGACCACAGAAAGCAACTCTCCATTATCAATAGCTGGCTATGTAACTCTAAAACTCCTTTTATAGTTGTTCATGATAAACATAATGTAGATCAGTGGTTCTCAATGTGGTCTAAGGCCTGTTACAGACTAGACGCACTCTGTCCGGATTGTATATGGATTACCGGGTCAAAAGTCTAGTAGCATATGAGGATATATAAAAGCTTTTACACGGTATGTCTGGTAATCCATAGACAATCTGGGCAGAATGCGTCCAAAGTGAAAATAATATATATTTACAATTACAATAATTATAATAATCATTGACTAATAAGTTGGTATGAGACTGACACCCCATGCTGTAAAAATTTGGTTCACTTTGGCAATGCCACCTCGTTTCAGGGAAAGGCGGCAAGCGTCGCAATGCTTATATTCATGTGAGGTTTGGTTTGTTTTGTATGTAGGTACACATACAGCATATTTAAGTGCAAATTTACACATGCCTGCTTGTGGGTGTGCATTAAATATGAGCCATACTTGTCAATATATCTTTGCATCTTAGATTATAGATTAATTACAATTTTTGTAGATTTTGGATGCCTAATATTTTATTGATTTATTAGACACAACCGCTGCATCGGGGGGAGGTGGCACCACCCCCAGCAACAGCAATGGTGGCAAGAAGGGCTCCACGCTGTGCTGCCCCAAGTGCGGGGACCCCTGCACGCACGTGGAGACCTTCGTCAGCTCCACGCGCTTCGTCAAGTGCGATAAGTGCCACCATTTCTTTGTGGTGCTGAGCGAGGTGGACACTAAGAAGACCATCAAAGAGAACACCGACTCCAAGAATGGATTCTTCAGGTATTCTTTGATTATCTTCTTTCCCATATAAATAATAATGCAAGGATGATTTATTTGGTGAGCACGGTTTTTGTGTGAATCACACCTCAAAAGCCCTCTGCGAACTTGGACGTTGATGTAGAATCACCAATTCTCAAGTAAGATCCTATTGCTGTAAGGCTAGATGGACCTGTGGTAACCAGTCTTTGGTAAATCCAGATAATTTTTTTAACTCAACGAAGAACGTGTTTAATTATTTTTTTATGCTCTGCGGGGAATCAAACCCTCTGCCTTCCAATCACGAGTTTGAAGACTGATCAATGAAGGTCCTATCATCTCCCAAGTTTAAAATTTTATTTCAATTTTATTAAAATTTTATTAAAATATTATATTTTATGGTCTTTCTAAGGGGCTCCGAACATTTTCGGCACTGATGTTACGACTTTGAATTTGTGGACATTGTAACTCTAATGCTGTCGCCGTTCCACTAGGGGTGGCTAGGACCGATGAATGTTATTTCTGTTAAGGAATAAGCAGAAATAGCATTCATGACATTTTAAGTTATTTGTATGTAATTGAATTCAAGATAAATTTCTCAGTGCTTTTAAATAAACATAACTGATTATTTTCTGTAATAAGAATATTGTAAATATTTCTTAGTATCATAAGAGCAATAGATAACAGATGACTGTTTTGAATGAGATAACACCAATATAAATACACCGTAATTATTGTGATGTCATCAAGTTATATTTTATCATGAAAAAAATGAGCTTGTGGACAATGGACTCAAAAACAAAAACAAATGAATCCCCATTGATTTTTTTCTCGGCAAGTAAACGTCACAGGTCTATGTAACTAAGATGATAACAGCAACAACATGCTAACTTAAAATATATGAGTTTGCCTTTCCCTAGCTGGTCGTGTGACGTCACACTTTTTGTCAAGGTCATTTGTGCCAAGTCCAATCTAGGAAGTTAAAATTTATAAAATTCTTATCATCTGATTCAGCTAAATGCAGTATGTTTCACTTAAGTGTCTTCACATTTCATAAATAAAATTGTATTGAAGACTCCATGTCCTGTCTTTACCCCGCTCATGTGAAATCCCTTTTTTTCCCTCATTTGAAATTTGTTGAATCCATTGCGACTACTTGCTTCAGCAGTACATTCACTAAAATTAGAACAAAATAAATAAAATGAACACCATATTTTTGTTTTGCAGTAGGAAACCTCCTCCGCCGCCCAAGAAGATATTTGAGTACCTGAACAAGCACGTGGTGGGCCAGGAGCACGCCAAGAAGGTGCTGTCCGTGGCCGTGTACAACCACTACAAGAGGATCTATAACAACATCCCACCTCCTGTCATGCAGCAGCCTGAGCAGCACTCCTTCACACACAGAGGTATGTTCTATAGACCCAGCTGGATGTGAATTCATCAGCAAAGGACCTCTTCCGCAACAGTGAGCTGTAACCCCGTATTTAATAATCTTTAACCTAAATGGATTCTGCCGGCCCAGTCAAAAGCATAGTGTGTGTTGACACCCTCCATAACCTGTCTTTTTTCAATGTAATAAACTGTCTCCTTCCCTTAAAACGGCTTACCTTCTTGAAACCTCAATATTGAACCTTAATAAACTTGTTGAAGAGAAAGCACGGGTTGGGCCAAGAACAACGACCATGAGTCTCATTTTTCTAGTCCGGCCATCTATAAAAACACGCTACATAACCTCAATTGCATAACCCCCAAAGTTAATCGGTATTTGCGAGGCCCCTGCCAGGGGGCGTTTCATCACAAGACCCAGCTGCATGTGGGGGGCCAAGACCGTGCTGTAGATCTATGACATTCCACAACCCCTTGACAAAATGATCACAAACAATAAAAACTGATACCTCCAGGAAAAAGTATTATTCAACATAAATTCATAGATTGGTTTGGTTACAATTTTGACCATAACATCCACAATGAGAATTGATTAGCTCTGTGGTTAAGCAGTCTAAGGCGATGTGATCCAATAAATGTTTCACCGAGCATTGCTGACTTGAGCTATAGACAACTGGATGATAAATACAAACATATAAGACAACTGGATGATAAATACTGTCAACGACGTTACCATGTTGAAAGCACCGGTTCCCATAGATCACCGAAGTTAAGCAACATTGGGCGCGGATAGTACTTGGATGGGCGACTGCTCAGGTACACCGCGTGTCGTTGGCATCTTGGACCGGTCCGTAGTCCAGTGGCAACACTTCGGACTCGTAAATGGAAGGTTGTGGATTCGGATCCCGGCGGAGCACAAAAAATATACCATTTATATTTCGAATGTGCTCTTCGCTGAGTTGAAAAATTTATAAACCTTTACCAAAGACCGGTCGATGAAAGGTCCATCCAAACCTTACAACAACTGGGTCTTGCTTGAGAATTGGCGCTTTCTACAGCGACGACCAAGCTCGCAGAGGGCTCTTGAGGTGTGATACACACAAAAACAGCGCTCACCAAATAAATCATCCTAATATTATTATATATTATTATATAAGGGTTACAACAAAATTATAGCTCTTACATATTTTCTTATTGGGGTATGAACACTTTTGTGCCCTATATTCTTGAGTTTATCATCTAAAACTGTCATTTTATTTTGTGTACATGCTACAGCATCTACAAGTTGGGTTACAATGTAGTCATTATAAGCTCCAAATTTCAAAAATAATGTGGGATGACATCATAGGTCTAGGCCTAGGTAACCTAGGGTCCTAATTAACAAATATATTTTTTTTTTCTTATAAAAACCCAACCAAGTGACATCACAAACTCATCTGTATCACATTGTCTTTTTGTTATCTTTACAGATCTCCTGCACATCACTGGCATTGGCCACAACGCCATATCCACTGGTGGCACGTCTCTGGGGGGAGGTGGTGCTCCTCCCCCGACTCCCCCTGCAGCCCCCGGTGCCCCTGGGGCCCCCCACGCAGGCTCCGACATCCTGGACAGAGCCAGCCACGACCTGAGGCTGGAGAAGAGCAACATCCTGCTGCTGGGACCAACGGGATGCGGTAAGATGATAAGCTTTTTTTTATGTTAGAAAATGCTTGTAGGTTCACATGAGGCATGTGCAAGCGCGAACTTATACATGTCTGGTTGTGAGAATGCATGTCATGTGAATCTCCAATGTAACATATCTTTGCAACTTAGATTAGATAAGATTAGATTACATTCCTCTTCACAATATATTTATTAGAAGAAAAAAAAAATGGTGTGATTTTTAGATGTATGATAAATATGAATTGAAAGAGGTGCAAGGATAGAAAGAAATGGAGGCAGCTCTGCAGAGGCTCTGGCGACAGAGTTACAGTTTACTGTGAAGTACATTAGTTTTTTTGAGGACATTTTGTTTGCATTGCAAATAAAGCAAAAAAAAGACTTTCGTCAGTTTCATTACCTGGTTGAGCTGACGTGAAATGACCTTGCATATGTTGTTGACATTAAAAAAGAGTCCAATATCCTGCATTATACATGTGTTGTGTACGCTTCATCGCTAAATGGTTGAGCATCTATTTTCATAGTAGGAATCCCTGGGCTTTAATCCAATTGGAATAAGATATGACTTTCTGTTACGGTGATTTCTTTTCACCCCGGTGCTTAACATTATTGTATGACTCAGTGGCTTTGAAGTGGCAACTGTCACAAAGCAGCACTCAAAAGGATACATCATAATTTCTATACTAACCAGGAACTGAGTATCGACTGAATATTTTCTATTTTCTACTTTACAAAGGTTTGGTGTTTAATTTCAGGGAAAACATTACTGGCGCAGACCATTGCACAGTGCTTGGATGTGCCGTTTGCTATCTGTGATTGTACAACACTGACACAAGCGGGATACGTGGGCGAGGATATTGAATCGGTCATCGCTAAGCTTCTGCAAGACGCCAACTATAAGTGAGTCAACCTGCATTTGGTATAATCCAACATTTTCTGTGTAATCTCCCTCTTATCTGTTTTTTTTTTCTGAAACACAGGATGAACCATGGCCTACAACCCAAAAATATACTTGCTTTAGCAATTTCTGTCATATATGTTTTGATTTAAAAATTACCCATTTTTATCCTGCTATCTATCTTTACTCCCGGTATAAAACATTACATGAACTCTCCTCGATCATGTAAATATAAAAAACAAATCTGAAAATTAAATCACTCCCTACTATGTTGTATCTTCCATACATTTTTAATATTTACGCGATGGAGAGGATCTTATGTAATGTTGCTTACTTGGGGTCTTTTCTTAAGATTTGGAGATTCTCTTGGAGGTTACGGCATTCAGGCAAGGTTAATGGCCTTGTAAAACTTAATGCTGTTAGGATATTTTGTAATATTGTGTAACACATAACACTCCTTTGGGGACAATGCCGTAAGAAATTGTGCCATATATGCATCTTAGTTGCATTTTTATTTGTGTTGTTAAATTACCTCTCTCAATAAGCTCTTAGAGCTCATGATTCATCTCAATATTTTCAATAACATCAACTCTCTTTCCTATTCTGCTATAGTGACCCAGCCATCAAAAGTCACAATTTTGTTGTGTATAGAACTATTGCGGAGCCTACTGATAATCCTTTGAGGCAGATATGTTACTTCCTTCCTGCAAACTCAACTCAACCCGGTCTGAGTGATTTGATACGTGTTGAGATTCTAATTTGATTTCAAGAAAATAATTGACTGATTTTATTGTTTGCAGTGTGGAAAGAGCGCAGATGGGAATTGTGTTCCTTGATGAAGTGGACAAAATTGGTGCCGTTCCTGGAATACATCAATTACGAGACGTAGGAGGTAAGCAAGGATTTAACAATGGCAATTTTATCCAAACATGAAACATTTATTTTTTAACTGAATCTAATAATAAATTTAGGATTATTAATTTATTGACCACTGTTTTTTTGATTTTGAGTAAAAGACACTCTGAGAGCTTGGTCATTGTACGAGTAAGTTATTTCTCAAGCATGATCCAATTTCTGTAAGGCAGTGTGAACCTTCCATTTAAAAGTAAATGTGTATTAAGTTTGTGTTACAAATCTTTGGAGTTATTGAGAGTTACACTCCAAACTTACGCCATTTTGCGTACAGACAAAATGGAGGGCGATGATATGAGTGGACTGTATTTAAAATTTCTTCTTTCTCAGGGAGTTCAATCTCCAGAATTCCCTTTTAAATTCCCAAGAGCGGAACTTAAGACCACCATAGACAAAAGTGTGGCGATGCAACAAAACAGTAAGTAACACAAAATTATTGTGATTAATCGACGCAACCATGTAAGTGCAGCTATCTTTCCTTGTTGTAATCATTAGGCACATATAGCCTAAAGCTCTCCAACAGGGTAGGACTGTCTCTGTAAAAAAATATATGTCACACAGGGGAAGGAGTGCAGCAGGGCATGCTGAAGATGCTGGAGGGCACGGTGGTGAATGTGCCGGAGCGCAACTCCCCCAGGAAGCTGCGCGGGGAGACAGTGCAAGTCGACACTACCAACATTCTGTTTGTGGCCAGCGGGGCCTACAACGGCCTGGATAGACTCATCTCACGACGCAACAATGAAAAGGTAAACATGAACGATCTTGCAATGTTCTTTGGAATGGTGCTGTAGCTCAAATGCAGTCATGTTATGATATAAATTGCGCCTTCAATCTTTCACATCAATCCAGGGGTGGAAGTCTCGACGCCCTTCAGTAGATCTTCCTGTATCTATTTGAAGGTAGGACAGAATTAAGCATGGTGACGCATCAACAGCTGATACGGAACAGCAATCAGCTGTTCACATACCACCATGTTTTATTCTGTCTCATTTTCAAATAAATGCGGTAAAATCTACTGACGCTCCTTGAGACTTCCACCCCTTGCATTTTTTTTTGCAATTTTAAATTATATTCCTTGACTTATAGATGAGTATAAGGCTGACCACCCATATTGTAAAAAGTGGTTCACTTTGCCAATATCACCCCTGTTTTAGAGAAGCTCGGCTAAAGTTTCAGGGCTTATGATCATTTTAGATTTGAGTCCTAATTTTTTAAGTTCACATGCAGCATTTGTAAGCGCAAACTTACACATGTCTGTCTGCTTGTAAATATGCATTTGATATGAATCTTAAATGTAAACACATCTTACCAACTTAGATTATAGATTGTCAGATATAATCTTACCCTCATGCCCAGTCAATAGATGCTCTTCTGTCAAGTTATTTTTCTATGTTGATATTTGAAAGATTGATTGTTGCTTATGAATTCCAGTACCTTGGTTTTGGAGCCCCCGTGCTGGGTTCTCCAGGCCGCAGGGCAGCCGCCCAGCAGGCCCTGTCAGAGCAGTCTGCGGGGGCATCAGCGGAGGAGGAGAACAGGGAGAGAGACGCTTTCCTGAGGCTCGTACAAGCCAGGGACCTCATTGACTTTGGCATGATACCGGTAAACATAAATTACTCCAGTATTTTTTGGCTTAATCTATTTGTATGCCTTGGGTTCAGATCCAAGTATGGATTATGAAACTTATTATTTAAATGGCATTATTTTTCAGGAATTCGTTGGGAGGTTCCCAGTATTGGTGCCGTTCCACAGCTTAAACCAAGATCTGCTGGTGAGGATACTGACAGAACCTAAGAACGCTCTGGTAAGTATTTTTTTTAGTAGATTTGTGAAGAAGGATCACAAATTAAAATCCTAACCTCAAATTAAAATAAGTCCTGAAACTTTTTCCGACCTTTCCTGAAGCAGGGGTGACATTGGCAAAGTGAACCATTTTTTACAGTATGAGTGGTCAGCTTCATACCAACCTATAAGTAAAGGAATTGAATTTTTCAAAATGTTTCTTAGTTCCGTTTATAGTTCATTACCAAAATCCACCACAGTTGTTTGCTCAACCTAACAGCAGCTGGATCTGGCTTGTCTTAGTACTGACTAGCAACAAACTATGCAGCTAGCAGAGCCCCACACAAAAACAGCGCTTAGCAAAGAAATCAGCCTAGTATGTTGTTGTATTGATATATATATATACAATGATAATTTATTTAGAAGGTACACATAATTAAAGAGCGCCGTTTTTGTGTGTCACACCTCAAGGGCCCTCTCAATAGTGATAGTGAGAAGAGAGGTCACACAGCTTCTCCGAGTGGTAAATTGCTAGCTGTTTGGAAAAGCATTTGGCATTCGGGATAGCAAGACTTGATTTGAACTTAGCGCCATTGAACAGATATAAAATATTATCACATTCAAGTCCAGCTGGCATTTCACACCCTGAAAGATAGGTTCACAGTTCACTTAGACGTCTTGTAAAATTGTATTGCTCTTGATGCACAGGTCCCGCAGTACCAGATGCTGTTTTCCATGGACAGATGTGCCCTCAGTTTCAGCCCCGAGGCTTTGCGGGCCATAGCAAGGCAGGCCATGGAGAGGAAGACTGGAGCCAGGGGACTCAGGGCAATCATGGTAAAGATACTTCCAGCTTCATAGTATAACCTTAAGGGTAACATTTTCTACATGTTACCTACCATCTCCCATGATTTTTTTTATTGCAGAAAAGAACCAGAACTAATAACCCTCTACAATGCTGCAAGGCTAGGTGACTAGGGCCCTTAGGGACCAATAATAAAATATGACTTTTCTTTTTCCCTATCCACCCAGTCTGAAAATTACGCAAGGGGCGATGGGACAATTAGGTGGCAATAGTCAAACTGCAAACTGTGCCTACCCCCTGAGTGCCATATCTTCCAGTTAATGGTTTGAGAGATAAAAGACACGACAAAAGATAACATTCAGGTTTCAATTGATAAAGTTTACTACTCAAATTGTTTCATTTTTCAGGAGAGCATTCTGCTAGAGGCCATGTTTGAGATCCCGGGCTCCGACGTGCTGTCCGTCCACATCAGTGAAGAGTGTGTGAGCGGGTCTACAGGCGCGGAGTTCGTGCGGGACGAGTCCCAGGCCGCGGCCAGCAGTGGGCGGAGCCAGGAGGAGGCTTGGCCTAGCGTGCGGGCACAGAACTAGCGTCTAGCCCACACCCCCACCACTCACTCCTCATTGGCCGGCTGTGGTCAAGGCCAACGGAGAAGGCGGGGCTAACAATAATGTAGTGACTAAACTATAAAGCAATCCTTTATAGTATAATTTAAACTGGGTGCGTGCATTCAATGGTTAACATGGTACATTCAGCTACATGATGGTGTAATGACTAGATGGTGTGAGCGCTGTTTCAGACACAATGTATTCTGCCCGGATTGTCTATGGATTACCAGATAAATTGTGTGAAATCTTTCACCACTTACTTCCAACTCGGTACTGGTAAAAAAATTTAGACAGATTGGGCTGAATGGTGGCAGAACGCGTCAAATCGTAATAACATTAAGAAGATTTATTTGATGAGCGCTGTTTTTGTGTGAATCACACCTCAAGAGCCCTCAGTCTCGTGTGTAATGGCTGTAAAGCAATGCGTCTGATACAACGTAAGGGACCTAGATTTGAGCTTCATACTGATCATACAATAATGGTAAACTATAAATCTTTTGGATTTAATTTAGCCCTTTTACCATCTTGTGTAAAAGATATGTTTGCTATCCTGTAATGGAAATTGTTTGTATGCACCCGGCTTCATAAAAAAGTGACTAGCTAACAAACTGTTCTTGTGAATGTAAACAAAAAGTTGAAAATTGCAAACATCTTATTGGGGATGATTTACTGTATCGGTGCTTTGTAACACATGATGGTGCATTTTTTCATAAAAATTGCCAATTAAAATTCAGACACATTTTACTACCTTTATCATGACTTTCATTTTCTAATCAAATTGAATTTTGTTATAATTCACTTGTGTGTGTTTATTTTGTACACAACCAGTTACAGAAGAAGCAGTATTCTTCCGAAACTGATTGTGTACAAAATAAATTCAAAAAGGGAATGTTAACAAAAATTTAATTTTACTGAAATTTATAAAAATGAACTTTCACAATGTTACTGCTGAAAATCTAGATAAGTGAAGAAATCCAGTTTGTTAATTTCCAGTTTTATTATTTATAATTGAAGTGTAATTATTGAAAAATGACTCAGAAATATTGAGGGAACTCATCTGTAATTTAAAGAAAAAACGTCTGGCCTACTTAAGTTTCCTTCTTTCTTCAAAAAATATCCGCACCATGCAATGCCTGTTTGAAAATCTTTTTGTGTTTTCACAATGAAAAATAAAAAATATATTTGAAGGACTTCAAAACAAATTATCATAAAAGAAAAATGGTAGTTATTCTATGAACAGCTGTACAAAAAAAAATAAACAAAATCAAATCTGAAAGATTAGTTTGCCTCAGACTAATATTTTTAATATGAAATATAATAATATATGAAGATCTTTATGAAAGACTTTATTCTACTATATTAGTAATTTGAATATTTCAGTGGGGACCTTGTTTCAAGTTATATAACTATAGCAAACCAAAATCCTCGGCTATTTTAGTAGTCAAAGCTATGTCACAATGACACATTTCCTCGGCAGTTTTGATTCTTTTTATTGTCTTCACGATTGTGGGATTGCGATCACCATAGCACTTGACAAGAGTTTTCTCGTCGTCCTATGTACACCTTTATGTAACTTTCACTACAAAAATAGCTGGATTATTTTAGTTTTCAATAGTCCTATAGCTTGTAACAAGCACACCTTACTTATGTAGGTAGATATTGTTGATTTTTACATAATTTTTAATAAATTACAGTAATTATCAATGTAGGATGATTGTATGATATTTTCATATTAGTTATGAATGTAAATTGTGACTTATAAAATGTTTAAAACTTAGCTATTATTTTTAAGGTTATAGTGAACCCATAATTTCTAATTTCAAGCTCTTAAGTAAAAAGATTTTTAAAATTGCACTTCTTTTCTGATTACGCATTTACTGGAATAAATTTAATGACCTTTAATGGAGTCCACACATATGAAAATATTACTCGTCTGGATTACAGGTTGTTGCTCATTGTGTAAACATAAAATTATAGATTCCAGATAATCAGGGATTTTGTTTCAGTTTACAGCATTGTGGAATATACGTACCGCGACGTCTGAGGACAGATATGTTAAATACAGTACAAACCACCTTTTAAATCTGCCAACATAATATTGCATTAAAGTAAAAATGTATGTTCTGTCTCTAGTGTATTTTATTTGGTTTGAATGACAGCCCCAGTGTCGTAGTGGTCAGATTTGGAACCATGGTTCTAAGAAACCTTGCCTAGCAACCAGACCAGGTGACGTCACTTTTTTTCCCGGTTTGATTTTGTGGACTTCATTATGCAACGGAAAAGAAAATGCTTTAGGATTTTGTCATACAAATTAAAGTGTATAAAAATATTTTTACATTTCCTGCATAAAAAAATGATAAAAAAGTATATAAGAAAAGTTCTATGAAAAAAAATCTTATTAAATTATGGGTAAAAAAAGTAGTTTAAGTTTTAGACAGTTGTGTAAGTATTAGGTGTTACTTGTAAGACTTCAGCACTGGAAAATGTGAAGGTTTTCTCGTCAAAATTCTATTGTAAAAAATATTTAATTAAAATTTTTTAAAGAACGTAAGGGGGTATGTTTATTATTTTGCTCTGTTGCAATTATTCACTTTATAATTTTTGTAGTCAGTAATCTTAGATTTAATTTTATTAAAATGATATTGTGGTATTTTAAGGTTGTTAGTTTAAATTATTTGAAAAATAATATATCGCCGCCCACCCCTGACACATTTTTAAGTTTTTGATAGGAATGAAAATTAAATTGACACATGGAAAGCTAAAACTGTTATATATTTTTAAAATATAAAATATTTTTAACGGGCTAACAATACTGAATTTTTTAAAGTTTTAACTTTCACTTTTGTGGTCGGCGTTGGATGAATTTTGTTTTGGATTCTTGCGGTTTTCTATTAACAGTTATTTTATCTGCCGATGTTTTGTTTCCGCAAGCGGGCAACATTTTGTAGGCTGGTTATAGAAATCATGTGGTGGCTTTCATGTCCCTTTTTAATTGGTAAATAACTGGGTGGATTAATAATACCTGAGTGACTACATCACGAAACGGCACTATAAAGAAATCATCATCAAATAAATAGAAAATCATCTGTTTCTCAAAGTAGGTATCTTTACAACGAAGATCTCACCTTTCAGATCGTGGACCACCGAATCATTGAGCCATTTATTTAGGATGTTTATAAAATATTTACAATTTTCCAACTGATATTCATTAGCCTTCTATTTATTTTGTAATTCGACGATGATTGTAGAATTTACTCTTTAGTTTTACCATTATGGAAGGCTAGTTTACCCCAATATGTGTCGATTCCCACCTTTGCTCACAGCGTTATGTTTTCCATGTTCCTATGCTGGTATTTGTAAAATAAAAGTAATATTTTTTAAAGTGTTTTAATTTATTTTTCTTTTTTTAGGTACATGTTTTATATTTTGCTACAGTGATATGATCTGGAGGGAGTATCCCAGTTTTACAATTTTCAAAGATTACAGTTAAGTTTTACAGCAAAAATCTAGTACACAATAAAAGTAAGAATGCAGAATGGAAAGTTGTCTAGATATGACAAGAAACTGACAGAAATGACTGGCAGGTTATGCATCCTTTTGCAAAGGAGTTTTACTTCTTCTTTTCAATTATGCATTTAAAAAAGGCAAGTAGTACACAAATGGCTTCACTTAAAAAATATATTTCAAAAGTGTCATTCTGAAACCAGGAATCTAAAAAAAAAACATAAAATGTAAGTATCAAAAAAACTTGAATGTATTGTGTAGTCGCTCAATGCAAGTTTGTACAGGTTCAACTTTTTATAAATTTCTTTTAAGTTTGTGTGAAGTACTCTCAGTTAAAATAAACAAACAAGACACATTGAGGCAAGTTTTCTAAATTAACACAAAAATGTTATCTACAAGATTGTGCAGTATGAAAGTCTATTAAAAAAGAGCAAAAAATGGAGTTTGAACATTCCAAACTTCCTTAAGCAAGGAGACATCACAGGTCTAGATTACAAGCATTTTTAAAAATAAAATATAGAATACTGTTTGACACTCACAAAGGTGAAGTCACAGTTCTCCCCACCAACTTTTGTTGTTGCTTGTTTGCAACTATCTTGTAGATTCTGGCTACATTGAGTAGTTAATTAGGATGAAAATATATTGACGATTAAAAGGAAGTAATAATAATAAACGACGTTTTGGTCCAAAATGAGTTATGAATGCTATCCTACTTATAATTCTCCGCTCTTTCTAATGCGCTAACTCCCATAGCTCTACAATGTTTTTTTTTTTGTTGTTTATGCCCAAGCAAATAACTGTTTTCGAAATATGGTTTTGGTGTAACCGACAAGATTTTGGCCTTTTTTGTCCTAAAGGCCAATAAATACCTTTATTTTTTTAATTTTAGACCTGTTTTGATTTTAACGATATGATAAAAAAGAAAAAGTTGTGCCATTTTTCTGCAATCGCAATCTTTAAACTGCTCTCCTGAGCAATTTAGTCGATATGCATAATGAAAATTTTTAGTCCATGGTTGGCCCGTTAAATATATAAAAAGAAGTTTTGATTTTTTCATTTACATTAATGTATAAACATAATAAGAGATCTTTTTCAAAACACATCACTTCAGTGCAAAAATAGTTGTATATTAGTATTTCTATTGTGCTATGAGTATTTCAAAATATTTATATTCATTTGATAATACAAATCTAAATGATAACATTATTTCTTTGATTAAAAACTCACATATGGCCTGATATTTGTTTTTAAATACAAAAAAGTAGATATGTAGTATTGATTATAATATGATGAAGAGTAGGGTAATGTATAAGAGTACTATTTTTTATTAGTTTATACAGATAATGTGTGTATTTTTGCTATACAAATTAGGTATCACTATGTACCTACTGAATTCCATCCAAGATCAAGAGTCGACAGGAGAGGATCTTCCACAGGTATTATCTGCTATTTGGAAAGCGCTAAATCCACTTGCATTTTTTGTTTTTTCCACTTGTATGGACATAACACTATAGTATAGGTAGCATACGAGAGTCAAACATGAAAAATATAATTTTAAAATAATGCAATCAATGGGCTGACTGGGCTGAATGGCGGACTGTTTATTTAATATTTTTCCTTAGAAGTATTTTTCTTCAATATTTTTTCAAAACCTCTTTCTGGAGAATTTTAGTTTGCAAGAGGAATATTTTTCTTCACATGACTGTCACTTGCAAGATTGGCTACCCCTGCTATTATACATTATCACTGATATTAACAAAACATTTGATATATTTTTTATACGGAAATACTCTTGAAAAAAAAAACAAAAATCTTGGCGGGCACACGTCACCCGTGCATGTGACTGATGTCCTTAGCAACCAATAACAAAACATTGTTTAACTTTTTCTTGCAACCCTACAGAGTGACTTCACAATTTTGTTGCCCATGAAATTTGTACCTAATCCATTAACTTCCATGGTGCTGCTATGTGCAACTATATGAATATGTGCTTTGAAGAACTATGTACAAATATTATATACATGCAACTCTCTGGTAGCTTTGTTGCTCTGTATCCATGAAAATGTATCTACTTAACAAACTGCCGACCCCTGAGATAGACTTTTAAACTACTTTCCGTACAAATGCCTCTTAAAATCTAAAACAATCGTACACGGATCACGCTAACAAGTATTATTCGCTAAAGTAAATAACTAACATTAATTATTGTTAATTTTTGGACATTCAACTTAAAAATACGTAAAATTAATTTAATATCTTTATAAATACCATGTATTCTGGATATAAATAGAAGAGTATAGAGTACTAAGTAAGCGTTTTGTTTTTAGTTTATTTTGAATTAAATATTACTTTATATAGAAGGCCAAATTCAATGACAGTGACTGACATATTATAGATTTGTAGACAACATTTCAGAATATTTTAATCAAATAAATGTAAATTTAGACGCTTTCTGATATACCAATGCTGCAAAGCAAGGTGTATGCATATAGGTGTGAAATCTCCTATATATAATGTGGAATGACGATCCTTGATTGCCTGCATGTCCCACGATCATGGTTCGCCGCACTCACATCGCACACAGCACTTGAGCAAAAGTGGAAAGAGCTGACCTTTGGATACACATTTTTACAATAGCATGCATGAGAGGAAAAATTGAAGAAAAAGGTCAATTTGATAATTGAAATTATTGTTAAATAAGTCAATAAGTAGATGTTTATTTGAATTTCGGAGAATTAGATGCATGTAGTTCAAAATAATTATTATATAGTAGTCAGTACAAAGTTCAAATTTGTTTTCTTTTATCAGCAGGAAAACTTTACAGGTCTATATAACTAGGGTCCTTAGCAAACAATAAAAAAATATCAACTTACTTTGTCCTAAGCAACTGATTCATCATTCTTTTATCTATATATATTTTTTACCTATAATTCGTAACAATCAGATTTCTGAAATGTTAGCTACAATCAGTTTGAATTTTCAAAATTTTAAAATTATTATCCTTTTGTATACATTTGCCTACAATATTTAAAGTATTAAAAATTTCATTATACTATTGAACACTAGTACGCATACAAAAATCAGTAAAAACAAAAAGTATTTAACATAATCAGAACATGAATATACATACAAATATAACAAAACAAATTAACATAAAAAACAAGTACCAATATATTGATATTATGGCAGTTAAGCTTAAATATTGATAATTTTAATATTTGGTTACACAAGGTAAGAATAATATATCTTTCCTCTGGCAAGATTATAAACCAGGCAAGAACTTAGTAAACAAATTAAAAACTAAACAAAATGCAAGAAGTCAACATTGAGTGTGATTACATGGAGACAAAAGTAGGTTAAAAAATGTAAAAAAGCATTTAACTAAAAATAAGGACCTTAAATGGTAAACGGATATTAAGAAACATACCTAAGTGATATTTCAACCAGGGTCCTGCTGTGATAAAATTAATGAGCATCATTTTTTTTTTAATCAAAATATTACTTCATTTATAACACAACCTCCCTGACACCATTTCTCTTTTATGAATGTCAATCGTGCTTTTTAATAAAAATTTCAAGTAAGAACCACAGCAAAACAATACACCAAAATATTTTTCAGGGTTTGGTGGTTTACACGGTGAAAGTCCATTGTATAATTAATCAAATAAATATACTGTTTTAATTCACTTTTTTATTATAATAAAAAAGTGAATTAAAACAGTATATTTATTTGATTAACAATACACCAAACTTTACAATAAACTGTCAAAAGTGTCATTTTCCAAGATGGTGTCCGTAGTTCCGATTTTGTATTCCAATCATTACTTACGAAACATGAACACCTGTATAATTGATAATTATTTTTAATTTGAGCCATTACTTCAACTGGCATTGAGTTATGGTGCTACCGAGTTCTGGTACTGAAAATTCCATTTGGCGCCATAAAATGTGAAAAGAAACCCCTAGAAAGTGTCAGAACACTTTCTGATATGTGGTTTCAAAAATGGTAAAATCATCTTCAATAGTCTGTGTCAATAACAACTAGACTATTGCCCGTTTTAAAAGCAGAGAAAGAAGAAAAGAGAATTGCTGAAATGCAGTGACGGAGCAGTTTTACAGTAACCAGGAGAGTAGATGTAAAAATTCCGAAGTGAATCTGGTCTAACCGTAAACGGATAACCCTTTGTCAAATCTAATAATACCTTCTATTTTATATTTGTTGTTTGTGTATTAACACTGTGAAAAATCATATTGTTTAATTTTATAATTTTTTGATGAATTAAAAACACTGTTTATTTTCACGGATAAATTTATTCAAAAAGATTAAAATCTTCAACAAATTACGAACGTTTTCGACCTAGTAGGTCAATGAAGATGACCTACTAGGTCGAAAACGTTCGTAATTTGTTTAAAGATTTTAATCTTTTTGAATAAATTTATCCGTGAAAATAAACAGTGTTTTTAATTCATCAAAAATTTATAAAATTAAACCTTCTATTTTATTTTGCCAATTACAAATGGCAATCATGCCATGGACCCTGAATCACTGAAAGTTAGTAATGGACCTGTCACAAAAACTGTTTGTCACTGCAGGTGTATACAGCTTTAACATACATCGTTAAATGAGTGTAATAAACACATTTAAAAAGTCTGACAGCATTACAATAATCTTATATTTAACAATACGACAGTAACCTTACCAAACTTACAACTATGTAACTTTAAAGCCCGCGGGGCAACGCAAAAACATTGACTGTTAAGTTAGGTTAGGACACAAAATGTCCATAAGACACTTACACTTCCGACAATGACAAAACTTTGGATAATTACTTATACTAATACAATGATAGTCAATAAAAAATAATGCTGTATTGAAAATATAAGTACAAAAACATAAACATTAAAAAATACTTTGTACATGAGAGAGGCCAACACTGAGGCAAATAAGGTTTTTTTCTTTCTTGTATTACAAAATACAAACTAAAATTCTGTCTGGTCCACATGATATTAGTATTAGCTGATAATTATGATCAAAATGATTTTGATCGAAACTACAAAAAAACACACTGACAAAAGTCACCATTTTCTTACACAAAACACATAAAATGACGCATCATTTGGAGATCAATCTTTTTGACATTACAAAAGACAACAATTTTTCATTGGTACATTAAACATCGTCGATTTCCAATTTTTAATTCTAACTTTTCATAAAACTTTCTTAGATGTTTCCAACATATTTATACGGCTCTGCGAGGCACACTTATATAAACTTACAAATTACCTCTTTGTATATAAAAATACAACATTAGAATCCCCGTTCAAGGTTAGACGAGCTATAGATCTCCATTGTCCATGACTTTGTGCATATCTGCGACCAGCTTGCCGAGGGTTTCGCTGTACTCCGAGTCCTTCTTGAAAAGAGCATCCAGGAATTTAGCATTGTTGAAGAAAGAGAACACCCAGTCTATCCGCGCTAGTGACTTGTCTGTGAGGTGCTTTGATACTATAAACCTGAAAAATATAAGAAACTTTGAATAAGATCTCAGTAGACCAAGATATCCATTAAAAAAGAATGACCACCCAATACACCTATTTAATCTTTACTATCAAAATAAAATTCATTTTGTGATGAGGCTGATTAAAATATGATTATTAAATGGCGCTTTTTACTGTTCACAACAGACTACAATTTTGAAAATATGTGCTTAATTTATTCTGTTTTTTTTTGCAACTAAGCTACACATATAATGTAGCTTCTTTCCTGCATTATCCCCGAAGGGGTCATGCAGGCAAGCTACTTTCAAAATAACATACAATGTTAGCAGGTTATAGTATTGGAAGTTGTTTTCAATTCAGTTTTCAGAGAAACTTTTGCTAATAAAAAAAGTTAAAGTGCCTAGTACGCTTCAGACTGAAATGAAGTAATATTGTACGTGAGGTTATCATAAAACAAAACAGAAAACAATTATAAATGTGAGCAGCTGACCTTAGTGCCTGGTGAGATTCATTGAAGGCATTCATGAGATACGGCCGGTCATACGAGAAGTCCACTTCATAAAATGAAATCACCGCCATTTGTGCCAACTGCAATGAAATACATCGAAAAATAAAAATCAAAAGAAATTAAATCGGATGTAACACCCTTAGTAAATAACATTATTGAAGGAAAGATCTTGAGAAGCAGAACTATATAACTTCATAATTTGAAGAGCTGAAGCAGCTCATGGATATCGCTTCCTACAGTTAAAGATGACGGTTATCAAATATTTAATTTTCCTTATTATTTTTTATTATATTTCTAAGAAAATCAGTGATTGTATGCCTGAAAGAGTGCAAATTTGAATGGATAAACAGGAAGATGGAGATTTTCTGTCTTGGCCAGGATGAAGAAGTAGGTATAGTTCTCAGTACCTGGAACTTGCTCCAAAACTTGTCGGCAGCGTGAAGTTCCTCCGGTGAGAACTGCCCATTCCTGTACAGCACTCCAAGCTTTATCACCACCTTGATGATGTTCTTCACCAACTTCTCTGCCTCTTTCTTGTTCCCCGACTGAAAGATAAATCAGAAAATAAGCACAAAGTTTTCTTAGATTGATTTGCTTCAATAACAAAACTCCTTTGTTTTAATTCACATGAGTTTATTTTTGTACACGACCAGTTTCGGGAGAAGCAGTACCTCCCATCATCTGTGTTAGTTTCTATTTACACCTGAAGATGGGAGGTACTGCTTCTCCCGAAACTGGTCGTGTACAAAAATAAACTCATGTGAATTAAAACAAAGCAATTTTTATTTTAATCTATTAAAATGAACTTTCACGAAGTTACTGCTGAAAATCTAGATAATATAACAAAACTCCTACTATATTTTGACAGCTAAGACGCACTAACGGCTCGTTATACATGATGGTTTGACTCTGACCAATATCTTCATATGGCCCATTATCCAGTTTTTCAGACTTTAGGTAGCCTGTAACACCTGGTTGTGATTAGTTGACTAAAAGGGACACCAGAGGAAAAAGATCCAATTGAATTCAAGAATGCAATTTATCACCAATTTCTGCCTGGTCTGAAACGGGTATTAACATTATCATTGAAGACATTGGCTTTGTTACCAAAAAAACATTAAGAATAATGAGTTCATCCTCAATTGTCAGATAGAAAGGGTGTTTCCTGAAGACGTTGGTTACATCACTAACAAAACATTGATATTATAATCATCATCCTCATTCATTGTGCAGAGATGGTGCCTCTTGAAGACGTTGGTTACGTCGCCAATGAAATATCAAGAATAATGAGCTTATCCTCAATGGTCACATAGAAAGGGTGCTTCCTGAAGATGTTGATTACCTCACTAACAAAAAATCAATATTATAATTATCATCCTCTTCATTGTGCAGAAATGGTCCCACCTGAAGACGTTGGTTTATGTCGTCAACGAAACATCAAGAATTATGAGTTCATTCTCCATCGTTATGCAGAAAGGGTGCTTCCTTAAGATGTTGGCTTTGTCGTCAAGAATAATGAGTCCATCCAACGTTTTTCGTTCACGGTAATAAAACATTCAGAATAATTTCAGTTCCCCCATAATAGTTTGTCTAATATCCGAGCAGTACTAACTTACTTACTGCTAGCCTTCTTCTCTCCACTGCTGGATATAGGCCTCTTCAAAACTATTCAACATTTGTCTGTCTCGAGCAACACAATACCACTGTTTTCCCATCAGCTGGACAATATCGTCAACCCATGATATGCATATCATATAAACATATCCGAACACTATAATGAATTAATCTTGAAAGTGAATTATAATCTGTAACGGTGCTATTCATAGACATTTAAGTCATCCGTTGAGCCCCCGCTTTGACAAACTAATGATGCCTGGGCTGAAAGTCTCATCACCACGGTTAATCTTACCTACTGAATATCAGTAATATTCGTATGAAGACCTGTCAATCCAAGATGGCCGCAAGTGAACAGCTGATTAGTCTTCATACAAATATGACCGAAATTCGGTAGGTAAGAATGACAGTGGGAATGAGACTTTCAGCCCAGGCATCATTAGTTCGTCAAAGCGTGGGCTCAACGGACGACTAAAATGTCTAAGAAAAGCACTGCAAGTCTCTCACGTGTATCTTGGCTAGCTTGTAGAGGTTGTCGAGCAGGGAGGAGGCGTTGTCATCGATGAAGACGCGCGCCATGCTCTTGCTGCTCATGCGGGAGAGGATCTTCTTCTGCGCACGCAGGCTGATGTCCCGCGCCTTGAACACATTCTCCGTCATGACTGCAAACCAACCAAACTCACATTAGTCTATCTACATAACAATTATAACAATGTACGTTGGTATTTTAAACAATTTATGAAATGCTTCAGCGGAAACTTTGTAGAACTCCTTTTAAACAAAAAATTATAAGGGAAGAAAACACTGTTTGCTTCTACTGATATTCAGTACATCTATTAGTAGAATATCCATCTATTTGATTCCACTGATACACCAGTAGAATTAAAAACAGTTTTTTATTTATTTAAAAGGATAGAAATCCTTTAAAAGAGAGAAAGGTGCAACGTAATTCGATGTTTGAAATAAATGAGCACATGTACACTTGAATGATTAGGTTTTCATAACCGAGATAACTCAAATGAATTGTCTTAATTAATTAATAATTATTAAAAAGTGTAAATAAGCTACAATCTAATAATTTCATAGGAAGGCATGTCTTGGAAAAACTACTTTTGGGTAAAATTGGGTTTTACTGAAACTCATGAAAATGAGCTATAATAAGGAAATAATTATTATTGCATCTGAGAAGGCAATGCAGGATTTGTTGGACTTTTAAATAATTTATAATCTAAATTGCAAAGATATATGGGTATTTAAGACCCATATTTGATGCATTCCCACAAGCAGGCACGTGTAAGTTCACGCTTACACATACCGCATGTGTAGATAACTATATGGAAATGATTTTCTGCGTTTCCATACATTAACTTCATTTTCAAAAGGTTTCCGCCATTGATTAGATACGACTCAAATATTAATTTCCAATGTTTTGTAAAAGTTAGCCCCAATGTTTAAAAAAACCTTCATTATAACAATGTTTTTTTTAAATTAACTACGGAAATAAACTAAATAGTGATCATTTTTGAATACAGTCTATTTACGGAAATACGTTGTACGTAAGGCAACACTGAAATTTAATATGGCGGCAGACTTATAACAAACAGTGTGTCTTCGTAATACCTGATGAAATATGTGAGTTAGTAAATCAGAAGATGTGCTGAAATTGTGTCAAGAAACTAGAAACCAAGCGTAATGAACAAATGTACAAAAGAGAGGGCATACCTTCGCTCAATGGGTTACTTCCTGCGATAGAGAAAGACGGAGCGATGAGATTTTATGTATGGGAAAAAATTAGAAAGATGCGGAGTGTGGGAAACGTTAGAAGAATAAATAAAGTAGCTATGGTTGAACAATTATGCATTGTTTTATGGTTTTACGTAAGGTATTATGGGTACAGAAGATTGCAGACGTTACGGTCTGTAAAAAGTATATTGTGCTCGTATGAGAAGCAATCTATGAGCAGGTAGAATCTTCGCAATCGGATTTCAAAAACAAAAATCAAAAGAAGAAAACATGGATCTTTAAATAGATAAACGACTCGCCTACTAGGTGCCTGTGGTATGAGGACTATAACCGTCTCTAATCTAATCTAATCTAAGTTGCAAAGATGGATTCACATTGTATGCATTTTCACAAGCAGGCACGTATAATTTCGCGCTTAAACATGCCGCATGTGGACTTACAATAAAAACCCAAATCTCAAATGAACATATCTACACCCTGCAACTCTTGCCGACCTTCCCTGAAACAGGGGTGACATTGGCAATGTGAACCATTTTCTACAGCATGGGTGGTCAGCCGCATACCAACCTTAATCTATAAGTCAAGGAACATACAAATTACATTTTTTAAATCAATAAATAAGAATATGTATGCACATCAAAACTAAAACTAAATTCGGACCCTAGTCCTAATCGCCAACATTACAAATCAACCGCCATTTCTTTCTGTGCTTACATACTTCTTTCATTTTATCCAGAGTCATGATCTTCATACAAGCTCTCCTTTTATTATGACTCTGGATATTCTCTCATACCTTCTATCATAATAGTATAAGGACCATAATAGTATAAGGATACCTTCTATCATAATAGTATAAGGACTATTATGATAGTTAAGGTATCGGTTCATTCTTTCCCCGAAATGTAATGTTTCAGAGGCAGCGCACGTAGTGGTGACGTCATTTGCTGTAAATGTGTTTCCTGAGCTGTAACGAGGAGAAATGCTGTTATCCCTCTCCCTCCTGAGCTATAATGTGGGATATGCTGTTAGCCCTCTCCCTCCTGCACATGTAATGGCCTCTGCTCTCAGGGTTTATGATTGTCGTGTGTAAGGTGTGATGGCGCCATTCACAAAATGGGAAACTACTATGTTTCTGTGCACGTTGGCATCATTGGGAAATTGAGTTGATGTGAACAAATATTATATAAGAAGACTACAGAGGAAAAACAAGGGATGTCAGCAAAAATAAGAAGATAATCTACTAACTCTATCGAGTGGCATCTGTGTGTAATCAAAGCTCTGCAAAATTTGTAATGCAACAACAGTCGCTATCACAGTTTATGGCGGTATTTCCGTATCTTTGCGACAGGCAATAACCATGAGAAATGCAGACTTTCAAATGTATAATTTTGATTTACTCAAAATGTTCTTTAACTGACGCTCTTTGTTCTTTCCTTGTAGTCTTCCCGATGCGAAAATGAACTGGAATCCTCGGACATACGAGGAAATTTCACAATTGTAGAGGTGATAATATTATTAATAATAATAATAGGATGATTTATTTGGTGAGCGCTATTTTTGTGTGTGAATCATGCCTCAAGGGCCCTCTACGAGCTTGGTAGTGGCTGTAGAAAGCGCCAATTATCACTCAAGCAAGACCCAAATGCTGTAAGCCTGAATGGACCTTTGGTGACCGGTATTAGAACTTGTAAACTCAGCGAGGAGCAAATTTTAAAATATAAGTGGTATATTTTTAGTGCTTTCCGAAATTGAATCCACCACCTTCTATTTACGAGCCCGAAGCGCTAACCACTAGACTACGGACCGGTCAATCCTATTAGACAATTATTAAGTTCTTTTTATCATATTCCCTTGAAACGGTATGTCATAAAAAAAAAACCTCAACATTTGTACGTCTTTTTAATGCCCATTAAAGAATTATTACTTTTGATTAAGATAAACGAGTCATGGATCATGAAAAACAATAATGGAAAACTTTTTTTTAATGGATGGGAGACAGGCACAGAGCTTTTAGTTAAGCTGGTCCATCTTGATAGAACAGTCTGCCTCTGAAGTTGAGAACAGAGACCAATGTTGGCAGTTTCAGATTTGTTTAATGGAAGCTTCTACAGAAACAAGCGCCCTTGGGGAAGCTAGTGCCACCAAACGGCGCTATTTAAAATCGGGAAATTTAATATTTTGATTCATACACCTTTTTATTCGCTTTGGCGATGTCATTCTACCCAAATTCAGATGACTTTCTGACAGTTCTAAAGAGACTTTCTAACATACATCACATCATTACATACTTTATTAGATTTCTAACAAAAAATTAAACTACATCCACGTTATTCATAAAAAAGTTTTAATTTTTAAACCAGTATAAAATCGGTTTTCCCTTACTTATAACTTTATAAGCTGGTTTCACTCTCGTTTTGAGTTCAACCAATCTAATAAAAAAGGAGATAAGGGGTGCTTTTTCATATAAAAAATATTGTGGATCGCAACTGAAATTTTATAAATTACCTAGCCACTACAAAAAATGACCTTTTTTGCTCGGTAGGGGTCGTAGGCAGCAAAGTACTTTTTTTGTCGGTTTCGTGTTGAGGGTATTTTTTTGTGTGCTCATCAAAACGAAGGTTTTCTGGGAGACGCCGCCGTAATAAAGTGAATGGCATGCCTTGCGACCTTGGGCCTGATGATCGATACATTCATGATGTGGGGTTGAACCATGTACGGTGCCACGTGAGCGGTCTACGATATTCGGCGCCCTTAGCAAAACACAATCTTAAAGCCACTTTCTTCACGTTAAATTTTAATTATAAAAAAAAGATTATGATTTACAAAGACTAAATAAAATAGATACATAAAACTTTTAGTGAAATTGATGTCGGTTGAATGCCTAAAATGTTTTTGTTGATGTGTCTTAGATTGACAATAATTTTGACATTTTGGCGTTGTTTTCCGTGAAACCCCCACTTCAACTGAAGTGGATGGCGTAAAGCCGGTCCCTTTACCTGTAAAAATAAATAGGTTCCACTTGCCACATGAGATCCCTTCGGGGATACCGCTGCAGAAAGGATCACTATATGTGAAGCTTGGTAGCGTTTTTTTTTTATCATTATTGTGCGATAAATTATGATGCTACTTTCATTGACCTATAGGTTGATATGCGGCTGACCACCCATGCTGTAGAAAATGTTTCACTTTGCCAATGTCACCGCTGTTTCAGGGAAGGTCGGCAGGAGATGCAGCGTGTATGTCCATTTGAGATTTAGTTTTTATGTTGTAGGTTCACATGTGGCATGCGCAAGCGCGAACTTGTACGTGTCTGCTTGTGAGAATGCATGTAATGTGAATCCCCAATGTTACATATCTTTGCAACTTAGATTAGATTAGATCTGACGGATTGAGCTTATTTTTAGCAAAGAAGAATAACAGAAGTAATCAGTCTTGCCGAAGTAATAGAGGTTAAAACAGCGCCCTGAGCAATTGCTCATTCCACCTTAGACTTAAACGTCTCTGTTACGCGCTAACTTGAAGGCAGGGACGCCGCAGTGGACACAGTAGCGTGCATGGAAGTATTTACTGCCTAACTCAGTACGGTCGTACAGGTGGCACTCCTAAATAATAAAGCTTATCGATCCACGCCACTGGAAGGGTTCACCCAGTCTTCGGCGTGTGTATAATCAATACAGGTAAATAATCAAATGTTATCGTGAATAGCGAAACAAGTGGTGCGCCTCATGAAATATTAAGGTATCGGAAAGGTGAAAACTCACTAGGACAGAACAGGGTAAAGAAAACAACATTCTTCCAGTTCAAATAAATTCTGAATCTGCTGTTAAAACATTTCGTCAAACAGTAAGCGTTTTTAACGTGCGTCAAGGTGTCAGTGCCGTAACGTCGCGTACTTCGTATTTGAACGACTTCGACGCTATATAGTCGTCGTCACTGGATACGACGTCCGGCGACTCGGATGAAGATGAGTTGTTGCTGCTTTATGCAAAATCCTGTCTTTGTGGAAACATTTTCATAAGCACTGTCCGTTGTATACAAGCACTGGTATTTTTTTAACACATTCAATCAATTTTAAAGGCCCAATTTTTACTTTTTACATAAAACAACGACCGGCGTCAAAAGACAAATTTGTAACAAAATACAACGCGACGTCAGGACGCAGCGACATCGCGTATCTACTGGTAGCGCGTTTGCACTGTTTGACGGGACGTTCGTTCAGTACAACACAACACAGCGCTATTGCACGATGCTAGGCTGGGACGTTTTAGCGCCCTGACGTGCGCTAAAAACGCTTTCCATTTGACGAAGTCTTAAAGGCTGCACCCATGCTGTAAAGTGACTTTCTTTTGCCAATACCATCCCTCATTTCAGGGAAATTGGCAAGAGTTGCAGAGGGGTACAATTTTATTTTATTTATTTATTTCAGAAAACTACAGCTTTATGAATGTCAATATATAGTGTTCATTAAAATTAGTGTTAGCCAAAGTTGTTTTCTTCAAATTTAAATAGTTTAAAGCAGTGGTTCCCAAACTATGGTACGCGTACCACCAGTGGTACGCGACGCTTCTCAAGGTGGTACGCAAGCAGCCATGGCCATAGGAAATACATAGTAAATAATAAGATAAAACGTTTTTCAATTTCGCGCTTCAAGTTAAGTACAACTGAGCCAAATATTTCCTCTTTTGTTTCGAACATGCAGCACCATTTTTCAGACTAAGACAGGCCTGTCCCGCCACGATTACAAAAATACTAAATCTGGCCCTCCACAATATTATGTTGGACACCCCTGCACTAAGAGATTTGTATTTTTCACTATAATAAATAAATAAGCATAATGTTTTCATTAACAGTTGCAGTTTTTATTACTTTACCATTTGAATGATTTTTTAACTGTTGTTGTTTAACTGGTCCGGTCGATAGCTCAGTTGGTAGGGTGCTTGCATTCTACCCCGTGAGCTCGGGTTCGAATCCCACCGAGGAGGGTGTCAGAAATGATTTCCTATTTCGGTGTTTATTTCAAACCCCATAATAAAAATACCGCAAGGTTTACTCAGCCTTCACAAGAAATGAGTACCAGCCCCCTCGGGAGCTGGGAAACCCCCACTTCAACTGAAGTGGTTGGCGCAAGGCCGGCCCCCTTACCTGTAAAAATAAATAGGTTCAACTCGCCACATGCGACCCCTTCGGGGATAACGCGGCAAGAAGTTACGCTATATGTGTAGCTTAGTTGCGTTTTATTTTTTTTTGCGTTTTTGCGTTGCACTTCAGTGGTACGCCACTGATTTATAATTTCATTAGTGGTACGCGAAATTAAAAGTTTGGGAACCACTGGTTTAAAGGTATTCTTGTAGTGTGATCAGTATGTTGAGCAGGTATAAGGGTATAACAATTTTGATAGCACTAGAGGTTTTCTCACAAATACATACACATACTTCGACCTGCACTGTCGAGAGTCTGTGTCGCTCCATTATTTTTCCATTCTACAAATTGTGTACGCATGCAAACAATAAACCTTTCGTGAACGCTTTTCATTTTATCTGTCTCCCTCGCATCTATCTGCATGTATGCTAGGCCGCCGAAATCAGATCCTAAAGATTTCTTCAATCCTCATTCGAGGCTTAGATTTTATTTTGTAAGTACACATGCAGCATGCATAACGGCAAACTTCACATTCTTGCTAGTGTATATATTTTTAATATTGAATGCGAAAATATATTTACAATTTAGTTTTAGATACAAGATAGTAGGAAGGCCAGCATTGACTCTGACATGTACCTCTGGGTAATTTATACTTAGAAACGACAATATTGTTTTTTACACGGGCATACTTTTACAGGAAAACATGTATTTATTTTTCTTGTTTACCTGTTTTTCCGATAAAATAACAATGTAAGGAAAATGTCAGGTTGTTGAACATGCATTTGATGGAAAGAAGAGCCAGTAAACAACGTATCGAATAGCAAGGAAAATTCAAGTAATCGAAAAGCCGATAGCAGTCTCCAAGTATACAACTTTGCGTTAAAACTCAAATATAGCGTTCACCTAAAAAATATACAAACTAAAATAGAGCTTTAAGTGAGGGTTTTAGTTTGTAATTTTTTTTGGTAAAACGTTAAGGGTAAGTTTACGTGTAATGCTTCATACTTGGGTTCAAGACGAGTATAAAGTTACCTATTTTCAATGTTAAAAGGAAGGATACTTCATAATATTATGTAGAAGCATCATCATAGTCAAGAAAGAAGGTTGGAGAAGTGATTGAATATCGGAAGACTGTAATAAATAAAGGAACGAAGCAACGAGGAACAAACAAGATTGAGAAAATGAAAGGTAGAAGGAAAGATGAAATTCTTGCATGTTGAAATAATGTGCATTTTTTAGAAAATATTTTTAATAATAGAGTCGGCACAAATGGCAAAGAGCCAACAAGTCTGACGTTGTCCAGCCGGGTTGCTCTAGAAAATATTTTTTTATAAAACATTATTGACTAATTAGTAGGGACTGGAAAAAAGTGGTGTTATTTTTTGCAAAATTCGCGTTATTTTTTTGGGAAATTCGCGTTATTTTTGATCAAAAATAGGGAAATTCGCGTTATTTTTCATGTTAAACAGGGTGATTCGGTGTCATTTTTAGGGTTGATTTGATCGAAATAAAGGTTTATGTAATTGCAAAACTATGGATATTACTAATATTTACAATTTATTATATAAACAACAATATGTACCTTCAAAAACAATGAATAAACAACATCTGAATCAATACGAGTTACAACTTACAAAAAACATTGATTGAAAAAAGTATTAATATTTGAATGACACTCCGAATACCCTGCAATATCCTTTTAAAATATTTAATTTTTGTGCATTTAGTCTCTAGATGAGGGTTATCTAATTTTTTCGAGGGATGTTGGCTTTTATGAAAGCCTCAAGTTGTGCTCTTGGCTAATCCAGCAGCAGCTTCACTCCTTGATGTATTTTCCTTCATTGATGTCCCGATTCAAGTGTGTTTGGATGTCCAGGACAGTTCTGCTTATCATTTATTTAAAAAAAAAAATAGATTTGTGAATAGGAATGCAATTCACCAACCTACTCTGCCTGGCCAGAAACAGGTATTAATATCATTAATGAAAAATTCATTACGAGTATTGATTATTTTAATTAATTATTAATTTATAATAACCTTATTACATTTGTTGAACCAGGGTCAAATGACACAAGCGGGGATCGAACCCCGCGTCTAGCGTTCTAGCGTGTTTCAACGTTGAAAGATCAGCCCACTTGGCCCCCTCGGCTATAACACTGACCATTTTTTCTGTGCTTTGCACCTTGCAAAGGGTTTTCACAGGAATCTTTTCTTTCCCACAAAATAGTAGCGTTGCAGAAGCGACACATAACAACTTTTTCGCAAAATTTCTGCCAAAAGTACGAAAATTCGCGATATTTGCGTAAAACCTCAAATTTCGCGTTATTCGCGTAAAAACATCAAAATTCGCGAATTAATTCGTTTTATCGCGATCGCGAAATTTTCCAGTCCCTACTAATTAGGACTCAGATATTTAGGCCTGTGACGTTGGTCCGCCGAGAAAAGTTATTTATGCCACTGCCTAGTAATGATAGTCTTTGTAACACGAGTGCTAGTTTGTGCACAATAGAAAGCACGAGTGTTACAAAGGCTAATTACGTGCAGTGGCATACAATACTTTTTCTACGACCCTGAAAGAAGTAACAAAATAGTGAATAATAGTCATGGTAATGTACTCGTCCATTTGAAGTAATTAAAACCTTATCTTTGTCAAAACGTGTGATTTATCATTCCCTTCGATTATCTAATCTAACCTAAGTTGTAAAGATACATTATATTTTGGTTTCATATTGAATTCATACACACAAGCCGACACATATAAGGTCGCGCTTTTACATCCTGCATATAAGCTTAAACATTCAAACCCAAAACTCAAATAAACATATGCCCTGCAGTTGTATTGGCAGGTGAACCAAGTTTGTACAGCATAGGTGATCAAACTCATACCCACCTATTAACCAAGTAACTTTTTGAGTTTTTTTATTTTTTGCGGTGAAAATTTTTCTATTGTTTTCCTTTCAAGCCTTTTATTTTCCTTTGAAAAAAGGAAAGCTTTATTTGGAGCATTCCGATAAATTTTAGCACTATTAACAATTTTTATTTGACTCTACACATAAAATATATTTATTTTCATCTGAACAGGGCTGGAAGTCTCATCACCACGGTAATTCCTACCTACCGAATATCAGTAATATTGTATGAAGCCTAATCAGCTGATCGCTTGCGGCCATCTTGGATTGACAGGTCTTCATACCAGAGGCGGCTCGTCAATAAAACTTTTGGCAGTTCATAATTTCTGCAATTATAGTTTTTCTTTTATTTTCCAATTTGATTTGAATGGAAATTGTAAGAAATACGTACATATATAATGTTTTATTAAGCTATACATGAGTACATACCTACACCCGTTATTTTGCATAACGAATATATGTATTTAAGCGCGTACTTACAGTTATTTAAAATGGAAATCCATCCGCACAACAGCACAAAATTTAACAAAATAAATTGTTCCAGATAGGTATAATTAATCTGTTCTCATGCACTTTATCATTGAAATTTTTGATTGATTCTCTATAACCAACATCAAGCCATTGTGGAAGATCTGTTTGGCCTCATTAATTTAAAGGCATTACATGCTCAATGTGAGTTTACGAAAGTGCATGATGTTTAACTTCCTCAGTAAGGTGAGCGAGATCCATGACACATCTTCGCTCCACGATTTTTCACCACAAATTATACGACACGGAAAGAAAAAAACCATTCACAACCACACAGCCATGATGCTTAAATACCCTATTCACTGTTTTAGATTTAGCTTTACATTGTTAAACAATTTTTGTTTGAAAGAACAACAATTTTTTTTTCATTAAGTCCACGTCTGCTTTATTATTTAAATTCATAGTCAGAAAATTAATTAACAACAATCTTGTAATGAATTTACGATGATTTTTAAAAGAATGTAAAAAATATTCCCGCAAAATCAAAGGCCAACCGATGACTGTATATCTCTACGTCAACTAACAACTGAACGGATGTGAATCATCCAGAGTCCAGTTTGGCAATTATTATTTATAATCAACATTGTAATAACCAATGTTTTCTTTAAAATGCTAAGGAGAGTAAGACCTCCGCACACTAGACGACAGGCTGCGGCCGACAGTTTTAATATATTTTGTTCAAAGCTCCGCACACTTGTCGCCGAGTCGCGCCGATCGCCGATTCGCGCCGACAAGTCGCTGTCGCCTGTCGTCTAGTGTGCGGAGGGTCTAACTTATGATGGTTTCATTGTTCATTGTTCATATAATGTCAACACACGTCGACTATTTCATAATATTTGGGTGTTGCACGTAGCAAGGCGTTTGCCATCTTTGTCTACCGCGTTACAGAAGCTATGATTGATCTGCTATCTCTCTCACAGCCACGGATTCGACAGTTTTTCATAATATGTATGGAAGTTTTTCAAGATCTCTGTGCATTGAGCGATATGCCCCGAGAAGTATAATAATTATACTATAATATTATGTATGACAGCGGTCCTTTGCGCTTATCAGGCGCTTCGTATAATTATATTAGTGATTTTTTACTTCAGCGATCTTTTAACACATCTTCCACACGATATATTTTTATTAAAAGTGTATACATTTTTTTGCTAAAATTATTACAAAATCTAGGCAGCTCACTGCACGGATGCACGTTAATAGAAACCGCCTCTGCTTCATACCCCCATAAAAGGTTGACATTTGAAATTAAAAAATGGTTCCAATTCTGACAATGCGCATGCGCACATTTTCATTTCAACACGGTTATCCGTTGCGTAATGTAACATTACGCAACGGGTGTAGAAATGTATGTCATTGTGATTGCATTAGCCGTTTTGTAATTAGTAAATTACCAAATGGGAGTAGAAAATAATTATTATTAACACTGTGCAGACTTTATTAAATTACTTGATATCTTAATATAGTAGCTAGGTACAAGTTAGATCTAAGTTGCAAACAAACATATTTCTAAAAAAAATCTCTGGTGACGCATGAATAGCGTCATCTATTTTTTATTTTAATTAATAGTCTAAGAAGCGAATTTCATGTTGGACTTTCACAATCTGAAAAAAGTGCGGATAAAAATCGCAAGATGTCGGTATGAACTTTTTTGACATCCAACGTGAAATCTCAAGATTTGAAGACTTCCTTTTCCGTCGTTGTTCGCAGTAGACACGTTTTTATATGTCTCGCGACCGATTTGAAATTTACCGTTAAAAATTCTGTGAGTGAGTGTGTTTGTTTTTACATATAACTTGCAAGTGTGGCAGTTCGTGAACAAAGCTCATCTCGATAGGATCCTGAGAAACGAGCATCATCTTGGACCAGAGCATAATTTGAGGTGAGTGTGGTCCTTTTGATTTTCGCTTCTTTGGTACGGGAAGTCGTCCAAAATAGAAAGCCACCTACTGAAGGTCGGTTTGTTCGAGGGAGAAAATATCTAGGCAGTAGTTCTAGAATTTTCATATCCCTCATTTGGAGAATACGTTACAGTTTCTCCACTTTGCTTTTTTGTATTTTATATACATACCCCCTGAGGGGCAAAACTTACAACTTGCCTCCCCATTGGTCCTTCGAACCGGATCGAAACCAGAATGGTTGACATGAAACGGATATTCAAGGATACTGTGTCGATAGTTAATTGTTAAGAACATAATATGATATGCCTTTGTATTAGAATCTATATTCTAGCATGACTTATATTCTGTACAAAAATTAACGAGTGTCATATATTCTACTGTATGTAGGTAGTTATTTTTTTAATAAGTGTTGAATACACAGTAGGTACATATATTTGTTGGTGCGAAATTTATAGTTTTAATGATACCTATCCATTAGAGATTAGGTATTCATACAGCTGAGCATTGTCTACAGGTACCTACCTACCTTTGTTTATATTTTTATATAAATGTCATTACAAGTTTGTTATTGTTTTTTTTCCATTAGTAAATAAACTGTCTGGAGAAAGTAAATATTGTGATACATACTGACATAAAATAAATTCAACTTTGAGTCAAATCGATTTCTTCTTTCAGAACTGAAAGTAGGTTTTTTCGATTTTGTTACCGTTTCTTCATTTTTTATTGTTTATTTTAAATAGTAAACATGGCGGATGCTTTAACAAGAACTTTGGTTATATTGAAAGAGAAACAAAAGGTTTATTTTGAAAGAATAAATAATTTATATAAACTAGGAAAAAATGTTTCTAATTTTGCATCCAGAGAGAATAGTAATTTTTTATCGGCTTCCAAGGAAGCAGGAAGCTGGGTTAAAAAGTACGAAGATTTGATAGATCAAATAAATGCACTTTCTTTAGAGATAGACCCAGAGGCAAAGGTAAATTATCAATCACTTATGGCCTTTGAAGAACTTTATAGTAAAATAATGGATGTTAGGGAAAGAATTTTAAAAACCGAAACACCACATGTATCGACTCAAAGTGGGCCTAGATATGAGGTAAAATTACCACCCATACAAATTCCTTTGTTTGATGGGAATCCAAAAAATTGGTCACGATTTTTTGAATCCTTTAAGGCAAATGTCCATCTAAATACAGGGTTGTCAGACGCCCAAAGAGTGCAATATTTAACAGGCAACTTGACGGGAAAGGCAGCGAGCATATTTTCGGGAATTGTACCGTCAGCGGAAACCTATAACGTGGTCTGGGACAGTCTTGTTAAAAAATATCAGGATAAACGTGCGCTAGGAACATATTACATAAATAATATCCTTGATTTAAAGAAGGCCGATCACACGGCTGCCGGTCTTGATGCCTTTATTGAGAAGTATGCCGCTTCCATTGCAGCATTAAAACAATTAGGTATTACAGATGTGGGAGATTTTCTTTTATTTAATTGCGCGTTGCGTAAATTGAATTCGTCTACAGTTATGGCCTTCGAGCTTTCGCTGAAAGACATCGAAATACCTTCTTGTCAGAATCTTATCAGTTTTGTTCAACAACAGGTCAAAATTTTGGAAAGATCGCACGTAAATGAATCGAAGTCGGTTTCCGAAGCTTGCCATTCGAATACACGCGTGAGGAATAATACGACAAAATCTGTGAGTGGTCGTGCGTTCCTCGCAAGTGGTAGAGTGTCTACTGGGGACACTCTCTTTTGCGTTTTGTGTAAACGAAACGACCATAATAAATTACATAAATGTGTGAAATTTAAGAGCTATTCTCCTAAGGAAAGGTATGAATTTATTAAATCAAAACGGGGTTGCGTTCGTTGTTTGAGTGTTACCCACTGGTCTCATTGTACTGAGACAGGAACTTGTCAAATTTGTAATAAGGGACATCACACCCTTCTGCATTTTGACGACAATGAGAATAAGGCCAGACGAGTAGTCAAGAATGCTGAGCAGGGACATCAGCTGTCGCATTCAGGTGATGATATGCAAGGGTCGGGTGTACCCTCGGTTTCTTTAAGTGCAAATGCTCGGGTGAATGCGAGCACGGTGCTGTTGGCTACGGCACAGGTTTTTGCCTGGTCAAATTGCAAGAAAAATAAGATGATAGTTAGATGTCTTGTTGATAATGGTTCTCAAAACCATTTGATAACATTAGAATGTTGTAGAAATATGAATTTACATATTGTTCCTTTAAATAATTCAGTAATTAGAGGAATCGGTCTTTCTGCACGACCGATACATGGATGTGTCAATTTTGAAATACAATCGAGGTACAATCCTCAAAATACTTACAAGGTTAACGCGTTAGTGGTGGATCAGATCACGGATCAGTTACCTTCTAGGTACATTGATAACAGTGATATGACTTATTTAAAGGACATTTCAATGGCTGATTTATCCTGGAATGTCCCTGGAGTTGTGGACATTGTGTTGGGTGCACAACTATTCCCTTTCATTTATTTGGGAAAAATGATAGAGTCAAAGTCGAAAGCGCCACCTGCATTATTGACGTCCTTTGGCTATGTATTGATGGGAGATTGTCCAAAGAGTGTTTCAGCTGCAGACAGTTGTCACGAATCTTTTTCTGCATTGGCTGTAAAAGATGCGGATTTATTATTACACAAGTTCTGGGAGTTGGAAGAAATCCCAGTGAAAAAGTTCTTAAGTCCAGATGAGACGGCGTGCGAAAACTCCTTTGTATCTTCTGTGACTAAAGACGAGGTAGGTCGTTACTCTGTTGCTCTACCCTTTTGTGCTGATCCTGAAAATTTGGGCAACTCACGAAATACTGCATATCGGCGTTTCTTGTTATTAGAAAGAAAGTTTAAGCAGTTACCGAGTCTGCAGGAGAATTATAATTCGGTAATAAATGACTATATTCAAAAGGGATATCTCTCTGAAGTGGCAGAGTCAGATATTGGTGAACATGGATATTATATTCCTCACCACGCTGTAGTGCGTCAAGACAAACCTATGCCTCGCATTGTTTTAGATGCTAGTGCGAAAACGCATACTGGGTTGTCACTCAATGATGTACTACATTCTGGGCCAAATTTACAGGCTGATTTGTTTCTCCTTTTATTAGATTTTAGGCTGTTTCCTGTCGCGATGACAGCAGATGTACAGCAGATGTATTTGCAGGTTGGTGTATTTGTTGACCACCGCAGATATTTGAGAATATTATTTCGTTTTTCTGAAAAGGAGAAAGTTCGAACCTTTCAATTTAATAGGGTTCCATTTGGATTAAAGTGTAGTCCTTTCTTGGCCATGCGATCGGTGCGTCAGTTAGCATCGGACATGGCTGAACATTTTCCGGAAGCCGCCAAAGTAGCTGGAGCTAGGTTTTATATGGATGACCTGGTTCAGTCTGTGGCAGATGAGGCTTCGGCTGTTTCTCTGGCAAAAGATCTCGTAGCTTTGTTCAAGTATGGTGGCATGGATCTGGTAAAATGGTCAAGCAATTCATCTTATCTATTAGATAGTCTTCCTAACTCACATAGAGGTTCCATAAAATTTGATGATGATAAAGGCGTAACTCTAAAAGTATTAGGGTTGTCTTGGGATCCAGTTAAGGATAATTTCTTCTTTACTTCGAATGACTCTCAACAAAAATGCACGAAGCGATCTATTTTGTCAGTTGTAGCTCGTTTGTTCGATGTTTTGGGCTTAGTCGCACCAGTTATACTGGCTGCAAAGCTTCTCATCAAAGAGCTATGGCGTGCCAATATCGGTTGGGATGACTCTCCGCCTGATGCTATAATTCGACGTTTTTCGAGTATAACACAAGAACTTCCGTTGCTCGCTACTTTAAAAATTCCTAGGCACATCGGTGTGACTAGCTCAACCAAAGTATTATTAGTAGGTTTGTGTGATGCTAGTCTGAATGGTTACGGTTGTGTCATATATGTACATACAACTGACATGGATGGAAATATTTCTGTCAGGTTGTTGTGCTCAAAATCTAAGGTATCTCCCACCAAGATTACGACATTAGCACGTTTAGAGTTGTGCGCTGCTGTTTTATTGTCAAAGATGTTAAAACTTGTGACCGAGATGTATCGTGATCGGATTCATATAACTGATGTATATGCTTTTTCTGATTCAACGATTGCGTTGGCTTGGATTTGCTCTTCTCCACATCGTTGGTCAATTTTTGTAGGAAATAGAGTCGCTCAGTGTCAGGAGAATTTACCCCCTCAGAACTTTTATCACATCTCAGGGGACGAGAACCCAAGCGACTGTGTTTCACGTGGTATGTTACCATCTCAATTAATTTCTCATAGTTTATGGTGGAATGGTCCACTGTGGCTTCAACGCCCTTCGGATGAATGGCCGATTCAAAGATTCTCCTCGTCCGATGCGTTAGAAATTCCTGAACAGGCAACTGTACTGACAGCCATTGTAGTACATGTCGACTCTATGATTTTATATGACTTAGCACAACGAACTTCTTCGTGGAATAAATTAATTCGAATTACAGTTTACATTCTTCGCTTTATAAATAAATTTAAATCACTGTTGCATTTTATTGAATGCATGTCCCATGCTGAAGTTAAGTTAGTACAGACAATACAAACTGTTCATTTCTCGGACGACATTAAGTTGATAAAAGATAACAAGTTACCATCGAAAAAACTGCGTAATTTATCGGTTTTTCTGGATCAGGAAGGTACGTTACGAGTTGGAGGTCGGCTTTCACGGTCTGATTTACCCTTTGAAGCTAGACACCCAGCTTTACTTCCGAAACATGACTCAGTGGTGAACTTAATAATTAAACATTTTCACGAATCCAACTGTCATACCGGTCCAGGACTTTTGATGTCTATCATACGACAAAGGTTTTGGATATTGGATGCCAGAACCGTTATACGAGCACAAACTCGTAAATGCAATATTTGCTTCCGAGTGAACCCGTCGCACCCTACGCCAAAGATGGCGGACTTGCCTGCCTGTCGCATAACAGAAGCTAAAGCATTTGTGCATACGGGGGTAGATTATGCTGGGCCTTTAAAAATACTTCTTACGCGACGACGTGGACAACATGCTCAAAAGGCATATATCTGCCTGTTTGTTTGTCTAGTGACCAAGGCGGTGCATATTGAGCTCGCAACTGATCTGTCGAGTGCCTGTTTTATAGCTGCATTTAAGCGTTTTATCTCTCGTCGTGGGCCAGTTTCCTTTATGTATTCGGACAACGGCACAAATTTTGTTGGGGCTCGTGCCCAATTAGATGAGATATATAATCTTTTACAAAATTCACAGCATAATGTCAGAATGAAGCGAGAACTTGAGGCGTATAAAATAGAGTGGAAAATGATTCCCCCTCGAGCTCCTCACTTCGGAGCTTTATGGGAATCAAATATTAAGAGTTTGAAAACTCATCTGTATCGAGTGATAGGGAATCAGTTGCTCACATATGAGGAGATGCAAACGGTGTTGACTCAAATCGAGAGTATCATGAATTCTAGACCACTAAGTGTCATCAGTTCTGATCCTCACCCTGACGTTATAACTCCTGCGCATTTCTTGATCTCCACTCCCTTAAAACATCTGCCTGCTTCTGAGCTACCTGATACATCAGTTAATCTTACTCAGCGTAAAAATCTCCTGGATCAAATCGTGTCATCTTACTGGAAGCGATGGAGGGTAGAATACCTGCACACTTTGCAGGTCAGACGAAAATGGCAAACCGATGTTAATGCAATTCAGGTAGGGACTGTTGTACTGATTGGGCAAGAGGACGCTCCTCCTTTGTCCTGGCCTCTGGGAATCATCACCAAGGTTTTCCCTGGGGATGATGGCGTGATTCGAGTAGCCACAGTAAAGACTGAGCAAGGTTTTTACAAACGTCCGGTCGTCAAACTCTACCCATTGCCGACACAATAGATTACTATTTAATTTCGTCTACTGAGTTAGTAGATCTCTACCATTGTACATATTTACCATGTTTAGAATTAATCTTATGCTTTACTACTAAGCTTATCTGTTAGAACATGTTAAATCTAGCTTATTATATTGGCTTAAGTATTTTTGTGTCTAACCTGCTTACTTGTAGGCATACTTATTATATTAATTATATTAAGTTTCTCTAGTTTAAGATTTTCAAACATTGATTGTAATTATACCTATGTATCATTTCTCGAATATTGTTTGTAAAAATCGACATGGTTTCTTTGAATATCTGGTTTGTGTTGCAAAGCTTTTAACTTTAAGTCTTTGCAAAGGGGGGTGTATGGTGACGCATGAATAGCGTCATCTATTTTTTATTTTAATTAATAGTCTAAGAAGCGAATTTCATGTTGGACTTTCACAATCTGAAAAAAGTGCGGATAAAAATCGCAAGATGTCGGTATGAACTTTTTTGACATCCAACGTGAAATCTCAAGATTTGAAGACTTCCTTTTCCGTCGTTGTTCGCAGTAGACACGTTTTTATATGTCTCGCGACCGATTTGAAATTTACCGTTAAAAATTCTGTGAGTGAGTGTGTTTGTTTTTACATATAACTTGCAAGTGTGGCAGTTCGTGAACAAAGCTCATCTCCATAGGATCCTGAGAAACGAGCATCATCTTGGACCAGAGCATAATTTGAGGTGAGTGTGGTCCTTTTGATTTTCGCTTCTTTGGTACGGGAAGTCGTCCAAAATAGAAAGCCACCTACTGAAGGTCGGTTTGTTCGAGGGAGAAAATATCTAGGCAGTAGTTCTAGAATTTTCATATCCCTCATTTGGAGAATACGTTACAGTTTCTCCACTTTGCTTTTTTGTATTTTATATACATACCCCCTGAGGGGCAAAACTTACAACTTGCCTCCCCAATCTCTTTCATCAAGAAAAAAAAGTTAACATCGAAAGGGAGGAAACTTAGGTACTAGCTTTATCAATACAGCTATAGGTATCAATAATCTATAATCTAAGTTGCAAAGATATGTTAAAATTTAAGATTCATATTATGTGCATGCCCATGAACAGACACGTGTAAGTTCGTGATTACAAATGCTGCACCCGTACTTAAAATTAAAAAAACAAAACCTCAAATAAACATAAACCCCGTAAATTTGAAACAGGAGTGACTTTGGCAAAGTGAATATTTTTTTACAGTAATGGTGGTCAGCCTCATATCAACCTATAAGCCAAGGAATAAAAAAAGGTTTTGCTTTTCTTTCAAAAGTACGAGCATGATTCGTGGACTAAACATATTTGATCCACGCATCATCGTTTTTTGTGTGAAGAATTCACTTAGGGCGGCCGATGAGCCATGCATTTACTGTTTGTGAATAACATTGTTACTTACAAGGCTGTCGTAATATTGTCTCTGAGTAATACCGAGTTCCAATATTTTCGGTCCGGTTTCTATTATACAAAAATAATGTTGGGAAGGGTTTTGACACAAAACGCGCCAGACAGGAAGTATGGGGGGGCTGTAGATAATAAAACTCGTGTTCACCAACGATGCTATGATAGCTCTAATGCTAAGCGTACTCGTAAGACTGGTTCTTGAAATAATTAAAACAACTAAATTGTAAATCCGTATCACTTCCCTAGAGATGGCTAGAGCCTCTAAAAAGTGGATTCCACTCCTTTCTATCTTTGTACAACTTTTTTTTTTGTCAGACATAAAACCTTTTTGAAATATTAACAAAATAGTCAAATTTTTAATTTTCTAAGTTTGTTCGACCAAAAAACGCAACTAAACTACACATATAGTGTAACTTCTTGCCACGTTTTCCCCGAAGAAATCGCATGTGGCGAGTTGAACCTATTTATTTTTACAGGTAAGGGTGCCGGCCTTACGCCAACCACTACAGTTGAAGTGGGGGTTTCCCAGCTACCGAGAGGACTGGTACTCTGCGGAAACAGCGCCAATGAAAAAAAACAACCGATTCATCATGACATTTTGTTTTAACCATTTATTCAAAGCTCTTTCCTAGAGTTTTTCTCTAGTTTTTCATTCCTCACATCGTTTACAGTATTGTTTATGAATGCTAGTGTAAGTATTATCATTCAATATTATGTCGCGATGGTCTATTTTTAATCTACAAGCCTTCGTTTTGGAAGAACGAGCCTTAAATATTATACAAAGGGAATGAGGACTGAGAAAGGTCTAATTATAAACTGAATATCTAATGAAATAAGCTGTCGATACTGTTGGAAATAAACAAAGATTTTTGTGAACTTTCATTATAAATTTAAAAACGGAAGGATGAGGCATTATGACGTAAAACTTAAGTAAAATGGTTTCGTTTATTTTTAGGGCTGAAGGTGACTAAAAAAAAAGGGGTGGAAAACAAATATTTGAAATGGTAATTTCAAATTGTGTACTTATTTTCTACAAGCAAAACAACAAAAAACATTGCATATAGTTAAAAACTTGAAAATGGATGTTTATCTATCTATAATATGTAGAATGCAGTTATCTATAATGGGATTAAAAGATACGAATGATTTGATAAAAAAAAAATGCTCAAATTCTTACGAAATCCACATCGGTAATTAAAAAGAAAAACATCGATACGACATAAAATTGTCAGATAAAAACAACGTAGAATAGTTTTATTTATTATTTCCACCTAAAAACGTCCGAACGGATTAGAAGCCATCTTTTAAAATGGCTTCCAAGAAAAAAGGTGACAGCTACACACGTGACACCGAACTCAATGTGACAAATAAGTAACACATTAGAAAACATGAGACAACTATAAGGATTAATAATTAAATAATTAAATTAGGCTGATTTATTTGGTGAGCGCTGTGTTTGTGTGTATCACACCTTAAGAGCCCTCTGCGAGCTTGGTCGTCGCTGTAGAAAGCACCAATTCTCAAGCAAGACCCAGTTGCTGTAAGGCTGGATGGACCTTTTGATGACCGGTCTTTGGTAAAGGTATTTGAATTTTTCAACCCAGCGAAGAGCAATTTTGAAAATATAAATAGTATATTTTTTGTGCTCCGCCGGGATTCGAACCCACAACCTTCCATTTACGAGTCCGAAGTGTTACCACTGGACTACGGACCGGGATATTGAGACCGAAATATTGTATGTGACACCTATAAAGATGAGTGAATCACAAGATAAACTAAGTGACAACCCCCTTTCGGGATTTTATCATTGACGTATAATATATTGAACTCGAAACTAGTTTACGGCATTGAAGCATAGCATGAGACACAACTGTCAACAAGAGCTGTCAAATTGTCAACAGTGATGTAGACGTACAAAAATTACGTTTTCTAGCTACTTTCATATTGTACATAATGTGACAGATAAAAATCATACATGCCGTGATGTCTTTTAATATTTTTTTCTTGCAAAATTGTCAAATTTCCTGAGCAAAACATATAAAACGCGTGCACACAACGTCCGAGCAGATATGTCTTTTAGTAATACCAAGTGTGCGGAGAAAATTTCATCTCTCACGCAACTCTAATTAGAATGAAGTCACAATGGGAGCATTTTTGTTCTCTCTCTTACTATAACCGTTTTTTTTAAGGAGGATGAAACGCAAATTTCATCTTTTACAATAGTTTCGGGTCAATGGATGTCATAATGACGAAAATGAGGTCTATTTCGTAAGTTGATTTTTTTCAGTTGATTATTTGATGATTCAAAGCCGTTTGATAAGAGTTGATTATCGTCGTAAGTTGGACAAACTGCAGTGATTCATACTGCGTGATTAGTATTCAAATAAAATAAACACGATGAGTTGTCATGAATATAAAATAAATATTGCAGTTCTAATTTATGGACTAAGATCTAAAAGTCATGCATGTATTTAAGTTGATAAGATAACAAAGAAAAACAACTGGTTTTAATTTAAAAAGTAACTGCATAGACTATAGAGTATAGACGTCTGATTCGTAGACAATGGATTCGGCGCAAAAATTGACATTCTTATTTTTCTCGCCGGGCAAACGTCGCAGGTCCGTGTGAGTGGAGTCCTTAGCTACCTATAATCCATAATCTAAGTTGCAAAGACTTATAATATTTAAGATTCACTTATACATGCCCTATGTGGGCTTACAACATAAAAACTCAATCTCAAATGAGCATAAGTCCTGCATCTCCGACCTTCTCTGAATCACGGGTGACATTGGCAAAGTGTACCATTTTTTACAGTATGGGTGGTCAGCCTCATACCAGCCTATACGTCAAGAAACCAAATATAAGTTTGCCTTTTCAATCCGTATGATGTCACATTTTTTTGTCTGTGGACACTTCTTTCATCTCCTCAACGTTCATCCCTCTCCTCATGCATGCTCTTTTCGTTTTCCCACTCTGCATTATTTTGCAATCTTGCTTATTTGTTCAATACATTATTTCCTTAATCTTCGCCTTCCCTACTTACCTTTGACGTACCCATTTACACTCTTTTTGTCAGTTGCTGATCGCTCATTCTTTCTAGATGCCCAACCCATCTCATTGCATTCCCTTGTATTTTAATTGTTATATTCTCGTTGATACTGCACTTAATATCCCAGTCATTTTAGATCTAAGAGTCTTTCTTATCAGTCATTCCTCATTTCTACCGTACATACATTACTTAGATAGCTTTCATTCACCATCCATGCCTCACTTCCATACACCAACCCTTTTAAATTACCCCATTTTATAAACTCGATAACAACGTGATGTTTTAAAATAAAATAATTTCTGGAAAGCATTACTGGCAATTTACGTAATAAAATTTTCCAGGCACACTGACGCAAATCGAGAAGACGTTTTTCTCGTAATTTGAAATTGCAAACAAACCAACTTTAGAAAAGACAATCAAGGGTTACACAATACGGCACTTACGTCGTGTAGGTACGTACGTCCTATTTCTTTAATGTTGTTTGAAAAATATTTTTCCCAGTTAAGAAAACAATGCATTTTGTACAGATATGTTCACATATAAAATACATCGAATACAGTCCGACGTATTTTATTTCTAAGCAGCTATAACGGATTGATGGCTCAGTTGGTAGAGTGCTTGCATTCCATGCCGAGAGCTCGGGTCCGAATCCCCCAGCAGGTGTCAGAAATTATTTCCCGTTTCGGTGATTATTTCAAACCCAAAATAAAATACCGGCAAGGTTTATTCAGCCTTCATAAGAAACGCGAACCAGCCTCTTCAGCAGCTGGGAAACCTTCACTACAACTGAAATGTTTGTCGTAAGGCTGGCTCTTTAACCCATAAAAATAAATAGGTTCCACTCAAGTAGTAGTATCGATACCTCAAAGGTAAAACTGAATTGTCTTGTTTTGTATCCCGCCGCCATTCCTCTAGGGGTGGCCGGTACCTCCACACAAGTGCCTCCACTTGACTCTGTCCTTGCATATACTTCTTTCATCTCATCTAGTTTCATCCCTCTTTTCATGCACGCTCTTCTCTTGTTTACACTCTGTAAATTCCATTCCTTCGCAATCTCACTTATCTGATCAATCCTGAATAAGTGCCATATTAAGCTAACGTGGGCATCTCGGATAAAAATGCACTTTTTTAATCTATTTTCTACGAGAGAAAACACTAACAAAAGAGTGAAAATCCTGTAGTTTAGAAGTTTGTCTTGAACACTTCCTTCTAATTAGTTCGAGAGAAGTTCTATGAGTAGTTACTCACAATAAAATGTTTTATCCACGATTTCTCAAATCAGTGAATCAGCACTTACTCAGTTTTACATTTAGCAAGAGAGATATTTTCACGAAACAGCGCTATATAAACAGCATCATTATCATCATTGGGGAATCTGGATTGGTAGGTTGGCGCGGATCCTGAGGCCCCATATTCACTAACGGTAAAGCCATCCAAGCACTAGGAGGACATTGCGCGCTCTACCATCTGCCTGTCCACATTAATTCATATTGCATTAAAGTAGAGAGTCGATTATCTGAACTAATAAGGGGGCAAGGGTGTTTGTTCATTAAATAGTTTCTTTTGGGTAAATTAACTGTATATGTTTATGCGCTAAGCAGCAGACATGTGTAACTTCTCGTTAACATATCGACACCTTAAAGGTAAAACTGAATAAGTAACACTACGCTAACGTGGGGCTCTCAGATATTTGCCCCTTTTTTCCTATTTTCTACGAGAAAAAACACTAAGAATGTGTGTAAATACTGTAGTTTAGATATTTTTCAGAGCACTTCTTTATAATTCGTTCACCTACTATGAGAAAATTCACTCATTAAAATGTTTTATCCACGATTTCTCACATCAGAGAATCAGCACTTATTCATTTTACCTTTATGGTGGCGATACGCTGTATGTGATTAACAAAACAAACACCCATAGCTCTTGCTACCTTGGCCATCCATTTCTCAAAAAGGGTCGTCATTGGCAAAGTGAAGCATATTTATTACGCATTATAATAAAGTAACTTTAAAAAATAATTACACTTTCCGGATATTAGATGATCCGTTATGGGAGAACTTACATTATTCTCAACTTTTCGCTGACGCAGTAGTCAACGTTTTCAGGAGGCACCCTTTCTGCACAACGATTTTGGATGAACTGATTCTAAATTCTAGATTCCTGAAGATGTTGGCTACAATGTCAACGAAACTTCGAGAATAATGTAAGTTCTACCATAACGGTTCGTGAAATATCTGAAAAGAGTGTTTATCTGTAGCGCAGACTTGTATCGGAGCTGGCGAGCAATACAGTACAAAAGATAACTCTTTTCGAACCAAATGTAAAAGGTATCTCAAAATAAATTGTGTGAAAAAATTAACCGAAGTTTTTATGTAAATCGTAACAGTATATCTTTGCAACTAAGATTATAGATACTAGATGAATAAACAATATATTATATAGGAAAGAAAGAGCCGCGACACCAAGCAAAAACTAGCTGTTCGGATAATCGACGCTCTACTGTAGATATTATAATACACGGACAGGCGGCACTCCCACACCAATGCGATTAATGGGAAGCCTCGCGAGCGGAAGGCATCAACTCAAATATCTCGTTTTTGCTGAAGTTTAATGGAACGGTGCTTTGCTCAAGTGAATTTATGTGCGGAATTAACTAAAAGGATGTTTCCTACTTTTTACATAAAGCTTTATCTTGCCATTTATAAAAATGAAAAAGAAATAGCCCGCTGTGTAGAAAAATATAATTATTAAAGTGTTTTTTTTTTCACATTTTTTTAAAAATCTGTATTTAATCTAATTGGCAAAGATATATTTTTACTTTCTGTCGCCATTTCGCTAAGGGTGGCCAGAGTTTTTACCGCAATTTTTCTATCCTTGCATACATACCTCTTTTAAGTCATTCATATCCATCACGTTTTTCATACATTTCTCCTTTCCATACCCATTACTTCACAATTTCGCCAATCTGAAAAAAGCCATACTTAATCGGTCTTCCCTTTCCCCGCATTCCTTTCACATTTCCACAGTATAACATTTGAAATTTAATCCACGCCCACAAGCAGACACGTGTAAGTTCGCACTTACACATGCTGCATGTGTACTTACAACAAGAAAGAAATGGAGGCAAATCTGCAGAGGCTTTGGCACCCCTAGCGGAATGGCGACAGAGTTGCAGTTACAGTGATCCTGATGACTACAGCTAGAGAAATTTCATGATCTTTTACATGATGACATCATTGGACACACGACACCAAATGGTTTACTTTTTAATACAACTTTTTATTGCTTCTAGGGATCTGCAGAGGCTCTGGCACCCCTAGCGGAATGGCGACAGAGTTACAGTTACAGTGATCCTGATGACTACAGCTAGAGAAATTTCATGATCTTTTACATGATGACATCATTAGACACACGACACCAAATGGTTTACTTTTTAAAACAACTTTTTATGGCTTCCAGGCATTAAAAGCATTAAGTAATATTGTGCTCGAAATTGTAACAAGTGTAACTGACAAAACAGCAACAATCTTGTAAAAAGTAGACGTTTAGAAAAACTGCTACGATACGATAAAGAAATACTTTTTGTTGGATTAAAAGCTCTAGAACTTAAGTAGTTTTTCTGGTAAGTCATCCATTTTTTGCAAGTATAAAAACATGAAATAGTTTTTGCAACAATTTAATGGCAGACATTCACAATCTGCCCACAGCGAACACAAAACAAAGTAGCCATGATATCTAAAATAATAGTCCATAGTTTATTTATTTATTTAAATAATACTATTATTTTTAGATATGCAGTAGATAAGTATTGTGTATAGTATTTTAAAACAATATAATGTGGAAATCTGCGTGAATTTAACCACAAAGTAAAAGGACTACGGACGGAGTACCTAAATTAAATTGACATATTATCTTTTATCTGAGTTACATATATTTAACATTCACATTTGACGCATGCTAACAAGCAAAAACGTGTGAGATCACACACGCACATTTTCAAATGAAAATTAACTCTGAAAATCCTGCCACATTACCCAACGTGTAGCAATTTTTACAGTATGCGTGGTCAGTCTCATACTATCCTAGATCTGCGTAGATTTCAAAATTACATTTTTCAAAATGATTCTGTATGTTGGAATGAGACAGACCGTCCATACTGTAAAATTCTTTCACTTTTTCCAATGTCACCCCGTTTTTCAGGGAGACTCAGCAAAGAGTTGCTGCGTTAAAGTTCATTTGAAGTTTGGTACACATGCAGCATGTGTAAGTGCAAATTTAAACGCGTTTGCTAGTATGTTCATATGCATTAAATATGAATCATAAATTTTATTATATCTTTGCCACTTGGATAGATTCAGTTACGCCCTATGGGGAGTTTTCAGTGATGGCTTATTTGTTTGTTGTTGGTTACGCTCGTGTATTCGTTACTTGAGCCTGTTCACCAGAATGCGGTTGATTTCGCGGCCATGTATGCATATCGGGTGTCTTTGAAAATTCCTTGATAATAAGCTACACCGGTAGGTATAAACATTGCAAATCGTATTAAAATACAATGCTTCACTTCATGGCAACAATTTAAAGTAGGTTAAACATATCGATTCTACGTTCTACGTTTGTATTTTAAAATTCAACAAAAGGATTCACTGATATTGACAGCTGGTACTGATAAGAGAGTAGGTAATAAAAATATAGTATTATGGAAAATGGATAATCGGGAAATGTTAATATTCCAAGAGAGTTTCATAAAATAACTATTATTTACTGTAGGCATAGTTCGCCAGTGTGTGAACTTTGGATTACATGAAAAGCAAACGTATAAGTAGGTAGGAGTAGGTACCTTCTTACAGGTATAAATAAAGTAAAAACTAGAAATATACCTTCAGAATTAAGAAACAATTTGTAAAGGAGATGTTTTTAAATTTAGAATAAACCAAAAAAGGATGCGTAAACTTGCGGTAAGTAGTAGTGACTACTGACTAACATCTGTATTATTGTCTTAATTCATCAACAAACCCATCGAAAACCATCATAGATTTATAATTTAAGTTGCAAAGATATAATTGACATTTATCAATATAAATGCCTGTTAACAAAAATACATAATCAATCAATATAAAATAAAATCATAAATAATAATTAAGTCTGAAAACTTTTTTCGCGGCGAGCAAAAGTCGGTAGTTGTATGGGGCTGCCGTTCTTAACAACAAATAACAGAATATCTGTATGCCATTTTCCTAGCAACCCAGCGGGGTGCCGACACAATAATATTGTCTATGTCAATTCACGTGGCGGACCTCATTAATAGTATCGATTGAAAATATTCTAGAAAATAACAAATTTATGATGTGGATGGTAAATAGAAGGATGTCGTGCTCGTGGTAGAGGAAGACCGAGGTATGGATGGACCAAATTGCCGAAATAGCGAATGAATGGGATATCCAGAGTCATAAGAAAGGAGAGCTTGTATGAAAAAGTTTATGACCCTGGATGAAATGAAAGAAGTATGTAAGGACCAAAAAAAAATGGCGGCTGATCTGTAATGTAGGCGGCTAAGGCCAAGAATCAATTTTAATTTTTATAGATATTTTGTAGATTTTTAATGTTTGTTTGTTTGTATAACTGGATGTCTAATCTAATCTAATCTAATCTAAGCTGCAAAGATATATATCATTTAAGATTTATATTAAATGCATTCCCACAAGCAGACATGTATAATTTCGCGCTAACACATGCCGCATGTGGACCTACAATATAAAAACCCAATCTCAAATGAACATAAGCGTTGCAACTCTTGCCGTCCTTCCCTGAAACAGGGGTGACATTGGCAAAGTGAACCAATTTTTTACAGTATGGGTGGTCAGCCACATAACAACCTATAAGTCAAGGAACATACATGACAAATTACATTTTTAAAATCAATAAATAACAATATATACATGGACATAAAAAACTAAATCATAAAAACCAATTTTACTTTAACAAACCCTAGCCGCCAACATCACAGATCAACCGCCATTTCTTTCTATCCTTACATACTTCTTTCATTCATGATGTTATTGCTTGTATTTCTTGACTTATAGGTTGGTATGAGGCTGACCACCCATACTGTAACAAATGGTTCACTTTGCCAATGTCACCCCTGTTTCAGGGAAGGTCGGCAAGAGTTGCAGGGCTTATGTTCATTTGAGATTGGGTTTTTATATTGTAAGTCCACATGCGGCATGTGTGAGCGCGAAATTATGCCCGTCTGCTTGTGGGGATGCATTTAATATGAATCTCAATTGATACATATCTTTGCAACTTAGATTTAGATGGTGATTAAAGATGAATGAAATCGGCACAAAAAAGTGACAACTTGCTGGGTTGCTAAAAAAAAAAACTAGACATTTATTTTAAATCCTAGCCACCATAAATCTGTGACGTCAACTAGCCGAAATAATTTTTAAAATTTTTAAATTCTTTCCGAGTCCATTGTGAGCTGGTTAATGGCTAAGTAAGCAACATATTGTACACAAAGTTTGGTAATTGTGCAAATTGGCGAGGGAATCCATAAATCACAGCTTATCTACGAATTGCATTAGGCTGACGTTAATGTAATGAAATGGCGTATAAGCCAATCAAGATTGCGTACCTAACACACCTGAACATTCCATGATAGTGAAAAAATAGCTATTAATATAAGTAGGTGTAATAAACTGTAAAATATTGCTGCTGAGGTGTCAAAAACCCAGCAACAAAAAGAGGTTAACCTAAAAAATAGTGTGGAAAAAATCGAACAAAAGGCCCTCGGTTTTAAACTATTAACCATCAGCCATAAATTTACTAATCAAGGCATGGATTCCGCTCATTCAAAGTGGGGAATAGATGGAGGCACCCTTTTAAATTTCACCTTTATCCATCAAATAAGCATGTAAAATCTATGATGCACATGAATGAAACGCCATCTTGATTTTTTACATGAGCAGGAAAATTGCCATAAAGAAAAAATATTATGTTGAAGAGCTTTCAAAAGCTATTGGGAGTGTAGAGGTGTACAAAGACAATAAAGTCGGAATGAAGATTTAAATTAAATGATTTCCAGCGGGCATACTTCACAAGTCCTTTTTTTTTTAAGAAATCCTATGCGTCAGACTCCCTAGATTCTAGAGACTCTAGGGGTCTATGACACTTGTTGCAGTGCCGCAGAGGTGTATGAGCTTGGTCGTCGCTACAAAGCGCCAATACTCAAGCAAGACCCAGTTGCTGTACGGCTGGATGGAGCTTTGGTGACCGGTCATTGGTACAGGTTTATGAATTTTTCAACTCAGCGAAGAGCAAATTTGAAATTATAAATGGTACCTATATTTTTTGTGCTCTGCCGGGATTCGAACCCGCAACCTTCCCATTCAGATTCCGCAGTGTTACCACTGAGCTACGGACCGGTCATTGACAACCTTTACAACCAATAACAACATATTATCTGTACACTTTCTCCGACGTCACATTTTTTTATGCATGGCATTTGTGCCGATTTCCATCCTAATAGCACCAAAAATGAAATCTGCATAATAATTGATATAGACAAAGTTGTGACGTCAATTGTGGCTGTTAGGGAAAGAGAGAACAAATATTTATTTATTTGACGAAAGATCGTAGTCCCACACACGTGTGACGTTTGCCCGCGGAACACAATGTACGAAATTGAAATTTGTGCCGAGTCCATTTTTTTGATAATCTGAAAATGAGATGTGACGAATGGCGCACAGTCTAGACTAGGGAATGCAATCTCGGTATACCGAGATCTCGAAATACCGAGATCTCGCATCAATCTTAAAAGACCAATCTCGCATCGAAACCAGTGCGAGATCTCGCAAGATTTGCGAGATCAAACGACAACGCGCCACGTGTGCTATCAGCGCGCGAGTGATGACGCGGGTGGACGCAATGCTGTTGGTGTTGCCTCTCTTGCTCCTACACCTACCCAATCTACTTTTGTGTTAATACAACTCGACAAAGATGACAACGTGCCACTCTCTGCAGTCTCTGCTAGAAACTTGCAGCTTTAAGCACAGCGGCGGCTCTTTAACCAACCACTTCAGGAAGAGTTGGAAAATACCCTGAAATCTTGTAAACGCTCTACTCCAGTTCCAATGCACACTTCAATGTCAACCCTAGAATCCAACATCAAAAAAGAAATGCACCTCTTTGAATATGGCGGATCAAGAGGAAGATATTTACAGTATGCCTATGATAGTCTGGTGACAATAGTGAGCCGACGAGCGTGGAATCTGAGAGGGCATTTTCTTCAGCGGCTACGTATTGTCTCACGTAAGAAGCAGATTATCTGATAACACGATTGACATTCTAGGAGTTTTTTTCAAAAATCCATGCCATGAGTTAACTGATAAACATATTAAATGATTGTCTATGATTCTGATTATCTTGTCTTTCTGATTCTATAAAAATAAAAATCACAATTAAAGTTTTTTTAATATACTTTCCTTTTCAACCTAAAGTAAAATGACACTTTTTAGCAAAAAAATGTAACCATGTGGCCACTAAATGCGAGATCTTGCAAATACCGAGATCTCGCGAGATCGGATTTACATAATCTCGCAACTACCGAGATTGCGATTTTGCAGCAAGATTGCATTCCCTAGTCTAGACGCGTAATGAGAACTTCAAAAATAATAAAGCCATAAGCGGGGACCCCAAACGGAATAGTAAATTCCTGAAGGCTCCCTCTGCCGTTCTAGATGTGTGTGTGTGTGACCATGCCCCCCTCATAATTTATTATCCTCGAGATCTCGTATTCCTACATTATTATCTCACTTCACGTGGAAAACAAAATCATAATAGATTATTATTATTATTCTGGGCCAAGGACACGTATCCCCCCCCTTTAGGTATCTGCATAAATTACTAATACAAAAATAGCTTGCTCAATAAGGTCGGGACATTTTTGAATTTGGAACTTCTTTCCCGGCAAGCAAATGTAGTATTGCATGGGACTGCCGTCATTAGCAACGCAACGCAACTAAGCTACACATATAGTGTAACTTCTTGCCTGCGTTATCCCCGAAGGAGTCGCATGTGTCGATTCAGGACCTATTCATTTTTACGGGTAAGGAGGCCGGCCTCACACCAACCACTTTCAGTTAAAGTGGGGGTTTCCCAGCTGCCAGGGGGGGCTGGTTCTCATTTCTTGTGAAGGTTGAGTAAGCCTTGAGATCGAACCCTTCGAGCTATCGACCTTTTTACGAGCTTGGTCGTCGCCACAAAGCGCCAATTCTCAAGCAAGACCCTGTTGTTGTAAGACTGAATGGACCTTTTGATGACCGGTATTTGGTAAAGGTAAATGAATTTTTCAACCCAGCGAAGAGCAAATTTGAAAATATAAATGGTATATTATTTTTTTGGTGCTCCGCCAGGATTCGAACCCACAACCCTCCATTCACGAGTCCGAAGTGTTACCACTGGACTACGGACCGGTCCAACCAATGATAAAATATTTCTACGCATTTTCCACAGCAACCCAGTCGGGTGACGACACAATATTCTCTTATATTTTTTATGGTTTGTGTATTATACACAGTATTCTCTTGTTGAATGAGGTCCTCACATTTGACTGACATAAAAAAGTTGACGAGTTTCAAGACTTTGGTTATATGGATGGTTTTTGTCTGCTAAGGACCTTAGTTGCGTGCCAAGAGTCTGAGACGTTTGCCCGTGTAGAGAAAAAATCAAATTAAAACTTCAGTTAGGAGTCCATTCAATTCAATAAAGCTAAACGTTGAACTAGTTGATCGACACGCCCGAACAAACATTTTTTTTGCAAATATTAGTTCTGGATCATTGGCGCCGATGAAACTAGTTTTTTTTTAAATATCTACCTGGCAGATTAATTTCCATAACCATCGTCTTATTTAAAACAGGTAGGTAAAAACAAAATATACTATTTTTTTAATGAGGCAACACTACGTAATTTATTTTAATTTTGTATAGGAATGTTCGAAATTTAAAAACATCATGCAATGCAATACAAGGCAATGAGAAATGACCAAAGCACTGTTATTGGTCGCTAAAAACGTTGGTCCCACATAAATTTGACGTTTGCCTGCCGAGAAAAAAATCTAAATTCAAATTTGTGTTGAATACATTCAAGCCAAAATAGCAAGGTACGAAAACTTTATATTATTTTTTAAATGAGGCAACACTATAGTAAAATTTTAAATTTGTGATTCGGAATGTTCGAAATTTAAAAACATGATGTTATGCTCATGCCAAATTGCTAATGGTTAAATACATATATGCATATTATACCATAATACTACGTCAAATTGACAAATACGAATTGACCTTGTGTTGAAACGACGTCATTTTCATTGACATCTCGTTTTGCAAGGGCGGGAAAGGCGTATTTATTTCAGCGCACGAGTGAAATGATAAAACAAAATGGCGCGTTCAGAATTCAGATGAGGTCACTGCTTTACATTGGACGCATCTCCGTCAATGAGAGCCTTTATTCATTTGAACTTCGGAGCCGAGTTATTCATGATATTATGGGAAACATTCCCGGGGTCAAGAGTTCAATTAATGGCTTCTCTAAATGCATTCCACCTCGCAGCCCGCCAAGACTGATCTGAATAAAACACTCATGTCTGCCCACAAGGTAACAAATAACACAAAAACCATGGACTCGGCACATTTAAATTGGCGGGAAAATGTGACGCCATTTGAAAGGATTGCTGGGAAAAAGGAAAACAAATATTTTGTCGGTGTTGTGCTATGAACGGCATTCCAATAGAAGTGTGACTAGGGAATGCAATGTCGATCTCGCGAGATCCCGATCATCCGAGATCTCGCCTCATTTTTCGAGATCAATCTCGAAGCATAAAATGACGAGATCTCGACCGAGATTGACGAGATCGAGCGGCAGTAATTCTGCGAGCTTGGCAAACTTGGTAAACGAGGATGACTTATGCCTCTTTCAATGATTGCAGAAGATATTAATTTATGTGCTGCTGCAAGATCAAATAGAAGTCTTCAAGAGGAACTAGAAGATACTTTGAAAGCCTGTAAAAGCTTTTCTCGCGGGTTGCTACTATTACAGACAGGCTAGATTCCGTGAATAAAAAAGAGATGGATCTCGATGAGTGTGGAGGATCCAGGGGTATGTTTTTGCAATTTGCATACAACGGCTTGCTCACGCTGATACTAACTATCGTTGAATCTGAAAGGGCCTTTCGGATTCAACGATAAGCGGCTGCTGGCTACATAGCAACTGACATAAGATGCCGTTTATCCGACAGCACTCTAAGAACTAATTGTTTTTTAAGAAGCTATTTCCAAAATCACTCCTAATTTAGTTAGGAGTGATCAACCTTACCTAATCACTCCCAGTTTAGGAGTGATTTTGGAAAAAGCAATTTTTGTTTTAACTATCATTATCTTTGTTAAAATAAGAAAGCTTTCTTTATAAGAAATTTTACGGGTCTGAATTTCTGAGTTCACTAACATGTAGGAAGTTAAAAATATATTCAAATAAAGTTTTTTTTTACAATAATTCATTTTGTATCTTACTCGCATCATAATCACAACTAAGCAGTATAAATAATGTTTCAGTTACCTAATTGAAACAATACTTTTCTAAATCCATTCGAGATCTCGCCGAGATCGAATTTCTGATCCCTCGAGATCTCGACTTAGCGATCTCGTCTCGAGATTGCATTCCCTAAGTGTGACGCTTGTGCGCCGGGGAAAAAATCTCCTGGGGGGAAAACGCGACAATAAGTTACACTATATGTGTAGCGTAGTAGCGTTGCTTAGGACTCATCACCGCAACTCCACCGCGAAAGTAAACACATCTCAAACTTAGTGCGGAGTCAATTCATCAACAAATTTTTGATATAATTATGTACTCGTAATATGTCCTTGTTTACAAATATTGTCAAAAATTACAATAGGTTATTATTAATTATCGATTGAATTTGTTTACAAAATATTGTCTGTATTGCGTTGTTGAAATTAAATTAATATTATCGTACAGAAGGATGCAAAAGTTAATATGGATTATTATTCATACCTGTAACTGTAACTCTGTCGCCATTCCGCTAGGGGTGGCCAGAGCCTCTGCAGAGCTGCCTCCATTTCTTCCTATCCTTACATACCTCTTTCAATTCATTCATATCCATCACCTTTTTCATGCATTTTCTTCTTTTACGCTCACTTTGTATATCCCATTCTTTCACAATTTCCTCAATCTGATCACTCCATACTTTTCTCGGTCGTCCCTTTCCTCTTTTTCCTTTCACACTTTCTTTGTATAGGTACATACTTTGTCAGTCCTACCTAAAGAATTAAATAACACGATGTTTCTGCTTTATACTATCTTGGTACATTCCTAGTGGCGCAAATTAGTAAATTGAAAACAAGGCACCCACAAATGAATGTAATAAATGGCTTATATTCCGTGATCTGTGCATAAAGCTGTTGTTAGTTGCATCGCGTTTAGTACTCAAATAAAGAATGAGTTACGATGTGAGCCATTGCAAACAAAATTCAACGTATGCACCGGCGCGGCGTTTATTCAAATGCAGAATTCAGATAACACGACAAATGACGTCATCACAATGCGTCCTAAGCGACACAGAAAAAAAAAAGTTTTGTAAGGATTGCTTTGTTTCTTGACTATAGGTTGGTATGAGGCTGACCCCACATGCTGTATAAACTTGGTTCACTATTGCATTTATGTGAGGTTTGGTTTACTTTGTATGTAACTTTCATGTGCCTGCTAGTGGGCATGCATTAGATATGAGCCTGAAATTTCGATATTTCTTTGCTACTTAGATTATAGATTGCTGCATTAACCCGGTCGTGTGACGTCACAGTTTTCTTGGTTATGGAATTTGTTTCGTGCCTATTCAACCACCTAAACATCCATATAAAATTACGGAATGATTTATTTGGTGAGCCCTGTTTTGCGTGAATCATACCTCAAGAGTACTGTTGACCCAAAGGCTGGATGAACCATTGTGACCTATATTTGACAAAGGTAAATATTTTTTTCAACCCAGCGAAGAGTACTTTTGTTTTACGTAACTGTGACTGTAACTCTGTCGCCATTCCGCTAGGTGTGGCCAGAGCCTCTGCAGATTTGCCTCCATTTTCCCCACCTTGAATACCTCTTTCAATTCATTCATATCCATCACCTTTTTCATACATTTCCTTCTCTTACATTCGCTTTGTACACTCCATTATTTCACAATTTCACCAATCTGATCCAGCCATACTTTTCTCGGTCTTCCCTTTCCTCTTTCCCTTCCACATTTCCTCTGCACATAAACTTTGTAAATCTTTCATCATCCATTCTTTCTACACGCCCAAACCATCTCATCACATTATTTTGTACCTTTGATTGCTACTCTAGAAATCGACCCAGCACCTTCCGATGACGAGTCCGTAGCTTTAACCTCTATAGACTGCGACTGGTCTGATCGGTATGCGTGCAGATATGTATTTTGTAGAAGGGCAATGCTTTTCTCGACCCTCGAGCTTTTGTTGACCCGTAAGTCCCAGACCTTGGCCTGTATCTTATGAAGGATCAGAATCTAGTCTTGGCCTTGCTCGAAAGCTGCGCGCTAAATGACACGCGTATCTAAACGTGAGCTTGAGTTCAGTCTACGAGAAATACGAGTAGCGTTAACGAACATACTATAAGACATATTTTATATTAAACTCTTAACCCACGATAATAGCACCCCCCCCCCCCCCTTGGCTTTTCATAAATTGATACCCTAAAGGTAAAACTGAATAAGTGATAATTCACTGATTTGAGATAATAATAATGTAATATTAGGATGTTTCTTTGGTGAGCGCTGTTTTTGTGTGTATTGAGCAAGAGCCCTCTACGAGCTTGGTCGTCGCTGTAGAAAGCGCTAATTCTCAAGCAAGACCCAGTTGTTGTAAGGTTGGATGGACCTTTCAGTGACCGGTCTTTGGTAAAGGTTTATGAATTTTTCAACTCAGCGAAGAGCACATTCGAAATATAAATGGTATACCTATAACTCGTATTTTTAGTGCTCCGCCGGGATCCGAATCCACAACCTTCCATTTACGAGTCCGAAGTGTTGCCACTGGACTACGGACCGGTACAAGATATCGTGGATAAAACATTAATTTATTGTGAGTAACTTCTCATAGTAAGTGAACTAATTATAAGGAGGTGCTCATGACAAACTTCTAAGCTACAGAATTTTCACACTTTTTTAGTGTTTGCTCTCCTAAAAAATAAGAAAAAATGTGCCTTTATCTGAGAAACCCATCCTAGCTTAATATGTCACTTATTCAGTTTTACCTTTAAGGTATCGAAACATCGTTTTTGGATGACCTTGTTTTGTCATTTTGGAAGGAGACGATTATTTGATGACCTTAACACTTATATTATCAAAGACACGACGAGCCAAGATGACTCTTGTCGTCCTTGATTAGAAATGTACAGTGTACTGAATGACAGTCTGCTACCATTTCGTCCAACCATCCTGATCTGGGTCTTCCCACTGTCCTGCACATTTTTGTATCTATCACTACTTATCAGTCCTTGACTAAGAGGCTGGTATGAGACTGACCCCCCATGCTGTACAAACTTGGTTCACTTTTGCCAATGCCACCCCGTTTCAGGAAGACGTGACAGAAGTTGCAAAGTTTATGTCCATGTGAGGTTTGGTAAATTTTGTATATATATATTTTTTTTTAATAATTAAAAAACTTTTTTATTTAAAAAACACATAGTTTTTATTTTCACATATGAGTTATAATTCCTAAGCGCTGTCGAACCTGCTCGGTTCATCATCAGAGCACAAAAGAGCTTTTAGGGGTCTATCCGGGTACTCTGAGATGGCGGATCACTGTATCGAAAACGACCATTCGTTTGATATAACAGGAGTAAAGATCCTTCACTCGGGGTACAAGGGTAGACAACTAATGGCTCTTGAAACTCTAGAAATTCAAAAACATTTGAGCCATGTTGTTAATAAACAAATACCTACTCCTTCTCCTCTTCTAACAAAGCCCAACTTTAAAAAAACCCACCCACTTTGTCCTCTCTAAATAAATACGCATTCCTTTCTTACAATACCTACCTACTTAAAAACCCACTTTCTCTTCCCAAAATGTATTTGTTCTAACCCTTGTATTTTAATTTTAAAAACTTCAGTTAGCCTCTGATGATGAACCGAGCATGTTCGACAGCGCTTAGGCATTATAACTCATAAGTGAAAATAAAAACTATGTGTTTGTTAAATAAAAAAGTTTTTTAATTATTAAATTAAAAATGAATTTTCACTCGGTGAATGTGCAAACATTAGAAAATTTAATTTTGTATATTATACACATGCAGCATAATTAAGCGCGAACTTAGATGTGGGCGTGCACTAAATATAAGTCTTGTATGTCAACATCTTTGCATCATACATATAGATATGGATTATAGATTACAACTATCTTTTCCAAGCTCTCATTGGCTAAAAGTGCCCCAGCATATTATATGTTTCGCGTTTCCCTATATTTATTTATCCAAATTTATAAAAACATCTAGACTGCTGCGTTTGCTCCTTTACGACTTCAATAAAAATTGACGAACCGAAAACAACAATATCTCTTGATATCAACCAATACCGACTTGTCATTAATTGATGAGGTATTTACTTTGTAACTGTTCATTTAAAAAAAAAAAAATTAATTGTACCTAAGTAGGTACCTACGTGGTTACAGGGCGAGTAAATTTTATTTACACAATGCAATGACACAATGTCATCGTCAGGTTCAAAATATTACGATGTAAACATTGTTTACGAAACCGGTCGTAAATAAATTAATTTTACTCGCCCCGTAACCATCTATAATTTATTTTGTATTTTTTTTTAAATATCAACTAGAGCTAAATTTAAGTAATTAATTAGAAAAAAGACCAGCTAAAGGAAAAAATATATAGGTTAACATTTTGAGTAGTTTGCTAAAAATGAGCTTAAATGCTAATTAATGAACTTAGTTGATTAAAAAAACGTTTTTTTTCTACAGTAGCTGGAAATTTAAGTAGTCAATTACTTATTTTAAAGTAGTTAACATTAGCTGAAGAGTATATCTAATGAATTATTACACAAACAAACGGCGCTAACGACGTTACCATGTTGAAAGCACCGGTTCCCATAGATCACCGAAGTTAAGCAACATTGGGCACGGATAGTACTTGGATGGGTTACCGCTCAGGTACACTGCGTGTCGTTGGCATCTTGGACCGATCCGTAGTCCAGTGGCAACACTTCGGACTCGTAAATGGAAGGTTGTGGATTCGGATCCCGGCGGAGCACAAAAAAAATCGCAGAGGGCTCTTGAGGTGTGATACACACAAAAACAGCGCTCACCATATAAATCATCCTAATATTAAAATATTATTATTATTAATATTAAGACCTTTCATCCAACATGACATTTTCAGTCAGACTTGGCTTGTGTTACAAGGACGTTTAACTAATAGGTTGGAATGGGGCTGACCCCCATGTTGTAACCTTGTTCACTTTTGCCTATGCCATCCCGTTTTCAGAGAAAGGCGGCAGGAGTGGAAAAGTTAATGTCCATACGCAGTTTTTGTTTTTGTAAGTACATAATATGCAATATGTGTAAGCGCGATCTTACATGTGCCTGCTTGAGGGCATGCATTAAATATGAGCTTTAAATTTCAATATATCTTTGCAACTTGAATTATATGTAGATGGATAGCCCTCGGTACACCAAATATAAAACGTTACATAAAAATATAATACTGTATGGAGATTTCAACGCTCTCTAAAGGCACTGCTTCTAGTTTCTGTATTTTTCGGTAAAACGCTATCGTTGACTTCAAACATGCTTATTTAATACTTGGAGTACATTATCAACTATGTAAGATCGAGCTCGTTATACATTTTCATAACAAATATCATATTATTCTGGCTGAAGGCGTCACCGGAAGTCGGTACAAACAAACCACAATCGATAGCACAAACATCACCACGGCTTCCTGGCCCAGAAAAAAAAATTAGAACCGAGTAAATTATTTATATGGCAGACGAGAATTACTTATTTTAAAAAAGTATTTGCGATGTGTGGGAGTTGGTACATATTATGTGTGTACAATGAACCTACGCAATCAGTGGCGTACCTACTTATTTTAAAAGCACTGCAAAGCCAACATGCTTTACCACCTTTTCATACGATTCGGTTTCGGCTATCCGACAGTGTCTACCTGGTCATGAAGTATATGGGATCGCCGTAAAAACCAAGCCAGATCTTGTGAAAGCTAACATACATACATCCCCATACACACGCGACTTCCAATCCGGCACAGGACGGTACCATAGACAAACCGGGCATAATTCGTTCCGAGTGGAAAAACATTTAATCCAACAACAAATCCATGGCTTGTCGCCAGACATAAGTGAATTTTGTCAACAACATCCGTCGATACTCTATGTCTATGGATTCAATGTTCCTGAATAATACCAACATATATGTAGGTTCGGTAGTTCCAACGATTTATATTGGATGAAAATGATGAATCGTATAGGCAGCCCTTTGTCACAAATTAATTCAACCACCTTAGGGTGTTTCCTGTTAAATTACAGTTGGGTAGATATCTTGTGCTCCTTGAGCAAATATCTGTTTTTTTTTCTATTGATAAGCAGACAAGGAATTTAAACTGCACAAAACTCTTTAGCTAATCGGTATTACAACCAACCGTCATAAACTAACAGGGTTATTCACAACATGTTTGATCTGTAGTCGATCCATGGATCATCGTTTTTTTGTTCGTAAAATTCACGTTAGGTTGCTGCTGAGCCAAGGATTTGTTGTGTGTGAATAACACTGTATGAGACCAAAATTACAAGTATAAAAATATTCATTCATTCGATACAACCCAATAAAATCTTACATTACGAAAAACAAATTAATTGATTCAAAAACGAATTTCGTCTATCCTGCAACAGCTGGTTCTTACTTTCTTAGTATTTAGTAATTCTACAGTGTTATTCACAACCCATTTAATTCATAGATGATCCAAAGCTCATCGTTTCTTTAATGGGGATTGGCTGTATGTGAATAACGCCGTGTATTTTTAAATTAAGTTGTGATTGAAAAATATGATATTTCTTGGATTTCATGATGATTATAAGGAAAATAGTACACTTAAACGGAAATGGTCTTATTCATTACATTGGTTGAACATAATATCGTATTTAAGCTCATTTATTTGTACGGGAAAATTGACTTAAAAGTGGTTGAAAAATTAAAACTTTTTCTTTGAATACAAGTGCTGTTACGCCCCTGATACTTTTCATGGGAACGATCCGCATTTTGCGCTCTACGAAACTTTTCATACTCAACAAAGTTTGAAAAGCCCTGACCTAGATAAATCAAATAAATCATATTTTTTATGAAATACAATGAAAAGTTAGAAGATCGTTGAATCTGATTTATTTACAAATTATTACAAAAATAATAAAGCAGCGTATAATTAGTATTTTATAGAACCCTAAAGAAAGCATTTAGGTACCTTAGCATTTATTTAAAAAAAATGTTGCCATAACAAAAAAAATATATAGGCATACTTATTTCAAGGCAGGTAAGTACTATATTAATAGAGACAGAAAGAATATGGCTATTTTCATCTTCTCATATGCATATCCTAAAATCAATAGGGAAATTTCACAAAAAAAAATTCTTGTGGAATTAAATTCCTTTATATTTGCTTATCATAAAACTTCTTGAATTTTATTTTTACTTGCATTTTTTACAAAGTTATTCATGTTCAAAAAATGAAGTTTGAATTTACGCGCTAAAACGCTCCTTGGATTAAATTTTCGGCTGTGACGTCATTTTCTTTGACTTTTTATAGCCATCGCAATACCAGCAGCGTTGTCGATACAAGAAATGACGTCACGGGGGCTACAAATTTCGTTGACGGATCGCACATCCGTTTCAAAACCGGTCAAAATTTTCAAAAGATCTTTTTCTAATTTAAAATTTTATAAATTTATTTTGGACTTGAAATTAGGCCCTTGTTTATATGCTTATCGTAATCTAACTAAATTATACACTTTTTACCAAATTCCTCACTATTGCAAATACCCTATTGAACTTGGCGACAAAAAATGTGAGAAATAAAAATAATAAAACAAAACAAAAATAAACTTACTTGTGTGGTGCATGAAAACAAAAAATTAACCAGGAAAAAATGTGGGCAGCAAGTAAAAAACACTTCACAATGGTTCCTGAAAGAAAAATGGTGAAAAATAATAAATACAAAAGAAATAAAATTACTAGTATGATTAATAAATACTACTCAAAATTTCAAATGGTTGCAAACAATGATTTCAAAATGCTGATATGACACAGAAATGATAATATAAAATGAAGAAAAAAATATTTCTTGACAAGATAACGAAATACTACGTAGCAAAAGAGTTACTTACAGTGATGAAGAAAATCAAGTTCAAAAAAACAAAAACGACAGATTTTGGGGGAAATCACTCTTTAATAATTGCCGTAAACTTTACATTACTCAAGTTTTGCAACTCGTAATAAGGGTACACAGTTCCAAAACAACAAGAAAAACAATTCAATTACGTAATAATTTACGTAAAAATAATAAAGTACGTTTTAATGTGATAGATATATAACAGAATGCAGATTATCCGGATACGGTCTTATTTTCCAAATAAAGACCAAAATATACAAATTCATAAATGAGTCATTTTCATTAATCAGAGATTATTCACAAATGTGAGAGAATAATAATGAATAATTTCCTGTCTGTTTACATATTATCATGAATTATTTTGTAAATTCAAATACATGCAAAAAAATATTGTGCTTTGAATTTGAAACTCCAGACGAAACAAAATACAAAAGTATACAAAAAAAAAACATTGAATGTTCCCTACTTGGGTCATATCATATTATTATATCTTAAAGAACACCTGCTCCCCTGCTCCGATAGGGTGACTAAGAAAAATTTAATTTTTTTGATAACTACATTATTACTATAAACAGAAAAGAAGAATGTGAAAAAATTCTAAATGATAATTTGTACTTCATAAAGATATCAATAAAAACGGAGATATTTACATGACAGGCAACAGAAACAACAATTCAACCACTTTTAGAAAGCTATAATGGTGTTAATCATGCGATTATATTGTGTGCCTTCATAGTTCATAAATTTAATGTTGTAGTGCCTTTGTTCAATTTAATTTTTGTTTCCAAAAATCATCCCTATACAAATGGTTTATTTTGTATAACTCTTGCCAAAATGTTTCGTTTGGTCACCCTATCTTTTGAGGACATAAAGGATAATACCAAAAAAAAGGTAACCGACATGTCTTGGGAGTCAAATGGTAAAAGAAAAAAATAGTTAAGATGATTTCGGGTAGAAAAACAATCAAAATATTTTTGCTTCTATTAATTTTGGATGGATTTTTTAAAACAAACTATATGATAGTACTCACAGTTGCAGTGACTGCAATCCGTCAACATACACTGGTAGATGATCCAGGACTCTAATTCAACCATAGTAGCACCAGCCATGTTTATTAATTAATTAAACTGCACTCCTTGATCGCACTTAACAGATAAAAAAATAAATTGGTTAATAAAATGTAACGCAAAGGGGTAGTCAAACACTGTGCACAAAATCGTTTTCGAGTATTGTTTTCAAACGAAAAAGAAAGAGTTGTCTTGGAAAAAATGTTAATGAAATGTTGCGGTTTTATTATTCAGTGATGAAAATAACAAACAAATGCGAATTGCAAGGATTTTTAATTCATAAATTAATCGCAACATACGACACGACCACTTTCCACACAAAACAACTCAACAATCAAAACAATGTATTCAGTATTGTAGCTAGCAGCACGAGCACGCTAGCAGCGCCAGTAGAGCAAACTAATGAAAACAAAGTATACTACAAAATTATTTGCTTTTTTAAACACATCTCAATCATGAGCAATTTAGATTTTAATTAGATTTCATTATTAAATGAGATAATCTCTTATTTTTAATAATATAAATAAATTAAAAACAGTGAAATGCTTACTTTTTTGTATAATATTTTTTCATATTGTGGCAATACATTTCAGCCAACACCCGTAGGGATGAGAAAACGAGAAACACACAGAGAAACAATATCGATGTTTTGAAAAAAAAATCTAAATATCACAAAAACATCACAGATGGTAAGGTGGGAGGAACGACAGAAACCCAAATAAGAAATAAACTCGGCTTTTATACTAAAAATATAAAAACGATATTATTAGAAATAACGTACCATAGATGAACGTTAAATTTAAAATTTCGATACATCGATCTTTCTGCCCATCCCTGGCCACCCGCCATTTTGTAAGCAGTTGTCAATTTTATACGTAATGTATTGTTTACAGAAGTGAATTATTCATGAATATGACGAATGTTTTCAACAAATTTAACAACAAAGGATTCGGCGGAGACATGCCGTCGTTTGGCAGCAAAAATACTGATTATTTCACCTCTGAATTTGAGATAAACGACGCTCCAGTTGGTGCGAGAAATCTCTTGACCAAAGTAATATTCTTCCTATTTCAATGTTCAATCATGATTTAAATGTTACATACATTACTTTGAAGTTTTGTTACTCATTTCAGGGAATAGTTCAAGATGAGATTAATCAATGTTCTGGTGCCGCCATTTCGACTAGAGGTCGTTTCATGGCCAAGAATGAACACAGCAGGAATCCAAATGACAGACCTCTCTATCTCTTCATACAGGGACCAACCAAGCAAAGCATCGAATGTAAATATCTACCAAATTATAAGCAATACCGGAACGACTGTAGTAAATTACTGTAACTCTCTGGAAACTTTTATTTAAGCTTGACCCAGTTCAAGAAAAAATCTCATATTGTACCTACCTTGAGAATTTTCATCATTCATCATACTATAAAAACATGGTTCACTTTTGCCATTGTCACTTAGGTGTCAGGAAAAGTAGGTAGGACTGTAGGAGTTACGAAGTTTACGTTCATGGCAGGCTTGCTACAGTTTGGAAGTACACAGTGGTATGTGGCTGACCACCCATCCCGAAAAAAATGGTTCGCTTTGCCAATGACACCCCTGTTTCAGATGTTGATGATATATTTATCAGCGCCATTTTGTGACTCAATGTCTTAGTACTTAAGTAGTAGTTTCAGGGATGACAATGACGTTGGCAGCTGTTTCAGAGTTGCAGGGCTTATTTTATATCATAGGTTCACATGCGACATGTGTAAGCGCTAACTTACATGTGTTTGTTTGTGTGCATACTTACATTGAATCCCGAATTTAATATGTCTTTGCAACTATGATTTAAGAATGTAGACATATGCAGCATGTGTAAGTGCAAACTTGCATGTGTCTGCTTGTGGGCATGCATCAAATGTGAGCCTTAAATGTCCATATATCTTTGCTATTTTGATTGTACACTTTAGATAGACTTCAATAATGTTTTATTATATTTTATTCAATTTTATTTTTCGCAGTGGCAATACAGAAGATCCACGAGATAATCCGCACGGACATAGGGAATCCGATTCGCCAGGCTGGGAACTTTACTGCCATGCCCAGTGGCCGCCTCTCTGGCTTCTCCAACCAGCCCCCTCCCCTCGTGGCCAAGCCTCCCCCCTCCCTCACCCGCGTGGAGAAACTCTTCATCGGCCTGGATGGTCTCCCAGCATCCTTGGACCTCCGGGGAAAGATCATTGGACAGGTGAGGCGCACAAACATGCTGTGTACGATGTAATAATAGTAATAATATTAGGATGATTTATTTGGTGAGTGCTGGTTTTGTGTATAAAACACCTCAAGAGCCCTCTGCGAGCTTGGTTGTAACTGTAGAAAGTGCCAATTCTCAAGCAAGACCCAGTTGCTGTAAGGCTGGATGGACCTTTAGTGACTGGTCTTTTGTGTGGATGTAGTGAGTGAAACTTAACTAGTGTAACTTCTTGCCGCGTTGCATGTGGGGAGCGGAACCTATTTATTTTTACAGGCGAGAGGGCTGGCCTTATGCCAACGACTTGAAGTGGGGGCTACCCAGCTCCCGAGGGGGCTGGTGCTTATTTCTTGTGAAAGCTGAGTAAACTTTGCCGGTATTGTATTTTGGGGTTTGAAATAAACACCAAACAGGAAATCATTTCTGACACCCTCGGCAGGATACAAACCCAAGCTCACGGCATGGAATGCAAGCACTCTTCCAACTGAGCTATCGACCGGACTAGTTGAAATCTGTGTAGCCAATGTTTGTCTTATAAAAATATTTGTTGTAGAAAAATAATCAGGATTGAACTGAAGTGTCTGCCAAAAAGTCAAGACAGTAATCGCGTTTAGCGTGTTAGAAATAGAGCAACGCCGGTTGGATTGCGCAGACCCCTTGACGATAACTTTGTGACCGTGGTTCAGCAGCTGACATTGAGTCTATTATCTATAATCTAAGTTGCAAAGGTATGGTAACATTTAGCATTCATATTAAATGTATGCCCACAAGCAGAAATGTGTAAGTTTGCGCTTACAAATGCTGCGTGTGCATTCACAAAATAAAGATCGAAATGAACATAAGCCCTGCAACTTTTGTTGACCTTCCTTCAAATTGGGGAGACATTGGCGAAGTGAATCATTATTTACAGTATGGCTACTTATTAATTCATTAAAACAGTTGTGATGAAGCTAAGAATGTTTTTTTTTTATATTTGCTTATAACTGCCGTTACCTCTTTGATGATTATCACCACCTTCTGCTCATTGAAAGTAGCCTACATGAGAAAAATTTACATTTTCAGGGTGGTTCCAACCTCCACTACATCCGCAGTGAGACAGGAGCAGCTGTCACCCTGCGAGGGAGAGGATCTCAGTTTATCGAGCCGTCTCTGGGTCGGGAGGCTCCTGACGCTCTGCATCTGTACATCGAGCATCCTCGCCAGGAGGGCTTGGATGCCGCCCGGCAGCTGGCTGTAAACCTGGTGGAGACCTTGGTCCAGGAGCTGCAGGCTATTGCTCCAGATATCACAACAAACCCTCAAGTAATTACATTTATGTATCTCGCTTTTAAAGATTTTCATGCACACATTAAGAGGAAACAAAAGGGCCGTTACGCCATACAAACGTAGTCCCCTGTTTTCTCCCTGGATAATGTTAGTAGAGCAATCATTTTTGTCTCAAAAATCAATGACTACTATTGGCATGTCCCTCGGTTTTCTTTTTTTTCATAAATTAATTATTAAAAGAGATATGAACATTCAAAAACCCATAAAAATTGTCAGATTTTTCGCTGTGTTTAAACATCCAGAAAACAAAATTGACTAAATTATATAAAAAAAGGAAAACATAGAAACACGGCCAAAGTCTATCTTTATTTATTAAAGAAAAAAATTAGTTGAATCGGTCAAGTTTTGGAGAAGGGAACAGGGGATTACGAAACGTTGATTTTGTGTAATTTTAATAGGTATTTTCGGTCCAAGCTGCAGTTGTCCCTATCGCGCTTTGCGGGGGGAGGCTTGAGGTTGGGGACGGGCGGACCAATGCGTATACAGACAAAGGAAGAAAAAGCAATAATAATTAATAATTGCTGCGAAAATAAGGAGATATTCCATTATACACTTTTTTTATTGCTTCCTTTGACCAGGGCCGGCTGGCAAAAATCTTTTGGTGTCAATTTTTTTATTTCATTTTTTTGATACAGAAAAAACTATTCAATAAATTGAGCTCAAACTGACTTTTGAAGAAAACGAAAGATTTGATAAAAACAAGTCCATTCATTTCAACATCAAAATGTGCGTCACTAGGTATATGTGATATCTGTTAAAAAAAACATGCAAAAGTCTGAATCCAAACACGAATTACATATAAGCAGAAATCTTGAAAATTTGGGATTTGATTTTTACTTTCTTGCTCCCGGTACGGAGTAAAGAAAGTTTTGTTTTGGCGAGAAAAAAAAAATCGAGATTTTCACGGAAATGAGTTGTCCTGGTGCAGGACATGCCAAAAAACACTATCTTGCAAAAAAGTCCGGCTGTATAATAATAATAATAATAATATCAGTCATTGCTTTATTCGTTCTACCAGACAGTTATAAACATTTTTTCCAAAAAAGTCATTTTTTGTGGGTTGCCATATAAATAAATTGCACAGAATCTGCACTCGACTTTCTTGCAAAAATTAACCCACTGTATGACGTATGTAAAGCTATAATCATCTACCAGCTTATGCAGTTTCAATGAAAATATAATATATCGATAATAAATCAATTTTATTCCCCGCGGTGTGTACCTGCATACCCGTGCAAGTATGTAAATAGCCATATAAATTCTTAAGTGAAAAAAAAAAATTGGATGATTTATTTGGTGAGCGCCGTTTTGTGTGAATCACACCTCAAGAGCCCTCTGCGAGGTTGGTCTTCTCTGGAAAAAGCGCCAATTACACAAGAAAGATCCTCGACTCATAGGTTGGTATGAAGCTGACCTCTGTACTGTACTGTATCCTGCCACCGTTTCATTAGGGGTGGCCGGTACCTCCGCAGATGCGCCTCCACTTTTTGCTGTCATCACCTTTTTCATACATACTCTTCTCTTATTCTCACTCTGCAGGATCCATTCTTTCGCAATCTCACCTATTTGGTCTAACCATTCTTTCCTCAGCCTTCCTTCCACGCTTTCCTCTGACATTTCCTTTGTACACTTTTTTCGTTAGTTGTCTATCATCCATTCTTTCAAGATGTCTGAACCATCTCATCGTACTTTTTTGTACTTTCATTATCATATTCTCTTTTATACCACACTCGTTCATCACTCAAGCATTACGTACTCTATCACTCAGTGTCTTTCCAGCCATTGCTCTCAGATAAGCCATTTCAACCGTAATATTTTTGATTTAAAATTTCAGGTCGTGTAAACGGTGCTTTATATTTATTTTTTCAAAAATTTTTTTTTGTAAATTTGTAGAAATTTATGTTGTCCATAATATTGTAGAACATTATATTTTTGTTGACCCCTTAACTTTCGAGAAAATCACAATCGTTTGTTTTTTTCATATGGCAGCCCATAGACAAAGATTAGTTAGAGTGTTGCCATAACTAATTTATTTAGTTAAAAATTAAATTATGGCAACTCTGAAAATTTAAGAAAAATTCTTGGAGCCGTTTTTGAGAAAAGTGCAATTTTATGTTTTTTTTGTATGGCAGCCATCTTGAATTTTCAAGTTGGTGTAATGCCATGTTATTCATACTTAATACATGTCCAAAAAAGTTGATGTACCCAAAATTTGGTATCTCTAGGTCTTATACTTTGGAAAGTGACACACACACATACATACATACATACAGACGGACGTTTTTGAAAGATAGTGTTTTTTGGCATGTCCTGCACCAGGACAACTCATTTGGAACAAACCTGTGAGTCTGTGACTGATTTGTCGTGGCACCGTGTGGAACAGGTCGAAATGTAGGACAAGATGGAAATGAAGCTTGGATACTTTTTTATTGATTAACAATCAAGAACTTGTGACTCAATTTGATGCAATTTTCTGATATATTTCCTACTGTTGCCATCTTGCAGATTGTTGGTATGCCTCCGAGAATAATGGCTGGGCCTCCTCTGTCTGTCCCACCTCCTCAGCAACAATTCACTTTGCAACATCAACAGCAACAGACGATAGAACAATCCATGCACATGGGGAATGCTGTAAGTCAACATGCATTCTTATCCTTTTCTCTCATTGGCCATTGGAGCTGCAGAAACATGGTATATTTATTGTGTATTGTGATTTTTAGATGCAAAGTCAAATGCAACAAATACAACAGATTCAACAGCAACAAGAGCCACAGATGATCTTACAGCAACCTCCACCAATGGTGCGTCCGCCAGTGGTCAATATCCCACCTCCTGGTATTCACATACCTCAACACGCTGGACCTTTGGTAACTACATTTCTTCTTATCAAGTCATCACAAATTATATTTGAATAGGATAATAAGGTTTGCTTTTACCTTAGGTCCCACCTCCACAATTGGTGCAGTTATCCGCACCTCCTCCATCAGTTTCTGGAGCTGGAAATGTCTTGGTTGTTGGACCTCCACCTAACCAGCCTATCTACTTACCACCAGAACTAGCGTCAGCATCTTCTTCCTCTCTTGGGACATTTTCACTGCTGCAAGGAAATGTTTTCTACCATCAAGCTCCTCCTGTACAAACGCAAGCTCAAATAGGAGACGGTCTACATATTATAACTGCTCCGTCACATCAAGGAAATGAAGGTGTCAACATTACAATGAGTCCTAGAACTCAGCCTCCTCCGCAGATGATTATAACCCAAGTGCAGCTTGATCAGAATAATCAGATTGTGTCTCAAGGACAAGACCCGATGACTCATGTTTTCCAACATCAAAACCAGCCTATTGTTTCACAACAGCATCAGCAGAAAACTCAGTATCATGTTATCGGAATTCAAAATCAAATAAATCAGGAACACCAAATAGGTGGCATGCAGCAGGGGCAAGCACAGATCATCCAACAGCAACAAAATCAGGATGTACAAGAGAATTATGCGCATTTTAATGTCAGTAATCCATCATCATCTGCTGGTTCAATGGTGATGACAATGCCGTACCATTTGTCAGTTCCTGGAAGCAACACACATGTGACAACAATGTCAAATGTTCAACAGTTGCAACAAGACAACCAACAACATTTTCAGCAACAAATAACTGTTGTCGGGCAGCAAGGACAGATGCATCAGCAACCTAATGATCAGGATATTATGAAGCAACAGCCACCTAGGCCGCTGATGCAAGTTAACCTTCAAAGACCTCAAAGATTTGATAGAGTACAACCGTTGCCCATGCAAGGTGGGCAGAATAATCAGGAAATGATGGCTAATAACCAGAATATCAACCAAATTCCGATTGACCAAATCCCTGTGAACCAATTACCACCTAATCAGATGGGACAAAACCAAATGATGTCCAATCAGATCCCTCTTACGCAGATGCCACCCAATCAGATTCCACTCAACCAAATGCCACCCGGTCAGATACCCATCAATCAAATGCCACCACATCAAATACCACTGCATCAGATGCCTCCCAATCAAATGCCTCCAAATCAGATGATTCCAAATCAGATGCCTCCAAATCAAATGCCTCCAAATCAAATGCCTCCCAATCAATTGCCTCCGAATCAGATGCCTCCGAATCAGATGCCTCCCAATCAGATGCCACCAAATCAGATCCCAACTAATCAATTACCGCCAAATCACTTGCCGCCTAATCAAATGCCGCCAAACCAGATGCTACCCAACCAAATGCCTCCAAATCAGATGCAAGGCGGTGAGCAAATGCCTCCTCCTAATCAGATGCAACTTAATCAATCCCAGAATCCAAACAGCGGGCAACAGATGCAGCAAAACAATGTGATGTCAAATCAGCAACAACAAATGATGCCAAATCAACAGGAGCAACCAAATGTGCAACAAAATACGGGACAAATGGCGCCAAATCAATTTGCTCCTAACGTGAACCAAGGTGTGAACCAGCAACAACAAAATGCTCAAGACATTGCCAAACAAAACAATCAGCCACAACAAATACCTCCACCAAATCAACAATTCCAGCAGACACAATTCAATCAAAATCCTTATGAGCAAGGGAGAAACAGAACAAACATGGGTCCTAAAGGTCGAAGGCCTCCTAGGAACGTACGTCCAAACATGCATCCATGGAATAAGAATGACCAAGATAGACCAGCCTGGATGCAGAGAGAGGACGATCGGGACTTTCCTTATGAAAGACAGAATGATGATTATCCGCATGGAAATATGGGGAGACATAGACAAAACTCATACAAGGCTCTAGATGAAGAAGCATATGAAAGGCAGCAGGGTCAGCTAGACACACCCAATGCAAGGAGAGATGGAGGTATGGCCGGCAATCTAGGAAAGAGATCTTTTCAGCAACAATTTGAACAGGGTCAAGGAGAATCAAAGCAATTTGAGGATGTATGTATCAAATGTTTGAACATTGTATTCTTATTTTTTGTGGATTTTATTAAATTTTTGGATTGTTGTAGGGGAACAATTGGCATAGACAAGAGCAAGACGATGCGGATGGTGGCAGGTCGCCAGATTCTGATAGAAAACGGAGATATGAACCTGAGGTATGATACATTTCTGCTGGTTGAAAAAAGTGCTTATACATATTGTAGCCAGATGTCATGTCTTTTTAAAGTAAACTCAAAAAAAATAAAATGGGGTTAAACAATCATTTCCGACACCGCTTAGCTATCTTGGCAAGCTAAAGACTAGATAATCTTTTATTTGTGTGAGCTTTGCACTAATAATGTTCTGCCATTTCAATTTTCCACAATGCCAATTCAAATTAACTTTTATTCTCTTTGTCAGTTGAGCAATCATATTTTGTCATTTTCTAGGGTTCGAGAAACAAAAGCCCAAATAAAAATTCACCACAATCAAAGGACACGCCTAAAATAGCTGGCAAGAGATTTGAACAAGATAAATTTAGCATTGCAGGAGCTGGGTATGTACTTTTTACATTTCATTTATTAAAAAATTGATGAATTTATCTTTCATTTAAGTCAAGTTAATAGAAATGCGGAGAATGCAGCCAAATGGATATAGACACTCTGTTAACGCTAGATGATATTAGCTGTTTGTTGTAACTTTAACTACCAACAAGGAAAGGTGGCAGACTGGTGGGGTATGGGATTGGAGGAGAAAGGAGTTGGACAAGCATCGCAGGGTACAGTTGATCAAGAAAGACTCAAGATCCATCCAAAAGAATTGCACCAGTGATGATGATAACAATGTTGTAACTTACTTTTATAAAGGTTTTAACATAATGACAGCCATTGAAGATTCCAGCTTTGTATTGGCTCTAGCCATCCCAAAGATGCCCGTTCCATATAGTTGTAGCAGCCACCTTGAAGGCTCCATCTCCAAAAACGGTCTTATTCTTCTGTCTCGGAAACAATTTGACTGCGGCATGCAGCGGCTGATGATAGAGTTGCCATGCTCTTGCTTGTAGTTGCTGGGGCTATCAAGTTCCTCAGATATTGCGGTGTGGTCTCATGTAGCGTCTTGGAAAACCAGCAGGATTATATTGGATCCGCTCATGTATCTTCCGCAAGTGAAGAGACTGCAGGTGCCTCTGAATTATGCTGGTGGTGCATCATCCATATCTTGAATCTGCAGTTCCATTTGAAGCTATAGGGAGAATTTCACAAGCTGGTTTGCTGTCTTGTTTTAAGGTGATTGAGTATACTCATTCACAAGATATATTTGTGATAGGCATCCTGCACAAACCTGTTTTTGATTTAAAAAGATATATTACTTTCAGCTGCGACCTTTCTGCGAGAATAAAATGAACTGGAAGAAGCCAAAGTATTTGAAGGTCTTTGAATAGTTCTCGAGAAGATTTTATTTCTCGAAAATAACATCGCTAATACAACTAGAAATTATCAATTTTCATGTGAGGAATGGGGAGGCATATTTCTTTCAGGGTAGCAGTTCTAGGAAAGAGACATAATTTTATTATTTTTTAGAATTCCAGAATATTAAGGTGCAAGAGGATAACAACATAGTAAAATTACTCATTTGATGAAAACAAGATTCAGCTTTCGGAGTTATGACATCAAAATTATGAACCATTTGATAGAGTATTAAAAAAATGTGAATTCCGAATTTTCAAAAATCATTAAACAGTGCTGCAACTTATAAAATTATCTGAATCAAGCGATTTATATTTGAACTATAAGGAAAAAACAGCATTGGTCTCATCCACAGCTATCTATATGAAATACTAATTAAATAAAGGTGCTGAAGTTTTGGTGAAGTGGGAATTATTCTTGTCAATTGGTGAGATCAGTTCTTGCAGTTTTGTCACATTGATATCTTTAAATCGGTCGATAACAAGATATCCAACATGGCTGCCTGTGAACAGCTGATCGAACAAACAGGATTGTGGCTAACTAACTAAAGGAAACTGAAAATGCTGAAAAAGACACAGCTTATATTTTTTCCTTTTATTCCTAAAGTTAAAAACTATTGCACAACAAATACCATAGACCATAAACAATGTTTTTTCAAATGAATATAGATATTAAGTTAAGATACCTACTCATTAACTATCACACCATGATAATGACCCCAGGGGTGGAAGTCTCGATGACCATCAATAGATCTTACCGTATCTATTGGAAGATAGGTCAAAATAAACTGTAGTGGTGTATCAACAGCTGATCCATTTTATATGGAACAACAATCAGCTGTTCAGGCACCACCATGGTTTATTCCGTTCTATCTTCAAATAGGTACGCTAAGATCTACCGACGGCCGTTGAGACTTCCACCTCTGCATGGGTAGTCTACAATCAATGCATCAGATATAAAAGTGCATTATTATCAACATAAAATCTGCGTAAAAAAATATTTGTATCTAAAATATATCTATGAAGTGCATGGGTAAGTCAGGTTTTACTTCCAAGATTTATGCAGGAGTAAGCTAGATTTTTGGCAAAGTTTATAAAAGAATACAAAAAGACTTTCAGCTTGTCACTCTAGAAGTACGCATGAGAGAATTTGATCCACTGACCTGCCGTGTGTTGTTGTGATCACAACTGTATCCAATACTGTGTAAACAACTCAAAAAGGCATTGACATCCAACGTAACTTTAAGGGGGTTTTGTTGTGTAATGCACTTGCAAATATCTCTTGTGATGTTTTTTCAGCGCAGGTAAACACAGGTTTATATTGTTGTGTAAAAGTTGATGTTATGTTTTTAAAATGTTGCATAGATACTCCGTTCTAAGAGGCAACGGTAAACTCCTCTGATTATTGTTTTCTTGTGTTAATGTCTAAGGGCCGATCTTATAAACATCCGTTTGTTAAATTTCAAATCTAATAAACCGAAGTTTGGTACAAATTTCGTTTTTCTGTATTATAACAATTCGTTTGTAAAATTTTGGTTTAATTTTACCGGCGGATCTAACCGACAGCCGACCCCCGGTTTCCAGGTAGATACCGGTCGGTTTGTTAAGGTTTGAGGTTAGGTCAGCTATCCTGTTGAAGATAATTTCTTCCGACAGTGATAGAGAATTCATTAAAATAGGGCTGAATCAGTCGTTTTCGTGTTTGTCATACGCAACTTTAGGTTATGTTTCTTCTCTGACAGTAAACGGATGACATGACATCATGAGTGTACGCAAAAAATCATCGAAAATACGAGTGCATTATTGAGAACTAACGGACGGTTAAAAAAGCTTTATAGGACAACCATCGGTAAGATCAGTCCGTTAACGTCCATCCGTTAGTAAAATGAGGATTTACTTACGGATATTTAGTCCAACGTTTATAAGAACGGCCCTAAAGAAAGTATAGATTCTATATCAGTCAACAAAGAGGAAATATTGCTGTGCTATAATCTATAATCTAAGTTGCAAGGATATATTCATTTAAAGCTCTCAGATGTATGCCCACAAACCAACAAGTGTAGTTCGCGCTTACAAATGCTGAATGTGTACTTACAAATAAAATCCAAACCTCAAATGAACATAAGCCCCACAACTTTTGCCGACCCTTTTTGAATATAATCAGAACTTAAATTGTTATGTATTCGCAATATGACAATATCACATTTTTAGTAGTTTTACGAGTTGATGTAAAGAATCAAAATCTAAGTTTTTTTGTTTGTTGATTTGTACGTCTATTCAACCAGCACAGTAATAAAAAGATATGGTTGAGGAATAGACAAACATCCTCCCATCAATATTGTTCATTTCAATTGGATTGCTTCCTTATACCACAAACAATATTTTTTGTTGAATCATTTTTGATACTCTTAAAACTCATGGATAAAGTTGCAGAGTGTGTGTTCATTTGAGATTTGGGTTTTTATTTTGTAAGTAGACATGCGGCAAATTTATGTGTGTGTGCTTGTGGACATGTATTTAATATACTTAAATCTTAAATGCTAATATATCTTTGCAACTTAGATTAAAAATAACAGATGGATTGTCGACTGACCTGACAATCTTTTGAAAGTAATGTAAGTCACTACGTGAACATTCATAAAGCCAGGGTGATGCTTCTAACTGGCACCGGTGAATGCTCGATAGCAATGAGAAAATTAAAAAATTTCCAACACCTTTTTCTTCAGACGGAAAAAAAAAATTATAAAAAATAATTTGCGAATTGAATTCCTTTTCACAAATTGCTTTTTATTTTTTTTATTGTCAACCTGACACCACAAACATTGAATGAAACATAAAAAAAATTGTTAATTGTGTTGTGTCCATAATCAGTTATGCTTTGAATCATTCCCCAGATCTCAGAATTCGGCGGCCGCGGCTAAGAACTTCAACCGCAGCTCTGAACAAGCCAAGACAGACAAATCATCTCCTAGTAAATGGTCTGATCAACCAGGTATTGTACAGTAGAGGGAAATGATTACATTCACTTAGTTGCAGACATATTATTGCAGGGGAAACTGCGTGACTGACAAGCTGAAGCGCATTCTATTGATTGTATTTTTCAGCTTAGGACAAGATTCGAGGAGACAAACTGTTTGTTTTCACAATGTTTTATGTGTCTATTTCCATCTCCAATTTGCAGGTTAAGATTCTATGTTCCAGAGCTCAATTGCTTCGACCAAAACATTAAAATTAGATTACGCGATTAGCTGTCCTACTTAAAAAAAACCTTGAACGAACAAGTAAATTTAGGCACAGCTACATTTACAACAAATTCATTGGATTAGAAATCGGCGCCTGCAGATATATATAAAAAAACAACCCATGGATAGATGTGCTGAAGGATGCCATTTTTCTTTGCATCTTTGTCTTTAAAAGTTCCACAGTTATCTGGCGAGATGTGCTTTTGTTGCGATTATTTTGCTGCTAAATTATGCTTTGTGTTATTTGTTTTACTTTCAATTTTATCATTGCAGATTTTTGTTGGTGCGCTGTGTCGGGCTCTTATTTTATCATGACGTACTGATGCATGTTTTTGACACAAAATTTGTATGCTTTGCTTTTAAGTTTTTGGTAGATTAGAAGTCAGAAATCAAAGACTTTGTTGTTAACATTTATATAAATTCATGTTTCTTAAATGTACTCTCAATAAAGCTGAGATCGATAAAGCTAAAGAGATATCGCTAAAAAAATACATGTGTTGAATTTTTCAGTCCAGATTATGCTGTATCCATGACATCACATTTTGAAACCAGTCAGCAAAGTTCATTTGTCAATTGGATTCATGATAATTATGTTTAGCGTATCCGGAAAGATTTTCGTCAGCAAGAAGTGTCGATAAACATTTTTAAATGCGATCTCTATTCCAGAAAAATATCACCAAACTACCAATACAAAAGCAAGACAGAGAGAAAATGTTGAATGTTTTATTTGCTTTTAGCCATGTTGTTATCAATCTGGAGAAAATAAGGATATACCATTATGTTCTATTCTATAGTTCTGCTTTCCTGAGATAAAATGCTGGTGGACATCATGAAAACAGTGAATAGAAGGGAAGCAGTGCTTGATATTTGTTTTATTTCACTTCAGCAAACATGGCTGGGCTGTCAACTTTTATCTGTCTTCAAAAGAAAAATTAATGTCTGGTTTTCAGGTGCTGCATCGGCCATAGTAGTTTTCTTTGATTTCTGACTTTATGCGATGCCAACTTGTCAATTTTGTTTAACTAATTTCAATATGAAATATTCAGGTGAATCTCAAAGTAATACTGCAGAGCAAAAAGAAAACAAAAATGAAAACGAGGAAGAAAGTAAAGCAAAAGAGAATGAGAACTCTTCAAAGAAGTCGCCGTCAAGTCAGCAAAAAGAAGAAAATACTGACAAGAAAAATGACAGGTGGTAATTTATTCAACAATCAATAAAATATTGATTCAATTGATTATTTTTCATAACAAGTATTTTTTTATTCAAGCAGACCTGCTGAATCAAATATGGCCCCTCAAGGAGATCAGTCAATGAATCCATGGGCCAATCAAAGACCAGAGTTCAAAGGAAACATGCCGTATGGGAATCCTAATCAAATGCAGGGACAGAACTTCAATAATGCATCCGATAGACCGTACGGTCAACATTTCCAACCAGGATATGTAAACTCAAACCAAATGTTTCATGGGAATCTCCCTTATCTCTTACCACCTCCCCCTCCACCTCCTTTAACCCAGTCACAGAACACCATGCACCAGCAAGGCATGCAGTTCAACATGCCCCAGGGAAACAGCCACACCCCACCAAACATGGCCATGCCAAGCCACCCACACATGGGACAGAACATGATGCCACCAAATATGCCAACATCGCAAATGCAAAACATGCCTCCAAACTCCATGATGAATCAAAACATGCCTTTTGAAATGCCACAGGGAATGATGGCCGGATACAATGGTAATCAGAACATGCCACCTGCTTTAATAGGACAGAATAGCATGCAGCAGAACATGAATATGGCGCCGTACATGGCACAAAACATGCCTAACAACATGGGGCAACAGCCACACCCTGGACAAAACATGATCCCACAAGGTAACAACATGACGCAACACATGTCCGGCCAAAATATACCACCTTTAATGGGGCAGAATCCGTTTCAAGGGAATCCGGGACAAAATAACATGTCAATGGGAATGCCTAACAATATGATGAATCAGAATATGGCGATGGGAGTTCAGAATATGGGACAGATGGGAATAGCTCCTGCGATGGTGCCACCTCCGAATGTGATGAATCCTGGAGTGAATGTGCCGAATATGGTTCCTCCGCCTAACATGATGCCTCCAAATATGGCGGGAGGTAATCGGCCACACATGGTGCATCCTGCTGGTGGTCAACAAGGGGTTCCACCTCCCCCACCGCCCCCCAATATGCAGCCTCCTTACCCTTACTGGATGGGGTAAACATAATCAAAATCTCGACTCACTATTTTACGCATTGTCCTGGTAGACAAGCAGTAAATGAAGAACCATAATGGGGGGTTGCATTGTTACAACAAAGTATGCAGTTATTTTAATGGATTAAAACAAAGGAAATACTGTCTTGTCATTATTCGGGAATAAGCCAGGTACAGAAAGAGTAAGCAAAGGACTATAAGAGGATTCCATTGCATAATTTTACAACATAACACCTAAGTTTATTGTTATTTACTTTTGCAAATATTCTAAGAAGTATTATGTAAGTTTTCAAAAATATTTTATTAAGATTATGTATGTGTTACTTATGTAGTAGACTATTCAATAAAGAAAAAAAAAAAAAAACTTTTATGGTTTTATTTCTGAAGTACCTAAATATCCATGCGAGAAATTTTAAGATAAAATGTTCTTCTTGGCATGAATATACTGACTTGTTTTTTCTCTGCATAGAAATTTATGATAAAATAAATGATTTGAGCTCACTGTCACAGTTTGCCTATTATTTTTACGTCTTATTGAAGGAGTAAGTGAGGATTCTGAATTCTGCATCATAATGGACTTGACTCAGTCAAAAAATCCCTCGGATATGTGATGTCACACATGGTGCATAAAAAATGGATTCCTGATGTATGACAACCAGCAATGCTTGTAACAGCACATTTTTATTGGACAGGTATCCTAAATGCAGTACTAGGGGCTCCAGTGTATTTTCAAGCTACCTACCAGTGGCGAAGGGTGCCATGCAAGCCGGTTTCCCGTTTAAAATGAGGCAGAAATGATAATAAAGTAGACTGCATGGTTTCAATGGGGGAAAAATACATATTGTTTCTTTGGTTCTAAATGTATTTTTTTACTTTGTGCCTATATTTTTTAACTACTTTGTTACATCATTTTAAAAGGGAAGCCGATGGGAACCGGCTTGTATGGCACGCTTCGCCACTGGTACCTACATAATTTTGTATTTAAGTTATGACGCTCTGTCCTGTCTCTAGTTCCCCCTCGAAAATCACACAAAATGATTGCAACTACTGAAATAACAAGTAAAAAACACAAAGTAGGTGAGCATAAATTTTATTTCCAACTTAAATAATATCATCTTGTACACAGGAAAAAATTAAACAGAAAAGAAACAAAAAAAATGAAACCTATATTTTAGTGACATGCTCACATAACCTCTACTAAAGGCACTCTCTCCTATGGGGTCCAAGATTTTACATTGTATGGGTCAGTATGAAATTATAAACATCTGGAAAACTACACATTCTGAAAGACTATTATTTGAATTATGGGTTCATTACTAATGCATTAGTAGGCGAGTGTACGGGTGGGACTCCACGTTGTGTGGACGCACCACACTCACCTGCAAACAAAAGCTCACTGACAAGTGTGTATATTGTCTTATATACACTCTCCTATTCATGCATTGGTACTACACTAGTGTAAACAGGTTGTATGGAAGAATTAGAAGGAACAAACTACAGGTTATACTTTTTTTTAGCACTATTCAAGGCTATGATTGTAATATCTGGATATATCATGTAAGAATAAGCTCCTATAAAATATGTATGTTTGTATTGATTATAAGTTTGATTGAATAATAATATACTTTCATTGAATATGTTTGGTAAGTACTTTTATAGTTTTAGGGTCAATTTTTCAATCGATAAACAGATTTTTTTATTCACGTGCATAAGGAAATGGAGTATGCACAATTGGCACAGACAAAATAAATAATGAAGTCACCCAACGCTTTTTGCTAGGGAGAGAGTTAACAAATATTTTGTTGTTGGTTGTTGAAGACCCAAGTCACCTATAGGTACCTGTTATGTCTGCCCGCTTACACAAAATTGTTTATCCAGTTTTTGAAAATTGACCCTTGTGGATAGGTATAATACTTTATGTATAGTTTAGTAAAAATAGAAGTCTATTCTATAGTTTTGACAAAAATATTCTGTGGGTTTCACATAAATAGTAAACAGCTATGTTGATAAATGTTAATTTTTCTTTAAAAATTAAGCAGCCATTTAATTGTATTTTCAATGGTTAGCTTGTTATTTATCACAAATTTGAGGTTTTTTTAGTTCAGTAGGTACATGCATAGTATTAATATATTTTAAATACTTTTTTCTTTCATTCTACAATACATACAAGGTGAATCTAAATTTAAAAAAATACTGCCATCTCTAGGGAAAACCATTTATGTCTATGTCGGTATGTAATTTGCAATAAGTCAGTAACTAACCCAATTTAAAATAGATTATCATTTCGGAGAAGAAACATTTCAGTATACACAGTTTATTTAGAATTTTAAGTGCTGAAAATACTTGATTCTGAATATTCCAAAAACATTATATTTTTACAGTTTTGTAATGATTAATGAAGTGGCGTTTAATGGGAAATCTATATATGAAATGGCCTCTATCTTAGACCATTGGCACAAAATCATGATGTAATATGATTAGCACCGTACTCAGCCAAGGTAAGTCAGTTACAAATAAAATATATACCTGGGACGACCCGTTTAAAGACCTATAAGTAGAGTACACACACTTAAAGATAGGATTTGAAAATAAACATACTTTCAAGGATTTTAATTGATAAAGAGAATATTATTTGTTATTGTCAGGTATATGGATTAAAATCTAACAAAATATGGCAACTACTACGTACAACAAATGAGATTCAAGATAGAATAATAAGGACCATAGACAAAGAGTTCATACAAAATATTATATTAATTATGGGTATTTGTTTTATTAGAATATGTCAAGCCATAGCAAGTACAGTGGTGCCTCGCATAAAGAACGCTGCACACAACGAACTTCCTGTTCGTTCATTTCACGATTCATACAACGAACTTCGCTTCACACAACGAAGTCGCCCGAGCTTCCACGACTGCTTCGCCCGAGCTTCCACGATCGCTGCCGATGTATTGCATACTCCCGCGCAGGCACTGCAGGCAGTCGTTAGTCACTGCGCTTAACTTACGCACGTATCGCTCAAAGGGAAGCGTCATCTGATAACGAGGAGCAACAATCAAGCAATCAACCAATCCCAACTGCTGACATCAAGAACATCCTGGTCAAATGGAAAGCAGTTCAGGAGTTTACCAATGCCCACTACCCGGATTCAGATGAAGCAAACAGGATCAACGATCTTTACTCCGATACTCTTGTCCGTTATTTCCGGCAGATGTTGGAGAAAAGAGAAAAACAAACGACTTTGGACAGGTTTTTCATGAAACCATCGGCCAAAAAGCAGAAAATGGATGAAGATGTGCCAGATTCGGTAGACTCTAAGTCTGTCTTAAAATAAAAATAAAAATGTTTTTGTTAGATGTATCTAAATAAAAATAATAACAAAATAATTATCTTTTTTTATGTCATCTTAGCATATTTTATGCTACAGAACGTTTTTTTTGTTAACATGTATTGTTATGGGAAAACGCGTTTCACATAACAAACTTTTCGCATAACAAACTTGCTCCCGGAACGAATTAAGTTCGTTGTGTGAGGCACCACTGTATATTATGTGTCTAGTTATCAGGTAGTTTTTTAATGTTAGTTAGTTTTAATTATCTCATTTCAATAATTTGTTTGTTTAGGGTTCATATGAAAGTATTACCATTTTTTATGATGACATAGACATATTTTTATACCCATAGACAACTTAAGCTCACAATCATAGTCAATTTGAACAATCACTATGCTCACATGGCTTTTATGACAAGTTAAACAGTATTTTACCATGTTAATAGAGAGAAAATTCATACCAAAGTAACTTACATCACAACGATTCAAGTTTGGTAGTTATTATAAAAATATAATGATATTTTTCATACATATTATGCAATTATTTATTATCATTTTTGATATGCATATTTTGAATTTAATCCAAAATACGGTTTATATATTTAAGCTTTTAATACCAAAATATGGACACTAAGATACATAAAATAATATAAATTTTATTATAACCTTATTTTTTAAACCAACAAGAGATTTAGTAAAACATATTCAGTGTTGTTCACAAATATAATCCATAGATATTTCACCACCCATTGTTTTTTGTATGGAGAATTGACTTTGGGCAATGAATGAGCCATGGGTTTGCTGCAATTAATTCAATAGTGTCGGAAATTCAAATACCAAGGAATAAACAGTTGTAGTGATTAGGTTTTCGTTAGCTACTTGAGCAAGTAGAAATAAATAATTGCTGCATTTATTCTAACAAATTCAAAATATTGAAAAATAAATCCTTGAGACCTCTTGTTGGTTAACCTATCGGTACATTACATACATTTTTACAATACATAACATGAACACTCATCTAAAAACTAATTATATATATTTTTTCAAAGTTTGATAAGATGAGTGCTTTATATTAATTTAAATGTATTATCAAAATAAGGTGCAGATTGCAACAAAGCAGAAATAAAAGATGTGAGAATGGACCAGGCAAAAATTAAAAATTTGAAAGTTTTTCTTGACGACAAACATCACACGTCTTGTGATTAGGTGCTTAGCAATCAATAACAAAAATAAACCTTTTCCTTAGCATCCAGCCGTGTGATGTCACAAATTGTACATGGTATTTGATCTGAGTCCATTGACTAAAAAAGTTTTTAATAATAATCAAACACGCATAACATTTTATAAATGTCAATAATAAACTAAATTGAAAAAAAGACAATAGAAAATATTTTCAAAACTGAAGATTTTTGGTTCAAAGAAACTGGCATCATCAAAAATTAAAACACAACATCATAAAGTGTTTAAATTAATAGTTTAAAATAGGATTGACTATTTGTATTGTCAAAAATGTTTTCCTTTTACCAATGTCTGTTTCAGGGAAAGACAGCAAGAGTTGCAGAGCTTATGTTCATTTGTGATTAAGAATTGTTTATGTAAGTATACCTGCAGTATGTGTATGCTCAAAAGTAAACACTTCTGCCATACGTGCATGGGGAGTGGACGTCAAATTCAAATAAGCCTCTGCAACTAAGGTTTAAATTTTTGTTTGAATACAAAAAGTATTTTAAAAACTACTCTAAATTTAAATCAGTGAAACAACTAAAAGATAACCTATATTTTAGTGAGTTGACGAAAGTGCATAAAATTATCAATAATTTTAACATAACACTATTAATCTTAAAAAATACTTAACAAAAATAAATTCTTCAGTAAATTTGGAGGTGTTAAAATAAGAGTTTGTTTTGACTCGCTACAAAAATAGATTATTTGAAACCCGTTATTAAAAACCTCTTTATCCAGTACTGCAAACAACAAATTACAAAAAAGCAAAATCAAATGTAAAGAAACAAAGAAATATTCCCAACTAATGAGCAGTTCATTTCTTTATTTAGAACCCAAAACAAAACATACATCTAAATTTTAATTGATTTAAATCAAATAAATGTACAGATTGTTTTAGGTATTTAAATAAAAAAATGTACGAATGACGGTTCAGCTGCCTAGGCCTCTGAAACAAGCATACGCTTACACAAACCTTGCAAGTTTGATTCCTATGCTGGCTCAACCAATTTTTCATCAAGTCTTACAGATTTATTAAAAAATCTTACATGATAAAAATACCTGTAGTTTCAGTTAGGGGGCAGAAATAAATTTGTGAATTACCTTCATGCTCAGAAACGAATCGTTTTAAATAAAAAAACAAAACACAATACTATTTTCTTTTCAAAATACTGATAAACGCCTTAAAATAATACTTTCTATAGATGGAAAATCTATTCAAGAAATATATTCATTTTGAAAAAATTTAATACTGAAAAATCTCAAAACTCAAAATGGACCTATGTAAAAAATAAAAAATGAAAGAACATCTTTGACTGCTAATAACATCAAAGATAAGTAAAAACTACATTAAAGGTTTACATTTTTGTTTTTTTGAAAACATAACTCTAAATTAAAATACCATGAGGCTTAATGAGTAACAGTAATGACTACATTATTACAACAAAATAAATGAATTTAGTTTGTGACTAGAGGATGTTAAGGTGCCTTTTCTTAATTAATTATGAAAATAGACGATCTCTTAATGATGAGTTTTCAAGCCTCAATGTTAGCATATTTAATTTTCTTACAAAAATAAAATGTATTTGATAATTTATGTTAGAAGTAAGATTTAGTTAGTAATTAAGTACATTCCAAAGAAAAATGAGATGATTTTATTAATTTTTAGTTACTATCTGATCATAGTAAATTCAAATGAGGGATTTACCATGTAGGTATTATCTGAAATGATTTAAAATGTTTTAATCATCATAAAATTTGTTTTTAGGTACCAACCTGGTAAAAATACACATGTTCCATATTCAAATTATTCAAAAATATAAAAATCTGTTCCAATTTTGAATATGCCTCCTTCACAAAATAATAAAATTGACAGATATGAAGAGCCAAGATACTAATTATTTGAATGATGCTTATGAAAAAACTGACACTTTTATAGATATTCCTTGCATATTCACATAGGCGAGTGTGCGACAATTTGTTTGGCACATGTATAGGCTTTAGATACAGTTATTAGTTTTGATAAGCAGTCCAAAATGTATGAATGAAAAAACAAATATTTTTTTCAGTGGTCATAAGAATAATAACAGATGAATAATGTTTCTTCAAATTGAAAAAAAAACTTAATTTTTGTCCTACAAAATCTTTTTTTTATATCTCTTTTAAAAAGTATGCAGTAAGTATATTCAATATACCTTGTTCTCTGATAACCTCAAAACATAAATGTTTTACAATCCCAGTTCCCTGTAGGTATACATTTTTACAAGTACGACTATTTGCAAAAGATTATGAAATTTAGAATATGTTTTAGTAAATGCAATATACCAAGATTACAATTTTAAGATGATGAAGTCCATACTCAGACTAGTTAAATACTGAAAGTGTTGCAATACTATTACAGTTTGTATGACTTAATTCCTTGATTCAATTTGGCAGACTGGCAGCATTTGGAGCATAGATAATCTGACATTGGGCTGCCGTAAAACACACAAAATGGTGTCCTGCAGGGCTGAGGTTCCTCGCTGTTAGTGTATGTGTGGGTAACTGTAATCGGAATACAATCTTCTCCACTGTCCCAACCAGTTTTATACTCCGAAGCCGTGCTATGGACTTTAGCCGGCATTGTGCTTCTCTTATTCACCTTATCTTTCTTTGCAGCGTCTCCAGATAAGTTCAACAGATCGTCTGAAGAACCGTTCTTCCATTCTTTACGTCCTTTCAATAGATTATTTTCAGCGCTATTCGCAGTTGCATTTTTGGCATTTCTCATTATGAAAGGCACACCTGTGTCATTGTAAAACGTAGACTTTGAAAGGTACAAAGTTTGGTCAGAGTTGTTAAGCGCACTTGTAGGTGCCATGCGTCGTACAACGTCATGCGAATCCCAATCTGACTCAACATAAAACTTAGACTTCCCTGTTCCGTACCTTGGTGCACCTCCGTTTACGTTATTCCTATTGGTGGGAGAGTTCATTATGTGCCTTGCTTCTAAGAGCTCTTGTTCTCGTTGCTTGTCAAAGCACACAGAGCACATGTAACTTGTTACGGCAGTTCCGTACTGATTACAACCTGCGTTGACACATTTCAGAGGCCCTTCAATTAGAGCTTGTTCACGCAGCCTCAAAGTTTCAAAATGCTTCTTTTCAACTTCCTGTTTACCTTTAAGTTGTTCAGAGTTCAAAAATCTGTGCTCCGCATATTCTAAATAGTTTTTAACCATCTCGTCTTGAATTGTGTGTCGCTTTGCTTTCAGTTGGCAACATAAGATTTTGTATCGCGACGAAGAAAATATTGTCGAGTTCTGAGCCGGTTTCTTGCTAGAACTATTCCCCTTCATCGTTATTTTAGTTATAGAGTTGAGATTCTTTTTTAATCTATTGCTCATAGACTTCCCGATGCTTCCAAATTGCTTAGCAACAGAATGTATCTGCTTGGCTGCTCTGCTTTTGTTATCAAACATTGCTTGCTCCATCTGTTCAAGCTCTGCGTTTACATGCGGTGTATTCATAAGCTCTGAAAACCTGTTGGTCATAATATCATCCTCGGTTAAATCTATCAAATCTGGTTCTTCTTGTCCGGGGCTGGAAGATGGAGACACATAAACGACGTCTAAGTACTCTGACAAAAGACTTATTTGGTCTCTTTCTGATAACACTAATCTGTTGATTATTTTTTGGTCGTTTTCATCTTTGTTCCACTGGAAGTCGTCTCCTGGATCAACGGAGAATTGAATTGGAAGCAGGCACCCATCGGAGTCAGTTAGAGGAATGACTGTTGGAGTGGGATTGATTTTTCCTGTAGCGTCATTGTCCATGGTGACGAGGGCAGAGAAGTGGCCCATATCGTAAGCCAGAAGCAGAGGAGATTTGTGGCAGTCTTCTGGAGAGCACTCCAAGGGAAGGTACACTCCTCCAAATGGGATTGGTGCCATGGCTTCTCCGTTCAAGTCCTGAAATTCAAAACACATTTATTATGTTTTGTCAAGTTCAAATTTTTTATCTATTCTTCTCGGGGATCTTCTTCCTTCAAGAGCGATATTCTATCCTATCATTTTTCAGTCTATTTACAAGTTCATACCAGTATCATCTTTGTTGTCTTTCCCATCTTACAATGTCTTCTTTTTCCTTATGAAAATGATTGTCTTGTCTTGTCTTTTGTCTTGTATCCTGCCGCCTTTCCTCTAGGGGTGGCCAGTACCTCCACACAAGTGCCTCCACTTGACTCTGTCCTTGCATATTTCTTTCATCTCATCTAATTTCATCACTCTTTTCATGCATGCTCTTCTCTTGTTTCCACTCTGTAGATTCCATTCATTCGCAATCTCATTTATCTGATCAATCCATTGTTTCCTAGGTCTTCCCCTTCCACGCTTACCTGTTACATTCCCTTTATACACTCTTTTTGTCAGTCGGTCTTCATTCATCCTTTCAATATGTCCAAACCATCGCATCACACTTCTTTGAACTTTCACTTTCACGCTTTCTTTTACTCCGCATTCATTTAGAACCCATTAAATTCTTATTAAATTCTTAAATTCATTAAATTCTGGTTAGTATTAAAAGTTACACCTGTAGATAGGAGGTATTTCTTCTCTCGAAACTAGTAGCGTATACATAAACAAAATAAACTTATGCAAATTTTAACCATGTAATTTTTTTATTGGGTTACCTTTAGCAGTAGATCGGCGATGACAATGATGGGTCTGCGCAGGGTGTGTGCCAGAGCAAACACATGCACCTCTTCCAGGCTGTGGTGGGCGGGGGCCGCCCTCTCCACCACCGCAGCCCACTCCTCGGCCCACTCAGACGGCTGCAGAACCAGCCCCGACTGGGTGTGCTGCCTGGAATATCACTCACAAATCAGTGATTTTATTTATACAGGACAAACTAGAGTTGGGCTAGAGCGGACCATGGAGTAATAATATAGTGGAGTCTAAACTATTTTCAAATAGGCACTGCATCAGTCTCAACTTAGCTCAACACAAAGCTTCATAAGTTAAAAAGAGAACAATGATACTTCGAGTGTCACCACACTGTTAACAGGCAAAAGGTACAGTGGTTTTTGTGCATTACTACAATGTCTTTCGTGCGCGGAAAACTTGCACTCGCGCTGCAATTATTAACGGACCCAGTTTGCCGAATCCTCAATAATAGGTACAACTCATAGACATCAGATGGGGAGGGATGCGACTCAGCTTGTACAAGTTGCAAACTGGAGAACGGCATCAGAAGACAGGTGGACTTGGAAACAAAAGTTTAAGAACATTTACCTTGTCTGTGTCCACCTCCACCTCCTATAAAGAGCATGTCTCCAAGGCGCCGAGAGCAGAGCCGAGTGCAGCAGCCTCCTGAGGGTGAGCAGGCGATCGTGGAAGCCCCAGAGGCCCAGGCTGGCAGCGTGAGGGAGGCAGTTCCCATCTCCAGAAGTGGCGAGAGGCCACAGTCTGGCCGCTCCACAGGGACCCCACCAGTTCAGGCGACCGCTCTGTTCCAAGGACACCAGCGTGGAAGACTCCAGCAGGTCTTTTTCCAGAAATTTCCTAAACATATAAAATCATTTGACTTAGTTGTATTTGAAACACTGAAGTTTAGTCACATTGAATATTTTAATAGTACCTAAATAATTTAACACCAATTTGACATATTATGCAGTTCCTTATAGGTTGGTATGCAGCTGACCAGCCATGCTGTAGAAAATGGTTCACTTTAGATTAGAAAAGACAAATAATCTTTTTTTATTTGTTGCTAAGGAAAAATGGTCCAAGGAAGACATGACAATCATTACTAATCTAACTGGAGTTCTACCTGAATTCCTCCGAGTAGATGGTGATATCGGGCAGCGTGAATGTGTACTCTGGTGTGTCTATGTGGAACTGATCTGGGGCGCAGGTGTTGCTAGCATTCGCTGACACATCCTGGGCACACTCGTTCCTCACACGCGACACAATGTTCTCATTGTCTGTGGCACGGGAAATTCCCCGAGCTAGCTTTTTACCTGAGAATACAGTAATGGATAGAATTAATAAACTTCCAACTCAAGGTAGTGACCAACTAAAGTGGAATAAGTCCCGATTGATGGTGTTCTCGATAGAACAAAGAGATGCACTATATCCCATGTGTACAACTTTATTTTTAAAATGAATCATAGAGTACGTAAGATTCTCATTAAAGATGCTATTCTTGTTTCCATTTTATGGTAAAATTGAAATAAACTTACAAAAATGCCTGTTAACCTGAAACACAGGGTCTTTCGAGTCATGTGTGTTTCCAGTATCCCCCTATGGCTTGGAAACAAAAGGGCTCACTCAGCATAGTGCCAGCAGACTGAGGACATAGCAAAGTCCCATTGACAGGAGAATACTGAGAATCCACTTCAGAGACAGGGTTCAAAACCAAGAGATCCGTAGATGCACTGATGTTGTACAGCGAGTGGCTGCTTGAAGTGGTCCTGGGCACTATCTATCTTCTTCTTCTCTAATATATAAAATCAAACGGATGTATATTTGTTTTTCTTGTATGGACTACTAAACTATTGAACAGATTGCGATGAAACTTACATGAGTAATTCTATACTACGAGCTTAATCTTGTGTATAAAAAACTGGAGCAATAAAGGAAATGAGCGATAATATATGCTTAAACTATTTTGACCTAATGACAGGGAATTTTTAGATTAAAAGAAGTGTGCAAGGACACAACACAGTGGAGACACATGTGCTGATATAATGGCCACCCCTAGCAGAGTGGCGGCATGATACAATAACAGTAACCAGACGAGCCACCACAAGGGGTGGCAAGATACAGCTAGTACAAAATAAAAATGAATAAATATCTCACAATCCACGACGTCCACAGCGTCAGTCTTCTGCAGAACAGGTTTGCTGGTCTGCGCAGGCTCCATGTTGACTGTGGCGGGCTGGCTGAATGTGGCGGGCTGGCTGACTGTGGCAGGTCTCGCCACCGCCCCGTCCACTGCATCAGTGCCTGCAGGCAAGTGCGCCACTCTCCAGCTGCCCGACATGTTGTAGCGAGAACTCTCCGGAAATTTGTCTTTGGCATCTGGTTTGGAGAGATCTGGAAATAAATTTTAAAAAATGAGTTGCTTGACTTATAGGTTGGTATGAACCTGACCACCAATACTGTAAAAAAAATCACTTTGCCAATGTCAGCCCTATTTCAGGGAAGAGTTGCAGGGCGGATTGGAAGTGGCGGAGTGGCAGGGCAGATTTGCGATTGGGTTTTTATGTTGTAAGTCTACATGCGGCATGTGTAAGCGTGAACTTATGTGTCTGCTTGTGAGAATGCATATAATGTGAATTCCCAATGTTACATGTCTTTGCAACTTAGATAAGATTAGATTAGTAAGCCACACAAAAGCAGGACAAGAATTCTTTAAACTCCTCAAAACAAAATCACTCACTATGAGTGCCGTTGTATATTTCATACATTTTTGATTTATCCAATCAATAATTTCTTTAACTTATAGGTTGGTATGTGGCTAACCACCCATACTGCAAAATATATCTCACTTTGCCACTGTCACCCCTGTTTCAGGGAAGGTTGGCCAGAGTAGCAGGGCTTATGTTCATTCAATATTTGGGTTTTTATGTTACAAGTGCACGTGCAACATGTGTATCATGAACTTACACGTGTTTGCGTGTGGGCATACATTTATAATGAATCCTACATTTCCTATATCTTTGAAATTTATATTATAGATGTCACTGGCGCTCTTCCTATTCGTAGGAAATCACCATCACAAAGAAGAAGAAGAAATCATTGTTGAAGTAATTTACCTGCAAGTTGAAGATAGGCGACAAGAGCCGATGTGAGGTCCCAGCCTTGACCTTGAAGCAGCTGTTGACACAACTCCTCCGAGGCTCCCGTCTGCTTCTTCAGCTCCATCACCAAGTTAGTCTCCATTCTGGGTTTTCTGTAAGAAATAAAACCAACACCTTCTAGAGGATTTCTTTTCAAAAGCACTACAGATCAAATCAAGTATTGGCCACACAAGTCTTTTTCCACCTCGAAATTCATTGAAAAAATTTTTGGGGACACAACAATCTGGCATAGTTTGCACATGCCCGGAAATTTTAAAATTTGCTATGTCTATAATCTATAATATAAGTTGCAAAGATATGTTACATTTAAGATTCTTATTAAATGCATTCCCACAAGCAAACTCACCACATCAGAAACCCTTCGGGGATAATGCGGCAAGAAGTTACACTACATGTGTAGCTTAGTTGCGTTGCCAGTTGCGTAGACACATATAAGTTTAAATTAATTTAATAAAACTAAAATTTGTACATAAACAGTTACTACATTCTTGCAACTAATAAGAAATCAAAGGTCTATATATTTAAAATTTAGTATCTCTAGGATCAGTACTTTGGAAAGTGAGGTTTTTGAAAGATAGTTTTTTTTGGCATGTCCTGCACCAAGACAATTAACTCATTTCCATGAAAACTCAATTTTCTGTTTCACGCCAAAACAATACTCATATTTCTCCCATCCTACCCTTAGTACGAGTTGCAAAACATGAGAAAACTAAAGTTTACGCAAAATTTGAAAGAGTGATTTCTCCCAAAATCTGCCGTTTTTTTTCACTTTATGGTCTTACCAAAAGAGTTACAGTGATGAAGAAAATCAAGTTCAAACAAACAAAAACGGCAGATTTTGGGGGAAATCACTCTTTAATAATTGCCGTAAACTTTACATTACTCAAGTTTTACAAATTGTACTAAGGGTATTGTATACGGTAGAAATGGACTACTTAAGAAGTATGATTGGAAAAAGATGGAGTGATAGGGTGAGGAATGATTTTGTTAGAGAGGAATGCGGTGTAAGAGAAAGTGTGAAAGTAAAGATTAAAAGAAGTATACTTAGATGGTTTGGACATTTGGAGAGAATGAATGAGGAAAGAATGACGAAGAAAGTATATGCTGCAAGAATTGATGGATGTCGTGGAAGAGGAAGACTGAAAAAGGTATGGATGGACCAAATTTTCGAAATAGCGAGTGAATGAGATATCCAGAGTCATAATAAAAGGAGAGCTTGTATGAAAAAAATTATGACTCTGGATGAAATGAAAGAAGTATGCAAGGACAGGAAGAAGTGGCGGCTAATCTGCAATGCTGATTTGTAATGTTGGTTTATTAGCTTGCTACATTTTTTGCATAAGACATTTTTGACTTTTTTTGTATAGATTTATTTTTAAGGTTTTGTTGTTTTCTTATACTTAAATGTTATTTATTACTCGTATTCCTTGACTTATAGGTTGGTATGAGGTTGACCACCCATACTGTAAAAAATGGTTCACTTTGCCAATGTCACCCCTGTTTCAGGGAATGTCGGCAAGAGTTGCAGGGCTTATGTTCATTTGAGGTTTGGATTTTATTTGTAAGTACACAATCAGCATTTGTAAGCGCGAACTACACGTGTTTGTTTGTGGGCATACATCTGAGAGCTTTGAATGAATATATCCTTGCAACTTAGATTATAGATTATAGATAGTATAAGACGCAAGTAAAAAAAAATGGTGTGAAGTTTAATATAATTACGAGGAAATGATTCAAATTGAAAATATGTGAGGATTGGAAAAAACATTTTTTATTGATTTAGAGTAAATGTATTTCCTGATTCTTTTTTATTAAAATAAATACTTATAACATTATGTCATAGCACATTTTAGTGGTTAATGAGTAGGCACAAGTAAATTGTCATAAAAAGGTATTTTGCCAATTCAGACCAAGCAATAATAATAAACAAAATCATCATTAATATGTGTAAACAAATACATTATATAGGTTGACAGATTGACTAACATAAATATTTGCCACTAGAGGGACAAAGATAGACTGCAACTTTAAAATCATTATCCATCTATAATCTATAATCTAAGCTGCAAAGATATGTTAACATTTAAGGCTCATATGAAATGCATGCCTACAGACAGGCACATGCAGGTTTGCGCCTTCACATTCTGCATGTGTACATACAAAATAAAGAAAACCTCACATGGACATAAACCTTGCAACTCCTGCCGCCGTTCCCTGAACCGGGGTGGCATTGGCAAAAGTGAACCGATTTTTACAGCACGGGTGGTCAGCCTCATACCAACCTATCAGTCAAGGAGCATCCATCAACGGTAGTATGTATCCAAACATTGAAGTATGGAAGTGAAGCATGAATTAAGAGTGACAATGAAATGAGAAAGGTCTGTACGGTGCAAAACGAAACAGTTGAGGAATATGAAAGGAAAAATAGAGGTAGAGTAAAGAATGAATTGATAAAAAAAATGCAAGTTGAAAGAGGATGTGAAAGCAAAAGGCTAAAAAATATATCAAGCAATTTTTACGAGAATTCAATCATATTGGTATGAATTTCACCAAAATAATGTGATGAGATGAATTGAACATGCAGAAAGAATGGATGATGAAAGAATGACTAAGGAAAAAAAGGTATGAAAAAAAGAGAAAAGTAGATTGTCCAAATTGTAAAAGAATGGGATATGTACAGAGTGAATGTAAAAGAAGTAAACATATGAAAAAGATGATAAATATGAACAAATTAAAAGATGTATGTATGCAAGGATAGAAATAAATGGATTAACTGTGCACATAATCTGGCCACCTCTAGCAGAATGGTGACAGTAATAGCACAAAGAAAACATAGTATTTTTTGCTAAAAATTCATCTATCTTTATCACAGAACAGTCTGGGTTTTGCTCGAGAAATTGGATCGAGCTCATAGAGGGCTTTTGAGGTATGATTCACACAACAAGATGGTAAAAAAAAACAATGATGTCATAGACTTTTCTTTAGTTTGTAAACAGATTTGCTATGGACTAAATTATTTATTCACGGTTTACTAATGTTTAATAATAAATACCTATTACAGAGAAAAACAATAATGAGTTATGTTTAATATTAGAACAGTGCCCTGAGTATAAAACAATGCGTGAAACTCATCTCGATTGTGTGAATCAAAAATGTATGGAATAAACGACGGCACTCCTAGAGGGCGATTAAGTTTTCATACTTTTTTCGAATTACGCAATGTTCATACTAGGGGCACAGGTAAAGAGTTTATAGTATTGTTTTGAAGGAGCTGGAGCGAGAAAATAAAATAATGACATTATTGATATACAACTAAAGCTAATCAAAAAGGGCATAAAATGAGTGACTGATAAAGATTAAATTTTTTTTAATTTTTATTGCACCTAAGATCACCTACTATATAAGATGAAAATTGTGACAATTTTATTTAAAAAAAAAAAACATAATCTTATATGGAGCGTGCGTTTGCAGTTGCTGGTCCTCTGACCTGGACCCACCTGCCTCATCATGTGAGGGAGATAGAGGACCATAGAAATACACTGAAGACAAGCAAATTTCTGGCATCATTTGCACGAGCTCCCTTGGAGTAAATACATAAAAAAACAGCCCTTGAAAGAAATCATCAATTCATCATCATCATCTTACATGTATGGATGAAATGGTATTAACATGTAGGTATTTAAAGTGTACATTTTTATAACTGGTCACATATTGCACCATCCGTGTGACTAGGTCGCAATAAAGCGTATATTATTATTAATTTATCATACAAAACAAACAGGTGTTAATCACAACACATATGATTCATAGCTGATCCACGAATCATCGTGTTTTTGCATGGAAAATTCAAGTTAGGTGGAGGTTGAGCCATGGACTTTCTGTGTGTGAATAACACCAATTGTCCAATAGGTATTTTAAAGGGAAACTTTTAAATGGATTTGGCACAAAAACAAATTAATTCAATTCTTGGGTAAACGTAACACATCTATGTGAATAAGGTCCTGGGCAACTAATAACAAAATAATAGATAAGCTTTCACTAGTAGCCCGACTGTGTGACGTCACAATTTTTTGACAATGGAATTTGTATGGAGTACAATGAAACATGAAAATCATACAAAGTTTTAAGTAACAAAAAATTAAGGTATTTGGGTCAAATTTTAGTATTTTGCGTTTAGGCTCCTAGCTTTTTTTGAATAATAGTAGTCTGACGCAGAGGTCGGCTGGCTACTCAAGCATGTTCCTAATCTTGACCCTTAAGCCTACAAACCAGGTTAAGGTGAGAATGTGTTTTTCTCTCAAGTATGCAAATTATTTTGTTTACAAAGTACCAATAACTGCCCATCCATTAATTTATTATGAATACTTCCAAATTAATACACTAAAGGGATTTAATGATTTCAACACCAGAAGCTGACAAATTTGTTTCCTTGATTTATGTTGTCAGTTTCAGGGAAGGTTGGCAAGAGTTGCAGGGTGTATGTTCATTTGAGATTCGGGTTTTTATATATTGTAAGTTCTTATTATTCCTTGACTTATAGGTTGGTATGAGGCTGAACACCCATACAGTAAAAAATGGTTCACTTTGCCAATGTCACCCCTGTGTCAGGGAAGATCGGCAAAAGTTGTTGGGTTTATGTTCATTTGAGGTTTGGATTTTATTTGTAAGTACACATTCAGCATTTGTAAGCACGAACTACATGTGTTTGTTTGTGGGCATACATTTGGTATGGGCTTTAAATGTTTATACATCTTAGCAACTTAGATGACAGATTATTATTATCTTTAAAAAAAATGGCAGGCGATCTGCAATTCTGGTGGCTAATGCTTTTAAATCTTAATTTATTATTGCATTTTATAGGTCTACTTTTTTCTTTATTGATTTTTATAGCTTTAAAGTTAAAGAAAAGAACAAACTAGTAATCAGAACCTTTCAGGTATTTTTTTTTGTTCAGTTTAAAGGCATTTTTGAAACAGCACACTCTTTCTTTCTTAGGAAAAGTGGTTAAGCGGGATTCCCTTTGTTGCAAATTCCCAGTTGACTTTCTACTTACACAAGTAGTGTTAAAACTCAAGTGGTTTTCCTTAATGTCATTGAAATTTCCAATTTGATTAATAGCATAGCAATTCTACTATGAAATACTAAAGCAACTAATAAAATATATATTGAATCATATTTTTTATACCAACGTAAATATGTCATTAGTTAAATATAAATTTTTGTAATTTTCAAAGGTTTCGAGAAGGCTAGCACAGAGTCCAAAAAAAACGTTTTATGAAAGGCATTCTTGCCTAGATTTTTTTCCCGGAAAGGGTCACATTTGGCGAGTCAAATCTATTTAATTTCACGGATAAGAGGGATAGACTTATGCCAAATAACTGAATTGGGGGTTTTCATGCTCCTGAAGGGGTAGGGTTTAATTAATTTTTGCTGGCTCAGAAATCCTTTTCAATAAATTGATTTAGGTTAGAAGAAAACAATGCATAATGCTTACAAGCATAGGATAGAGACATTTGTCTGAAGCAAAGACAAAACATTATCAAGAAGATCTAAATTATAAAGAAAATATTTACATACAAGACGTAAAAAAATGCATTATGATAAACAACAAAAACACCAATTGTAGCGCAGAGGTTAAAAAGGTTATCAACTTATTTTGTAATAAGAGTAAAGAGACGGGTTGCTGGTTATGAATAATTCAGAAGTAGGTAAATGGTTCCATAATACAAAATAAATCCGTAAAGTTGTTAAATTCTATGTATTAAACACATTTAAATAAATTATGAAAGGGTGACCAAGCTTAAAAAGAAAAATAAAAGAAAACATACTAATACTCAGTTAACCTAATATTGGTGTTAACAGGCGTCAAAGAAAGCTGTCAAAAAAAGCTGACCCAATGAATTTAAAGAGGCAATGAGTCAGGGAAAGAAGATTCAGTTAATGAAATATGACCGCAATAATAATAATAACAATATTAGGATGATTTATTTGGTGAGCGCTGTTTTTGTGTGTATCACACCTCAAGAGCCCTCTGCGAGCTTGGTCGTCGCTGTAGAAAGCGCCAATTCTCAAGCAAGACCCAGTTGTTGTAAGGTTGGATGGACCTTTCAGTGACCGGTCTTTGGTAAAGGTTTATGAATTTTTCAACCCAGCGAAGAGCACATTCAAAATATAAATGGTATATTTTGTGCTTCGCCGGGATCCGAATCCACAACCTTCCATTCACGAGTCCGAAGTGTTGCCACTATGGACTACGGACCGGTCCAAGATGCCAACGACACGCGGTGTACCTGAGCAATGAAACACATGAAAGTAGAGTGTTTTCTTTAAACCAAATTGTGAAGAGCTGATAGAAGAATTGACTATTATTTTAGATGTGATTTGGGACGGAGAACCAGATTGTCCAGTACATGGTGTAGAAGAGCCCCGCCAGAAGAGACACCTTCCTGGCCTGAAAGACCTTCACGAAGCCACGCCACGAGCAGTGAAGTGGATGAAAAGCGGCCTTATGGCTGAAAAATTCACTAATTTTGCCAGATATACGCAAAGTAAAGGATAGTAAGCATTATTTTGAGATATAAAAACAAAACATCTAAATCTAAGTTGCAAAGATATGCATCATTTGAGATTCATATTAAATGCATTCCCACAAGCAGACACGCATAATTTCGCGCTCACACATGCCGCATGTGGACCTACAATATAAAAACCCAATCTCAAATGAAAATAAGCCCTGCAACTCTTGCCGACCTTCACTGAAACAGGGGTGACATTGGCAAAGTGAACCATTTTTTACAGTATGGGTGGTCAGCCTCATACCAACATATAAGTCAAATAATATGTGATAATAGATTTTCTTGTGCATAAATATTAGCATTGAAATGCAGACGCTTATTCAGAATTTGAGATAAAGGAGCTACAAGCGTCCAAAGACGAAATAATAATTTGGTATTCTTCTGACTTAAGTCCTTGATTTTTGGAACAGCAGTGAGTATTACATGGGCTAAGACAAATAATAGTTCATGAAAAAAAAAAAAATTTCAACGGTAAATTGATCCTAATGGTCACCCCAATGATTCACAGCTCTAATATATAAGCAGGTATTTTAACAAAAACAACATAATTTGATCAGACAAGTGCAGCATTAAACATCTAACATGAGGTTCTCACTCGCAGGAATATTCCTTATCGTTTTGTTGATTGCCGCAGTTTCGGCCCAAGGTGATAAAAATTGTGCGACAGACGGGTTTGGCCGATGTGAGTAATAGAAATAACTTGTGATATTTTTCTCATACGAGCAAAAGAATGTGATGGTCTGTAACCTCTTTCTAAATGAGCTCTCTAGATTCATCTGCGTAGGTGATCCGAGTGGCTGTTTCATATCGTAAGAGCAGCCACTTTGAGGGCTTCATTATGATGATGACGATGAGTTGATGACTTCTTTAGAACGCTGCTTCGTGATGTAGTCGCTCCTAGGGCGCTTGTGCAAATGATGCCAGAAATTTGCTTGTTTTCAGTGCACATAGGAACTTCCTATAGTCCTATACCTATCTCACATGATGAGGCAGGTGCTTCCAGGCCAGAAGACCAGTAACTGCAAACCCACAATCTCCAAACATAGTTTCTACTCTTCTTCCCGGTTTTTTAATTAACGCTTTGGCGCCAGATTTTGCCAAGCAATGTTCATCAAATAGAAAGTTCAAACATAACAAAAGAAATTTAAAAAAATTAAACTTAAAACATAAAATAAAAAAAGACAATTCAAGATGCAGCACCACTTTATAGAGATTTTGTGCTTGTTTTTCTTTAACCCTTACACATTTCACTTTTCAGGTCTTCGTCCTTGTGAGCCTGGAACTCATCGAGTTGTCCCAGGATGTGGCGGAACATGGAAAGGAGTCAACACGTGTGAACATCCCACTGGACTCGAATCACCCGCTGCGTGTGATCAAATCTTGTGCGTCTGCGATGAGCCAACAGTCAGAAATACAGACGGAAAGTGCGTAAAGCTGGAGGAGTGCCCCAACAAAACCAAAGAAGAAGAATAATATAGATCCCAGAGTTTTTCAATGTGCCAGATTAATGCCAAATTTTGTACAATATTTTTTTAGGCGTTCAAAGTCAAATTCAGATGTTTGATATTGTATTTCTGGGCTCTTTTTCTCTGGATACTACGGTCAACCATGGTCCATAGTTTCAGTTTAAGAATAAATAAGAAAGAAAATATGAACCATGGTCAAAGCCCGCAAGAACAAAATCAAGCATTTGTATATGTAAATAAATTTGAAGTGTGTGGGAAAATGAGATATCTTGTACTTACCTCTTTCGAAAATAAAATTGTAAATTACGCACACCTTTTTAACCCACAACTAGGCGTACTTTGTAGCTTGGAAAGATGGACTCAAAGCGGATAAGAAATTAAAACCTTTCAATCAAAGGAGAAACCTTTAAAATCCGAAACATAGGAATACAAATATCCAGTTATCATCAATCTAACTGTTGGGTATTGCATAGCGTTTTCATAGTTTATTTTTTATCCTAATGCGGACAATCAACTTTTCTGTTTCAATCATGAATATCATCTATCACATACAAAATAATTAAATAAACAATACTTAAACTGAAGGCTATTCATAACTTATAATATATTCTACTAAAAAACTGAATTCCCTAGTCTAAATAAGATGTCTCAGATTTTTACCATTCAACAGGAGGATTCATTTTACTTATTAATTCTATAAGATTTATATTCCCTTGCAATAATATATTTTTTAAATTTTAAAGCATTTTTTCATTTCCTCTGTTAGTAATGTAATGAAATACGACCAGGGTTTTTCACAACACAATTGATCTATAGCTGATCCATAGATCATAATTTTTTCGTATGAAAAATTCACGTTAGATGGCGGTTGAGCCACGGATTTTCTATGTGTGAATAGCACCATATAACTTACAGGTAAGAAGAAAATGGGGAAATTATATTAACTGACAACTGACATCCCTTGAGGGAATGAAACCCTAGTCTTCTAGCTTTTAAAGCAGTCTTATAACAACCGAGCTATCATCTGGACAAGGTTTACACAGCCTTCACAGGGAATGAGAACCTACTCCTGCAGAAGTGAAACCTTCAGTTAAAGTTAAAGGGTTGGTGAAAGGCTGCCCTGTCACCTGTGAAAAGAAATAGTTTCCCATAGCTCGCGACCCTTTTGGAGCGAGACAAGCAAAAAGTTGCACACCATGAGCAGCTTAGTAGCATTTTTTAATCAATAGTTCTCTTTAGTATCAATAAAATTGAGCTGATTATATATAAAGTTTTCCATCTCCAACAAAAAAGTATTTAGAGTACTTATATGTTGAAAAACTAATCAGTTTTTTTTAATATCCACACATAGTCATGTTGTTGATGAATAAAACCCAACAATGTACCAATTAGGGACGGCAACACTGGCATTGTAATTACATTTTCAGCGACCTTCCCAAAATTAACGAGTCATGTTGCCGGGCAATTATTTTTCCAATCAAATACCTAAGACGAGTATTGTTTACCTTAAGTAGGTAAACCCCTCTTAGTTTACATTTGAATCGTATACAACCAAAGGCAGCAATCTAAGATATTTTTTAAATATTAGATAAATTTGTAGAAACAAAGAATATCATTCTCTGTGTTTTCATTAATTTATCTCATTTTCTAAAAATAAAAATCTAGATTATCGCTTTTGGTTCTAAACGATTATTTCACAAAAAAATCACAACATCAATGGGCTTACCTCCAAAACATTGTACTCGATCGAATAACCTTGAAAATCAAATGATCAAAATATCGAAACGTTTTTTTTATAAATATTGAATGATGTATAGATATTATTATCGTATTCAGATGACTTCAATGTAAAGCGTCTGGCACGCGGAACGCCATGCAAGGCTATTCATTTTTTGGACGACAAATTAGTATGCATGGCGAACGATTCAAGCAATGCAGTCACAACCATGACACTGCGTAGAAAATTAGAAATTTTCGCGTCCGCGACAAAGATGATCGATATTAAAGTGTACTGACCACGAGAAAATGCAGATCATTGTCACAACATGGAGATGAGGAGTGGTGCCGCGCAGGTCCGTCTGGTCTACGACGACGTTTATATTTTTATTTTGGACAATTTTGACACTTCCATCAGCTGCAGTGACGTTTTCTAAAATATTTTGCTAATGCTTGGGATACCAGCATTAAATAATAATTCAAGGTTAGGTATACACATAACATAAAAAGTTTCTAAATGGAATATAAATTTATATACCTAAAACTAACAACTTTTAGAAAAAACACGTTGTTTAAGAAATTAGGGAAATCATTTAGCAAATGGCATTTAATTTGCAAATGAGATATTCAAAAACAAAATAAAAAACACTGAACAGTGTAATACCAAAAAAATCATTAATTAGATATTCATCGATAGATTTCATTGATAGATATTATGCACACAAGGAAGGTGCTCATTTTCATATTAAAATAAAAATCATTCCCATGAATACAATAGTTTGAAAATATTGATCAAGCACAGTAACTTAATGTGCTGTTGTCCAAGAACTATATTCCAAAAGTGGCCATAATAGAATTTAAAAAGCAAACGCTGTCAGCTTCAGCTTGACAAAAGTTTTGTCGGCGTTTTGTTTTAACGTTAAAAATGTCTTGTAATTACGCCGATGGGCTTTCAAAATATGCTCATAAAGGGATTCTGGGTATAGCAGAGGTAATACTTTTTTCAAAATAACTATTTTCATTTAGGAATGTACTTTTTATGCGAATTTAATCAATAATCTCCTTGCAGAAGTTTGATTCGTCCGAGAGTGTCAAAGAAAAATGTGCTGTTTTAGCTCAAATGATAAAAAATGCGAAGCATGTAGTTGTCCATACAGGAGCGGGCATTAGCACTTCAGCAGGAATACCAGACTTCAGGTATTAATTCATTTTCATATACAAACATTTAAAAAAAAAAACAGCCAGGATATTCTCTACTGTCTGAGCGGAGGGACTGCATTAAAATCGACCAGTAGTTTACCGAAACAGGTGCCTGTCTCGATAATGATTGAAGATTTGAAGACATTTTTCAGGTACAAAGGCTGCAAGGCACCTGACCTGTGAAAGTAATTATACATTTACTCAAAACACACTTTCAAGTTATCCCTTTGTAGAAAAAACAGTAAAATTTTCATTTGCAGTTCTGATACATATAGGCAAGAAGAAATGAGAAGCAAGTATTTTTTAAAACCAAGTTGATCCTTTTTGTTTAAAATTGTTTGGTGTTAGGCCATTTTACAAGCAAAATAATGAGATTCCCACGTAAATCGGCATAGACAATATTGTGTCGTCACTGGCCGGGTTGCTAGGGAAAAGGAATGTAAATATTTCGTTATCGGTTGCCAAGGACGACTGACGTTGGCTCGCCGAGAAAAATGTTCCATAATTAAAAATGTTCCGACCTCATCCTTTTGAGAATGGTATCCTTTCAGAAAATAAATAGCATTTAGAAACATAATTAAAGAAAAAAATGGAATCGACACAAATTCCATACACGAAACAAGTTGTGATGTCAGGGGTGACTATATAGCAGGAGTGCCCATACTTTTTCTTGAGGTTGACATTTTAACTGTTTAGTTTTTAAAATCGTGGCAGGTTAGAATTTTTTGTTGTTATACTTTTGTCTATAATAATTCTGTTGACTGGGGGTGGGGGGATGGTTGGCACACAATTTTCAAATCCCCAAAATGTCAAATCTGTATAAAATTGTTGATCTCTAATATTACAAAAATTAATTTTCTTTTGCAAAAAAATTACAGGTCTTAGGTCGATCACTGAAATTTTCGATATCCTCGGCAATCGACTTTAAAACCTTTCGCAATCGACCGTATGGGCACCTCTGCTATATAGGATAAGCTCAACTAATATTTTGTTTTTGGTTGCTATGTAGTTACATAGACCTTTCACTCTTTGAGAAAGAAATCTAAATTTAAATAGGGGCCATCCATAAATTACGTCATCAATTTTGGCCGATTTTCGACCCCCCCCCCCCCCCCCCCCCTTACAATCATCCTTTAGTCATTATCTAATGACCCCCCCTCCCCCTCTTGCTGTAATAATGGATGAGCTGAATAATTAATAATGTTATATAACTTACATAATATTTTGTATATTTTGTAGAAATTGGTATTTACAAGAACGACGTCACTTTTGGTACTTGTACATCATTTGCCACTATCCGCAGACCAGACTCCTCCCCCCTTAATGCGAATGACGTAATATATGGACATCCCTATAGCATTCATGCTTTTGTTCATTTGAGATTTGGGTTTTTATATTGTATGTCCACATGCAGCATGTGGAAGCGCAAACTTATATGTGTCTGCTTATGGGAATGCATTTAATATGAATCTTAAATGTAATATATCTTTGCAACTTAGATTATTAATTATTATTATGGATCCCGAGATTTTAAATTAATCTCATTTTTCAGAGGACCAAATGGAGTATGGACCCTCCAAGAGAAAGGTCTAAAACCGGACATGAATATTTCCTTTATGGATGCTCGGCCAACCAAGACGCACATGGCCATTAAAAAGCTGCTGGACGAAGGTCTCATCCACTATGTGGTCAGCCAGAATATTGATGGACTGCATCTGAGGTCCGGTGTGCCGAGAAGTCACTTGTCTGAAGTCCACGGGAACATGTTTGTCGAGCAATGCAACATTTGTAAAAAGTAAGAATCATTTTTAATTTTCTGTTCTTGTTTTCGTCCAGTCGATAGTTCAGTTGCTAGAGTGCTTGCATTCCATGCCGAGAGCTCTGGTTCAAATCCCACCAAGGGTGTCGTGTGATTTCCCTTTTCGACGTTTATTGTAAACACAAAATCAAAATACCTACAAGGTTTACTCAGCCTTCACAAGACATGAGAACCAGCCTCTGCAGAAGCTGGGAAACCCCCACTTCAAGTAAAATGATTGGAGTAACGCCAGCCACTTTACCTGTGAAAATAGGTTGTACTTGATACATGCAAGAAGTTACACTTTATACGCAGCTTAGTTGCGTATGGTTAAATACAGCAGCTCACATATGAAAGATATATTTCTTGGCAAAGTATACTTTGTGGCTTTTAGACCTTAGCCTAGATGTTTGTCAGGTTGATAAATTAATGTATTAACCACTAGACCGTGGGCGATGTCTATACCGGAACTATGTAATTGCTGCAGTGTTATGTGCACCTTCTTATGTTCAGTATGTAAATCATGTTGAAGAGATTGTTAGGATAAATAGTTGAAATTGTAGACTTTTTGGTTGTAACTAACTAATGTTTGCAGAGGAATGTTTCTTTCCGGGACATGTTGGCGTGTTCTATAAGAGCTGGAGCTTCCGGACGTTTCATAACAGTTTCGTTAACATTGCGCTGAAGAAACCTATTGCAAACATAGGCGAAAAGTCTGGAAGCTCCAGCTCCGTTAACCACGGCAACAGATCTCAGAAAGAAACTCTACAGTGTTAACCACTGGCCGTGTAAGCCACAAACGCATGTTTTTTGTCATAGGCAGTTTATAAGGTCCCAGCCAGCGGAAACTGTGGGTCAGAAGTCACTGGGGTTTCCTTGTTATATGGAGAAATCCAGTGGACGACCTTGCAGAGGGAAACTGCACGATGTGATCCTGGATTGGGAACATAATCTGCCCGAAGAGGACTTGGAAATGGGAGACATGCACTCGTGGTAGTTATTTTTAAAGTATAAAACATTTTATAGGTGTACATGAATTGTAATGAATGTAGGTAAATGAAGGCCCTGCGGTGATATTCAGGACTATCTACTGATAATATAGTATTGTTTGTGGGCATAATTTTGTTTTTCTTTGAACAAAGTACTCTTTCATCTTTAACACACTTCTTTTTTTAACGGCTTTAGGCAGGTCAATAGAGCTTGTTTTTTCATCAAAATATGAAATAAAAACCACGAACAAACAACACAACCATTTTTAGTGTACCGACTATCAAAATTTATATTTTACAAGATGGCGTTGGTAGTTTCGAATTCAACCATGTTCATTACGATCTGCGTACCACTCGTAGACATAATCTCACCTTTAATTGATTCTGTTTTTTTCATGTTTCAAACAAATCCAATCTTTCTCAGCATTGCAGATTTGAGTATATGCTTCGGAACCACACTGCAGATTATTCCCAGTGGAAATCTGCCTTTAAACACTTTGAAGTATAGTGGAAAGTTAGTCATCTGCAACCTGCAACCTACTAAACACGTAAGTATTCTCTTTCCTAGATAATGTTCTTAATCTCTTTAGTTTTTATTATATTTCAATACTCGTACTTCTTTTTTTCAGGACAACAAAGCTGATCTGGTGATAAATTCTTACGTGGACGATGTTCTCCAGAATGTGATGGATATTCTTGGCTTTCAAATACCAGAATATTCCAAGGCCAATGATCCAACTTGCTTCAGTGTTGACAGCGATATACAGGACTGGACTCTTCTGAAGGAATATGTTAACAAAACTAAAGCTGTGTTTAAGAAACAGTGTGACGGTGTAAGAAGAAAGAGGGTTATGGTTAAGAGAAGTAAAGAGGAGATTGAAGTAGTGCTAAACAAAAAAATAAAAGAAGATGCGACACCAGTCAAAGAAATAAAGGCTGTAGTGAAAAATGACTGTGATTCAATTGGCGATGAAGATAGTTTGGTGAAATCTGAAGATAAAAAGGTAGACATTGTAAAAGATGAAGTTGTGAAGACTGAGAATGGTGGTGCAATTGAAATTAATGATGAATTGAAAGCAGAAGATGGAGTTAGTGAAAATTGTGATATCATAAAAGATAGCAGACTTGAGAAAAATGTATGTGATAATGGATTCAAAGAAGAAAAACTAGAGGTGGTTAACAAATCTGAAATAAACGAGGTTGATGAGAAGTTGAAAGAAATGGAGGAAGGATCTAGAGAAGTTAGTGAAGAAAGTGCTATGAATTGTGTAGATGGAAGTGTTGTCAAACAACATGAAGGTGTTGTCAAGGAACATGAAGGTGTTGTCAAGGAACATGAAGCTGTTGTTAAAGAACATGAAGATGTTGTCAAGGAACATGAAACTGTTGTCCAAGAACATGAAAGTGTTGTCAAAGAACATGAAGATGCTGTTCAACAACATGAAAGTGTTGTCAAAGAACATGAAGATGCTGTTCAACAACATGAAGCGGTTGTCAAGGAACATGAAATTGTGTTAAAAGGAGATGAAGATGAACAGGGAATTGTAGAGAATCAATTTGAAAATAATATTATTGATGAGAAGCTGACAGAAAGCGAGGAATGTAGTGAAATAATAGCAATGACTGAAAACGATCCGTCTGTAATAGCGACTAATGAGGATAACTTAAATACTGAAAAATAAGGCTGCCCGTTGCAAGATTATATAATTTAGGTTATTTTTACAAGTACCTGATTTATTTTAGACATCTTATTTTTTTGTATTTTTTCATGTGTGTGAAGAAATAAAACAACGGAATCTCAAGTATAGATGGTTTTACTTTTTCCTTATAAGTAATTTACATTGTCTCAGACACTTAATATAAAATACACGCGGCAGATTACTTGAGAGGAATGAATCTGGAGCTGTGTGTGGCTCCAATACCAGGCCGACCGTGCTTTACGAGCTTGTATGTGACGGAGAACTCTCCCAGATAGTGGCCAATCATCTCAGGCTTGATTTCAACCTGAAACAAAACATTTTTTTCAGTACTGCAATCTTCAGTGTGTGAATGGGATTTCTTATCACAATGAATGTCAATTAAGCTACAAGATTTTCATAACCTTTTCACTAGACAGCAATGTTTTTTTTTCAAATTAATCACACCAATCCACCTGACTGGGTGATTTGCGGCATAGCACCAGAAAATCATTGAAATAATTAAATATTTATCGTAAATGAAAGCCGCTCCAACGTACTTTCCAAGGAAGCAAGAAAATTTAAAGATACATGGTGATTTTTCCCTACAAAAAAAATCATGATCCATGGATCAGCTGTGGATAAAATGCTTCGTGAATAACACTGATAGTCTCCTTTCCTAAAATAGATGTGACATTGTCAAAAATGAGCCAAGATGGTGGTAAACCAACTAAGTTCGAGCAATAGAAAGGAAGCGACATATTCTCAGCTTTAATTATTTCAGTTTTCAATGAAAAGAAAGTTATTCTTGTGGCGCTGGATGATTACGTATGAAATATTTTTTCAGTATTGCCTAATACAGTTAAAGTTATGTGCAGATTGGTTTCTCTGATTAAGTGGATTCTTATCGGCAAGACAATCAGTCCATACTTATTTGAATAATGTTAGATTTCTCATTTCAAAAAGTGAAATAATGAACCTCATCGGGTTTGCAACAATACAGATCAGACCAGTACACACATAGGGCTGTTGTCCAAGACACAGAAGACTCCTTTTCTATATCAAACATTGAGGGGACTTGATACAGGACTTGTAAAAGATTAGATACCTGGTTGAAGGTTTTGCCGTTGTAGACACCGACGATGGATCCAACCATCTCGGGCACGATGATCATGTTCCTCAGATGGGTCTTGACGATCTCTGGCTTCTCGTTGGGTGGGGCCTCCTTCTTGGCCTCACGCAGCTTCTTCACCAGGGCCATGGGCTTGCGCTTCAGCCCGCGGGAGAACCGCCTGCGGGCACGGGCGTGGAGCAGCTCTACCAACTGCTCACTGCAGAAAACAAATATTTAAATTAAAAAAAAAAAAAAAGTGGATTAAGAGACTTCAATGCCCATTAGACACACAACACTGTACTGTGTGTCTATGGTTTTTCCTATCTGGTGCTGGGTTGGGGGCCTAGAAGAGTATGGGGATGTATGAAAGCTTTCACACGGCTTGTATGGTAAGCAAGTGAGCGACAATTGCAGAAATAAGACCCAGGCACTGAAAATTTGAATGCAATTTTGAAACCAGTATTTTGATGAAACTAGATAAATTTCAACCCAGCGAAGAATTGAGAGTAGATTTATAATTAAAGTGCTCCGCTGGGAATCAATTAAACTTCAAAAATCTTCTGATTACAAGACTGAAGCGTTATTCACCTGAAGCATGTGTAGGTACTATTTCATTTTCCAAAACAGTCAACCACTTTTGAGCGCAGTTGGTAGATGCTTACTAATCAAACTAAGACCACAAACATATCAATAGACACATCCAACTCGAAAGATATTATGAATATGTCGGCTTTCAATAAAACACACACAATTAATGGTTATTCCTTTATAATCATTAAATTCAAAATCAATTTTGTAACACTAAATATTGTGTTCTACATAAGGTAAAATTATTCTCAACTTTAGCTTTGCTCTGCTAAAAAAAACATGACAGTTTCAGTAAGAAAAATATTCTATTGTTTACTGAAATTTTTCGTATGAACAAGTAATTTGATGTCGGGATATATCTACCTTCATAATGTGCATGAAACCGGGTGTAAGACACGAATAGTAACTGATAGTTTCATAGGAAGTGCCAATGATAAAGGAGTAAATAGTTTAGGTTATGTTATTGTATACTAACTTGGGCATATCGAGGAGCTGATCAAGGTCCACTCCACGGAAGGTGAACTTCCTGAACGCGCGTTTCTTCTTGGTGGGATCCTCGATCTAAAAACAACGACAATTTATAAATCATTTTTAAATTTCAACACTGCCTTTGAACTGTCATCACAGATTCGAACAACGAAAATCACTCATCAATTTACACAGAAATAGGATCATCGACTACATTTCAGATAAAAAGACACATCGCAGGTTGAATAAGCACATCGGATTGCATAGATTACACGAGATTACTTTTATTTTGGTAAAATACACACCTCGGCCATGTTTGCGGTATCTTCGATATCAAAAAGAGACTTCTCGCCGCTGTCAAATTCTTATTTCCGGTTTTTTTCTTCAACTGTAGCTGCTAACAGTCATTAAAATATCTAGCCAGCTAAAATACAAGAGAAGAAGAAGTTTTGAAGTTGTGGGCTGGCAGCAGTGTTGAATTCTGACAGTCACATTGAACTTTGACAGATAGTGTTGTTGTTCTAGTTTTTTCCAAAGTTTATAGGTTAAAAATGTTTCAAAATTGATTTTATTAATTTCATTAACAATTGAACCGTAAAAGTACACTCAAATAAGTGTTTAATCAAAATGCAGCACTCCAAGGCTTGCTACAGAGCCGTGTCATTGATTTCACGTAACTGTCACATAACCACAAAATCAGCGTACGAAGTGACAGTGTCTCGATCAGCACAAAATCTTCATAAAATCAGTCAGCACATTCCTGGTGTAGTGAGAAAAGTTGACTTTGGCTACCCATACAAAGGGTATAGTTTATTAAATGGAAGGAATATTGATTTTCTTCATTGTAATGGAAGGTCAATTGTTGGAGTGAGATGTTTTAGTACGAAGAAGGAAGATTCTGATTCTGATAATCCTGAGCCTATTACTATCAAGGAGGAGCCGATTGTTGGGCACACTCAGTTGCCAGCTACGGTTGCAGTGCCGGAAGTTTGGCCACAACTGCCAGTTATTGCCATAAGTAGAAATCCAGTGTTCCCAAGGTTTATAAAGCTCATAGAGGTACGATATACTTATTTAATAGTGATAAGTGTTCATTTTCTTATGATAAGCTTATTGTGAAGTCAATACACTTTGATTTATGCTAAAAATGGAAGTATTTGTATGTCTGATGCAATATTGCATAATATATTATAATTCAGTATTGTCTACCAATATTTAATGTATTTAATAACATAACACCAATATCTTATACATCACTCTGTTCACAGCTTGTCTATCTAACCCAAATAGAGTTTTATGCTTAACCTACATCCGGTCCGGTCCGTAGCTGAGAAACCCCCACTTCAATTGAAAGTGGTTGGTGTGAGGCCGGCCCCCTTACTTGTAAAAATAAATAGGTCCCGAATCGCCGCATGCGACCCCTTCGGGGATAACGCAGGCAAGAAGTTACACTATATGTGTAGCTTAGTTTAGTTGTGTCTACATGTCAAATGATATTTATTCTTCAGGTGAGCAACCCTGTACTGATTGATCTGCTGCGCCGGAAGGTAAACCTGAATCAGCCGTACGCCGGAATCTTTCTGAAGAAGAATGAAGAGAATGAGAGCGATGTTGTGCATGACCTGTCCGAGATCCACGAGATCGGCACGTTTGCTCAAATACACGAGATGCAGGACATGGGGGACAAGTTGCGCCTGGTCGTCATGGCGCACAGACGAGTGAAGATAAATAAACAACTCATGGATGTGATTGAAGAACCACTTCCAGGTATGTCATTGTCACTGTCAGTTGAATGTTTTCTCTATTTAATTTTTTTTTTTTTAAGAAATCCTGTGCGGGAGACTCTTCAAATTTTAAGAGACTCCAGGGGTCTATGACACTTGTTGTAGTGCCACAGAGGTGTTTACAAGCTTGGTTATCGCTACAAAGTTCCAATACTCAAGCAAGACCCAGTTGCTGTAAGGCTGGATAGACCTTTTAGTGACCGGGACCTTTCAAACCAGGGAAGAGCATATTTGAAAATAGAAATGGTATATATTTTGTGCTCAGCTGGGATTCAAACCCACAACCTTCCATTTACGAGTCCAAAGTGTTACCACTGGACCACGGACCAGTCAAACAGATGGTAAATGGTAATTGTAACATATGGTAATTTGATTGAAAACAGAAAAAAGAACTCTGATAAAGTACAGTATTGCATTCCATGCTGAGAGCTCGGGTTCGAATCCCACCGTGTGTGTCAGAAATGATTTCCCGTTTTGGTGTTTATTTCAAACCCAAAATAAAATACCGGCAAAGTTTACTTAGATTCCACAAGCAATGAGTACCAGCCCCCTCGGAAGCTGGGAAACCGAAGTGACTGAAGTGGTCCTGTAAAAATAAATAGGTTCCACTTGCTTCATGTGAAATGAAAATGAAAATGGGGCAAGAAGTTTCACTACATGTGCAGCTTATTAGCGAAGTAGCGTTTAGTAAAGCTATGGGTGCTAAAAATGCAAAGTGTTTTTTGGGTTTTAATGTAAATGTACTGTTGAAAAATACCGCCTGGTGTGCTTTTGATAAATATTGAAGATAATCTTAGTTAAGGTACACAGAGTATTATTGTTTGAAGCTAGAATGTAACGATATAATCTAATAGCATAGCTTTTATACCATTAATATTAAAATATAGATGCATTATTGCAAGTGTATACTACAAATGTATTCTACCATTTCCCTTTTCATAATTAAACCCGGGTGAATCAAGTAGCCATGAAATTGAAGTTTCCGCCCTTTACTTCAGACTTGAGCGTAAACCTGGAGGAAACAGATGCTGATCGGCGTCGAAGGAAGCACAGGAACCTCAAGAATGCTTCTCCAACACTGCTCAAGCTGAACCAGAGAATCCAGAAGGCCAACGAGACTAAGGGGGCGTATGTTCCAGTGAATCGTAAAGATGTGAAGGCAGAGGATAAGGAGTTGAACGAGAAGAAAGCTGAAACAGAAGGAGAGGAAGATAAGAAACCGGTTTTGATGGTGGAAGTAGAAAATGTTGTACACGACAAGTTTAAGCAGACTGAAGAGGTTAAAGCTCTGACGCAAGAAATTATCAAGACTATCCGAGACATCATAAGCTTGAATCCTCTGTACAGGTTTGTGTGGTTTTTAATCTTTTGAGTATTCCGTTAAAATATCTCCCTTTTCCATAGAAAAAGTTTGTAAAAAGGAATGAAATTTGTGTCTAAGGTCTAGCGGTTAACTCTGTTGTTATCAAATTAGCTTGAAGAACATCCAGCGATGCCTACTTTTACTGTATCCTGCCGCTGTTTTACTAGGGGTGGCCGGTACCTCAGCAGATGCTTCTCATTTTTTTTCTATCCTTGCATATCTCTTTGCAGCATTCATTACTCTCCTCATACATATTCTTCTCTTATTCTCTCTCTGCAGGTTCGATTCTTTCGCAATCTCAACTATTTGAGCTATCCATTCCTTCCTCGGTCCTCTCCTTCCACGCTTGCCTCTGGCATTTCCTCTGTACACTTTTTTCTTTCCTTTATGAACTTATTCTGGATTCATGACTTCAGATGGTTTGTTTGTATTTCCTATACAATTGATTTCAGTGCTACAGTTGCTATTTACTGCTTTGTAAGAACTTTTTTCTACTATTGCATGTACTTATTCACCTTTCTTCAATCACCGTTCTAGCCCTTTGGTTGTTGAGTTGTATGAAGATCATAATAAAATAATATCAGGATGATTTATTTGGTGAGTGCTGTTTTTTTGTGAATCACACCTCAAGAGGCCTCTGCGAGCTTGTTCGTCGCTATAGAAAGCGGCAATTCTCAAGCAAGAACCAGTTGCTGTAAGGCTGGATGGACCTTTGGTGACTGGTCTTTGGTAAAGATACATGAATGTTTCAACCTAGCGAAGAGCATATTTGAAAATACAAATAATGTATATTTTGTGCTCCGCTGGGATTCAAACCCGCAACCTTCCATTTCCTAGTCCGAAGCGTTACCCTTTTGACTACTGACCGGTCGAGCAGTGTCATTACTAAACATTAAAATTAAAAAATAAAGCACTCACATGTGAACAAGCATTTAGAAGTTGAATTGTTTCATTTTTAGCAGTTTTTAATTTGAAGTAATGTCTAAATGAAATATTTTCAGGGAGAGTCTCCAGCAGATGTTGCATCAAGGTCAGCGTGTGGTGGATAATCCTGTATACCTGAGTGACCTTGGGGCTGCCCTCACAGGAGCTGATGCTGCTGATTTGCAAGCTGTCCTCGAAGAAATTAATGTATGTCACCATTTACTTTGAATATCTTCATTGTGCAATGTAAAATGAGCTCTGCACATCAATGGACTCTGAAAATTCAAAATATCTCTCGGCTATGTGAGGTCACCCATAGTAAATAAAGAATATTTGTTTATTCTACGGAATGCCAATTTATTGATGTTGGATCTTAAAACAAGCTTGTTCATGAGATGTTTAAGCTCTCCAGTTTTCTAGCGGTGACACTTCACAAAACCCAGTGCAGGCGTTTTATTTGTGACTTGTGTGGTTTTATTTACATTCTACATGAAGTTAAGTGAATTCTTCATGAATCACTTGTAACAGCAGCATAAAAACAGTACTAGACAAATAAATAATCATAGTATTATTATGATTATGTTTATATTTGTTTTTCAGTGGGTAATTCAATAAAATTATGCATATTTGGGTGTTTGTATGTATTAATATTTTCAGATTCCAAAGAGATTGATGTTGTCTCTTTCACTGCTAAAAAAGGAACTAGAACTGTCAAAACTGCAGGAGAAAATTGGAAGAGAAGTCGAGGAAAAGGTTAAACAGCAGCATCGAAAATACATTCTGCAAGAACAACTAAAGGTGGACTTTTAAAGCACATTCTTTTAAGCAAAGAGATAATGACAAAAATTTCATTCTTAATCATTTTATCCGTTTACAGGCTATAAAGAAAGAGCTGGGAATTGAGAAAGATGACAAGGATGCGGTCGGAGATAAATTTAGAGAGAGAATCAAAGATAAGACGGTTCCGGAAGCTATCAATGTGGTGATTGAAGAAGAACTGAATAAGTTGAATTTCCTTGAGAGCCATAGTTCTGAATTCAAGTGAGTATATACTGCCGGCTAAATGTATATTATACTATAAACTGGTCAACAGCTTGGAATGGCTTCCAGAAAATTTTATCTTTGAGTCCCAGCAGAGCTTAAATTTTTTAATACATTGAAGAAATGTTCACTTACATCATTATAGGCTGTTACTATTTTGCCTTACAGAAAATTAGTAACAGCCTTTGTCATAAAGACCGCTAGAAACAAATATGCTTAGAAAAATGTTATTTGTCTGGCAAGTGTAGTGTTTCAATGTCAGAAACTTCCATAAATAAATGCTGAAATAAAATATGTATCTTATAATCTTCGTTAATTACTAAAACCTTTTTTAGCTCATGAAGTACTCAAAGATTATAAAATTGATTTTATTGTTTATTTCATATTTTTTCTTTAATCTGACTTTAATATAAAGTTTCAAATGGTTAATTGAACATCCTTGCATAGATTTTGTAGTATTTATGTTGATAGATTGATTCCTTTTTTTAACTACTTTTTGTAACCTCATTGTAACGTTTTCAGTGTGACAAGAAACTACCTGGATTGGTTGACCACACTTCCTTGGGGTGTTTCATCCGATGAAAATTTAGAGATAGATGAAGCCAGCGCTGTTCTCGATGAAGACCATTATGGGATGGAAGACATCAAGAAAAGGATCCTGGAATTCATTGCCGTTTCCCAATTGAAGGGATCCACACAAGGAAAGATTCTTTGCTTCCACGGACCACCGGGTATTGGGAAAACTAGTATAGGTGAGATAGCAGTGTTTCATATAAATAAATGAAAGAATTTTTGTTCATCTGAAATTCTGATGTATAGACTTTATTCATACATAAGTTGCACAATTAAACAACCAATTTTCTCCAAAAATTCACGCATGTCATCGTGAGTTCAAAGATCATTGTAAGTGTATAAGGGATTGGATGAATCAATTTAACCTCCTTGACCCCAACATTGTTTTTCTGCCAAATTATGGGATATAATGTCAACATGTTGTTTTGGTATCTTTACTGGTTGTAGTGTAGTGGTTAACGCTTAAGACTTGTAATAGGAAGGTAGTGGATCCGAATTCCAGAAGAGCACAATGAAATGTAAAAATGTTCTTTGTTGTAACCTTTTTTCTTTTATCAAAATAGGTTCATCCAGCCTTACAGCAACTGAATCTCGTTTGAGTTGGGGCTCTGTGGACCAAGATTTCAAAAGGCTCTTGAGGTGTGATTGCCCACATGAAAGGCACTCACTGAATAAATAATTCAAATATTCATTTTATATTATTTTTGTTTAGCCAAGTCCATTGCTCGAGCCTTGAACAGACAGTACTTCAGATTCTCCGTTGGTGGAATGACTGATGTTGCTGAAATCAAAGGTCATCGAAGGACTTACGTTGGAGCCATGCCAGGGAAGATTATCCAGTGCCTCAAGAAAACCAAAACTGAAAACCCTCTGGTGCTCATTGATGAGGTGGACAAAATTGGAAAGTAAGTCAGATTTTGACTATTTTTACTTTCAGTTTTTTTTACCTCAATGTTTTGATTGTGTGTGGAATATATTGCTTGAAAAATGTAGAATGATGGAAGTTAAAGTAGAAGAAAAGAATCCTTGATCAAATGAGTGGAACTGTGAATGTATACAAGATCCAGATTTAATGTGAAAGAAGGAGATAGGTAAATAGTGACGGTTATGAATGAATTAAAGTCTATAAAGATAGGAAGAAGTGAAGATGACTCTGACCACCCTTAGTAGAAAGATAACGAGGATATAAAGGCACTATTTTATTTTCATACAAAATTTGATTACCTCCCTTGTAAATTTGTGTGTTGCTATTCACACACAACAAATCTACATATGTCTCATTCTCCACCTAATTTAAATACAAAAAACGATGTGCTATGTATAAGCTTTGGACTAAATGTTTAGTGAATAGTACTGCTTGTGAGGTGCAGATCATATCAACCATGTTGAAAATTGATTGTATAAGTTTTTATTATTGTTAATGTTTTTTTTGCATCATCTCTAATTAGACATTTTGGTTTTTCAGGGGATATCAAGGGGATCCTAGTTCTGCTCTGTTAGAACTGTTGGATCCAGAACAGAACGCCAACTTTTTGGACCATTATTTGGACGTTCCCGTTGATTTGTCAAAAGTTTTGTTTATCTGCACGGCCAATATTGTAGACACCATCCCAGAGCCTCTCAGAGACAGAATGGAGATGATAGACATGTCAGGTAATTGTTTTTTAGTTTAAAACCTATTTGCTGTCATTTTCTTCCCTTATAAAAGATAAATTGGTGTTGTCGATGGCCAACTGTCAAATTCCTCCATTATGTTACCAACTGTCTATTCAAATTTGGAACAAAGTGCCATAGACAAACTATGAATTTAGAAGTTTTAACAACCTACTGCTTTTAATACCTATTACAGTGTTGTGAGAAAAAAACTTTAAAAAAACAAAACTTTCTTAAAAAATTAAAATAAAAAACAAATTGTATTAGGTTACGGGGCGATACAATTTGTTTTTTATTTTTAATTTTAATTTTTTTAAAATGAAAGGTTGCAAAGTGAATGCCTCATCAATAATGAAAACTTTCTTAATTTAACTTACAACTTGAAAAATCTGGATATTGTAATGAATAGTGGCCAGATTATGATTTTTTCTTGTATGTATTTTTAGGTTACGTAGCTGAAGAAAAACTAGCAATTGCTAAACAGTATCTCATACCGCAAGCCATGAAGGATTCTGGAATGACTGATAAACTGATTGAAATCAAAGATGACTCCTTGCACACCCTTATTAAAAGCTATTGTCGGGAAAGCGGTGTTAGAAATCTGCAAAAACATATTGAAAAGGTACTTAATTATACATGATTACTATCAAATAATTGTAGACATTTATTCGCTTACTTGTATTTTATATCTTTTGTTGTTTACAGGTTATCAGAAAAGTAGCATTTAAAGTCGTAAAGAAGGATGTGGAATCTGTTTCTGTGACGGCGGATAATTTAAGTGAATATGTTGGCAAGCCTGTGTTTACACATGACAGAATGTATGAGAGTACGCCACCTGGGGTTGTCATGGGACTAGCGTGGACTGCCATGGGTAATTTTTTTTGATAATTGAAAATCATTTTTTATTTCATAAAGGTTTCAGCAACCTTTTTAATTTTTACATTACTGAATAGAAGACAGGATATTAACCATTTGAATTGTTTGATTACTTTGCATAGTATTTTTTTTTGTGCACAACAGGCTACCCTTGTTACCCTCACACAGTCATTAACATGCCCGGAGGATCTCTAATCAGACATTTAAAAGTATTTATTTGTTTGGAATGCATCTAGGTCTGGGTTGCATCTATTTATGCTGATATTAAAGAGTATGAATGGGTGAAAATTCAAAAGCTAGAGAAAAGAAGTGAATTAAATGTCATGATTGTTTTTTATACTCACAGTGTTATTCATAAACATTTATGATGTAGAGATCATCATTTATTTGCTTTATCAAGAATTCCCTTTGAACGGCAAATAATCCAAGGTTTTGCTGTTTGTGAATAACACTGTTAATTAATAACAAACAAATATATGTAATGTCATGTATACATTTTAAGCTTTAATCTTCGAAGATTATATTTGCTGAAATTTTTATTTGCATTCCTGGTTATAGGTGGATCCACTCTTTTTATTGAAACTGCTAAAAGAAAAAAGGGTTCTTCAGAATCCAAAGGAGACGGGTCATTGGAAATCACAGGGCATTTGGGAGACGTGATGAAGGAGTCTGCAAGGATAGCCTTGACCGTGGCGAGGAATTTTATTACTGAAATTGACGGGGAAAATGACTTTTTGAATAGCAGGTAATGATTTGATTTTTTCGTTTTGAATTTACAATTTGAATGGAGTCTACACTATTTTCAATCATATTCATACATAACTTCAAACTTTCATGCGACTTAGCTTCACATATATGGATGTGTGCAACTTGCCACATTGTCCTTGTGGGGTGCACATTTGTCCATTGGAACCTGTATATTTTTACAGGTAAGAGGACCAGTCTCTTGGCAGCCAGTTAACTAGAAGTATGGGCTTCGGTTTAGGGAGTAGGTTTTCATTTCTTGTGAAGGCTAAGTAATACCGGTCAGAACTATGATTTGGGTTGCAAGAAAGTATTGAAAAGATAAATTTTATCTGAATCGCATTGTGGAAATTGAATCATAGCCATCTCAGTTTGAATGCGAGTACTCTACAAACTAAGCCGTCTAACTAACACTTTTTGATAATATTTTTGTTATCTATCAATGATTGTGGTTAAGGTGATTTAATTATTTCTAGCCATTTGCATCTCCATGTACCTGAAGGGGCAACACCAAAAGACGGTCCATCAGCTGGCAGCACTATCACCACAGCCTTATTGTCTCTGGCCTTGAATAAACCAATCAGGCAGAACCTCGCCATGACAGGAGAAGTGTCACTCACAGGGAAAGTGTTGCCGGTGGGCGGAATAAAAGAAAAGACAATAGCAGTAAGGAAAATATTTTTTTATACTTGCCACACCCTTCATAGTATGAGGTTGCCATGTGAATTGACTTATATAATATTGTGTCTTCACGCGGGCAGGTTGCTAGGGAAAAGGCATACAAATATTTTGTTGGTTTGCTAAGGACGGCAGTCCCATATAAGACTGAAGTTTGCTTGCCGAAAAAAAATAAAAATAAAAAATGTTCGGACTTTATGGAATTGGAACATTTCAAATTTCTCTCGGTTGCTTGATGTTATAGGTCTATGTGACTATGGTCATTAGCAACTTAAAACAAAATGCAACATTCTACTTGTTTATTAGCTCTGCAGGGTGACATAATTACAATTGCAATTAGGCTGATTTATTTGGTGAGCGCTGTTTTTGTGTGTATCACACCTCAAGAGCCCTCTGCGAGCTTGGTCGTCGCTGTAGAAAGCGCCAATTCTCAAGCAAGACCCAGTTGTTGTAAGGCTGGATGGACCTTTAATAATAATCTGTTTGCTAGTGTTTTTGTTGTTACTCCATATAATATTGTTGTAAATATATTGTTGATCTATTTAAATAATATCCTCCCCAAAACACAAGCTATGCTTACTTTGGGGAGTATTTATTGTAATAAGATTTATTTTATTTTTTATTGTATTATTTTGTACATATTGATAGAAACAAAAAAGACCTAGGTAAGTATTATTATTATTATTAATATCAACTGTAAGGAAAACATTTTTTTATACTTGCAACACTTTTAACATTTTGACATTTCATCTGTGAAAATTAATGTTTTTTTTGTGTTTTTTAGGCTAAAAGAGTCGGAGTCCAGTGCATTTTATTACCCGAAGAAAACAAAAAAGACTTCAATGATTTGCCGTCATTCATAACTGAAGGGCTGGAAGTGCATTTTGTTAGTAATTACAAAGACATCTATGATATTGCATTTGAAAACAAATAGGCATTTACAATTCTGTTACGAAAATGAAATAGTATATTTTTTATTTAAGTACCAAAAACTAAAAGATGTATAGAATATTTTCAAATAAAATAGGGTTACCTGCTGTTAAAAATCGATTGAAAACAAAATTCTTAGTCCTGTAATCTTATATAGATAGAATCAGAGATGAGAACCTAGGATTTATTTAGAAATTCTGATAAATACACGGCTACCTTAAAGGTAGAACTGAGTAAATGACAAATTGAGCTAACATGCATTTCTCAGATAAATGCACCTCTTTTGCATGTTCTATGAGAGAAAACACTAAAAAAGTGTGCAAATCTTGTAGGAAAGAACTTTTTCATAAGCACTTCCTTATAATAAGTTCACTTACTATGAGAAGTTACACCCAATAAAATGTTTTAATCCACAATTTCCTCAGTTCATTTTGGAACTTTCCATGGTCCTCTACTTCTCACATATGATGGGGCAGGCGGTTCCAGTCTAGAGGACCAGCAATTGCAAATGCACACTCTTCAAACACTGTGTTAACTCTTCTTATTGGCTCCTTAATAAGTGACTTGGCTCCAGTTTCTACCGAGCATAGTGTGAGGCTGTTTTTGCCGAGGGTGACAGGCTTGATTAAATCAGCGAGATATTTGGGTGTCTTTCCAAATAAAGCTTTGTGGACCATCAAGCATACTTTAAGGTGGGGATATGTAGACGATGAACAAATCATTTCCTCTGTTTCCTTATATTTATCTCATTTAAAAAAAATCCTAGATTAGCGCCTTTGTTTTGAAATGACACATTTGTTCTTTTTCTTTTTCCTTCTTCATATTGGCCGTTTTACGCAAAAAAAAAAACAGGAAAGCCCATGGGTATAATACATAAAGGGTAAATCAGAGGAAAAATGGTTATTTGAAGTAATTTCATTTCGGTATTATTTATCTAAAAATTCAGGGATTGAAAAATATTTTTCCAAAATAAAGCGAACCATAAAAAATGTATATTCCGTTGTTGGTAGCTGAATTATTATTGGGAATATCTGTGATAAAAAAAATATAAAGATTTGACAGCATTTTGTTAGCCCTTGCAACATCCCCTGATTAATTTAATATGGTTTAGATGTATTTATTATTATTTTTATGTAAGTCATAATGTTAAAACAATGTTAAATGTTTCTTTTAATGAATAAAAATATTGATTTTGTAAAATAATCTTTTATTTCATTTAAAATGATTTTTTCTACAAAACCTTTATGGTTTTTGGTATTTACACACTATACTTACCAAGTGGATTGATCAAATGGATTTCTCAAGGAACTGTGTATTATTGTTATTGAGATATTTCAGACTGGTCATGGGTATGTGCACAAATATTCATGACCGATTCAGGTTATTTTAAAATTTAATTTTTGTTTTTAAGGGGCTGGGGATTGAACCGCATGCCTTGTTAACAGATTATGAATATTTTCATGCATGATTCTAAAATATTCGACATTTCGTACTTACTTCTGCTTCCGATGTATGAATTTTAAAAAAGAAGGAAGTTACCAAGTATTCCAAATTTTGTATGGAAATGCTTCTGCAACTATCATACAAAATTTGGAATACTACAACCATCATACAAAATTTGTAATTCTACAACTTGCCATACAAAATTTTAATTGCAATTTTTCCTACAATTTTTTTAATAGCAGAGTTTCCTACAAATTTAGGAATATTGCAATTAATTCAAACTTTGTAATACTGCAACTTTTCTTACAATCTATTGAATTCATACAAATTTAGGAATACCTACCATAATTTTTCATTAAAAATTTTAAATACGTTCTATATATTTTTTTTATATTCAATCAAAATTTAGAATACTACCACTTTTTGTACATATTGAAGGTCGGTACAGTTGTGAATTTGGAACCTTTTTCTCGGCGAGAAAATGCCAGTCTTGTATGGGACTGCCGTCCTTCGCAACCAATAATAAAAAAGTTTTTCTTTTCCCTAGCAACCCGGCCGGGTGATGACACAATATTGACTGTGTCAATTCACATTCCAACCGCATTTGGAATACTACAACTCTTCAGTTAAAACTTGGAATATTAAACTTTTCATTCAAAATTTGGAATACTACAACTTTTCATACAAAATTTGGAATACTACAACTTTTCATACAAAATTTGGAATACTACAATTTTTCATACAAAATTTGAAATACTACTTACAACTTTTATACAAATTTTGAAATGATAAAACTTTTCATACGAAATTTGGAATACTACAATTTTTCATAAAAAAATTTGGAATACTACAACTTTTCGTACACACTTTGAAATCCCTACTTTTCAAATGTTCGTACTGAGAGCTTTGCAAAGAAATTTAGACCCACGAAATTGATTGTTGTAGATTTGTACGGGCAAGTTTGTAGATAAGTAGGTACCTACCGTGAATACTTTAGGAAACAATTTCACTTTTGTAAAGTCATCGAAGCGCAAAAAGCCCGCCCAGGTGTTGAAATCGGATCCCTCTTAGGCTCGAGTGCCAAGACTTCAGAGTTTTTTTGTTTTCAATTTAAGTTTTTAACAAGGTTTGTTTCGTAACCTGGCTGAGGATTTGTAAGCGCGCTGGAAACTTGCTCTTAAACTCTGTCTTCTGAGCTGAAACATGAAACATTTCAACAGATTCGTGTTTGTGTCGATTTCATATTATCTACAAGGGTTCCATGGTAGAGCGACACAGTGACAAAACGACACATGACATAACGACACCCCTCATCCCACACAACAGCTTAGGCCCGGTGGCCCGGTATTTTAAAGTATCATAAAGTTAACAATTTTATATTTACAAATGCAATTTTAGTTAAATTATCATAATATTTCACTCACCGAATTTCGCCAGTAGATATTTAGTTACTTTAACTTACGATTTTCAAGATGGCGTCGTCTTCACTGACAGCAGCTGTTCTTTTTAATGTTAGGATAGGTACATCAAAATTGTTGCAAACTGAACATTTCTTGTGTCGTTTTCCAGCTTTATGAAGGTTAGGCATTTGATTTTTATTAACAGTTGTTTGTTTCAAAGCTTTTAAATGGCATTGTAACTATAAGATTTGGGGGCGGGGCTTATCCCTTCCGTAATTCTCGGTTTTAGTTAACTCGAACTTGAGTATTTTGAATAATAGTTCAAGTACATAATAGTTAACTAAAATATTACAAAACTTGAATATACCTGGCCTGTCACGTTTTGATGTGAAAAAAAAGACAAAACGACACATAACAGAATGACACATGACATGATGATACATGACAAAACGGCACATGACAGAAATACACATGACAGAACGGCACATGACAGATCATCACATGACAAAACATCACTATGACGAAATATCAAATACTAAAACTGATCATACCATAAACGGGACATGAAAAAACATCACATGACAAAACATCTAAAACATCTTGTCTTGTGATGTACTTTCTGTGATGTTTTTTCATGGTGATTTTTTGTCATGTCGACGGTTAAAAGTTAATAGGGCGCAAGCGACAAAAACTAAATTATTTAGGAGAGCAGTTTATGTTTGAGATTGCAGAAAAATCGACATAACTTTTTTATTTTTTATCATATCGTTAAAATCAAAACAGCTCTAAAATAAAAAAAACATTTATTGGTATTTATATTAATGTGGTTTTACTATGTTTAACGATTTTTATGTCACAAGCGTCTTTAGGACAAAAAAGGCCAAAATCTTATTGGTTACACCAAAACCATACTTCGAAATCGCAGTTTTTTGCTCGGGCCTAAACAACAAAAAAGTCATCGTAGAGCTATGGGAGTGAGCTCATTAGAAAGAGCGGAAAATTTTAAATAGGACAACATTCATAACTCATTTTTGACCAAAACGTCGCTTATATTTCCTTTGAAACGTCGATGTGATGTCCTGTCATTGTGATGTTTTTTTTTTTTTTTTTTTTTTTTTTTCAAACAGTTTTTATTTATTTATGAATAAAATACAATATATGATACATAAGAGCATAGAAAAAACCAAAGAAGAAAAATAATAAATTACAAAAAAACTAAGTCAAAAACAAGATAAAACATGTATGAGCAGAAAAAATAAACTTGAAGCAGCAAAAGCATAAATACATAGTGTAAGATTTAGCAAACATATAAAACACATAAAAGCAGAAAAAAGAAACAAAGAAGCAGCAAAAACATAATTACATAGTGTAAGATATAGTATACAGGTATATTAAAATAAGTATAAACAGCAGAAAAAAGAATCAAGAAGAACAAAAACAAAAAATGTGTAGTGTAACAGATAATAATATATAAGTATGACAAAATAAGCACAACAGCAGAAAAAAAAGAAACAAGAATCAGTAAAAATAAATAAATGTATGCATAGTGTATAAAATGTTCTGTCATATGTCGTTTTGTCATATGTTGTTCTGACATGTGTCGTTCTGTCGTGTGTCGTTTTGTCACTGTGCTATTCTAACCTGTCACCATTTGCGAGTACCTTACCCCGAGTATAAAACTCTTAACTTTACGTTTTACACGTCAATGATGTTTTACTTAAAACGTATGGAAACTAAAACATTCATTAGAGGCGCTGTTGTATCTTTCATACTTTTTTCTTTACGTGATGATTTGACTGCTTTACGTAACGTTTAAATTCAACCGTAGCGTTTTACCAAAAATGTATAGAAAATAAAACGCTCATTAGAGGCGTTGTTTTACTTTTAGCTTTTTTTGTCGTAAAGGTTATGGTTGAGATTAAACGTTAACTTCTATACTTGCTCTTTACAGGAATCTAAAAAGAGCAACAAAGGCTAATTTTCCTTAAAGGCAAAAAGTTTCAAGCGATCTTTAAAATGTTTGTGTGCTAAACCATTTAGAATTTTTGTAAGTCCTTTTTTTAATAAATTTTGTGTCGAGGAATGAACTTCATACATTTATTTTGCCTTGGTTAAAGTTGTCGGCGATATGGTCGATCGGACAAGGCGATGGCAATGTGACAGGCGTTTGTTTGTAACAAAACTGCGCCGAGACCGGCTAGAATTCTATTAAGCCATCTTGACAATGGCTTTGACCCAGAGTTTACAGATCTCCTATTTTTTAGTCATCAAATAAAATGAATGATTTTTTGACTGATTATGTAAATAGGTACTTACTTACTTGTTTCTGGCAGAGTAAAAAAAGGTTGAGAAATTGCATTAATATTCACGAATTTATGCTAAAAAAACTGAACCCAAGTTAACTATTTTTTAGTACGGATGGTAAGCCTGAAAACAATGCATTCGTTGAATAACTTTTTCACCAAAACAGTGCATTGTTATAAATGAACTGTTTTTAAAGTATGGATGGTCAGCCTCATGCATACCTATTCGTTAAGGACCTACCCATGGAAAACTGTTAGGTAAAGAATTAAAAGGTTGCAAAATGAAAAACCGCATTTCTGTGTACGTAAGTTTATATCTTTTAGTCATAAATTTATTTACAAAAGTCAACACTATAAGTTAAATAATTCAATTAGAACCTTTTACAACTTGATTTCATTTTCATTTAGTCAATATAAAAAAAGAAAACCCACGATGATATATAATAACAGGATTGGATGGAAAGTCATTAATTTTTAATAGATAACTTTCATTTTTCATTATATTTACATTAGTTATGATGATTTTTTTGGCTAATTTCAAACCCACATCAAAAAAGGTTATATCAATGAAACAGACCAGCGATGTGTGACGTCATTGGAGTAGGCAAATAAACGATAGAAATATAAAAACAAATAATATATGATTAAGTATTTTTTTGGTAACTTGCCTACTAGTAATGTCATATGATGACGCAGTTATGATGTCGGTAGGTACCCCAACGTTTACATAAACCCCCCTCGATCTAGTAAATAGAAATATGTATGGTAACTTAATCAATCACTAGAGGTTCTATTGTATCTTTAATACATTTTTCTATTTATCGAGGGGAGTTTACGAATGTAAATGTTTTCTAATAGGGGTAGAGTTATTGGTTCACATTTGAGTGGTAACTGAATATCTAAACAAAAATTGTAGGATTGAGTGTCAATTTCAAACCCGAAATCATAATAAGTGAAATTGAATCAGCAGCCTTCACTATAAAATATGAGAACCTGCTCCCTCGGGAGATGAGAAAACCAATGAACCAAAAAAATGAAGTGAACAATGTGAAAAGAAGGTCAGATTTATTTGCGTTAAATATCATTACGTTAATTTTATTTGAGTAATGTGCCTACTCGTAGTGACATTATAGAATATATTTAATGACTCAGAGGCCTTTTATGATAGAACGTATCGGTTCACACAATTTTTTTTTTTTTTTTTATGTTTGGTCTGAAATTAGCGGGTGGATTGATTTTTACAACCACGTATCAACTTTTTTCTGTTGAATAACAACATTCTGAATGAGAATGGTTATTCTAAAGATATTTTTTTACCCGGATGTTAAAAAAATGTCCTTATTAAAAAAAAATAAACGAATAATGGTTTTTAAACTTTTTATATCGTTTAATGAATATATATGTATGTTGATCAATCCATCTACTTATAAAATATGTCATTTTTGAATTTACTTTATAATCTACTTACATCGATTTAATTAAATATAATATGTAGTAGATAATTAATTAATATTATTTAAATATTAACTATAATAATTATTAAATTTATTAAAAAAAAAAAACAACAAAAAGTTCGTAGTTCTATTACTTAGGTACTTACTTAGTTCATATAAATATATATACATTTTTATCTACATTTTTACAAGGAGGATATCAAAATATACAAAAAGTATAATTTTAGGGACAGTTGTTTTTTATAAAAGTTTTGTAAATTAACTAATATTTATAAACTTAATTAGAATCAATATTTTTCCTACAGAAAATGAGAAGGAAGAAAAAAAATACTGCGACATTAAAATCCAGTAAATTTCTTTTTTTTCAATGTTGCTATTACCTATGTCCTATGCCAATTATATACGGTCATTCAAATGTGTCATTCGTGCATGTATGTAGTATTCCTACTCATTTGAATATTTTTGTAGGAGTGAGTATTGATTTTAAAATGGATCATGAATCCCCTGTCGATTCTGTGCCAACGACGTATTCTTCAGTTTTTTAGCACATTGTACGTACGTCTTTATAACATTGAAAAATATGTCATAATCGGGAGCTTGGAAGGTCAGAGAGTATATAGAAGATCAAGAACATGATGAAATGACATATTGAAAGAGATCACATGCCTTTCAATTAATGGAGTTTTTAAAGCAGACTACTTCAAAGACTAATGTTTATAAATGCTTGGAGAGCGTGCATTTTCATTTGTTGGTGCTCTGACCTTGAACCACAAATTTATGACATTGTTTGCACGAGCGCCGTTGGACTGAACAGATCACAAAAAGGCGCTGAAAGATGTTATTAAATATAATGGGATATTATCTAATGTGCTAATAGGGGAAATTAGCAAAACAAAGTTTGCGATTCTAAGTGAGAAAGCAAATGACCACAGAAGTCATGCATAACTGCTATTGCTCTAAATGCCATGAAATCGCATTTAGATTTTGTTAGCACATTTGTTATGTTTTAACTTGCGTGGTCTAAAAATAATCCTGTACTTATTCCATCTTTGTCATGATAAATTAATTTATACGACAATACCAGTAGGTACGACTTTTAGTACTTACACATAAATGATCGTCGTGGGCAAATGCAAAAATGACACGAATGAATGAACGCGTAGTAATTAAGACTAAAAAACGATTCCATTTCTACCACAGAATCTCGATTAGTTTTCTGTGAAGGTTTATTTTATAAACGTATTTGTGTAACAAAGCACGCCAGGTCAAATCTAAAAAGGCAAAATGTCATCCAATCCGGCGAGTTTCATTCATTTTTCACCACAAATTTAATTCAATTGCCAAGAAACTACAAGCAGGCTCAATTAAACGGTCCCCTTGTTGGCAATGTTGGCTTCGTGAGCCACTGGGAACAGTTTTACCCTTAAAGACGGATTAGTTGTGAGCCGGGGCGGTTTGTCCGGGGGTTTATTAGCCCCAGCCAAGCGAATTTCAACGCTAAAAAGCCTCGGAGTCCTGCCCTACAGGGGCGGTTTTGGCTCGGCAGGGATCTGGACTCGGGTTGAGGTTTATTAATGTAATTAAACCATTTTATCAGGGATGTGAATCTGCTCGTCTTGAAAAAGATATCGGCCATGTTTGCTACTGCGAGAGATTTATTTAATTACCAAAACAGGAGTGGAGGACGGGTCGACATATTATCCTGATCGTGAAATAAATTAAGCACCTAAATAACGTAGAAGAGACGAGCTTTTTGTTGTTGAAATGGACTCGGTCCAAAATCCAAAGAAAAAAAAGTAACGTACCTATACCTACGCGTCAGAATTGATAAGAGCAAGGCAAACTCATATTTTATTATTGATTGATATTATCGATAATATATTGTTGGTTTCTAAGGACCCTAGTTTCCTACCCGTGCAACGTTCACCAGGAAAAAACATAATTTCAAAATTTGGAGTTCATTGTATTGTTCTTATATTACCTAAACAAATTATATTTTTGGGAATCGCCTTTTTGAAACAACGGAAGTCCATATGGACTTCCGTTGTTCATAACATTCATAACATATGTTATGGAAATTAAATTACAAAAAAACCGGGAAAGCTCAAAATTTAAATTGAATGATAAAAAACAGATATCTTTTGAAAGTATGAAGTGTCTGGAATCCAGTTTAAATGTCTGTTCTAAAGTTACAATTGTATTTTTTTTCAGGTGTAAAATTAGTGAAATGCAACAATTATGGTTAATTTATTAACGAAAAAAAAACTCTAAAACGCACAAGTACATATGTACGTTTTTTTTCAGTTTTTAAAATTAAATTTGATAATGATAAAAGTTCATTTATATTACAGCAAAAAAAATGGCACCAAAGATTTTAAAACCACCATATTTTTTAAATGTTTTTTAAAACTTTATTATTTTCCCATCATATGAGTCAATTGATTTTATACATACATAGACAATTTGATAATATTTATATCTACAATTAGATAATGATTGAAGTTCATAGAGAATTGATTGTAAAATTAGAAAAATTGATATATGCGTATACTCATGGTTGAAGCTATCGTCAAAAAAATCTGACAGGAATCGAGCTGGTGCTATTTTTATTTCAAATTACTGCTTGTTAAATTACCACCTCCATACCCGCTTGACTATAGCATCAACCAAAGCCTTAATTTATGAAGGTAATATCGATACATTTAAGGTAAAACTGAATAAGTGACATAATAAGCTAACATAGGCTTCTCAGATACATAAATGCACCGTTTTTTCCTATTTTCTACTAGAGAAAACACTAAGAAAAGGATGAAAATCCTGTAGTTGTTGATGAGCACTTCCTTATAATTAGTTCATTTACTATGAGAAGTTACACCCAATAAAATGTTTTATCTACGATTACTCAAATCAGTGAACCAGCACTTATTCAGTTTTCCCTTTGAGGTGACGATATTTATTATCTGTCAAATTCGAATATTGATTTTTCTTTGTAACTTCACTGTCAAATCGCAATATGGGTAACAAGTGACAATTTATTTTTTTAATGTTAAATTAACAGGAAGTTTATGTGACATTTTGTTTGACCAAAATAATTTGCAAAGTCACAAATTGATTACCAATAATATTCTATGAACTAAAATAATTTTCTCAATGCAGCTCCATAAGATTTATAATTATATAACACACATATTTAAAATTTACACTCAAAAGAAGAGATTTAAATTAAAACTATATTTTATGTAAAAAACCAAAATCCTGTATTTTTACATTAAATCCTAAAATTATTTTTATTTTCAAATCCACAAGAAATGCCACAATTTCTGTCAATTAATATTTTTTATGATATATTTTTCTTCACACATTTTTTTTTACGGAATGTTTCATTTTTGGAAGCCATTTTTCGAATTCAATTTTTCACACTTTTGTTGTTGTTGAAATATTGGTAATTTTCATTATTTTAAAGTCATTAGAGCAACGTTATATAGTACAAAAATACTCCATCTTAGCAAACGGAAACGAATCATCACATTTTTGGGGTTTATTTCTAGGAAATAACCGGCTCGTAAACTTTCAAAATTAATTTTTTAATCCCAATTGAAAAAAACAAAGCAGTTGAAATAAAAGCACTACAAGAAAACTAAAATCCGGTTTTCGATATTCCAAATTGAAAAGAGATAGAAAATATTTTCGAATAGAATTCCTATTTAATTTTAATTAAAAACCAGGTACTAAAGAAGCGCGTGAAAATAGAGAAAAAAAAAACATTTATTAAATATGTAATTGCATAGGTATTTTTTTGCGATTTATTTTAATATATTTTTAAGCTTTAATGATTTTATCTTTTTGATGAAAAAAAACAATGGAAAACATTAATTTAAACAACGATATTTTATACCAAACTTGAGGAGTCTTTTTCATTGTTTTCTTAAAATATTTATGTTTCAACCCCTCTAACCTCAACTATCGTAAATCCATTTTCTTAATGTCACATTGTGATTCATTCCTATCAAAATATTTTTTTTAGGATCCAATGCCATTGTTCTTAATTTCTTTAAAAATAATTTTATTTTTTTATATTTTGTATTGTTTGTGTATTAACACTGTGAAAATTCATATTGTTTAATTTTTATAATTTTTTGATAAATTAAAAACACTGTTTATTTTCACGGATAAATTTATTCAATAAGATTAAAATCTTTAAACAAATTACTAACGTTTTCGACCTAGAAGGTCATCATCAGGTATCTATCATACCTGATGATGACCTTCTAGGTCGAAAACGTTAGTAATTTGTTTAAAGATTTTAATCTTATGGAATAAATTTATCCGTGAAAATAAACAGTGTTTTTAATTAATCAAAAAATTATAAAAATTAAAAAATAATTTTATCTGTTTTGATCAGTCTGCTCTAAGGCCAAGACGGTAATCTCGACAATGTGTGTTCGAAATAAAATATCACCGGTTCAATTTCCGTCGGACCCCTTGTCTTTGATCTCGATTTAACAGATGTCTTCTGGGTAGTTATTAATTGATAATTTATTAAAATAAATAATAATGTTTTATTTATTGAAAATGTCAATACCTGTTTGTGGCCATGCAAAATGGCTTGACCAATTGCATTTCTCTTCACGAATTAAAGAAAAATAAAGAAAAACCTTGTACCTGCTACTTACGAAGACCCAAAATGATATAAGAGAATGAGATGTCAAAAAAATATGTTGTTAGGAATCAACATTTTGAAAATATCTACGATAGTCTACGCAGCAGGCACAGCTGCGTTAATTTTTTTTTTTATTATTTAAATTGTTTTCAAAATTCATCGCGTTTTCTTGGATATTTGGATGTTTGTTTAATGTTACGTTAATATTAATTTATTTAGGAAGTTCTTAGGTTAGACGATGTGTTGGTTGCAGGAAATGTCAGGCCATAGTCAACAGCATCAGGGGCGCCATCATGAGCCCCACTGGAAGGGTCCAAGGAGGAGCAGCTCCCGTCTGCATGGCGGCTGGTCTCTCCCCGCTCAAAACGTGGACCACCACTGAAGCAGAGTCTGGAAAGAAAATAGTTTATTGTCATAAGGAATATATTGTAGCTAGGAATGACTGGAAATTAAAGGAAACCCCGTATGAATACCACTGTCAAACTCCCGATGTCCATCAAAAGGCAAAAACAGGTTTATTTCGGCCACATAATGAGAAATGAGAAGTATTATAAGTGCAAGGAAGAATTGAGGGAAGACAAGCTCCAGGTCGAAGAAGAACAGTTTTGTTGAAGAACCTGAGACAGTGGTTTTGGCAGAAGCACAAGAACGTCTTTCGTGTCACAGTATCGAAGGTGCAAATCGCTATGACGATCGCCAATCTTTTAAAAGAGGATCTTTTTAAAATCTATAAAAGAGGCACAAGAACAAGAAGAAGTAGCTAGGAAATCCTGTAAAAAAAATACATCGAAGGAAGAAGAATGTAGGTTGTAGGAAATAATTCATCTTTGTAAATATACTCGTATTTACTGAATAAATAAAGATGTCAAAACAATATACATATTCGAGCAATTAGAAATGATTCGTTGAAAGGCAAAGTATCGCAGCTAGAGAAATGTAATACATTGTAGAAAAAAAGTGAAAATAATGAATTGATAGCAGCAAAAAACATTTCGTTATTAGGATTATTTTTGCAAGGAATGACTTGAAGCAAGAACACATTGTAAAAATAAATGTATCGTCGTTAGGAAAATGATGTAGCAAGGAATATTTTTCGTGTAGAAATATATGTTGACCGTGCGGAATAAAATTCAAAACGAGGAATTGATAGTGGCAACTTAGCGTACGGAACATTTCGTTGTGATGAATAATTTGTAGCAAGGAAGAAAGGGAAGCAAAAATACATAGCAGTACATTGTAAGGAATATGTAGTATCAACTAATAAATCGTTGAAAAATAAAAATGCCGATAAAAGGCATAAATTGAAGCAAGAATACATTGTAGAAAGGAATTTATCGTAGTTAGAAAACGTAGCAAGGAATTTATTGTTGCAAATAATTCATTAAACGATCTTAGTATTGAAGAAAGTATTGTAAAGTTTTTATCGATATATTAAGGAAAAGTCGTAGAAAATAATGTATTGTGGAAAATAATGTACTGTAGAAAAGAATGTACCGTGGAAACGAATGTATTACAGCAAGAAATACATGGTAGAATTAGGGGTTTACTGAGTGCTGCATACACACTACAAGGTGCCTAAAGGTTTTGTGTACAGTTCTGTCTTAACACCAGCTGTAAATATTTATACGTGCGATGCAGGGTTGCATGTTGGCAGCCTGGATTGTCTTGCCTTGGTGCTGTAACGTGAGCTCACTCTAGTTGTGATGAGAACTATATATATATTTTGATTCACTCAATCGAGGTGAGTTTACGCGATGATTTATATTTGGGTCACAAATGCGCTGTTCTGCTAAACTCCTTACACTTTGGATATCCATACAAGTCCGGAATGCTAGCGCTTGCGAAAGAACTCCATAGAAAAAAAATCACAGTACATCTTATTTTTGGACACGAATCGCCAGCTCGTCGCCTTTAGGTCGCAAGGAATTTAGCAGAATAGCGCTTCAGGTCTGTATTCTCCACACTCACATCAGCTTCAATAAGTATCAAAGTATCGACACCAGCTGTAAATACATTGGGGCGCAAAGCTTAAAAGGCTTGTTGGCTGACTGGGTTGCCTTGCCTTGGTGCTTCGTGTCCAATTCCACGCTCACATTAGCTTCAGTAAGTATCAAAGTATCGACACCAGCTGTAAATACATTGGGGCGCGAAGCTTTACAGGCTTGCTGGCTGACTGGGTTGCCTTGCCTTGGTGCTGTACCGTACCCGAGGTGCTGGGCGCGCACGTGTAGTTGCCCGAGTCCGCCGGCGCCGCGCGCGCCACCAACAGCCTGGACGTCCTGGTGCGGCGCTCCGTCTCCACGCTGACCCCTCCGCGGGCCGCGTAGTTCACCACGGCGCCGTCGTGGTACCAGTAGATGAAGCTGCAACAAACACGAAACAAATCAGCAAGGAATATGACACGAATCGTTGTTATTTTCATTCAAGAGAGTCTGAATGGGATATACATGGATGATGCTGCAACAAAATACGTAACACAAATCAGCTAGGAAAAATATAAAAAAATCCGTGTTATTTCTTTCATGAGAGTCTGCATGGAATATATTATATGGCTGAAGCTTGATTATTATTCCTTGACTCATAGGTTGGTATGAGGCTGACCACCTATACTGTAAAAAAATGGTTTACTTTGCCAATGTCACCCCTGTTTCAGGGAAGGTCGGCAAGAGTTGAAGGGCTTATGCTCATTTGAGATTGGGTTTTTATATTGTAGGTCCACATGCGGCATGTGTGAGCGCAAAATTATGCGTGTCTGCTTGTGAGAGTGCATTTAATATGAATCTCAAATGATACATATTTTTGCAACTTAGATTTAGATTTAGATTTAGAAGCTGCAGTAAACGTAATACAAATCTAATCTGATCTAATCTTATCTAAGTTGCAAAGATATGCAACATTGGGCATTCACATTACATGCATTCTCACAAGCAGACACGTACAAGTTCGCGCTTGAGCATGCCGCATGTGAACCTACAACATAAAAACCAAATCTCAAATGGACATCCACCCTGCAACTCCTGCCGACCTTCCCTGAACAGGGATGACATTGGCACAATGAACCATTTTCTAAAGCATGGGTGGTCAGCAGCATACCGTATATCATACTATCAGCTAGGAAAATGCCAAAAATCCGGGATAATTTTTTTCAAGAGTCCGAACGGAACAAACGTAGAAATCAGCCACGAAAATGCCAAAAATCCGTGTTATTTCTTTGAAGATAATCTCGATGGGATGTAGAGGAAACTATAAAATGAAGCCGTAAATATTACACGAATAAGCTACAAAAAATGCCAAAAATCGTTGTTCTTTCTTTCAAGAGACTTTGAAAGGGATATGTATAGATGAAGCTGCACAAACGTAACACAAATCAGCTAGAAAAGTACCAAACAATCGTTGTTTTTTTTCAATAGGGTCTCAATAGGATATTATATAAATGAAGCTGTAACAAATATGATACGAATCAGCTATGAAAATCTGTTATATTATCTTTCAAGAGGGTCTGAATGGGATAAATAAAGCTGTAACAAATAGATACGAATCAGCTTTGAGAATGACAAAAAATCGATAATTCGTTTTGCTCAAAGGTTTCCCTAATTACAGTGCATCCGTACATTACAGTGCATCCGTACATTACAGTGCATCCGTACATTACAGTGCATCCGTACATTACAGTGCATCCGTACATTACAGTGCATCCGTACATTACAGTGCATCCGTACATTACAGTGCATCCGTACATTACAGTGCATCCGTACATTACAGTGCACCAACACGTTCGGACTAACAGACAATTAAAGACGGTTTTGATATCCCTCTCTTTAAGTCAGTCCCTCAGTTAGTTGCTGCAGATTAAATAATAATGAATAGAGTTATATACTTATTCTCCCTTAATTATTTACAACTTTCCCGATCCCATATCTCCGCGGGAATTTGCCCCAAATAAGAAGAAGGATGGGTTCCTAAAAGTGGATGTTGCTCTATTAAAGCGGATAATACGCTTAATAAAGCGTACTATCCACTCTAATGAATATGCTTAACAGATTTATTAAAATGTATTTTTAATCTTATGAAACTACACTACAAAGTGTGTAGGCATAAAAGACTTGTTTATTATGCCTACACACAGCTTTATACTCCAAGTCGAAGGATGACAACGACATCAAAACGGCTTTTCATTACATGAAATAAGAAAAGTTACGTCTTCGCCTACAGCTGTAGTGAGATCATGCACCTAATTATGTATAATGCTGGCCCATATGTAAATAATTTTCTTGAAAGGGAGAATTTTCAGTTCCCAAAAGAGGACGATCTTCATTTTATGTTAATTTTGAATAAAATGAAAAAGGGAACACTCTTATCGAGATGTGTAGGTTTTAAACCAAGGAAATTTTCTTAAAAATACAAATATATTATTAAACCATTAAAGGATCGAGCGTACTACTTGTATGTGGCGTGTGGATTTATTAAAAACAATTTGGCGTGCAATGTTGCCATAATTTGTTTGATTAACCACGCATTTATAAATGCAAATCGCATCAAATTAATCCGCGGCGTCGGTTAACACACAACAGCATGTTTATTTTGCGCTTTTATCTGTTGAATTAGCATTTCGATCCCGTATTTTGGAATCTGACTGCGCCAATACGCCTGACCCCATTTACATAAACAGAAAAGCGGCGCAGGACGGAAAAATGAGGACATTCCGGCGATGGAGACGCGCCGTTCTGTATTCAGCCTCGACGGGGACATATTAGGGCACGTGAGGACTCAGACTTGATCCATAAAAGATGAAGGTATATTCTACGCGGAACAGCATACACCATATTCTTTTTAACGTGTTGTTCTCGTTTTTTTTTATTATTCTGTTTCTTTCTAGCACTCAAAGTGTTTTGTTTTTGTTTTATGGCATTTAGTATCCCAAGTATATAGTTTTACATTTAAACTTAACCATAAAGTTTCACTAAAATGGTCTAAACTAAAACGCTTTATAAAAACGATGATCAAGTTTCCATACATTTACGAGCATTGGTAAATGTTGTAGTGAAGAGCATTGTTGCAGAGTGTTTCCTTGTAGGTAGACCATGGTCTAGTGTTTAACGCAGCGGATTCGTAATCGCACGGTTATTGGCTCGATTTCAGGCAGAGCAGAAAATAATTATCATTTAATTTTCAAAATACATAATTCGCTCATTGCTGGGCTAAAAACATCATATACCTTTAGCAAAGAACGGTCATCAAAGCTCCATAAAGCCTTACAGCAACTGGGTCTATGCTTTGTAATTGGGGTTTTCTATAGCGACGACCAAGCTCACACAAGGCTATTGAGATGTGACACAAATACAGTGGTCAACAAATACAGCATCTTAATATTTATTTATTTCTTTAGATGTCAAATATTATTTTTTTGTATGTGTAATTATTGTTTCTTTAAAGTCAAATGGTTTAATATTTTTTAGTGTTGATCTTTTAACACAGTGAAAGTCCATTTTTAATTATAAAAAATTTAAATGGGTAAAACATAGTTAGGGCCTGTTGTACCAAACTCCAATCAGACGAAAATAAAAATTAAGTGTGATTTCTCCCTTTCAAATCAAACAATTGATTGCATATACGTAAGACATCTGAAGTGAATCATATTTCCTGTTCAAATTCCATCACATTTTTACCAACTTTCGAGAAATATTTAACTAATTTAAAGTAATTAGAAGATTGCCTATATTCAGGAGTAATTTTTCTTATGTTGCCTATATTTAGGCGTTTTTTTACTTGTACGCAAAACTCGGATATTTACACATTATTAGGGCTGTTAAATGTTTTTTTTTTTTTTATCTTTTCCGTAGCAACCCGTCCGTGGACATCACAATTTTGTGCATCCCAATTTATGTGCGGATCTCATAATAGTTCAAACTTGAAGCACCACTTCAAGTGGGTAGTCAAGCACCAACAAACAAACAAACACGAAAATATTCGCTTCACGTTTGACGTTTGTTTCGAAACATGGTGGCACAAATGTGAAGCATGTCGGACGGCCTCTCCGCGTGATTAAGATGGATAGTTTCCTTTGGGACGTCCACCAACAGCCACTTCGCGTGAGTGACGGCCAACGGCGCGGAATTTTCGGGATTCGGATTGTCTCCCATTCATTAGGATGACGATAAATGGCGGATCCCCCTCGGCGTGTGCTTACTTGAATATGTCAGAGTGACACTTGAAAGTCGTCGTCAACGAGCGTTGTATTTTTATTTATGAATGTTTTGTTGTGAATTTGATAGAATGTGGAATACAACAATGTCACATTTAAGTTTTGTTGCCTATAAAAAACGCAACTAAGCTACACATATAATGTAACTTCTTGCCACGTTATCTACGAAGGGTTTCGCATGTGGTGAGTGAAACCTATTTATTTTTAACAGGTAAGGGGGCCGGCCTTTAGGCAACCACTTCAGTTGAAGTGGGGATGTCCCTGCTCCCAAGGGGGCTGGTACTCATTTCTTGCGAAGGCTGAGTAAGCCGTTATTTTATTTTGGGCTTTTGAAATAAACATCGAAATGGGAAATAATTTCTGACACCCTCGGTGGGATACAAGCACTCTACCTACTGAGCTATCGACCAGACCCATAGATTTAGATTATAAGCCTACACACATACATGTACTCGTATTATGTTTTACAAAGTTTAATTAAAATAATATGAACTTATTTGTGCCTCGGTACGTAAAGATTAAAAAAAAAAAAAATTCATTGAAAATTTGAATAAATTGAAAGTTAAAAGTACGTAGTTGAGTCGACTTTAAAACACCCAAAAAAATTGTTAAGCCATGCGGCCGGGTTACATCGGAAAAATCGTACCGAACCGTTTTTGGTTGGTAAGGACGTCTACCTGCTGGGAAACATTTGAAAATCAGAACTTCGATGTGACCCCATTTTTCAGAGGGATTCTTTTAAAGCCATAAAATATTATACAGGCATGTAGGTAGCTATCGAGTTAGTTTTCTTATAGAGGTTGGTATTATTGTGGCTCTTTCTGATTATAGCTTGCTCCAGGCAGGTAGGTAGAAAATAGTTAATTCGCTATGTACGTGGAATGATTACAGCCGCGCAAAATGGCCGCCGGAGATTCCGCCCGAAACAAAAATGCCGGCGGAATGAAAAATGAGAGCGGAAATCTGGCCAGAGCCGGCGGAATAAATGTGACGTGAAAAAACGACGATATTACAACCGGAACATTTCAAAATCAAGACAGATGTCAGCCATTACGCTCCCGGGCAGGAATTAATTCGTCACTTTCACGTTGCGTCCGCCGCGGAGAGTTGGCAGCACTGCGTAATGGCGACATAACCTCAAAACCTTGCGGCTTCCCTCGCGAATAAAGTGGAAATTATTTTTTTACGGCCGACCTGACACAAATCTAGATGAGAACGATGTTCGCTAGAGATGCTGCATAATTTGGTTTTAAGTCCTTTTTAAAGTCTCACTAAGTACCTACCAACATAATTTTGAATATTAAAAAAATAAATAGGTACAACGGAAAATTTTACTTTATTTTCATTAGGAATTTACTTAGGTATTAGAATTTATTTCATTAACAGTATTCTGAATATAATTTACTGACTCTGATGGTGTCGGGACGGATGTTCTATATCCGATTCTTTCGGCGGGTAAAAGTCAATGCAATAGTCATAAGAATGATAAAAAAATCAGGCAGAACTTTTTTTGGCAATCCAGCCGTGTGACGTCACATTTTTTTGTCTTTGTTATTCGTGCAGACTTTATATCTACTAATATCTAGGTATGATATAATTTGTTAATTTTTGTTACCATTTGTCACATTCTTAAGTCATCTAGGTACCTACCTATAGATCCATTTTCATTTTTGAAGGTTTAAAAATGCAGGTTACAGCAGGTATATCTTCAGGAATAACAAAATGATGAGGTGAAAACATTGAAAAGGGCGCGACAAAATAAACGTCGTCACCCGGCCGGGTTGCTAGGGGAAAAAATATACGGTTATTTTGTTTTTGGTTATTGTAAATATAATAATTTGTAATAGTAAATAAGTAGTAAATAATAAATAAATAATTTATAAATAGGTTCAACTCGCCACATGCGAACCCTTCAGGGGTAACGCGGCAAGAAGTTACACTATATGTGTAGCTTAGTTGCGTTTGCGTTGCGTTACTTGGAGTCCGGTCGATAGCTCAGTTGGTAGAGTGCTTGCATTCTATGCCATCGTGTCAGAAATGAATTCTCTTTTCGGTGTTTATTTCAAACCTTAAATAAAAAAACCGGCAAGGCTTACTCAGCCTTCACAAGAAATGAGTACCAGCAACCTCGGGAGCTGGGAAACCCCCCCTTTCACTGAAGTGGTTGGCGTAAGACCGACCTCCTTACCTGTAAAAATAAATAGGTTCACTCGCCATATGCGAACCTCGGGGGATAACGCGGAAAAAAATTACACTATATTATGTGTAGATGTAGTTTAGTTGCGTTTTGCGTTACTAAGGATGGCAGTCCCATACAAGACTGACGTTTCCTCGCCGAGAAAAAGTTCCAAATTCAAAAATATTCTGACAACATTGAAAAATAATATTGTTTCCAAAAAGGAAATCAAATATTGTGTAATAAATCAAAGTTACATTCGATGAAATCCCAAACAGCATTTTGTATCTTATAATAATAATAATAAGTCAGATTTTAAAACGCCGTATTGTGACGGACACACTTTTAAAATTTGACTTAATACATATTTTACACACTCCACAGCTTTCAGCCCGTGTGGTAGGTATTCCACAACAAAGAGCTGACAATGCTGTAACTGCAACTCTGTCGCCATTCCACTAGGAGTGGTCAGAGCCTCTGCAAATTTGCCTCCATTTTTTTGTATCCTTGCATACCTCTTTCAACTCATTCATATCCATTACCTTTTTCATACATTTACTTCTTTCACATTCGTTTTACATATCCCATTCTTTCACGATTTCACCAATCTGATCCAGCCATACGTTTTATACTCGAAAATGCAAAATACACAATTCAAATAATCGGGAGTGTCGTACTCTTTGCATGAATAATATGAATGCCTTAAATTAGCTTTTCAAAAAGTTTCATACTCAAAGTTTATGATTCTCTGCATGGATTTATAAGGACTGGATAGGCTGAGAAAGCAATCCTTTGTGAATTAGAAATGCGCTACCCCACTCATCATACAAAAATCCGAATTCAGTCTATCGGTAACCTTCCAACTATTAACAGGTGTGTTTCCTAACTGGAAAGAAAAATCGTAAAAATGCCAAGCCACACATTTTCCAAATGCACAAACAATACGAGAAATTGTAGTAAAAAATCTGGAGTAACTTTTCACTCGTAATTTCTAGTGAATATTAATATTTAAGTAAATTCAATTGATATTTTATCTGCCGATACCTTTAGCCACAAAACAATAGCCCCGCTGTCAAACCGTCGGCCATTTTTAGTGATAGAGATGTGATGATGATAAAATATAGTATCTGATACCGTCACGTGAGAACAATTTTTTTTTGTGAAATGTATGTATTTGAAGTGGTCTGTAATTAAAAATAAAAAATTTCAATTTCTACCCTTCACTTTTTGTTTCATTCATCCTTTTATATTGCAATAAAATGGGATTTAAAAGATATTTTTTTTACTTAGTCTTCTATAGATATTACTCCTAACATCATTGAAGAAACTTAAAATAAAAAAATGTAATTGAAATAATTTTCACAAGTAATTATGTCACATTTAGTAAAATATTTACGTTTATGGAACAGAAGCATTAAAAAGTATCAGATATTTTCAAAACCTTTGACATCACTAAATTATGTTGTCAAGGAAAATAACATCAACAATTCGTTGCTAATCAACATTACCTGCTTACATAAATTAACGACGGAGTAGAGACACATAACGTGATAGAAAATGACAACAACAAAAAACGTATGTTGTGCGAGCGAGACAAAACAAGGGACAATGTCTGGCACAATTAGATTTCAGTGACTGTATGGATTACACTGTAATCCATACAGTAATCATTACAGTGCTTAGAACTAAATCAAATAAATAGCCTCTCCATTTAATAGAACTCCATGATTCTCTCTACAAAAATTATGCTACCGGCGCGGCGCGTCCAACTTTGATAACCAATATAGACCATATTTTGAATGATAAGGTAGTATTTTCTGTGCAGATTAAATTAACACATAAAATTAGATTTTTTTTTCCATAAACTACCAATTCAAAATATTTTTAATTATTTAAAAAATAGACTTTCACTGTGTTAATAAATCCACCCTAAAAAATATATTACAAAATATTTTTATTTACGGAAATAGCTTTAAATTGAAATTGCCACTGTTCTTATTTATGAATCCTAACTTTTTTTTATTTTCGAGCATCGACTTTGATTATATGTATTTTATTTTATTTTATTTTATATATTCAAAATAGCGGTTTTTTTTACCTAGGAGGGTCTGGTGTGTGTTTGACTACACAGGTGAGGTTGATGTCTGAACCGCTTCTTACAAATAACTCTGGACTCGCCATGATCTCAGCTCTGGATACTGAAACAAAATTAAACAAAATCAGTGTTAATATGCTTGATTTTTTGGTTCCGGGTTTTGAGTGTTCATACTTAGGATGGATTGCTTCAATAATGAGGTCGGAGCATTGAAAAGGGTGCGAAAATATACCTCTTCATTTGGCCGGATTACTTACAAATCTAACCGGAAAAGGCGCTAGTCTCTCATCTATACAAAGTTTTTAAAGTGTTAAAACTTTTGGAGGTTAAGATTTGAAATCGTGGCTGAATGTTGTAACAAGTCGTTTTAATGCAAAATAATTTAATACACCTACTCAATTGGTTGAATTTGTCAAACAATTAAAAAAAAATATAATCCTGCTTGGGTGAAATAAAAACAAAATGATTTGAATATTTATTCAAATCACTGTTTTCAGTTTGACGTATATCCGAATCAAGATCCGAATACATTTAAATATACAAAAAAATCTGTTATTTAACGTAGAAATTTCACAACCATAAATATTTTCTACAATTATTATTGTGTAATTGTGTGTCATTCTTAGCACTATTTTATGATTTTGTAAACAATAATTAGTGTATTCTTTGATTGAGTAAATGCTGTGAGCTAGCAAAAAGTCCGTGATTATCGGGAATTTACTATGGGGGCCGTCATATAGGTAAGGAATATTTTGAATATTCGGACCTCATAGTATATTTTAAAATCAAAACCTATTTATTTTACGGGTAAGGGGGCCGGCCTTATGCCAACCACTTCAGGAAGTGGGGGTTTCCCAATTCCCGAGAGGGCTGGTACTCATCAACTCTAATCGTTTTTTTAACAGCAATTTTAAATTTTGGCATTATTTTTCAATGACCTTGTATTCATGATAAACACTATGTTTGAGTTGAATCATGTTTTGTACATGGAGTGCGGTTTTCATTTTAGTTCTAGTTTAAATAAACTGTATTTTACACAATCTTTTTCTTTAAAATCGATAGTTAAAAGTTATCAGGTAAGTATTGTGAGAAGTGAAAAGTGGGTGAAAGAAAAGAAAAGTTTGATAAGATATTGCAAAGTGTGTTTTGGGTAGGTATGAAAAATACCTATTCTGAATTTCAAATGCAGGATTAGCGGCGGGTAAAGTTTGTTCGAAAGTTGAAAAAAGTTCGAAATTCAATATTTTTTCTCGGAGGATTGTTAACTTCCCTATTGTTCAACTTGCACATAAAATATTTCCCTCACAAGAAAGTGCCGGATAATTTTAAATATTTTTTCGTTGTATTTTAATTTTTTGAATGAGATCGGAACGTCTCAGGATTGTGAATTTTTTTCTAGGCGAGCAAATGTCAGTCTTGTATTAGCAACTAATAATAAAACATTTGTATGCGTTAGCGACCCGGCCGGGTGATATCAAAATATTGTCCATGCCAATTCACAGAGTTAACTTTACACCATGGTCGCTTGACTACTTATTTGACCTATGGCTCAGATAGAAGTCTCCCCTCAAAATATCTCGATCTCTATTTATAGGTGTATAAGAGCTATTCTGGCATATGCCAGACCACGCCAGAATATTCTATTCAGAATATTCGAACAATTACTCAAACAATATCCCACAACAAATACAAGTACATCTGGAGACACAGGCACACTCACACAAGTAAAAACACACAGACACTCGATCATGCATTCGTAACAATCTGGAAGAAAGGGAAATCAGATACATACCAACTACGTTGAGCCGGAACGCCTGGCTGATTTTTGGCTCCGTGGACACCTGGCACTCGTAAGTCCCAGAGTCCCTGGGCTGCGCTGACGCCACTCGCAGGGCCCACTCATCAGAGCCGTCTGCGTGGAGGGCGGAGAACCTGCCATCTGAGCTGTAGGCCAGCCCACCGACAGTCAGGATGTGCAGGTCACGCTTCCTTATCCATGACACCTGAGGAAGACAGGAATAATGTTAGACATTGCGTGGAGGGCGGAGAACCTGCCGTCTGAGCTGTGGACCAGCCCACCGACAGTCAGGATGTGCAGGTCACGCTTCCTTATCCATGACACCTGAGGAAGACATGAATACTGTTAGACACTGCGTGGAGGGCGGAGAACCTGCTGTCTGAGCTGTAGGCCAGCCCGCCCACAGTCAGGATGTGCAGGTCACGCTTCCTTATCCATAACACATGAGGAAGACACGGATCTATAATCTATAATCTATAATCTAAGTTGCAATGTTATATTAACATTTAAAGCTCATATCAAATGCATGCCCACAAATAAACACGTGTAGTTCGCACTTACAAATGCAAAATGTGTACTTACAAATAAAATACAAACCTCAAATGAACATAAGCCCAGCAACTTTTGCCAACCTTCCCTGACACAGGGGTGACATTGGCCAAGTGAACCATTTTTTACAGTATGGGTGGTCAGCCTCACACCAACCTATAAGGAATGCTGTCAGAAAATTTGAGTTTGTGAGCCCTGATCATTTCTTATGACAAGTTGATGAAACAAATTAAAATTTGGAAGTTAGACTAGAATACTCCGCGACGTACGAGTATTTACGAATTATAATTAATTTCAAGGTTGATGACATTTTTTCGGATATAAGAAATTTCCTTGACTATAAGGTTGATATGAGGTTGACCACCAATACTGTAAAACATGTTTCACTTTGCAAATGTCAAATCTGTTTCAGGGAAGACCGGTAAGAGTTGCAGCGCTAATTTTAATTTGAGATTGAGTTTTTATGTTGTAAGTTCACATACGACATGTGTAAGCGCGAACTTATCCGTGCATGTAATATGAATCTTAAATGTAATATATCTCTCCAACTCATTGTAGATTATGTAGATGACCCGTTATGTGAGAAGTTATTATTCTTCTTTCTCAATCTTTATGCAGAGAGAGTGCCTCCTGAAAACGAACTGGCTACGCTGCCAACGAATTGTCATAACGGTAACCTTGAAATGAAATATGATTTATAAATAAAACGCATCATGCCCGGTTTGTCTATGGATTGCCGGACAAATCTTTTTTTGCAATTCCTACTATCTTTACTTATTCAAAGAAGTACTTGATAAGTATGCTTCTATATCGTCGATGAAATCTAAAAGTATAAAATTTTATTCACAAATGAACTAACGTGAATTTTTTTTTTTTAATCACCAATGAACTAATGTGAAGTTTAAATTAAAATTGTAATCACAAACAAACAAATGTGAAACTGACGTATTTTATTCAAGAAACAACATTGAATTTTATGCTTTTTTTAAACTGCTACTAGTTATTCGTATAAATTCCATGGACGGACGCGGTTTATTTTACATTTTTTTTAGATTTATTTCAACAATCGGATCTCATTTCCTTTCTACGAGACGCGCGTTAGTTATAATGGCATAGAAATATTTAGAGAAATAGTAAAAAAAATACCACAACCAACGCAACGTCCAGACAGGAAATTGAAATTTCGAGACATATTTTCACAAAACATGTTTCGTCGTACCATTTAAAGATTTGGATGAAATATAGCTTTTGTAGTACTCTTTTTATTGAAGCTTTTTCTTGTTAGTAAATATTGAAATATTTCTATGTAATATTATTGAGAAAATGTGTTAATATTGAGTGGGTAACTTGTATGAAAAAAAAATGCATTTTTTTATCTTCAAAAATATAGATATCTGTTGAAAGAACATTATTTTATTGGAAGTATAAATGGGTCTCCATCCGACACATGCGACCCCTTTAGGGATAACGCAAGCAAGAAGTTACACTATATGTGTAGCTTAGTTGCATTATTTGCGTACGTTAATCATAAAATACATACACAAATATGTGTTAAAGCTTACATTATTTTTCTTCAAGAAAAACTTTAATAAAATTCAAATATCTGTCATATTATATGGACACATAATAAATTAATTTCAGGCTGATTTGTTTTGTGAGTACTGTTTTTCTTTAAATCACACCTCAAGAGCCCACTTCATGCTTCTTCGTCGCAAGTCATTGTCATTTTTTTTCGCCCAACACCCAGTCGTTGTATTTCTGGATACGTCTTTCAAACTGGTCTTGGATAAAGGTAGATACTTTTTCAAAGAGCAAGCTTTGTGAGATTTTTATATACTGCTTTGTTTTTTAAGCGGGTTGCGGTTTATATATTTTACACGATTTATTTTATCACTTTCGGTTCAGAGTTACATTTCAACAGTATTGTTCCACGGTTAATTGATTTCCGAGTCTCCAGGCCTTTCAGGCCCTAACTTATACAGATTATTAAGTTAATTCTCGAGACATGGAGAATCGTTACATACCACCTTCTTAGACTTCACCAGAACATTCGATTCAACATTTAATTAATCTCGAACAAATACAAATTATTATTAGGTACCTACCTAATTTCTACTCATTTCTAGAGACTTCATAGACCTACCATCAAATCAACACAGACAGACCAAACACAACTACCAATATCCTGTATATTCATAAAAGTATGTTTTTTCATTATAAGGAATTATGAAAACTCAGAGTTTTATTTTCACAAATTGAGAGTTTATTTCACCTCAAGTACTTTCGACTTGTTCACGTCATTATCAAGAAGACACTATTATAAAATTGACAAGAAAAAAACCATAAAGAAATAAAAATATTGAGTTACGACAAAAAGGTACAAATAGGTAATAACAAAGGTGAAGCAGCAGGACTTTGAACATTGATCAAACTATAAGAATTAGAGCTTTTGTCTTTATGGATTTCTAAAGTTTCGAGGGCTAAAGTTTTTTCATTGAATCGAGCTCAAACCGTCAGATTTTGTGTGTATGTTTGTTTTCAAGTAAACATACATTAATGTAGATATTTAATGTCGCAAAAGGAATACAGTTTTTCATTGATGTAGCCAGTGGCCTTCCTTCTAAATATTGAAGTACATTTTTTTTTCAGAATAATTTAGAAACTTCCCTTTGCTAATCTCGGATTCTGAAACATAAAGATTTTCTGTAGATAGGAAATCGTCAGAGCGATTCCAATTTTATGTTTTACTTCAACCAGTCGCTCAAAACTAGATTTAACTTTACTTTATTCAAGGCTTAAGATGTCAGGCTTCACTAAGAATTATTTAACTTTAAATATGAATTCTATAAATAACATGACAAATAAATTTCAATGATAATACTCGTAGTTACAATTGACTCAGAAAAACAATGACTTTACGAGGAAATTCTGATGGGGGATTTGAATAAAGTTTGTATTAATAGAAAAGCAAAACAAATGATATAAACAATGTAAGTGGGCGTCTTCAGTCATAACAAACTTGTTTGATGAGCAATCATTTTAACTCTATGATGTTCAGGCGTTCCAAGAACTAGCCAGGTCTCTCTACGACTTCATTTTTGATGGGCTTAAGAAACCAGCGAGGCGAACATATATTTAAAACACATTATTCTGGCAGGTAAATACATAGATTTATAATGTTTTTGGCTAGAATAGTGAGTAAATTTGTTTTGTTTTCAGGAAATTTAGGTCTAGGGACAGTTTAAGTTTGAAAACAGTTAGATCACGTATACTTTACCTTTCAGAAGCCACATATTCCAAACATTCAGTATTATTTTTTGGTGGGATAAAGGATTTTTTTTACGGGAGGCTGTGAGCTCGTTTCTTTATTCGATTCCCAAAAATAAACTTGATTTTTTAATAAAATAAAAAAAAACTACTTTTCACTGGGTTTAAAATTTGTCTACCTTGAAAATACCAAATACAAGTCACTAAAGGTCTATTTAACTTTAAAACAACTGGTTCTCGCCTAAAACTTGGCGATCAATGACCTGGCAGAAGGTAAGCTTGCAGAAAGCTCTTGAGGTGTGATCACACAAAACAAGAACATTCTCCTAAGAAGTTTAAACGGACTTGTCACTGTAGAAGAAGACCACTGATTTTTGAACTTGCAACTAATCTTAAACGCGTGAATAGAAATAAAATCTCTTTTTTTGTACTTGCGCACTGCATCAATCGCTTTGGTTTTAAGTATGCCAATATATTTTTATTCCATTTCGTAAAAGTTTTTTATTTAAAAAACTAGTCTTGTCATTTATCCTGCCGCCATTCCTCTAGGGGTGGCCGGCACCTACACACAAGTGCTTCCACTTGACTCTGTCCTTGCACACTTCTTTCATCTCATCTAGTTTCATCACTCTTTTATTTTTATTTTTTATTTATTAATATTCCTCTTCAAAAATACAGATAATTATGCACATTTTCAAAAAAACTTAAAAGAGAAACCCACATAGGCATAGCTTGTGCGTGGGTATACAAATATGATAAAGTAAAAGTAAAATGTGAAAAATTTAATTACTATCTGTACAGAAAAAAGGAAAAACAAAAACTTTTATAGAAAAGAGACAAAGTCCAGTTCATTTATAGAAAAAGTTGAAATTTTTGATGAAAGAAAGAAAAAACAAAAACAATAATAAAATGAAACAAAAAGAAAGTAGAGAAAAATCAGTATTATAATAAACCTATTAAGTAAAAAAAAATAAAAAAAAATTCAGTTTATAAGTAATAAAGTTCAGAAGCTCGTTAGACACAAGTAATATTTTTTCATTTAACATAATTTTCTTCAAGCCAAATAAAATTGAAAATCTGCATTCAATCAGTCATTTAGTACACCTTGAATGATTATTTTCATGCACGCTTTTCTCTTGTTTCCACTCTGTAAATTCCATTCATTCGTAATCTCACTTATCCGATCAATCCATTCTTTCCTAGTTCTTCCCCTTCCACACTTACATTACATTTTCTTTATGCACTTTTTTTTCGGTCTTCATTCATCCTTTCAATATGTCCAAACCATCGCATCACACTTCTTTGAACTTTCATGCTTTCTTTTACTCCACATTCATTCAGTACCTATTCGTTTTTCACTCTATCTTTCTCTTATATTTAAAAAACAAAACTACATAATTCTCCAGGTGCTAAAAGCCTGTGCAGACCTGTCCAACACCGCAGGGTTAAGAATTTTGACGAATCGCAAATTAAACGTCATCCTTACAAAACGGAAAACAATTCTCATTAATGCTCCAACTCGGAAACGCTTTACATTCCCACTAGGCGGGGACTTTTATCTTTACAATGAAAATAACAATTATAATTTACGCGCGTTTTATGTAACTCTAAAAACTTACGAAACAGCCCTATAACATTGAACTTTACGCCCTTTTAATGGTACTTTTCAAACCCGAATACACAGGTAGGTACGCGCTTTTAAGCGTTCATTATTGCAAAGCACTCAAAACAGCATGAATTCTGGAGCATGTTCTGGTATTATCTCTAAAAATACGTAAATGTTTAATATACTACGTTCATAAGCTCCATATTTAAATAAATTTACGTAAATTAGATTTTGATACTTTACGTTTTCAATAATCATTTATTTACGTCCAATTACACGCCCCTCATAAGGGCTTACACAACAACAACAAAAAACGTACGTTTAGCAGTTATTGTAAACATTTTCAGCGAATGGTTCAAATTCAGTTATACGTAAATAAATATCAAACGATTTCAAATTCTCATTTATACTTTTATCAATTACCGGTGCGTAGTCTAGTGGTAAACTCTACGGACTCGTAATTGGAACTTAAATATGGGACTCGATTCCCGATGGAGAACAGATAAGTATAATTTTATTTTCAATTATACTTATTCTCTTTGCTGGATTCCAAAATAATAATTGTAACTTTATTAAAACCAGTCAACAATGGTCCATTCTGGCTTACAGTAACTGGGTTTTGCTTTAGAATCAACGCTTTCTTTGGCGACGACTAAGTTAGCAGAGAGCTTTGAAGGTGTGATTCACACAAAAACAGCGGTTACCAAAATAAATCGTGTTTTTTCACTTTTTTAATTACATAACTATTACAAATCTTTAATTAGTCTAAGTGCAACTGGATTTATCTTTTAAAAATTCTGGTAACGACTCAAAAAAGAATGACATTCAAGCTCGTAGAGAACTTTTGATGTGTGATTCACATAAAAGCTGTGCTCACCAAATATATGGGCATATGGCAGCATTGGGCAAGGAGTTTAAGGCTTACTCAGCCATCACGTTTTCTAGTGTAATATTTTCTGAGGTTGCCTACTTCCATTCATTTCTTTTACGTGCACCAGTATACATGCATTTTTTTTCTCTTTCTTCTGTCTGTTATTGCTTTCATGTTTTTACATGCTTACTTGTTATATTTTTTGCTTTCGGGATGTACCTATGCTTTCTTTTTTATATTTTCTCAGATTTATTTTCCTTTCTCTGTTTCATAATTATTTTATTTTTTCTTTTGTTATTTCTTTATCTCCTCTGTAATAACCTGAAAATTGAATATGGCTATTCATGTATTGCACTATTCGCGTGACTAGGCCGGAATAAAGCTTTATTTTTATTATTATTATTATAAAATACGCCATCCTAATATTTATTTTCAAAGGGAAATTACGTAATGAAGAAGATATTAACACATTTTCTTTCAACAAAGCTTAGAACCATAATAATATTAGTGATGCTCATGAATACCTGAATCCCGTGGTTGGAAACTTTGTCGGGAAGTATTGTATACATTATTGTACTTACACAAAATGGCGGTAGAACTAGTTTTCGTATTTTCACATGATGCAACGCGCAGTTACGTTACCCGCAGCGCTTCAAAAATATGTTAATGCTTTTGAAATTACAATGCAAAAATTTGCAAATGAGTTACAAGTTTGCCGGCGGCTCAGAGTAAATAAATACACGGCGAAATAACGCATATATAGAACCGCATGCCGCAGTGAGGCAGAGGACGTGAATGAATACTCGGTGCTGAGATGACAGTGTTCAAGAACTAGCTAGTTTAGAAGTTTAGAGAAAAGCAAACACGGAGATGTAGGATTTGACTGACATTTTTTGTTCATACAATAGCTGGTATGATCAAAGGGATAAGGCGTTAGCGGTACAATTTGCGCTATTGAGACAATCGCAAGTTCGAACTCCGCGTGCGTCGTTTCTTTCGACAATAACTTTGTTCGTGATTTCACAGATGTCATTGAGTAATCTAGAAATCGAAGTATCAAAGATATTTCTTTGTAAATAGTAGATTAATATAGGTGTACATCGTAGGTTGTAATAATTATTATAGTGTTATGTCAAAAGTAGACTAATATAGGTGTACATCGTAGGTAGCAATAATTATAATATATAAGTAATAACAATAATTATAAGTCCGCAAGCAATAATTATAATATAAGTAATAACAATAATTATAATTTCCGGTCGATAGCTCAGGGGGTAGAGTGCTTGCATTCCATGCCGAAAGCTCGGGTTTGAATCCCACCGAGGGTGTCAGAAATGATTTCCCGTTTCGGTGTTTATTTCAAGCCCTATAATAAAATACCGGCAAGGTTTACTCAGCCTTCACAAGAAATGAGTACCAGCACTGTCGGGAGCTGGGAAACCTCCACTTCAACTGAAGTGGTTGGCGTAAGGCCGGCCCCCTTACCTGTAAAAATAAATAGGTTCAACTCGCCACATGCGACCCCTTCGGGGATAACGCGGCAAGAAGTTACACTATATGTGTAGCTTAGTTGATAAGTTCCCTAGAGACTTCTGTTTCTGAAGTATATAAGGCGCAAGGTTGGACACAGGAGAGCAGATAGATAGTCGCCTTTGATTGAAGAGTGTGTGAGGTGCTTAATTTAGAGACTTTCCGAACCCAAAAACACTACAATATATTACCTTTCAGATTCACACCACATTTAAGATTCAGACACGTTAAAGCTTATACATGTCGCGGATATACAACATAAAAACCCAATTTCAAATGAACATGAGCATTGGGACTCTTGTCAACCTCCCCAGAAACAGGGGTGACATTGGGGAAGTGAATAATTTTTTAGAGTATGGGTGGTCAGTCTCATACCAACCTATTAGTTAAGGAATATGGTGATCCTAAACTCGTTGATCTTGAAGCGTGAATTCATTAAATATTAATTAAGACTGTCAACTTAAGCGCAAATAGTTTTCACAAATTAGTTCTAGTATAAATAAAGCAGACAAACTTTATTCTCGAATAAGAGTGACAATTTAATTTTGACGAATATTAACGCTTATTGCTGTCGATCAAAATAAAATACAAAAATAAATCTTTAAGATTCATGATCTTTTCTAACTTTGCTCATTTCATAAATTGTTTAAATCTCGTTCGCCGACGGCCATTTCACTCCTTTGAAAAATATGCAAATTAACGCGCCTTATAAATATAATATTTTTGCAAAATTCAGCGAGAAAAGCTGGAGAGTAATCACGAGAGTTCAAAAAGACTTTTTAATTAAAAAATACCTGTTTATTCTTACCCAAAGAATTATTAAACATCTGCAGGTAGGGTTTGGGAAAGCTCCGAGGGATGAGGGGTGTGTTTGGGCGGGGAAAGGCGCCGGCTCCAAGGCAGGGTGACCAAGTTCTCAAATATTTGAAGTAAATTGAAGTCAATTTATTTTTTAAAGATATTGTCATATTTTTTAGCGCTTAGTTAATTTATTTTCCACAATTTATATCCTCACTTTCGGTTCCAACAGAGTTTTTACAATTGAACAGTACGACGGTTGATTTATATCTGCCCCTCCAGGGAATTTTGGTATATATTTATATAGATTTTTAAGATCATTCTCAAAACATGGAGAATAGTTACATACCACCCTGCTGGATTTTATCAGAATATTTGATTCAACACTTCTTTAATCTCGAACAAATTCAAATTATTATTAGGTACCTACCTAGCTATATAACTGTAGGCCGGTTTGTAGTCTTGTGGTTAACAATACGAACTCATAAATAGAAGGTCGTGTATTATATTTTTAGCGCAGACAATTGAAGAAAAACAATTTAAATCACTTATTTGCGATACTTAAATTCAGTATATTTTTTCGTGTCACAAAAGTAAATTTATTCCTCACATCATCTATTTGCTTTATGAGGTTTGTTCACCCCACAGCTTTGGCTTATGGCTCTCAGAACTTGCTGAGAATTTGGCATTACTGGCGGAGAGAGGGCTCCACAAATGTAAACTACCCGCGGCCTGATGGGGGAAAACTATCCGCATCACGAGCTTCAGCGTCACGAGCTTTAGTAGTGTCGTGAGCTTAAGCGTCATGAGCTTTAACGTCATAAGCTATACCGTCATGAGCTATAACGTCATCAGCTATAACGCCATGAGCTATAACGTCATGAGTTTTAGCGTAGTGTCAAAGCTAGGTCAAATACACTTAAATTTAAAAAATGTGATGTATCTCCTTTACAAAACAGAATGTTGGATTATTTAAATGTTGAAAATTAAAAAAAATACACGTTATAGGTTTCGTACGTCATAGGTTTCATACGTTATATGTTTTAGTGTCATGAGCTTTAGCGTCATGAGCTTTAGCGTCATGAGCTTTAGCGCCATGAGCTTTAGCGTCATGAGCTTTAGAGTCATGAGCTGTAGCGTCATGAGCTTTAGCGTCATGAGCGTTAGCGTCACGAGCTTTAGCGTCACGAGCTTTAGCGTCACAAGCTTTAGCATCATGAGCTTTAGCGTCATGAGCTTTAGCGTCATGAGCTTTAGAGTCGTGTAAAAATTAAACCAAAATAACAATAAATCCATTTCTAATGTGCCAAATTTTGCAACTTCACTGTAAGGGCACTGCGTAGTCACTCTTTTAAATTTGTTTCAATTTATAATTTTTGGATGAAATTTTTCAAGCAAAACACTGTTTATTTTCACTATAGACTTTATTTAAAAGATCAAAATCTTTAAAACAAAATTACGAACGTTTTCGACCTAGAAGGTCATCATCTACATTCCTTTTAAATTTGACTTAAGCACATTTGCACTCTCCACAGCTCGCGTGTTTTGAGTACTTAAGCACAGTTAAACAAATCTTGTACGTTACATTTTTATTTTTGACCTTTGCAAGAAGGTGAGATTAAGTCATTAATTTTCAAATTGCACACGAGTGTAGAACAGATACCTCTTAGAACGTTAAAACGAAGTAATAGAAGAACAAAACGACAGACTAAAAAATAGAGTCAAAAAGGGAATCTCAAATGTTAACCTGCAAGGGAAAGGCCTAAGAAAAATTGTATTGATCAATTGAGGAAAATTAAAAATGATTGGAATCGGCAAAGTGAGAAAAAGAGAAGAGGTTTTGGCACTAAGAGACTTTTTTGTCTCGATGAATATCGAAGAGGTGAAAGAAGTGTGCAAGGATAGAACAAAGGAAGCATCTGCGGAGGTATTGGCCACCCTTAACAGAATGTCAGCTGGTTACAGTAACAGTAGTTAAACCAATAAGTGTACTTACATTAACAGCAATTACCATACGTTTTTAGTTTATTGCTATTTAATGGAATTTCAAATTGAAAATTGATATCAGAATTTCCTCGAAAATTTTCGAAACGAAATTTGATGAAATATGAAATGAACACGATATAATTATGGTAATGTTACATAAAACGGGCATATTTTTTGACTTGAATTCCTGGATATTTTAATAAAAAACAAAATACATTGCGATTCATGGAAAAAACTAATAAGATTTTTCTGTGGAAAAATTGACATTCATGCATAACAAAAAATTCACCGTAGATATTTTTGAAATTTAATTTTATTTTCTTGATATTTTACTTTTCAAAAGTCCAAGAATTATTTGGAAGATTTGATGTAGTTTTTATTCTGCTACAAATTTTTTGAATTAGATATTTTTTTTGGATTTATTTTTTAATCAACATTTTCATAATGCCCACAATTAAAATCGATAAATTCTATGTTTTTTATTGAATAAATACCTTTTTTTTATAACAACTTATTTGAAAACAAAAACAAAATAAATATGAATGGTTTGAAACGACGGATATTGGATTTATCCAGTAAACAAGCAAGCAATAATAAAATTTCGAATATATTTTTGGAATACTTCCCTTCCCGAGTACAAGTAGATTGACATTTAAAGCTCGATAAATCACAGCAAGAGTGTTTTTCTCTCGCAAGTGTTTTGCGCCGCGGTGCAAAAAATTACCGCGCGAATTTGTGTCATGAATTTTTCAGGGATTGAAAAAAAAGCTCTCGTTTTGTGTGTGTCGAGCTTTCGTCGCTTCAAGCTCCAGGTGTGGTGAGGCCGTAGGTATCAAAGCATGTGGTTATAATGTAATATTATAAGACATTGCTTTTAGAGTGGAGCTTAAAAGCTCGGGCTCTAAGGAGCTTTGAAGAGAAAATTCCCTCGCATGTCTATTTATTTAAATTCGCGGGAAATAAAAATAAATGCGTCGGGATTTCGCATTTTGGGAAATTGTCTGGGAAACTGATTAAATCTTATGGAAGGTGTATGTGTGTGTGTGTGTGTATCGCGTAGCAACGAAATGAGATGTGAATAACGAACGTTGCTAATGTACAGCGAGGAAATGAGTAACTGCTCTCTGGGGAATAGAAGAAAATCTTCTCTTACTCAAAATGAGGTTTGTTATTCTGAGTACTCAGTGTATATTATATTAGTCTTTATTCATATCAGTATTTACAAAGGTTAAACAATTTCATTTTATGATATTGGTAATTACATTACTTGTTTATGATATTTTTGATGTACAATATGCTTCAATTAAATGGAAAGTCTATGAATCACACATATTTGACCATTGACCGGTCCGTAGTCCAGGTGGTAACACTTCGGACTCGTAACTGGAAGGTTGTGGGTTCGAATCCCGGCGGAGCACAAAAAATATACCATTTATATTTTCAAATTTGCTCTTCGCTGGATTGAAAAATTCATAAACCTTTACCAAAGACCGGTCATCAAAAGGTCCATCCAGCCTTACAACAATTGGGTCTTGCTTGAGAATTGGCGCTTTCTAAAGCGACGACCAAGCTCGCAGAGGGCTCTTGAGGTGTGATACACACAAAAACAGCGCTCACCAAATAAATCAGCCCAATTTTTTTATTTTTATATTTACAGTATCAACTTATGGCTCAGAATACTTTTATTTGTAAAAAGTGTGTTCAATTGACTGGGAACGTGGCTAAGGCCCGGTTTTTTCAACGTAAGCATAGCGACTTTGTACTAACAATCGTGTGGGTAGTTTTGGATGCATACAGGATGTCCAACACAGTAGTGGGAAGATCACAGCTGAGATAGAAAGATGATGTTCAGTGGACTGCACGGATAAGGTCGCTGGACAATACATTAAAAAAGAAGGCTCAGGGCCTTTTGCACCAACCTCTAATCAATGTCTGATTGACACATCAAATTAGAGTTTAATTCTGGTAAGCACCTCTGTTAAATATTTCTCGGAAGTGGAAAATAATATGATGGAATTTGAACAGGAAAGATGATGTGCATCAGTTGATTTATATTTATGCAACAAAATTTTTGATTTGATGGGAGAAATCACTCTTAACTTGTCTGATTCGAGTTTGGTGCAACAGGCCCTGAAGGACAATTAGTTTAGGGTCATACTCTGGCTATATGTTAAAGGGAATATGATGAAGAAGTTGGAGGATGCTCTTCCTTACCGCTCTGTCAGCCAGGTTCCTGACGCGGCAGTGCAGATAGGCGGTCTGCCCTACTGCCGCCGTCACCTCGCGCTTCGTGGAATTGTCGAAGTACGGCTGCTGGAAGGGGTCCCAGCTGGCCGCACCACTACCAGCTCCATCTGAGGACAAAAGACCAAACAATCAAAATCAGCAAACAAAGCACGAGGAACTGTTTTCGTCAGTTACTTGTTCTTATATCGTACCACCATTCCACTATCTCCAGTGCTCCACAGATATGTCTCCACGTTGTTCTGTCCTTGGATATTTTTTTAATTTTCTTCCATTCTTCAGTGCTCTTTTTTTTTCTCACTCGTATATTCCAGTCATTCGCAATCACCCATATCAACCCACTCTTTCCTTGGTCTTCCCCTTCCTTTTGACTTACCTTTGATATTCCATTTGACCACTCCTTTTGACAATTATTCATCGTTAATTTAATAGTTTCTTAACCGATAGAAACCTCATACCGACATATTAGTCAAGGAATTCGAATCAACCTATTCATCACGGATACCAAAAATTTAAAGCAAAAGCATTTAGTACACCGCTGACCACCCATGCTGTAGAAGATGGTTCACTTTGCCAATGTCATTTGCCAATTTCAGGGAAGGAGGGCAAGAGTTGTAGGGTGTATGTCCATTTGAGATTTGGGTTTTTGTATTGTAGGCTCACATGCGGCATGTGCAAGCGCGAAATTTTTAAAAATTTAATTTTTTTTCAGTAAATATTTTATTATACTTTAATATTTATATAATTTATTACAATTAATTTAATTAAAATTAATTATAATTAATTAATTTTAATTAAATGAATTATTATTTAGTGTTATATTTATATTATAATTAAAAAAAAAATTGTACGTGTCTGCATGTGAGAATGCATGTAATATGAATCCCAATGTTACATATCTTTGCAACTTAGATTAGATTCGTATGTTCCAGTCATTATCAATCCATCCTTTTCTCTGTCTTCCCCTTCTTTTTGACTTACCTTTGAAATTTCCTTTATACACTCTTTTTAACAGTGATTCATCGTCAATTTACTAGTTTCTTAATCGATAGAAACCTCATACCAGCCTATTTGAACCAAAAATCAAAGTCTGAAATAAACATGAACCATGAAACCTTCCCTGAAACAGGGGTGACATTGACAAAGATGGTTATAAAAGAATGTGTACAGAGAAGAGTGATGGTGAAATGAATAAAAAGTTGGACTGCGTTGTGTAATGCTGGAATTTGAAATTTATGCATAAACATTTTTTGCAGTGGCAAGTTTAAGTGGGGCGCCGGTGGGGTCTCACTTTAAAAGTGTGTTGGCGAATATGATTAAGAGTTGTGATAGACATCGCGAGAGGTCTGTAATTTATGTTCATCGCACAGACCTCCACTGGGATCCACACAAACACACAAGAATAACATAGACCACGAGATACATACAAAAAAAATTAAAGAAAAAGGACCTGTTGCACCAAACTCCAATCAGACAAAAATCTATGTGATTTATCCCATTTAAATTTAAACCCAAATCTAAGTTGTAAAGATACATGTCATTTAAAATTCATATTAAATACATTCCCACAAGCAGACATGTATAAGTTCGCGCTAACATATGCCGCATGCGGACGTACAATATAAAAACCCAATCTCAAATGAACATAAGCCCTGCAACTCTTGCCGACCTTCCCTGAAACAAAGGTGACATTGGAAAAATGAACCATCTTTTTACAGTATGAATGGTCAGTCTCATACCAATCTATAAGTCACTTCATATCATCACTTCTGAGAAATATTTAACCGAGGTCCTTACCAGAATTAAGCAATCAATTTTGATGTGTCAATCAAATATTGATTAGAAGTTGGTGCCACAGCCCCTAATGATGACTGTAGAATTACACATGGATGCAATACGAACTGCCCTAATATCTCAAGTTACTTCCATGAACTGTAACCTCTTGCCACGCTTTTTCAAAGGAGTCGCATGCGGCGAGTAGAACCTATTTATTTTTACTGGTAATGGGTTAGCCAGCTCCCGAAGGGGCTGGTACTCATTTCTTGTGTAAGCTGAGTAAACCTTGTTGGTATTTTATTTTGGATTTGAAATAAACACCGAAACGGGAAATCATCTCTGACACCCTCAATGGGATTTAAGCCCGACCTCTACGCGTGGAATCCCAGCACTCTACCAACTGAGCTATCAACCGGTATCTTTTAATGTACTATAATTGTACACACTTTACATACTCCAATATGCACAAAATAGATTGGTGTAAGATTAAACACCTATTTTGTGTACAAAACATAAAGTTTTGCTAAGGAAACGCGGCAAAAGTCACGCATCTTGCGTTTTCTTTGTCTGCTTGTGTATTATATGTTTTGCGTTTAAGCTTCACTAAAATATTATTGATTTTTTCATCAATGATTGAATCTTATGAATGGCATACTACGACAAAGAAATGTATCCAACTTTAATATTAAGAAGAAAAAAAATAGATGACGTTGTGAATTTTGAACATACTCTAAACACATTATTTTGACTTAAACGTCTACTATCCATAAAAAACGCAACTAAGCTACACATATAGTGTAACTTCTTGCCTGCGTTATTCCCAAAGGGGTCGCATGTAGCGATTCGGGACCTATTTAAGAGCAAATTTGAAAATATAAATGGTATTTTTTTGTGCTCCGCCGGGATTCGAACCCACAACCTTCTATTCAGAGTCCGAAGTGTTACCACTGGACTATGGACCGGTCCATAGTTTGAATTTTTACTTAACAAATACTGTCTCCTTTTTTAAATATCATCGGCTCTACCCAAAGTTAAGGGTGCGAAGAGATTCAAGCAAACTTTTCATATTACATTATGAGAGCTCTGTGACCCAAGCACAAAACCAAACGTTTAAACTCAACCATGGAGTTTCACAAAAAAATATCTGAAATGTGAAACGATAACTAGAGGCGCTGATTAACTTTGAATATATATTTTTGTTTAAGTTTACACGTAAAGTTTTATACTTGGGGCTCTGTACATAATTTTGAGATGAAAAAGTTTCACGTCAAGTTGGTCCCAGCAAATGTATTCGGCCCTATCAAAAATCTACAAAGCAAATGATCAAAGGGACGAACTATTTATTTGTTTTGATTATTGGGGCTAACTTTCGTATATTAATAGATTCCATGTAAATTGTGCAACTTTTGAATTCAACCCTTGTTCTATAATAATTTAATTTAACATCTAAGTTGCAAAGATATATTTGCATTTAAGGTTCATATTTTTGCCCACAAGTAGGCATATGTAAGTTTGCGCTCACACATGCTGCATGTATACATACAAAATAAACCAAACCTCACATGAACATAAACTTTGCGACTCTTCCACGACTAAACGCAAAATTACACCTTTTTGCTTTTAAGGTCGTGCAAATATTAGATATGGTTTCATAATTAATTAGACCTTTCTGGCAATACGAATACGCCAAATGTTTGCTTGAGAGGTTGGTATGAGGCTGACCTCCCATACTGTAAAAAATGGTTCACTTTGCCAATGTCACCCCTGTTTCAGGGAAGGTCGGCAAGCGTTGCAGGGCTTATGTTCATTTGAGATTGGGTTTTTTATAATGTAAGTCCACATGCGGCATGTGTGAGCGCGAAATTATACGTGGAGAATGCATTTAATATGAATTCCAAATGATACATATCTTTGCGGCTTCGATTTAGATTAGATTTAGAGAGCCACAGTTCACCCAAGGCAGCTAGACACTTGAGAATACTGATTGACTTTAAGCTTGTAAAATGAATTCTGTGCTAAAAATAAATCTATGGTTTTTTGTACATTAAAGCAACATAAACATTAACAGTACAATAAATCTAAATGTAAAATAAGTTTTATGATATAATATTTCATTTACATGGAAATTTTCATCAACGATTTATTAAGCATTAATACTAAAAACAAACAATTTTGATTGTGATGTGCATGCATCCACAGCTTTATTATTTCGATTAACAAATAACAAAAACATAGTTCTTTTGATTTTTGTTTGTGGTTTCATAAAGTCAAATATTCATCGAAAAATCAACACGAGAGGAGTTTAATTTTACAAAATTGATGAAATATTTAAGTATGGCACTTAATGTAATTACACCCATCAACTAATCGATTGAATTCATTATTGACAGGATACGATCAATTTATTTTTTTAAACCATTTACAGCGTTTGGGAGTCGATAGTTTAAAAAATAGTGCTAGTTTCATTTTACACCTGAATACATTATACTTTCACTTTTTTCTTTATTTTCATTATCAAACAATGATATAAAAAGTCAAACGTTGCTTACTTTATCCATCAATAAAAATAATTTAAGCGCAAATTCACCTTGTCGACTTTCGCAAGTAATAAAATCAATTCAACCCATTACAACCCGGCTTACCCCTGGCGTTTGACATTGCCCTAAAGTGTGTAATATTCATTGCCTGATACTGGAATCGTTAAAATAATTATTAAGACGTCATTGTCGGAACCCGGATTGGCCCGGCTTACACCCGAGTCCTTCCCCAACTCCCAAACGAGGGGGAGCGTATAACTCGACAAGTGAAAGCTTCTAAGACAACCCCCCCCAATTTGCATTTTGAGCCAGAAAGCGGGGGAGTGGGAACCGCAGTGAGGATATTCCTGGCGGGGGGGAGGATGGGTAACTCTCACTTTTTTTCGTGACATCGTGATTCTAATTTAATTGAAGCAAAGCACACGACGGGAATTTTTATACCACGTAATCTCTAACCAGGGGCGCTGCTTTATGTCATATACATTTTTATTTAGTTACGCTTAAATTTAATATTTGTAATTTTGCCATTCTTTTTTTTTTGAGAAATTCTTTATGTTGGTTCGTTTATTTATTTTAGTATTTCTTTTTCTATTATCAAAAGCTTTTCCTTCTCAGAAAGAGGGATGCAGTAGAGGACTTTATTTCTGTATCTAATAAAGAAGCAACGCAAGATGATGGCCTGTGGGGTTGCATTTGATAAAAATGTATTCATTTGTAAGAATGACATTCTCTAGCCTATTTCATCCTGAAATGGAAAAAATATAAATTACAAATCCATGAATTAAATGTAATGAACATAGTCTATAATGTAAGTCACAAAGATAAGTAAAAGCTTAAGATTCCGATTAAATGCATTCGTTAGTATGCGCTTACACATGCTTCTTGTGTTTACTTACAAAATAAAAACACAAAACTCAAATGAACATAAACCCAGCAACTCTTGCTGCCCTACCCTGAAACAGATGTGATATAGGGTAAGTTAATCAATTTTTAAAGTATTAGTGGTCGGTCTCTTACACTCAAGGAATAGTACTACAGGTCCGTACAGCCTTACAGCACCTGGATGTAGCTTGAGAATCGGCGCTTTCAAAACAGCGCTCACCAAAAAATCATAGTGATGATATCAATACAGTTTGAAATAAAAATTAACTTTGTTTTACAACTTTTTTTTTGAAATTTTCTAGAGTTAGTGCATTCACAGAGTAAAAATTCATTTTAATTTAAATTAAAAAAACTTTTTTTGAAACATACTTTTATTTTCACTTATTTGAGTTAACAAGGCCTAGGCGCTATCGGACTTTATCCGTCCGTCATCAGAGGCTAACTGAGGTTAAAAACAAAACAAAAGGGTTAAAATTCAGGGTAGGAAAGATATTTTTTTTTGTATTATGTTAAACTTCATTATCTAAATTGTTGTCCAAAAGATTAACTCCTTGGACAGTAATTTGTCGTTAAGAGAATCCAAAAATACGCAAATTTCATTATGAAAATTATCCCTGTTAAGAGTTTAAATGAAGCTTCGACACAAACTTGATACTTTATTTTGGAATGAGATATTCTAAGTAAAAGGATTATACCGTGGTGTCCTTTTTTATGTACATTCTTTCAAGCAGTAGGTATCTAAAGTTTTTATTCCTACCTAATTTAATTAATCAAATATTATGAATATCTCAAATGAAAATTAATCCGGAAGAGAACTGAAGTTCATATGTTCTACTCCTATAAGGATCATATATCAATCTATCGTAAAAAAAAAAAATGCTAGTACCTAATTATGTGACTTTATGTGCTCCTTGACAAATACGTTGGTATGAGGCTGAGCCCCATGCTGCACAACTTGGTTCCCTATTGCCAATGCCACCCCTTCCCTGCCCAGTTTCAGGAAAAGGCGGCAAGAGTTGCGAGGATTATGTTCATGCGAGGTTTGGTTTATTTTATAGTATTTTATTTTATAGTATTTTATAGTACTAGTATAGTACTATTTTAAAGTACCAAATGGGTAGTTGACAAGGGTTCACAAGTAGACAAGGGTTTGTCTACTTGTGGGTAAGCATTTAAAATAAGCCTTCAATGTGAATAGATCTTTTCAACTTAGATTATGGATGTAGCCCCGCAATGAAGTCTTATCTTAAAATTTCATTTCAAGAAAAACACATTAATATGTCATAAAAAATGATAGTGGAACGTCATGGCTTATTGCAAGCGATTGTATGACATAGCAGACCGATCCGTAATCTTTTGGATTACGCTTTGGACCCTTAATTCAAAGGTAAAATGCTTTTATTTCAGGTGGAGCACAAAAATGTTCTCATGTAATTTTCCAAAATGTTCTCCGTCGGACTGATTTTTTCCCAAAAGTCTTTCAGTCCCAAAGGTCTAGCCTTAGAATGTTCTAACCTTACAAAGTTCTAGCCTTACAAAGATCTTACCTTACAAAGATTTAGCTTTTTAACAATTGGGTGTTGCTTGATAAATTATTGGCGCATTCTATAGCTCACAAAAAATATTTTAGGTGAAATTCAACCAAAAACATCATAAAACCAAATAAATTAGCCTGAATTTACTCAGAAAACAATTTCATCTTAAAGAAAAAAATAAATGGGAATAAGAATGACGTATTGCAATCAATCAACAAAAAAAATTAGCTCTGTAAAATTTTGAGTTCTATTTTCAGAAACAAAAAAATCTTGACTAAATAGCCGCACGTTAAGCGGCCAATTACTCAAAGTGAACAAAAAACATGGAAAATGTTTCAGCTGTTGGAAGTCTTTAACCCGCGGCCGTAAATTATTCAATGGAATATCCACACAAAGTAGAAAAATGCCAATAAAGTGGATAAATCCTTCACTTTCAATTATGTACACGAAGGCTCGTTGCCGAACAATGTAGCTTTCACAAAACAGAGGCGGCCGCTATCGTAGTACATCTGGCCATTGCCGCATGCTACGATATTCTACACCTATTAATTTAACGCTTCCTTTGTTGTACGTTTTTGTTTTCATTAATTTTTAATGTCATAAATCAATTAACTGACACGTATCAATGGATTTCTATTGTAAGCTTTTTAATCAATAACGTGATGTCAAATTTAATTGATATATTTTTTCGATATAAATCTTTGTATACATTAGGTTTTTTTTAATATTTGGTTTGGTTTTGAATGAGATTTTTGTTTTGTTGATAATTTTTGATTGAAAAATTTCACATGAATTGTATGTGGGAGATTTATGTGTATTTTATTGGTTTTTTAAAATAACAAAAGGATTACAAATACTCAAATAAGTATATGTTTCTTAAAAACATCGACTTCTGAAATCATCAAAGTTGAATGTTTTGAATTATTTTTTTTATACGTGCACAACTGAGAAAAATTTAGTCCAGTATTGTTTACAAGCTTATTTGGAACAAAATAAGGCTGGTTCGAATCACGTCTGGCCCATTTGCCCATAACTTTGAACCTGGTTCAACAGATGCCATTGCATGCACACAAGCTTCTGCTGTTGTATGAAGAAAACTGGCCAGGCAAAATAGGTTGGTGAATTACATTCCTCTTTACAACTATATTTTAAAATATATAAATATATACATATCGACGGTTGAAAGGAAATAGCGCATAAGTGACGTTTTCGTTTGACGAATTTTATCCTACTTAAAATTTTCCACTCTTTTAATGCGTTCACGTTCACATGGCTCTACGATGACTTTTTTTTTGTCATTTATGCCTAAGCAAAGAAATGCGTTTTCGAAGTATGGTTTTGATGTAACCGACGAAATTTTTGTCTTTTTAGGTTCTCAAGGCGCTTGTGACACAAAATCTCGTAAAACAAAGTAAAACCACGTTAATATTAATTCCGATAAATGCCTAAATTTTTGTAATTCTAGAGTTGTTTTGATTTTAACGATATGATAACAAAAAAACGCAACGCAAAACGCAACTAAGCTACACATATAGTGTTACTTCTTACCGCGTTATTCCCGAAGGGGTCGCATGTGGCGAGTTGAACCTATTTATTTTTACAGGTAAGGGTGCCGGCCTTACGCCAACCACTTCAGTTGAAGTGGGGGTTTCCCAGCTCCCGAGGGGGCTGGTACTCATTTCTTGTGAAGGCTGAGTAAACCTTGCCGGTATTTTTAATATGAGGTTTGAAATAAACACCGAAATAGGAAATCATTTCTGACACCCTCCTCGGTGGGATTCGAACCCGAGCTCACGGGGTAGAATGCGAGCACTCTACCAACTGAGCTATTGACCGGACTATATGCCCAAAAAAAAAATATATGCCCATTTTTCTGCAATCTTAAACTTTAAACTGCTCTCATAAACAATTTAGTTTTTGTCGCTTATGCCCTATATCCTTTTAACCGTCGATATAAATTCCATAAATTGTAGATTTACGCAATCTATGGAAATTTGTATAAATGTTGTACACTCGGAATACTTTATTAAAATGTGTAAAGATTTACAATTACATAAAAAAATATGTCTGACTTACCGACGGAGAGTACGAGCGCCCGTAGTAGGAGCGCAATGCCTCCCAACCAGGCATGCCTCTTCATCCCATGCGCAGTGCTGGACAAACTGCCCTAAGCGCCGCGCCAACAACGCGCGCCTCGTTGCCTGACTCAATCCGAAACGCGAGGATCGTCACTGCTTGTACGCGCGCAGTCGCGAATATACGACATACGCAAACACACAATTTTTTAATCACTTTTTTCCACTCAAATTACATTGAATTTATTTTTCGATACAATTCATTTTTAACATACTTATTTTTGGGGTCTAGGTATATCACAATTTTATTTGTAAAGTATTTTTTTATTCACAATCACACGCTGAACGTTTTTCAGTTATTATTTTTTAACATTTTTACCATTTATAACTGCAGGCGATAAAGTGGTTTAAAAATGGTTTTAAGCCGATTTAAAATGGTTCACTGTCTGTATGATGGCTTGGATTTGTTTTTGGGCCATAATGAATTACCAAATGCCAAAAGTTTGCACGCTAAATAAAGCATTTTTGAATGGAAACTGCTTTTCACAGTTGACGTGAAAATCTATGATTGTTGTTTTAAATTTATATCCATAGAGTGTCCGGTTTTCCCCTCACTGGAAAAAAAGAAAAAAAACCATTTTTTACAATTTTCACTTTGTGTTTTAATAGTAATGAATTATATGAATAATGAAATAAAATTAAAAAACATTAAGGAAAGAAAAGTCTTTCTGAAAATCCGGTAGGCATTATAAATAATGTATTAACTGGATTTTACGTCAAGATTTTTTTAAAGTCTTCATTAAAAATGAGATTCAGTTTTTTTCAGTGGAAAACATCCAATACCAAGTTTTGTCATAAAGACTTTGTATTAAATATAAAGTATTACGTTTGTAGGAGGCTGACCAACCATACTGTAAAAATGGATCACTTTGCCAATGCCATCCCTGTTTTAGGGAAGGTCGACGAGAGTTGCATGGCTTATGTATATTTGAGATTGGGTTTTTATGTTGTAGGTTCACATGCGGCATGCGTTAGCGCGAACTTATACGTGTGTGCTTATGAGAATTTATTTTATAAGAATATTAAATGTAATATATTCTTGCATCTTAAATGCCACTGTAAAACAAAATCTTCTTTTAATTTCTAGCTTCTTACGTTCGTATTATATTGTACACAAAAAACACTGATGTAAAAAATGATTTCTGTAATTCTTACAAAAAATAGGGTCATGTATCCAGTAAATGGCCACCGTAAAATTAGTAAACTTTTTTGACCGTAAAAAATTAAAGTTATCGCCTTTTCAGTGGGTTTATAGCTTTATAGCTGCAAGTATAAAATTTAAATATACCGTTTTACCAAAAGCGTATGGAAACTAAAACGCACACTAGAGTCGCTATTCCTTACAGATATTTTTTTTGGTAAGCATTATGGTTGGGTTGTAAGCGTGAGTTACTGGATAAGGGAGTGCAACATTGCCTTATGATATCTGCGGACTAGAAATTATTTTAACAAACATAGACAATATAAAACCTTCTTACGAAAATGGTCCTTATTAAGAAATAGAACAAAAGTCTTCACGGTGTCATTTAATTGTTCACAATTAACTTGGATGAAACTAAGAAATATTTTCAGAATGTTGGCATTATTGATATTTATTCCTACGCGAACATTGTGCGCACTTGTCATTAATCTTTTGATCGGTGTTTTTCTCAATTTCCAAACGTAAAATACATTATTTTAAGACATTATGGCATGTGCAATTCTCGGCTGTCAAAAATCAGAATGGAAATAGCAAAAAAATACAGGATTTCATATGTAAAAAAATGATTTTCAAATTGTTGTTTTTGACAGGACTGGGGACAACTGTGCTTGAAAGTCTTACTATGATTTTACTGGGGCTCTTTTTATCAAATTGCGATTTAAATTTATTTTGCAAGATTTATTTCGCACAACATTGGTTACACAGTACTGTCACTCTCCTCGCTCTAATGATAATAATAAAATTAGGATGGTTTATTTGGTGAGCGCTGTTTTTGTGTGAATCACACCTCAAGAGCCCTCTAGTTTATAAGGACTTATCTGAGTCTCATCGGAGACTATCTGGGTCTCACACATCCACCGCCTTTATTCATACGGCTCATACCGTTGATTCTCGCATATTCAAGAATATGCCACATACTTCCATAATGGGTTTTTCGAAACACTTCCAGTACCCTGAGTACGAGTTGCAAAACTTGAGTAAAGTAAAGTTTTCGGAAAGTATTAAAGAGGAGTTTTCCCCAAAATCTGCCGTGTTTGTTTGTTTGAACTTGATTTTCTTCATCACTGATGATGATGATGAGTTGATGATTTCTTTATAGCGCCGTTTCGTGATGAAGTCACTCCAAGGGCGCTGGTGCAAACAATACCAGAAATTTGCTTGTCTTCAGTGCATTCCGGAACTTTCCATGGTCCTCTAGCTCTCTCATATGATGTGGCAGGTGGTTCCAGGCCAGAGGGCCAGCAACTGCAAATGCACGCTCTCCAAACATTGTATTAACTCTTCTTATAGGTTCTTCAATCCTGAATTTGGTTAGACCATAAAGTGTAAGAAACAAAAACGGCAGATTTTGGGGAAAATCACTCTTTAATACTTTCCGTAAACTTTACTTTACTCAAGTTTTGCAACTCGTACTAAGGGTACTGATTGTTTGACACACACCAGCGTGCTTAGGCTCGATGCCGTAAGCTAGTTTGTGCTGCTCTGTGTTATAAGTCAATGGATGCATAAATAAATGGCCGGTCCCGGTGTGAGGGAAAGGCGGCCGCGGACGAATTATAATTCCATTATCGTGCAGGGAAACTTCTCGGCTTTTCCCCTAATTTTGTGATTTAGCGCTGGAATGGCCGCCGTAATGGGCGTCACATGAAAATTAACTACACACGAACAATTTACATTTTTATATCCACTTGTGGGTTTCTCAGACAAAGGTGCGTCTGACCTCATATATACATGAGCCTATCTACTAATACTGCTACGCTACTGTGAATGTGATGAAGATGGTTTGGGCATGTGGAAAGAATGAATGATGATAGACTGACAAAGTATGTATACAAAGAAAGTGTGAAAGGAAAAAGAGGGAAGGGACGACCGAAAAAAGTATGGAATGATCAGATTGAGGAGATTGTGAAAGAATGGGATATACAAAGTGAGCGTAAAAGAAGGAAATGCATGAAAAAGGTGATGGATGTGAATGAATTAAAAGAGGTATGTAAGGATAGGAAAAAATGGAGGCAGCTCTGCCGAGGCTCTGACCACTTCTAGCGGAATGGCGACAAAGTTACAGCACGGTACTAAGGCCCGAAGTTTTCAACGTTAGCATAGTGACTTTATACTTAATGAAAAATACTCTCATATCACCGCCTTAGTGCTTGTTGGTCTTAGCCCCATCAGAGGTAATTTCAAATGAACAATGTGTGTATGTGTACTGGACCAATGTGTCTTATGAAAACTGGAAATTTATTTAAAAAATATATAAAACAATTCTCACATTATCGCGTTTAACATTTTTTTATCAGCTCCGATTGTGTAGAATACGATTTTTAAGACAATTTTATTTTTTTGGTCATCTTTGTATCAAATGGCAGATAAGCCAAACAAGCACTGGGGGGACGATATGTCAATTGTGTGGGTAGTTTTTTTTATCAGTTTAAAGTCACACATGCTTGCGTTGAAAATACCGGGCCTAAGCCACACATAGCTAAAACTTTGGCAATTTGGAACTTATTTATATTTAAAGGTAAGCCTTACGCCAACCATTTCACTATTTTAGGTAGTGAATCAACTAGCCCTTGAAGAAATTTAATGGTTCATATCCCATCAAGTATGATCATTATATTGTGTCTTCAATGCAGCATACTTCACGTCGTTGGCTAATAAATCCTTATTCAAGTTGATACGCTACTGCCCCTTTAGCGTTTACGATACCGGTGATGGATAGCGACTGTCCACGCCACCTAATAAAACATTCATGGCAGCACCCAGTCCAGTGTCGTAACGGAAGGGCATAAACCATAAAAGTATATTATGAGAGATCATTGGAATACTAAACGTGCATGTCACAAAACTGAAGGACTTCTGTCATGGCATTATGGGTCCTTTTCGAGTACGGGCATTCTTGAGAGGCAGTTGCAAACGAGGAAAACGTTTTTTGGTTTTTAGTTTCAAAAATAATTTAAGGAGATGATTTTTTCTAGTATTTCACAGCTGGGATAAGGTGATTGATATTGCTATGATTTTACCGAGTTCAATTTAATAAGATTGCCAATATTTATTTTGCACAATTTATTTTAAGATACGGTTGCTTTTGAATTGTGTATCCTGATGGTTCAGATCCTAATTTGGTTGTAAAACATCTCGGTCTCTATTTATAGGTGAGCATAAAAATGATTTTCAAAATATTGGGAACTGGCACATGCGAGATTTTGTCAGAACATTCTTCTTAGAATATTCGAGTGAACACACGCACAATCTCGACAAATATAAGTACAAACAAATAAAAACCTAACTAGAGACTTCATAGGCTCACACAGATACAAATTACACCAACTCACACACGATTACACATTCACAACAATATTGTACTTTAAGGCTTTGACCGTGATGGATATGGATCACAATTAATTTAAAGAGATGCCATTTTCATTCCATAGACTGGACGAGCTAAGAAAAACACGAACTTCTACGCTACCGGAATTTCAACCCTATTCGGCTTGGAGTAATTTCTAAAGACAGGAGATTGCCGGAAGTTTTGAATTAAACACGTAATCTGGGATATTAATGAATAATAAAGAAACCAACCGAAAAAGAAGATGAATAATAATAATTATTATTCATTAATGTGATTTTTTCCTGCGCAAGTCCGGTCGATAGCTCAGTTGGTAGAGTGCTTGCATTTCATGCCGTAAGCTCGGGTTAGAATCCCACCGAGGGTGTCAGAAATGATTTCCCGTTTCGGTGTTTATTTCAAACCCCGAAATAAAATACCGGCAAGGTTTACTCAGCCTTCACAAGAAATAAGTACCAGCCCTCTCGGGAGCTGGAAAACCCCCACTTCAACTGAAGTGGTTGGCATAAGGCCGACCCCCTTACCTCTAAAAATAAATAGGTTCAACTCGCCACATGCGACCCCTTCGGGGATAACGCGGCAAGAAGTTACACTATATGTGTAGCTTAGTTGCGTTTTTTTTGCGTTTGCGTTGCGTTGCTTTATCATGACCGTTGGTCATTCCAAAGGCGCTGAAGATTTGTGTTTTATAAAAAAATAATGGAATTGAAACTTAATGAGGTCCGTTCGTGAATTGGCATAGACCAAATTGTGTCGTCACTCGGCCGGGTCGCAAGAAAAAAGTATTTTTTTTTTGGTGAGGATTAAAGGATGGCAGTCCCATACATCTAACAAAAAAAGTTCCAAATTCAAAAATGTTCGGACCTCAAACAAAAATGTTTATTAAAAAGAGGTCTCATTATGAACAGTTGCAATTCAGAACAGAAAATATTGTTGGCACAACGAAATTCAACAAAAACGTTGCAGAAATTAAAGGTAGATTTTAAAATTATTATTAAACTAAAATTGTACATGAAAAAATGCTGTCTTATTAATGAAATGATTAGTCTGAAATTTTTTTGTAATATAGACCCACAGAAAGCTCTGCATTTGCAGGGATTATTATAAAACACGTAGTCTCCGTTTTGAAACTCCATAAACATGCTTTACGATCGTCATAGTACAAGCCGTGATGCTTTAATTAAAATGTCTGAAAAGAAAATTACAATAAAGAGACATGCCAGATTTGCATTTTTAATTATTGCAAACGTGTGCCAAATAATATATTCTAGAGTAGGTTATTATGCATGCGACTCATAAAATATGTATCTACTCAAAAACACGGTGATGTCGGATGACCTCAGTCATCGTACGCTCTGATAAGCGAATTTTTATCCGATTAGTGTGTTTTTTTAGTCAACGTAATGATTCAATCTACGTTCAAATCAAGCATTTATGTATACGTTTTTTGACTTGCACTAAAAAATGTGTTCTTTTTCTTAATTACTCAAATCACAAACTAAAATTGAGCTGATTTCAAGCGTTTTATAAGGAAACATAAAACTACTTTTTATTTATTTCAGTGTTCAATATTTTACAATAACTTATTTTTCAAATCTGTTGTTTTACCCATTGATGAATATATAATTGAATCAGATTTTAATGGAAAGCTTTGGCATTTTTAGAGCAATCAACACACCTCTGACCTATATTTGTTCGTGTGCTGTGGTTCCTTCTGACACATACATCCAGGACAAGCACAATAAGGGGTTTAGCATATTTTAATATTATTATTTCATTTAAGTAAAAAAAAAGAAAGAAATTTCGTTCAGATTGTTTTTTGTTTTTTAATAAAATCATTTTTTAAGATTTTTTGGCATATAAGAGAAAATCATACTTCTTTTTATTTTCTCCCATCGAATCCCAAAATTTTCTACAATGAGGTGGTTTTTTATAACCCGCTCGTGCATTGGCAAAAACAATATCGTGTCGTCACCCAACTGGGTTGCTAAGGAAACAGCACACAATTTTTTAATTTTTTATTGCTAATGAGTCTCATAAAAACTGTGATTTGCTCACCGAAAAAAACATTCAAAATTCAAAAATGTTCCAACGTCTTTCTCGAATAGAATAATGATTTAAATTTCAAATGCTTCTTTCGCATTGGTACACATTTTTACGAAACGCGAGGTTTAACCATTATAAATAGTCCAATATTATTGCTAAACGTGGAATTTTCTTACAGAATAATTATGAGTTCAGCCATGTGTACCGACATACCAAGCTCCACATTCATGTTTGTGTGCTCCTTAATGGGAAAATGCCAAAACATGTTTTTCCAGTAATGTGTTTGCGATGTCGAATCGATAATGTGTATACATTACACAATCATTATATTTTACACAATGATTATATATAACACATTGATTATCAAATATTATACATGCTGTATAAATAGTTTGTTCGCAAATTCATTTCAATTTAGTCGGTGTTATAGCCGTGGGGATCAAGACAGGTTATTTGGAACCGGATAACGCTGGTTCGAATCCCGCGACGATTACTTCGACCCTGGTTCAACAGATGCCGTTGCATGCACACAAGCTTCTGCTTTCGCATGAAGACAACTGGCCAGGTAAAATAGGTTGGTGGATTGCGTTCCTTTCCACAAATCTATTTTTTTTTAAAATAATTAAAAATATGTCACATTTCTTTGCAGTTGATTTTCAAAAAATATTGTAAATAATTATTATGATATCGCCACCTTAAAGGTAAAACTAAATAAGTACTGATTCACTGATTTGAGAAATCATGAATTGCACATATTATTGGGGGTAACTTTTCATAGTAAGTGAACTTATTATGAAATATTTCTTATGACAAACTCCTTACCTACAGGATTTTCACACTTTTGTAGTGTTTTCTCTCGTAGATAAAAAAGGTGCATTTATCTGAGAAGCCCCTGATAGCTAAATATGTCACATATTCAGTTTTATCTTTAAGATATGAAGATGTTTCTTGACTAATAAGTTTTTATGAAGCTGTCCTCCCATGCTGTAAAAAATGTTTCACCTTTGCTTTGGTTGCCCCGGTTTTAGGGAAAAGCGGCAAGTATTGCAAGGCAATCATGTAAGGGTTGTTTTATTTTGTACACTTGCAGCATGTGTCTTCAGAGGACTCTTTAGGTGTGATTCGCACAAAAATAGCGTTCAGCAAATATTTTTTCTTAGGATGTGTTATATGTGTAGGCGTAAACTTATACGTGTCGGCTTGTGGGTGTGCATTAAGTATACAAGCCGTTTATATCAACATATCTTTGCAACTTAGATAAAAGATATATAGATACAAATTGTATGAATCGACATGGTACGAATTTGGATTTAAATTTTTTCCCCCCCGGAAAATGACACATTTTTAAAGGATTGCCGTCCTTAACAACCAAGGACAAAAAAGAGTTTGCTTTTTCCCTGGCAAACCGGCACTGCAAGGTCACAATTTTTCTGTCTAAAGTATTTGTTCCGAGTCCATTAAGGTTTAATGATCGTAATGACGTTTTATCATGTTGTCAACGCGTGTGTACAAAAAATCAATGAAAGCATCATTAACATGCCCTTAATATTTCAAACGGCTTCATTTTAACGTATCGCCTTGACTTATAGGTTGGTATGAGGCTGACCACCCATACTGTAAAAAATGGTTCACTTTGCCAATGTCACCCCTGTTTCAGGGAAGGTCGGCAAGAGTTGCAGGGCTTATGTTCATTTGAGATTGGGTTTTCATATTGTAGGTCCACATGCGGCATGTTTTGGCGCGAAATTATACATGTCTGCTTGTAGGAATGCGTTTAATATGAATCTTAAATAATGTATATCTTTGCAGCTTAGATTTAGATTTTAGCCTAATTTTTATTTTATTTATTCACATTTTGTCAAATCACTCGAATTTTACTTAAAGAAAAATCGTTCATTGATGCTACATAAACATTCCTTGACTTATCGGTTGGTATGAAGCTGATCACACATATTGTATAAAGTGGTTCACTTTGCGAATGTCACCCCTGTTTTAGAAAAGGTCAGTAAAAGTTGCAGGGATAATGCTCACTTAAGTTTTGGATTTTAATTTGGAAGTCATTTTGCAGCATTTGAAAGTGCGAGTTTATACGTGTCTGCTTGTGGGCATGTATTTAACATGATTTTAAAATGTTGATATATCTTTGCAACTTAAATTATAGAAAAGGGAGAACAAATGCTTAACACAACAAGGCACTACTTTAAAAAGATAATGATGAAGTGGGTAGAGATTAATTTCAGAAAACATACTTTCTCTTCTCAAATTTACATATTATTTAGAAAGGCATTTTATGTGGGAGACATGAAATGAAATTTTTAATCTCGATTTAAATATTAACATGATAAAATATTGAAATATTTTTCATATGAATTCTTTTCAGGAAAAGAAATATATTTTTAACGTATTCAACAATATTTTATGAATAATTTTCCTACTAAAATTATTTGATAAATAAGTACCTACGCTTATAAACCCCCCAAAGCCTAGCTTAGTAGGAGAATCTCTTTGTGGTAACTTCCCCTTTAGTATTGAGGGTTGCTTTTATCTTCGTGGTTCAAGGTAAGGGGGAAATGTGTGATATAACACAACATTCTATGGGAAATATTTCATAATAAAGATTTGTATATCATACATGTTGTCCCCTTAATGCTTGTTTGTCTTATATCCATCAGAGGTAATTTCCCATGAGAAATGTGTGTACATTTGTGTACTGGACCAATGTGTCTTATGAAAACTGGAAATTGATTCGAAAAATATTTAAGACAACTTTCACATTATCGCGTTTTACGTTTTTTTCTTAGCTCAGATTGTGTAGAATATGATTCGTAAGACGATTTTATTGAAAGGTAATCTTTGAATCAAATGCTAGACACGCCAAACAATAATTGAGGGAACGATGTGTACTTGATAAGTATTATTTGTACAATTTTCATGATTTAGTGTAATTTAGAAAATAGCATCTACCGTCTTTGATTTAATTTGTAAACATATATATTATTATTATACGAACACGTGTAAGAACGCGCTTGCACATGCTGAATTTTTATTTTGAAAATAATAAGATCAAATGAGCATGTATTCTGCCACTTTTCCTGACTTTCTTTGTTATCAGGGATGAAATTGGCAAAAGAGAACAAAATTAATCAGTACGGTACAGTACGGTACAAGTCAAGGAATGTATGTATAACGCTTATATTAATATATTTTTTGTTGTTGTTGTATACCTACTATCGTGTTCCATGGCAAGTTTGTAACTACGGAAAGAAACAGACGTACATCATCTATTTTTTTATGATGCTCGATGTGCAACAATATCAAAAGTGATGAATGCAAATTTTCCCTCAACAGGCGCAAAAAGGCGAAGATATCGGGTTTTATTTTGTGCATATCTCACATCATCTGTACCTCGTATCTATATGCTTCTCGATCTCCCCTCGATTGGGTAAATCGAAAATGTATGGAATATAAGACGGCAATCATAGAGAGTAACGCAAACGCAACTAAGCTACACATATAGTGTAACTTCTTGCCTGCGTTATCCCCGAAGGGGTCGCATGTGGTGCTTCGGGACCTATTTATTTTTACAGGTAAGGGGGCCGGCCTCACACCAACCACTTTCAGTTGAAGTGGGGGTTTCCCAGCTCCCGGGGGGGCTGGTTCTCATTTCTTGTGAAGGCTGAGTAAGCCTTTGAGATCGAACCCTTGCTCTCGGCATGGAATGCAAGCATTCTACCAATTGAGCCATCGACCTTTTTACGAGCTTGATCGTCGTCGCTACAAAGCACCAATTCTCAAGCAAGACCCAGTTGCTGTAAGGCTGGATGGACCTTTGGTGACCGGTCATTGGTAAAGGTTTTATGAATTTTTCAACCCAGCTAAGAGCAAATTTGAAAATAGAAATGGTATATTTTTTGTGCTCCGCCGGGAATCGAACCCACAACCTTCCCATTCAGAGTCCGCAGTGTTACCACTGAGCTACGGACCGGTCCGTAGTGAAAACTAAATCACCGAGTGATTTCGTTTTCTTTATTTTTTTCGATTTCCGCAATCGAGGTGAGTTCACGCAATGCTTTATACTTTAAACATCACTGGTGTTAGTAACTTTAGCCCTCCAGCACTCACGATCCGATGTGTCTACAAGATATTCTCTCGATTAGCATATCCGAGGGTATTTGCATATCACTACGGCGATAGAATTAGCTGTCTACGATGTCAGGGCGTAGAGGGTGAAAGTGAGAAAGCTACGCTACGCCATGCTACGAAAGAAATGAGAAAATTCAATGGAAACTTGTTACATCCATTTCAAGATAGTCGATATGTTGAAGGCTCAAGGTTAGATTGAGAGCAAAGAGAAGATATTGAAAAAGATAAGTAAAATTAAATTAAAATGAGTGAGACGCAAAAAAAAACGCAGCTAAGTTACACATAAAGATAAACTTCTTGCTACGTTATTCCCGAACGGTTTCGCATGTGGCGAGTGGAACCTTTTTATTTTTACTGGTAAGAAGGGCAGCCTTACGCCAACCACTTCAGTTGAAGTAAGGGTTTCCCAGCTCCCGAGGGGGCTGGTACTCATATCTTATAAGGGCTCAGTAAAACATGCCGGTATTTTATTTTAGGGTTTGAAACAAACACCGAAACGGAAAATCATTTCTGACACACTCGGTGGGATTCGAACCCAGGCTCACGGCATGGAATGCAAGCACTCTACCACTGAGCTATAGAGACGTACTGGAAAAATGAATATGAATAAAGCTTCTCCCTGAAAAAGTAGCATGTGGCGAGTGGAACCTATTTATTTTCACAGTTAAGGGGGCCGACTTAACGTCAACCACTTCAGTTGAAGTGAGGTGGCTGGTACTCATTTCTAGTGAAGGCTGAGTAAACCTTGCCGGTATTTTATTTTGGTTTTGAAATAAACACCGAAACGGGAATTCATTTCTGACACCCTCGGTAGGATTCAAACCCGAGCTCTCGGCAATGAATGCCAGCACTCTACCAACGGAACTATCGACCGGTAAAGAGAATGAAAAACCGTAAATTATTGTATTAAATTATGAAAACACCAGAACGCAGTATTTCCCATAAAATAAATAAAATCTCTAATAACCGCATGAGTATAAAATGTTATTGGTAGAGCCTCGCATAAAGCAGTGTTTACACGGGAAATTATTTCGACCCCAACATTACAGGATTTACTGGGGTCCTTATCTAATTGCCCGGGGTATTTTTTAGGGTTCTCGATGGTTTTGAGGGTAAATACCCCAAATGAAGGCGCACAGAAGGATCTGTACCCAAAAACTCGGCGCCATTACGTCAGATGGGTTATAAAACATATTTAAAGGTTACCTTTTAACTTTTATTCTCCATAAAATGTAGTGGGCGAGGCATGCTGAAAGATATAATAAATTTAGAATATTTTGAACTGGTAAAATTGTGTGAAGTTGACCGAATGATATTGCGGAAATTGGTTTGCTTTTTTAGTGGTTCTAATCTAATCTAATCAAATCTAAGCTGCAAGGATATATATCATTTAAGATTTATATCAAGTGCATTCCCACAAGCAGACATGTATAATTTCGCGCTAACACATGCCGCACGTGGACCTACATTATAAGAACCCATCTCAAATGAACATAAGCCCTGCAACTCTTGCCGTCCTTCCCTGAGACAGGGGTGACATTGGCCAAGTGAACCATTTTTTTCACAGTATGGGTGGTCAGCCGCATACCAACTTATAAGTCAAGGAACATATATGACAAATTGCATTTTTAAAATCACTAGATTACAATATGTATGGACATCAAAAACTAACAGAAAACAAATTTTAATTTAAAAACCCTAGCCGCCAACATCACAGATTAACCGCATTTTCTTTCTGTCCTAACACACTTCTTTCATTTCCTCCAGAGTCATAACCTTCTTCATACAGGCTCTCCTTTTCATACAGGTTCTAATTTTGATAAAATGGAGAAAAAACTGAAGAATGTATTCCCTGTTATGGTTGTATGACTGGTCCGTAATCTAGATGTTAAGGATCCGAAATCGGAAGGTCGTAGGTTGAATTCTAAGTAAAGCATACACAAATATCATTTCATGTTCAAATTCGGTAGGTACGTTAAAAAAAAATGCTTATTCAAATCACCGGTTATTACAGTTCCATCCAACTTTACAATAACTGGGTCATACTTGAGAATTTGTGATCTCTGTAACGACAACCAAGATAGCAAAGTGCTCTTGAAGCGTAATTAACACAGAAACAGCACTTATAATCTAATTTAATATAAGTTGCAAATATATTTAACATTGGAGAAACATTACATGCATTTTCACAACCAGACACGTACAAGTTCACACTTGCACATGCCGCATGTGAACCTACACATAAAAATCAAATCTCAAATGGACATACACCCTGCAACTCTTGCCGTCCTTCCCTGAGACAGGGGTGACATTGGCAAAGTGAACTATTTTCACAGCATGGGTGGTCAGCCGCATACCGACCTATAAGTCAAGAAACTTAATAAATACATAATCTAAATTTTTAGTCTTCTTGTACTTTTTCTTCTTGTCTTATATCTATTGATTCCGGAACTCCTTCCTGTGATGCGGAAGACCAGCTGTTCTTCCATAAATTAGATATTCTTCACTATTTATTGTTTTTTTTTAAATTATTTTATATCTTTAAGAAAAAAACACATTATGAAGCATTTACTATTATAATAAATTAACTTAATACACATTCTTAATCCAGGAAAAAAACTATGATCTACGGAAGTTTGTTTTTATAGAAAGTTACATAATATGAACTTGAAGTAAGAAAAAATCGTCATAAATCAAATTCAAGGTATTAAGTAAGCCATAAACATTTTTTATTAATACTTAGAGACGGGCAAGCTAATCGACTTTGAATCTGAATATAAACGACTATAAATAAGGGGTTTGTTTACTTATGCAGAGTTGATTTAGTGACATCATAATCTTTTGATTACGTTACAAATTTTAATAGGAATTTATGATGATGACGCGTTAAAGGCAGGGCGGACAGATTTCTGGATAGGGAAGTGAAAATATTAAGCGCAGTACCCCAAGGATAAAACTGAACGTTTTAACTTTATTTAAGAATTTTATAAAAAAATGTACACAGCGAACCTGGTTTGCGTTTTAGCTTCAATGCATTTTATGGTGGAACGTTTTGTTTGAGTTAGAACGTAATGCTTTCTACTCAGGGTACAGGTGATCCCTTTTAAGGGCGCGTAATGGAAAACTAGGGAAATATTTAGGCGGCAATTTAAGGGGTGGGGCTTACGCGCCCCTCAGTCGTTAAGCGACGCTTAATTTTGATTATTTTCCCTTTCCCCAGAAGTAGGGAATTGTTTTTACGATCACACTGGCATAATCTGAAATTTGCTGAGCCACCGTAAGGCGATGTAATTTTAATTTCTGAAATCTTGATATTGCTTTAACCAGTCCAGAGGTGACGCTAAAGAGATGTTGTCACTTTCAATCTATGCCCTGCCCTTTGATTTTAATCAGGTTTCTATACTTCAATTGTGCGTAAAATAAGTAATTTGGAGATTAAAAAAATTCAATATGAAAAAAAACCAATTTATTTCTAAATATATTTTTAAAGTTAATCTGAAGATGGACAAAAGGCCGAAATCGGTCAAACTTACTATTTGTTTTATTGACAAAAACATCATTTAAATAAAACAGTTTTTTTTTATGTCTAAGTTTTTAAAAAATAGAGTTCTACAAAGTTTCCGCTGAAACATTGCATAAATTTGAAGATAAAATACAAAAAAAAACATAACCCAGGCTTTCAGCAACGGGTTTTGCTGGCAAAATTAGTAGACTGGTGACGACCAAGCATGCAGAGAGCGCTCTTGAGGTGTCATCGCGATACATCACCAAATAATTCATGCCAGTGATTATCTATCAGTTTTTTACTACTCAAAATAAAGACTTTTAATTTTTACTTTTAGTCCATTTTGTTCACAAATTCCGATTATATTGCTTTCAATTTCTTCTTGTGCCTCATTAGTGAAGATTGGCTATTATCAGAGCGATTTTCACCTTTGATACTGCTGTAGTAAAGAGATAAAAAGAAGTATAATAATATTGGGATGATTTAATTGGTGAGCGCTTTTTTGTGTGAATCACACCTCAAGAGCCAAGAACTTTGTCGTCGCTATTGAAAGAAAAATCGTATATTTTTGTACTCCACCGGGATTCGAATCCACAATCACTACGGACTAGTGCAGGTTTTACTGGAGCCCGTAGTCCCTCAATTTTTCCTTGCATGACGAGTTGAAGGAACCTTTTTTTTCATTTCTCATGTGGTCGAAATAAACAAATTTCAGTTTTAATTAATCATAATCTCTTATTACACTTTTTATTTCTTATTGTTTGGGAAAAATGAGCATATCTATTTTTTGCTTATTAAAATTTTATCCTGCTTGAATATTTTTATGAAACTTGAGACCATGTAAAGAGAAGCTTAAAACTTTTCACATCATTTGCGAGTTCCTAACGAGGCTACGTAGGTGAAGTTATAAACGAAAGTTATACAAGAAGATGATCCTGAAAAATTATCTTTTGTTTGGATGAATTCTACTCCTGTATCCTCCATTCTGTTTTTGAAATAAATACTTAATACATGGATGTCATGGTAAAGGAAGACCGAGAAAGGTATGGATGGACCAAATATCCGAAATTGCGAATGAATGGAATAGAAGAGAGACTACCTACCGACGCTGACAAGCTGACGGTAGAAGCTCTCTGTAAATAAAAAAAGATTTTGACTGGTGGTTCTTGCGTGTTTCATAGTTTATATTATAGTTTAAAGTGTCGGCCAATATATGCCACAACATCTGTATCAAATTGAAGCTGGACTGTTTTGGTGTTCATGTGTTTTTTGTGAATCGTAAATTTTGATAAAATTATCTATTATATCATTGTGCAGAGGTGGGTACTTGCGGCGGCGAATATTATTGTGAGAGAATATTTATATTGCCGCTGCATCTACAAGAGGTACCTACGTCCGATTGACAACTGTGTTGGCATGCGTCGAACGTTTGTGTGTGTGTAAGTGTGTGTCTGGTACCTGTGCATGTCGCTACAAAACACGTTGGTACATACAGTGCGCGTCTACTCAGTGAAACAACTCACTGACATTTTTGCTGAATTAAAGCCGAACTCTACCAAATTCAACACATCATCATGGCCACGTTTAATACTCCGACGACGCAGAAGAAGACCGGGGAAGAGAGGTGGACAAAGGTTGTGCTACTCAGCACGGCCAGCGCCGCTTCTTTTGCCAGCGCAGTTGTGCAATGATGAGGAGCGTGCTACCAGTGACCAGCCTTCGGTGGGACCTCCACCCTCGAACTCCCTGCCGACTGGCAGCGGAGGAAGACATCGGGAAGCATTGGAGAAGACAGTGAAACTGGGTTGCTGGAATGCGCGCTCTATTGCAAATAAGATTGTTGAAATTGACGACTTTTGTAAGAGCCATGATCTTGACATCCTCGCCCTAACAGAGACATGGCATGAGAGTCACGACTCTGCATCACTGAGAGCATTGCGCGCTTTAGGATACACGACGCTTGAGGAAGCACGGGCAAGGCCGCGCCGTGGTAAAGGAACAGAGAGCATCTCTTGGTCCAATCACGGCGGTGTGGCCTTGCTGGTGCGTTCGGGATTTCGTGTGGAGAAGATCAAAATTTTCCCCACGACGTCTTTTGAGTGCCTTGTGTGTCGAGTGTCTTCGAGTGCGGCTCTCACTGTTGCTGTAGTTTATCGTCCGGGCTCCAAGCCTGTAACGGCTGAATTTTTTAGGGAGTTCCGGGAACTATTTGAGACTCTTGTGACGCGCAACGAGATGTTTCTGGTGGTCGGGGATGTCAACGTCAGGCTTGAGCGTGGAGACGACACTAACAGTGTGGCTCTCACCGCCTTGTTAGCGGACTATGGCTGCAGACAGTGGGTTGGCGCACCAACTCATGATGCGGGTGGCCTACTGGATGTAGTTATAGCCAGAGAGGAGGACGCACCTTCAGAGACGAAGGTAGTAGATATAGGTTTGTCGGACCACAGATTGGTGACATCTAGCCTTAATGTGGGACGGCCTGTTCCTGTTTATAAGAGCATAACCTCTAGGTGCTGGAACGGGTTCGATCTCGAGATCTTTAAAAAAGATCTTTCTGTTTCACCAGTCTGCTGTCCGGAAACCTATGTCTCAATGCAACCGGACGAGTTAGTAGACTTGTATAATAAATCCTTGGGCGATTTGATTGGGCTGCATGCTCCAATCAAATGTAAGGTAGTCAAAGAGCGAAACAGTGCTATCTGGTTTGACAATGAATGCCGTACGCTGAAACGCAATATGCGAAAACTAGAGCGAAATTTTAAAAACGGTAAGCCAGGTAGCACTAGGCAATCATGGATTGACGCTCAAGGTGTGTACAGGTCTGCTATTCTCCAGAAGAAATCCGATTTTTATTGTGGAAAGATTGCTGAGGCAAAATCCCCTCAGCAGGTGTGGAAGCTTCTGGAGAACTTGTCTGGGAGTGCTCGGGCTGGTGTAGGTTTGACGTCGACTGCTTGCGATTTTGCCACGTATTTTGAAAACAAAATACCTCAATTGCACTTTGCTTGGGTTGCAGGTACTTCTGTCTCAAGGATTGGAAGTGCTTCGCGACTCGAAGTATTTGATTTAACTGACATAGATGAGGTGTGTCAGATCGTGGTAGGATCGCCAAACAAGCAGTGTGGCCTTGACCCTGTACCAGTCTGGGTACTCAAAGAATGCATCTTACAGCTGGCTCCATTTATTGTTAAGGTAATCAATGGATGCCTAATGGATGCCACTGTTCCTCCGTCTTTGAAGGTAGCACACATCACGCCAATCCTTAAAAAGCCACAGTTGGATCCCGGTGATCCCTCAAATTATAGACCTGTGTCAAATCTGCCATTCTTGTCGAAGGTGCTGGAGCGGATTGTCTCGCGGCGGTTGGTATCCTATCTGGATGCAAGCGGCTTAATGCCTAAGAGGCAGTCTGCATACCGGAAATATCACTCAACAGAAACCGGTATGCTCATGCTTGTATCGGATATGATATCAGCTGTGGAGTGTGGTAATCTAGCCTTACTGGCGCTTCTTGATATGAGTGCGGCCTTTGACACAGTAAGTCACCCAATTCTTATTGAGAGATTGGAGGTGTCATTTGGTTTGACCGGAGGGGCTTTGGCGTGGTTTTCTTCCTATCTGGTGGAGCGCAGACAGGCGGTGCGTATTTGTGATAGTGTTTCACCTACCTACTCGCTGTCTTCCGGGGTCCCACAGGGCTCTGTGCTGGGTCCGATCCTTTTCATATTGTATACTGCTGAGATTGAGAGTATTGTTGAAAAATGGGGCCTCATCGCACACTCATATGCAGATGACTGGCAAATATACTCTCATTCTCGGCCAGACATGGCTGAGGACATCAGTTGCAGGGTCTCTAGGTGTATCGCGGAGGTCGGTGGGTGGATGAGGAACAATGGCCTAATCTTAAACATGGATAAGACGGAGATACTCTGGGCAGCCACATCGAGGCGTGACCACCTTCTGGTGAATAGAGTACCACTCTCCATAGGAGGTAAGCTAATCCAGCCTTCTGATTCGGTAAGACTTCTAGGAGTCTCACTGGATCGTAACCTGACACTGGATAGGCAAATAGATGCCACAATAGCTTCTTCTTTTTTTTCGCTTCGCCAAATAAAGGCAATAAGAAAATGTCTGCCGTCAGATGCGGTTAAGACCCTGGTGAGTGCGTTTGTGATGTCTCGGATTGACTATTGCTCGACGCTTTATAGTGGTCAGCCGAAGAAACAGTTTAATCGCTTTCAATCTGTGTTGAATTCGGCAGCAAGACTCATATTCGGGATTCCCAAATTCGCTCACATCACCCCGCTGTTAAAAAAACTTCATTGGCTTCGTTTCCCGGAGAGGGTGGTCTTCCGTGTGTGTTTAATGGTATATAAAGCCATCAATGGCTTGGCCCCACCTTATCTGGCTGATATGATTTCACCTGTTGAAATGGGTGTTAGGAGGCAGACACTCAGATCTGCGGGTGATGGAGTAGTCAATTTGGTTCAGCCGCGCCGTCAGATTCGTACAAACTTCGGAGACCGCGCTTTCCGTGTTGCGGGGCCGGTGGAGTGGAACAGACTGCCACCCGGAGTGAAGAACTCCAAATCTGTGGGTGTATTTCGAGGAGCACTCAAGGCACACTTGTTTAGAAAGTCTTATCCATGATCGGAGAGGGCCCTTGAGATGTGACACACACAAAAACGGCGCTCTCTTATCATGTGTAATTTAAAATAAATCAGCCTGTTATTATTATTATTATCCAGAGTCATAACAAAAGAAGAGCTTGTATGAAGAAGGTTATGACTCTGGAGGAAATGAAAGAAGTTTGTAAGGATAGAAAGAAATGGCGGTTGACCTGTAATGTTGGCGGCTAGGGTTTGTTAAAGTGAAATTGGTTTTATGTTTTAGTTTTTTTTTGATGTCCATGTTTATATTATTATTTATTGATTTAAAAAATGTAATTTGTGATGTATGTTCCTTGACTTATAGGTTGGTATGCGGCTGACCACCCATACTGTAAAAAATTGTTCACTTTGCCAATGTCACCTCTGTTTCAGGGAAGGACGGCAAGAGTTGCAGGGCTTATGTTCATTTGAGATTGGGTTTTTATAATGTAGGTCCACATGCGGCATGTATTAGCGCGAAATTATACATGCCTGCTTGTGGGAATTCATTTAATATAAATCTTAAATGATGTATATCCTTGCAGCTTAGATTAGATTAGATTAGATTAGATTAGTGTTACTAAGTCATCATATCATTATTTAAATTTTTTCATTGAAATCATATCCAAAGACTTTGGAAGGCATTTGTATACCACCAAAAGAAAGCTATACCCATTTGTATCTACATATTTGACTTAAGAAAAATATTAGCATTCAGAGATCAGACTCTGCCAAAAATATGTGACGAAATTAAGAAATAAGACAATGCAATCTATAATAAGCTATGATGTTAGTTGCAAAGATATATAAACACATGTAAGTTTGCGCTTACAAATGCTCCAAGTGTACTTACAAATTAAAATCAAAACCTCAAATGAACACAAACCCTGCAACAACAACCTACCGTGAAACAAATAAGACTTTGGCAAAATGAACCATTTATTATATGTAGTATGGGTGGTCAGCCTCATAACAACCTATAAGTCAAGGAATACATGTGTTGATGAAATTTCAATTTATTTTCTGTTAAAATAAGTATCAACACATTTAATGCTAACGTAGATTTATTTTAATAGCAAAAATAAAGAACGAATTTTATTCCAACTTGTTCATGAGCCTAGAAGCCAAAATGATTTTTTCTACAAAAAAAATCGACAAAAAAAATCTTCCTATTCTGTCTACCAACTATATTATCATGATTAGGTATTGAAAAAACAAAAGAACGTTCAATTTATTAACAAAGCTCGAATTTCAAAAACCCAAAACTCGACTCAGCTTTTTTTTTCCAGCGAGGGTTGTAAAATACTACCACGAATCGATGGGAATTTATTTAAGAAAGGGAAAAATAAAATTTCGCTTTCGGTTCGCGGGCTTCAATGGCGATACGTTTATTTCTAGCATTGTCGGTTTGCAAAAAGACCATAAAACTTCACATTTATACTCAGCCACAGAGTTTTTACAAAATTTTATGAAAACTTAACCGCTCACTGGATGCGTTATTTTACTTTCCATACATTTTCAGTTGTGCTTTTTCGTAAAGTTGTATACTTGGGGTGGTTTTCTTGTCGTCATCGCTTTGTTATAGTGCCTTCTACAGCGCGACAACTGAAAACTAGTTGGTTTCTATCTTTGAAAATGTCTGTCCCAAAAAAAAATACCGTCGCCAGGTGGAAAATATACGTGTACGATAAAATAAGAAATGCCCAACCTTCTGTGGACGAAGTTTTCATATGACAACAATATTTCATTGACAGTATTTTCGTGTTTACTTACTTTCAAAAAGTCTTATGTTTGAATCTTTAAGTTTAATATAAAGTCTGTAAAATAAATTTATTTTGAGGATTCAGATATGTTCCCAATAATATTTTTTTTAAACGAATAGGATTTTTAGAAACAAATACAAAAGATACTGATGCAAACAAAACACTGTTTTTTCCTTAAAGGAAATAAACTGTGTTGTATTTTGAGTCTTTAGGGTATGAGAAATCTGTTTTTCTTGAAATATAGTTGAAAAAAAAGTGTTGCATACTTAAAAAATAGACAAATGAAAGATTTTTCATTTTTAACCTAAGTTGATAAGATATATTGGCATTTAAGATTCACATGCTGCATGTGTACATACAAAAGAAACCACAACTCACATGAACGTACACTTTGCAAGCTCCTGCCGGCTTTCCCTGAAACCGGTGAGGCATTGGAAAATGTGAACCAAATTTTTTCAGCATAGGGGGTCATCCTCTTACTAACCGATTAGTCAAGGAACTCATACCAAACTTTTATTAAAGGAAGTTAGTAATTAAGCAAATAAAAGGTGATTTTCAAAGGTATTTTAATAGTTCTAGGACACTCCTTATATTTAAATATTTGATTAAAAAAATAAATAAATAATTTGAAGAACAATGAAAAGAAAAACTTTGTGTCATTCCACTGATAAGTATTTATCAATCAAATATTAAATATCATACAAAAACAGAATCAAATATTTCAAATAGAATTTCACAATGCTTCACCGAAACAATTTGAAAAGTCCTTATATTTATTTACATCTACTATAATGTCGTCGAATAAAGGAGTAACCATTAAATATACACAAATGTTTAAAAGGTTGTAGACGACTTGAAAAAAAAAAAATCGCAAGTTGTTACAATCGCTGCCGTTTGACAGGTGTGGGGTTTTTGTAAGGCGTAGCATATTCGCGATATCAACTTTTCCATTCGGCATCGGCAGCCCCAAACTAGTATCGTATTAAGTGGTTAAATATATTAAAGCAACACATAAAGGAAAACATACCGGCGCTGAATGATTGATAGGAAGGCAAAGTGTATGTAAAGGAAGGCTATTTATAAGCACGCAAAGAAATGTGTTCCGCTGAAAAGTATAAGACATTGCGTTTAAAATCAAACGTAAAAAATGTATGCAAACTGTAACGGCGCCTCTGATTGGCGTCTCAGATTGCAAACATTTTTGATATTAAATGTACGTAAAAGTTTACTTGTTTTCTGCTGGTTTGGAAAAATATTTGGGTATAAACAATACATCTAGTATGAAACCATACGTTTAAACACAATCATAAATGTATGGTAAATTAAACGCTCGCTAAAGGCGCCGTTTTGTTTTCCATACCTTTTTTTATTAAACGTTTACTTAAATTGTAAACTTTTTGTGTATAAACAGTTCTTTCAGTATAAAAACACACGCTTAAACACGATCATAAAATGTATGATAAATTAAACGTTCACGAAATGTGCTGTTTTAGTTTCTATATTTTTCTTGGTTAGAAAAGAATACTTGTGCTTTTGGTTGAGAAAAATATTTGTGTATAAACAGGACCACAAGTATACGTTTTCAGCTGAACAATTACGTTCAACAAAAATATATGGAAAATTGGACTTTCACTGAGCGTGTTGTTGAAGTTTCTATATTTTTTTGGGAAAACGCTTCCGGGAAATTCTTATACTTTAGAAAAATGTGTAGGCATAAACAAAGTACAAAAAGTAGAATGAGAATTTATTAGGTATGGAAGTATTTCGTTATTTAATTTGATGCTTGTTTGACGAAATTCGAAAGTAAAATAATGAGACATTGTATGTTTTCCTGTTAGTCCACGGGGTGTTCAAATTTTTTTCATGTGGAAGAATCAGGAAGTCTTGAAATTGAAAGAAGTTAATAAAGCTGAATATATTGATGTGTGCGTCAGATGGAACAAAAAAGGCAGTCTTTGATTGTTGTTTTCGGAAATTTTATTTTCTGTGTTTCAGTATTTAATTTATATATTATCTAAGTGTAAAACATATTTATATTTAAATTTAATATTGATATTCAATACATGTTCACAAGTAGACACATGTCAATACGCGCTTACAGATACTGCACGTACATTTTTTTTTCAAATGAACGTAGATCCTAACTTTTGCCGCCTTTCCCTGAAATAATGTCATTGGTAAAGTGAACTAATTTTTACAGGATTGTTAGTTTTTGGTTATGCTCATGCCAACTCTTAAGTCAAGAACTTATTCTCCGAGATTAGTACTAGATTGCCTTATTTGACACTTATACTACATCAAATGTGTGTTTTTTAGTTGCGTAGCGAAATATGTGTTAAAGAGCAGGTTTATATCTCTAATGGTAACAAGGATTTTAATCCACATTGTGTCAAAATGATTTTTTAATTCTGTATTTTTTTCTAGTAAATTTTTTCTACCAACCATTAGCACTACACATTAGCCTCCACAACAATATGGATACGCAGAAATAGCTCTGAAATAAATTAAATGGCTGATGTATAACAGGTTCCATTCCTTTGTAAAATCCCGTTTTTAATCCGGTCCGGTCGATGGCTCAGTTGGTAGAATGCTTACATGCGATAGGTACCATAAGCAAGGATTCGATCCCAACCGTGAGTGCTAGATATGATTTCCCGTTTCGGTGTTTATTTTAAACACAAGATAAAGCCGGCAAGGTTTACTCAGTTTTCACAGGAAATGAGAACCAGTTCCCTCCGGAGTTAGCCCCTTTTGCCGTAAAAATAAATAGAGCCCGATTCGCCACATGATAAGTTGCGTTTAATACAAGTAGATTTTCGCAAAATACGTATGCAATAAGAAATATTTAAAAAGACTTGTTTCTCTTACTATTAAATAATATTTTAAATTTAAATGAATCTAATTGAAAACAGGTTCATAATTGGTAGTTAACTGGGTAATTCACCACTCGTTAAATGCGTAGCTGATCCATAGATGCTCGCTTTTTTTTGTATGGGAAATTCACGTGAGGTGGCGGATGAGCCATGGATTTGCTGTGTGTGAATAACACCGTAAGCATTTTTTTCGATAATTAATTCTGAATACATTAACGCGTTTAATGTCAATCAAATTATATTCTATGATTAAAAAGTAAATACTTCTACATGTACCAGCGTAATTTTTTATTTAACGATGTACATACAAAACCTTGATATTTTCTCGTACTCCAAATATTGAACTTAATATTTAAACTGAACCATAGCGTTTAACAAAAAATGCATGAAAACCTAAACGTTCACTACAGTATCTTTTTAAGTTTCAAGCGATACTTTTTGTAACGTAAAAAAAATATACGGAGCGTATAGACTTTGTACTTTCATGATTATTCCTTGAATATTTATTGGCTGTCGCATAATTTAAAAAGAAAACATTTTTCATTCGTCAAAGGTTAAATATTTGAACAGCTTTCGGCCCCAGTTCACCATTTTGACATTGCTTCCAGCTGGTGAGCGAAAAAGATTTTTTCGAGCGAAAAATTTGGCAAATTTAATTAAGGATTAAAGCCGTCGACGGCGTGGGAGCATTAATTACTGGAGATATTTATTTTTTATCGAGAAATAGAGTGACGAAGGAATTCCGAGACATGTTTTTTTTTAATATTATTTAAAAAATAATTTAAATAATAGAGAAGGATTTTTAAAAGAATTTAAATTATTCAATGAAAATATTTAAGTTTTTTTAATTTTGAGATTTTAATCTAATCTAATCTAATCTAAGCTGCAAGGATATATACCATTTAAGATTTATATTAAATGCATTCCCACACGCAGACATGTATAATTTCGCGCTAACACATGCCGCATGTGGACCTACATTATAAGAACCCATCTCAAATAAACATAAGCCCTGCAACTCTTGCCGTCCTTCCCTGAGACAGGGGTGACATTGGCAAAGTGAACCATTTTTTCACAGTATGGGTGGTCAGCCGCGAGATTAACAATCAAAATAGAGAGTAACTGTCGCTGCTACTCTTCTCGTCCCTTTAATGCTTGTTAGTCTTTTGTCCATCAGAGGTAATTTCACATGAGCAATGTTTGTATGTGTACCGGAACGTGTATTATGAAAATCGGAAATTGATTTAAAAATTTTTAGAAGCAGCTCTCACATTTTCGGATTGTGTTAAATGTGATTTTAAAGACAATTTCAATCCAATGGTAGATAAGCCAAACAAACACTGGGGGGAATTTTTGTTAGAAGTGGTCAGAGACACTGATCACCTGGGTTCATTTCTTTCTATTTTCCATGAGTGAAGTAAGCATCCGAGTGACAATGGCTTACAAAAGGACGCTTTCAAAAAAATCATCTACCTATTCCATAATTTTAAGTGTTGAAAGGATATAAAAACATTCAGTATTTATAATTAATGTATTCCCATAAGCAGACACATGTTACAAATGCTTCATATGTTCTTAAAAAATGAAGACCCAAATCTTAAATGAATATAAGCCCGATAACTTTTGACGACTGAATCAAGGGGGACTTCCCAGGAGACACACTTTTACAGTATGACTGATTCCTTGACTTACAGGTTGGGATAAGGCTGACCACTCATACTGTAAAAACAGGTTCACTTTACCAATGACACCCTTGATTCAAGAAAGTTCGGTAAAAGTTGAAGGGTTTATGTTCACTTGAGGTTTGGATATAATATATTAATACACCTGTAGCATTCAATATGAATTTTCAATGTTAATATATCTTTGCAGTTTCGATTATTTTAGATTAAAGGGGTGAGCCTCATAAACATAAGTCAACGTATACCATTTGCATAATAATGATCAAATCAAATAGAGAATTGTAGATTTCGGAATTTATTTTGAAAGAATACATATAACATTAAACATAATCTCAATTTTGGATGGTTGGTGCATTAACACTGTGAAAATTCATCTTTATTTAGTTATTAAAAAATCTTGTTTTCTTTTCACTTTTTACCTTCTGACAAATATTATAATTTTTTTTATCACCTGATGATGACTACGAAGTAGTCGAAAACGTTTGTGTCCTTTATATAAATAATAAAAAAAGGGAAAATAAAACAAGATTTTTTAATAACTAAATAATCTCAATTGAATAAGAGTTTTAGGCTTACACGGCCGGCTGATGATGCTGAAGTGATGCTTTCCGGGATCTGTTGCCGTGGTCTGTGGGAGCTGGAGCTTCCGGACGTTCACAGTTCTCATCAAGATAATCATCAATATCATACTTCACGCTGAAGAAGCCCATTGTAGAAATGGGCGCAACGTCCGGAAGCTCCAGCTCCCACAGACCACGGCAACAGATTCCGGAAAGCATCACTCCAGCATCATCTAAATTGTTATTTATCTTTGTAACTTAGATTTCAGATACATTGACTCACCTTTACCCAGTTCTATATCTAAACTTTTTTTTTAAAATGGAAAAACAGACACGAAAACGAAACACTGTTAAGCAAGGTATGCACAATATCAAAAAATAATGGGGGTACTTGAGAGGGACGACTGAAAGAAATTGGACTGGAATCAGCAAGATCCAGTGAACCGTTGCGCTGCGAGCGGAGAGAAGCCTTAAAATATTTATCCTTTGAGGAATATTATTACGTCTACGCGACATTCGACCCTTTTCAAGCCGTGAAGCATTAAGGCCTACGAGCCTACGACGGTCTACGAGGAAACTTCTCAAACTATTTCTCCTAAGAGAACCTTTCAAAGATTTTTTTAAACAATTCATCATTTTTCTTAGTCTATAATCTTTAATCTAAGTTAGGAAATGTTACAGTTTTTTTTCAATTTACGTGATTGACGGGAATTTGCGCAATGTTTTATGATCTTGGAACAATTATAAGAAATCGTCTTTATAGGTGGATGAAGTAGTCCATAGGATGGTTAACTGTATAGGATCAAAAATGCCACGAAAAACTATCTCTTTAATCTATCATCTCTAAGCTAAGTTGCAAAGATATACATAAACATTTTTAATTAATATTAAATGCATGCCCACAAACAGACACGTCTACGTTCGCGTTTGCAAATGCTAAATGTGTTCTTACAAATAAAAACCAAACCTCAAATGAACACACGCCCTGCAACTTTTGCCGATTATTTACATGATTGGTACGCAGCCCCATACAAGTCATATAAGCCAAGGAACCACTCGTACATAATCATCGAAAGGCGGCAGGAAGTTTTTTTTGCAAGGGGTATTTTCATGTCAGATTCTGTTATTTTGTTAGTGAGCATGCAGCATGTGTAAGTGCGAATAAAAAAAATCTGCTTGTTGACATGCATTAAATACTAATACAAAATGTCATATATCTTTGCAACTTGGATTTAAGATAGACTTTAGAGTAAGAATTGCAGTTAGATAATAAATCAGTACATTTTTACGCCTTGAATTCTATTGAAAATACCTTGGAGAATCACTGGCCTACAGTCTATACAGCCTAAAATATCTCGTTACTCGAGTCCGCCATCGAATAATAATATTATCGCGGAATTTTCCCGGTTTTTTTTTTACCTCGGGCGAGATTCCGGGAAAAGTTTTTAATATCGGCGCGTAATCGACGCAATATCCCGGAATTTTTGATTTCAAATTGATAATAACTTCGCAAATTACTTTATTTGAGATTTAGCAAAATTTTGTTGTGATTCGATCTCTTCGAAAAAAAGGGATTTTATAAATAAGAGATGATTGTTTATTGTTTAAGCTTATAAATAAATTTCGAATATAATCGATCTTGTATGAAATACCGATTGTTACTTATTTTATTTTTGAAGAGGACGCCCTACTTTAATTGAAGCGGTTGGTCTCGAATCGCCATATACGACCTAATCTAATGTAAGTTGCAAAGACATTTTAATATTCAAAGTTCATATTGAATGCATGCCCACAAAAAGGCACGTGTTAGTTCCCGACAGACACGACAAAACCTCAAATGAACATAAGCCCTGCAATTTTGCCGTGCTTCGTTTACAACAGGGGTGACATTTGCAAAGAACCCCTTCGGCGATAACGCAAGCAGGAAATTACACTTAATGTGCAGCTAAGTTGCATTTTTCTATAGGTTTTTAAATGAAGTCCTGAATAAATATTTCTGAAAATATGGGATACACTAAGGGTTATTCACATACTGAAAATCCATGAATCATCCACAGCCTATAGTGGATTTTACGAACAAAAAAAACGATGATCGGTGGATCGGCTATGAATGACATGTTTGGGCTTAGATGATAGATTAAAAAGAACTGTTTCCAAGTGTCAAATTTTCAAAAATTTCCACCATGAGGGACAAGTCACCCAGACCCTGTTGGCCCGCCAAACCACATTAATTTTAATACGGCCCTTTGGTAACATATTTTGGAGACCTCTGCGTTTGTGAATAATTCTTTTAAAAAAGCGTATTTTTTTCACTTGATTTGAGGGTTGATGATGTGCACTATACAGAGGCGAAGGGTTTCCTGCCAAGAGGAAAATCATGGACTAGATGGGACTGAGGTATGTGGAAGAGCTGTCCAGAACCAAGAGTACTACAGTCAAAAAGAAGTGAACGTTGGGAGGAACTTACAAGACACTAATAGAAGAAGAAAAATAAGTGTTAAGAAATAAAAAGAAATATGGTGGTAACACCTGTTTCTCGCCAGATAAAAATAGATTGGTGAATTGCAATTATGTTCACAAATTTATAAAAAAAAATATAGTACACTCTATCCAATGCTTTCTATTTGTACCATAAACCATGGAGTCCGCATAAATAATAAACAAAAAATTACGACGATACACGGCGGGGTTGTTAGGGTAAAAGATTATCTCAATACATATTCTGTTATTGGTTTCTAAGGACTTTAGTTACATGGACCTGTGACATTTTCCCACCGGTTAAAAATGATGCTTGGCACTTTGACCATAACTTCGACCCTGGTTCAACAGATGCCATCGTATGCAGACAAACTTTTGCTTTTGCATGAAGACAACTGGCAAGGCAAAATAGGTTGGTGAATTTGCATTACTGTTACTGTTACTGTCTCCTGCCGCCATTCCACTAAGGGTGGCCGGTACCTCCGCAGATGCGTCTCCACTTTTTTCTGTACTTGCATACCTCTTTCATTTCTTCAACATTCATCGCTTTCGTCATACATACTCTTCTCTTATACTCACTCTGCAGGTTCCATTCTTACCAAATTCCTCTTCACAAATCTATTTAAAAAAACAAAAAAAATTCAATGTTACCTTTAAGGTATCGATATTATCTTCGTTTGTTATGACCTAAAACCAAGCGTTCAATAGCCTTAGCACGAGTTGCAAAACTTGAATAAAGTAAAGTTTACGGAAAGTATTGAAGAGTGGTTTTCCCCAAAATCTGCCGTTTTTGTTTGTTTGAACTTGATTTTCTTCATCACTGTAACTCTTTTACTAAGGCCATAAAGTGTAAGAAACGAAAACGGCAGATTTTGGGGAAAATCACTCTTTAATACTTTCCGTAAACTTTACTTTACTCAGGTTTTGCAACTCGTACTAAGGGTACTGTTCATTTATACTATAGGCTTAATACACTACTAAGATTGTAGATTATATGGAGATATCCTGCATATTACGGGTAATGATTTATGAGGCATGGAACGTGTCACATTGATTAATGATGACCAAAATAATATCCGTCCATCTCGAGTAATTAAAATATCGAGTCATTCCGAGCGCGATACACTAGAGACTCAATTATCCAACTCCAGACCGAAATTTCCGTCGATGCTTTATCAATTTTGATGGTCGATTTACATAATATCCCTTGGGATCGAATCAATTTATTTTTTTACAATTTCTGGTTATAATTTCTTGACTTAAAGGTTGGTATGAGGCTCACCAATCATACTGTAAAAAAGAATTAACTTTGTCAATGTCACCCCTGTTTCACGGGAAATTAGCAAAATTTGCAGGGTTTATGTTCATTCGAGGTTTGAATTTTAATTTGTAAGAACACATGCAGCATTGTAAGCGCGAACTAACACGTGTCTGTTTGTGAGCATGCTTTTAATATGATTTTTAAATGTTAACGTATCTTTGCAACTTAGATTATTATTATTATTAATTATTTCGTAGTACAAGTTTTTTTTAATGTAAAACTATGTGAATGTGATAACGCACAGAAATGAACAAAAGATGAATGTAAGGACCGACTAAATGGCGTTGATATGCAATGTAATCTCTATAATAATAATTATTATTTTAGAATGATTTATTTGGTGAGCGCTGTTTTTGTGTGTACCACACCTCAAGAGCCCTCGGCAAGTTTGTTCATCGCTGTAAGAGGCAGTTGATTTCCAGAAAGTTGGTGCCAAAAATGATTTCCCGTTTCGGTAACCATAAAATGGAGGGTGACGATATGAGTGGACTGTATTTTAATTTCTTATCTTCTCATAAGGGGCTCAATCACTAGGATTTCTTTTCTTGAATTCTTTAAGATGGTTATCTGGTGCACCAGACAAATCTGGGAACTTACCAGGAGTTGTTCTGGTTGCACATAAATAATAACCACATTTTATTATAATCTATAATCTTAGTTGCAATTATATATTAAATTTGAGATTGATATTAAATGCATTTTCACAAGCAGACACGTATAAGCTCGCGCTTCAACATGCCGCATGTGGACCTGCAGTATACAAACTCGAATCTCAAAAGAAAATATACCCTACAACTCCTGCTGACCTTCCCTGAAACAGGTATGGGTGGTCAGCCTCATACCAGCCTATAAGTTAAGAAAATATTACTTATGTAAAACGGGTACACGTTACTTTCAAATCTAAAGATTGGAGATTGAACCATTGTCGTTTTGTAAGGTGTAATTTAAGCTAAGACTTTCATACCACATAGCCATGTATCGACAATTGAGAAGAAATTTAAAAACGTTTCGTCTATCTATGTATATATAATCTAAGTTGCAAAAATAAAATAAATTAAGGATTCATATATTAGTCGGTGTTATAGCCGCGGGGATCAAGACAGGTTATTTGGAACCGGATAACGCTGGTTCGAATCCCGCGACGATAACTTCGACCCTGGTTCAACAGATGCCGTTGCATGCACACAAGCTTCTGCTTTCGCATGAAGACAACTGGCCAGGTAAAATAGGTTGGTGGATTGCATTCCTTTCCACAAATCTATTTAATATATATATATATATATATTAAATGCACGCCTGCAAGCAGACACGTATAAGTTCGTGCTTAAACATGCCGCATGTGAACTTTCAACATAAACCCAAATCTCAAATGGATAAAAGCACTGCAACTCTTGCTGTCCTTCCGCAAAACAGGGGTGATGTTGACACAGTAAACCATTTTTACAGTACGGGTGGTTAGCTGCATACCAACCAATAAGTTATAAAACGTGAACGTTTTGTAATAAAAAAAAATATACGTATTACCTCGACGGCTTATTTCCGATATCTTCCTTACACCAATAGAAGTTGAAATTTAATAATGTTATTATTTACGGTACTATAAACTGTTGTGAAAAATACCAAAGTGTTGAAATGAAACCAGTCACGTTGGTTTCTCAGCCAACAGATGCCTCTTCTTCCTGCATTGCGTCTTCTTTGAATCCTCTCGTGTTGAATCACTTATTATTATTCAATAATTCTTGAATCTCGGAAATTTTAACAAAAAATATGACCATAAAAAACTGGATCTAAGACCAATCAAAATCAGTGAAATGGATGTTTAAGTAATCGAACAAATTAATTTAGTAATCACAGATTACCTTTAAGTAATAAGAACATAACATTACACCTTAATACAATAAAATCTCTGGTGTTATATTTTTTTCAATTTTTTTTTATTGAATACTATTTACGGATAGTGTTCACGTATAAAATTGATAAAATTATAAAGATAGATCTCATGCCTTGTTGTTGTTTTATTTGATAATAAAAAATCAACTAATGGTACCTTAAACTTTTAATGAAACAATAAAAAATAAAATAAGTAAAAAAAATAAAAATGATTCGTGCGATTTAATTTTAATATGTTATGTACCTACATAAAATGAAGTTTTTTTTACATTTTCTTCGTTCAAACTACACACAAATTTTGCATCACACCAACTGTCACATTATTTCACAGCCCACTCAAAATCCAAAAAAAAAAAACACTAACTTTTAAATTTAGCCGTTAGAGCGTGTCTCAGTTACGCATCCGTTTCAACTGGAAGCTTTCGCTAGCGTTCGCGGAGCTTCCAAACACGTGCTGCCGTTCGAGCTTTCGGGCTGGGACTAAAGCGCCTTGTCTGGCGACGCCTGCGCCCTGAAGCTCCGAAAGCTCTGAAAGCTCTGCGAAGCTTGGGGGGCGGAGTGGGGGGGCGCTAGAGGCGCAGCCACTCATGTTTTCTAATGAGTGGAATTGCAAAACCGTTAGATAACCCCTGCCGCCCCTATTATGGACCTTTGCTAAGCCGGAGCGAGTGGAAACGTTAACTGTATTTACAGACACAACGAGCAATGGATTCCGCATAGATTGGAATTGGAAATTGATTAAGATGTGTGATTTTGTCCCCAGAAGTGGGGACAAAATTGGAAATATGTTTTTGTCTATTAGAAAGCGAAGATTAACACTTTCCAGCAACGCATTTGAGTATTATATTAAGGATACAACTTATTTTTCGTTGAAAAATCGCCCCCTTAGAGCTCGTTCCCACTTGTCGGGTGTCAGATCCATATATTAATCGGAGGTTCCAGTGGCAGAACATTATGTATGAAGCTATTCACACTTATCGGAAACCGATTTTGTCCGAAATGTTCTGCTACTGGAACCTCCGATTTATATACGTATCCGACGCCCGACAAGTGGGAACGAGCTCTTGGAGGTAAAACTGAATAAGTACTGATTTACAAATGTGAGAAATCGCGGGTAAAACATTTAATTGCGTGACATTCTGGTATAAAAGTTTACTAATTTTAAGGAAGTACCCATGAAAATATCTGAACTTCACGATTTTCCCTTGTTTTATCTCGTAAATAATAGAAAAAAAGGTAAATTTATTTAAAGAACCCATGTTAGCTAAATATGTCACTTATTCCGTTTTAGCTTAAGAATATCCATGTAATAATAAAGTAAGAAACAATAATTTGAAATCATTAAAATTTTGGATATGTTTATACCTTATAAGGTGTGAATGTTGTTCGTTTTACATAATAAAAGTTATTTAATTTAATTACATTTTTTCAGTCAGATTTTTGAAGAACTGAAACATGTTATCTTACAAAAAAACTTAAGTATCTAGGATTTTTCAATGAAATTAAATACATTTTTAAGTCACTGTTTTTCATAAAATTTGAGTACTTTTCAGTGGAATAAAAAATACCAGTATTTCAATTTCATGGCAGTAGATAGGTATCAGCTTACGCACTTGTAAATTATCCGAAGTAGACAACTAAACTGTCACGTAAATGGAAGAATGTTTGGGTGATAAAACAGCGCCTCTAGGGAGAGTTACAGTTTCAATATATTTTTAAATTTTCGCGATACCTAGTTGAGTAGTTACCCAAAGTTTTATACTCGGGAGGAGTTTATTATTTTGTTAAGGATATCTATCTCTTAGTTTTATTTGACGTTTTTTTCCAGGTACCTGTCAAAGACTATTTCAATAGCCCCTCAGGATTCTTCAAGCAATAATATTATCAAATAGTTATTTAAAGTATTTGAAATCTATTTGATCATACTTAATTATGTCTTTGAAACTTAATACTGCTATTCACACAGCATTTAATCTATAGCTGATCCACGGATCATCAATTTTTTGTGCGGAAAATTCACTGTAGGTTACAGATGAGCTATGGTTTTGCTGGTTAAGAAAAACACCGTTAGAGTCACTTGATGTATTTTTAGATGCATTATTTATTTTGTAAATAAATTCTCATACAAAAAAAAGAGTATACAAAGCGAATGATGCAAAGAAGATTGTAAGAAAAAAACCTAGGATGGAATGGATTGATCTAATAAACGAGACTTTAAATGAATGGAATCATAAGATGAGAAAAAGAGAAGAACGGGTATGTAAAGAGAATAAAAGTTTGAATAGAAAAGAAGTATGCAATTTCAGAACGCAGAATTGCAATTTGATTAGAAGCCATGTTTAATGACCGGCCGTAGTCTAGTGGTTAGCGCTTAGTACTCGTAAATGGAAGGTCGTTTGAACGAATCCCAGCGGAGCACAAAAAGTATACCATTTTTATCTTTAACCATATACCTTTACCAAATACCGGACACCAAAAGTCCATCCAGCCTTACAGGAATTTTGTGTTGCTTGAGTATTAGCGCTTTCAATAACGGCGACGAAGGGGCTCTTCAGGAGTGATTTACACAAAACCAGAGCTCACCAAGTAAATCATCATTATATTATTATAATTATTTCTTAAACTGTTAAGGTTATCCGTGATGAAAGTATTATGTTCTGTTATTGCTTGTATTGTACACATATACATGAATACAAATATTATTTTGTTTATGCTCATATTTTATGGCACTCATTTCTTCAATTAAAAAACCAAAGAAAATTGCTGAGTAAAGATTAATATTGAAGAAAATACTCGACCGTAAAATTTGATTTACTGATAGTGACAATTTTTGTGAAATAACAATCGGGTCAAATAATATGGCCAGGGACTTCAGATGAAATCTAATACCATAAAAGAAAATGAAAATTAAGAAAATGTGTTGTCATAGAGAAAGAAACTTAACCTTGGATACACAAGAATACCTTTCTATATTACCTTTGTATTTTCAAGACACGTGTTCGTCTTCTCATTTTAATTGTTATTATGCTTGTATTTCATGCCGCGAGCTCGGGTTTAAATCCCGCCGATGATGTCTAAATTTTAATCTAAGTTGCAAAGATATATTATAAACATTTAGAATCTGTATAAAATGCACGCCCAAAAGCAGTCACATATAAGTTCAGGCTAACACTTTGCCGCGTGAAAACTTACAACGTAAAACCCAAATCTCATATGAACATAAGTTTTGCAATTCATATTTAGAGTATGGGGGGTCAGCCTCATACGAACTTATAAGTCAAGGAACAGAAAAGTGAAATAAAAGATTTCCCGTTTCGGTGTTAATTTCAAAGCCAAAATTAAATACCGCTAAGGTTTACTCCACCTTCACAATAAATCAATGCCAGCACCCTTGGGAGCTGGGAAGTTCCCGCTTCAACTGAATGGGTTTGCGTAAGGCAGGCTCCTTTACCTGTAAAAAATAATAGGCTCACTCTAAAGAAGTAACATTGGCGAATTAAGACTTTTTTTACTTAGCTCAGGTTCCATGATCAATAGGTTGGTACGCGAGTATGAGGTTAACCAACCATACTGTAAAAATTGGTCCACTATTTGAAAATGCTACACCCGTTTAATGCTGTTTTTTATTCACACTCGTATTTAAAATGTAATTTTTTACTTGTATTCATATGAAAATCTTAGAATATTATCTATAATCTAAGTTGCAAGTACATCTTGACATTTAAGATTCTTAATAAATGCACGTTCACAAGCAGACACGTGTAAGATCACGCTCACACATTGACAGACTGACTTTGAATTATCAAGAAGGTGTGCTATGTACCCACTTAGAGCCCGTTCCCACTTGTCGGGTGTCGGATCCGTATATTGATCGGAAGTTCCAGTGGCAGAACATTATGTATGGAGCTATTCACACTGTCCGAAATGCCCTGCAACTGGAACCTCCGATGAATATCCGGGTCCGACACCCGGCAAGTGGGAACACTTTTTTGTGTTACGAAATTTCATGGATGTTTAAAACTTATTTTATTTAAAAAATGTAAAAAGACTTCATAGGCTTCATTTAAACCTTTCAATGTTTATGTAGGTGTCCTCTATGACGTAATAAAACAAAAACAATGTTATGAAATTATGTCTGGAAGACAAGTCGAAAAATACAAAATATAAAATATACTACTAACTTCTCATCAATGAAGTAAAGAGGGGTTTTTTTTTAATTTCTCGGTAATTCGTTGAAACCATTTTTTTAATGTGTACAACGGAGCCCTTTAAAGTCCGGAGTCCATTTTTAAATACGGGGCATGTTTAACCTTTCCATTATCACAAGTAAGCGGACTTACGCCAACAAAATAAAGCCTGGGTGGAAGTCTCATCCCCACGGTAATTCTTACGTACGGATTATCCGTAATATTTTTATGAAGACTAATCAGCTGTTCACTTGCGGCCATCTTGGTTTGACAGGTATTCATACAAATATAACCGATATTCGGTAGGTAAGAATTACCGTGGTGATGAGACTTCCAGCCCTGGTATTTTCAACGTTAGCATAGCGACTTTATACGGAACGAAAAGGACGCACTTATGTCAATCGTGTGGGTAGTTTTTTTTTATCAGTTTAAAGTCACATAATATGTGACTTTAAACTGATAAAAAATATTATGCTAACGTTGAAAATACCGGTTTTGAAAGGAGAAGATTCCTAGCTCTCAATGTGGCTTGATCTCATTTCTTGTGTAAGCTGAGTACACCTTTCTGGTACATTTACTTATGTTTTGAAATACACCAAGAAACAGGACCTCGTTTTTGACATTGTTGGTAGGGATTGAACTCTAGCTCTCTGACATGAAACGGAAGCATTCTACAAACTGATCCATCAACTGGATAGAAGTGCTCATCAGGATTTCTAGAAAATGATAAGTCAGATGACGTCACATATTATGATGTAAAGAGAAAATAAAAATTGTAATACTTATAGTTTAATCTATGTTTAGATTCATGCCGCTTCGCCTTTATTATTAGATGCCTAATTGAACCTCTTTGTCGTAACTCATCCTTCTCATTTCTCTATTGTTTTTGTCTTGTCAATTTGTAACGACGAAAGTACTCGAGGTGAAAGAAATGCTCAACTTGTGATTAAAAATTCTGCGTTTTTTTTTTTTTTTTTTGCGTTGCGTAAACAATTTTATACTTTCTCTTGAAAAGAGTTTTGGAAAAATACATTTGAAAGATTAAATCACAAATCGAACTATTGAATTTGGATATGAATAAAATGTGCGCCAATAATTCAACGCAAAAGGGACAATTAAAGCAAGAAATGGAAATCGCATCTTCCTTGCCAATTTCGCATTTGAATGTTGCCAATTATTTTGAGCGCATTGGATGCACAATTGGACCGAGAAAAGCAGAATATTCAATTGGCTGAAACTTTAGCATTTTTACAAATAAAATATAAGACGAGCTGCATTGTCAGTACAGCCTATTACTCTGAAATGATTTGGCTTCCCGCCAAATGGAAAACGTTTGGTAATATCGGCCGGCAGACTGCGTCTTGGGAGATGTCTTCTTGGGATTTTCGCAGAGTTTTGTCTACACACGAGTTCATAAGGTTACAGTGTTTATTAGACCCGTAAAAGTTTCAACTCAAAATGCCTTGCTTCGCATGTACGCAGTGTTTAATATTATTTTATGCTTAGCGCAGAAAATGTGGAATAACAGATTGTGTTGGTTTTGTAATTAGGTCATCATCCTCATAATATCAACTGTTTTTAGCTCTGTTGCTAAACTGAGCCTCTTGGTCTTTAGTTTTTCACAATCAAATGAATATTCTACTAAAAATTTCAGCAAAGGGAACCTTTTTTCGTTATTTAAATCTTCTTCTTCCTTTGTATAGTGGATCTGTTTGTGCTGCTACTTCCTCCTGTGAGGTGGACTGCCAGCTGTCACGCCATCTCTTTGGAGGTATTTCCGGGGGACTTCTTCCGGTTGGATTCCCATGAAGAACAATGTGTGGGATCCTATCATCTCCCATTCTATTTACATGTTCGTAACCGTGCCTGATTGGTTGTCATCCCCATCTTACAATGTTTTCCGTATTCATCACCATGAGTTTGACAGACCTAAGTGTGCCTTGGCTGGATCCAGGATTCTCCTCTCGCCTGGTCATCTCCTTTGCTCTACGTAGGTCCAACTTTGCTGCATCTATGTTGACAATGTTCATCCATTGCATTTTTGGCCTTCCTGGTCTCTTTTGGTCTTTGGTCTGTATTAAAAAAAATGGAAGAGAAAAATCGCCAAAAAAAAAACTTATTTTCCTGCCACAAAATTGTCAATATTTATTCATCGATTACGTCAATGCCGGCCCAAAGGTTACAATATTCAAATACTTAGTGTTTTATATTACATCACAGGCACTTTGCTTTCATAGAAAGGTGGTCGAAGCCGCGGTAGACTTACCCCAAGTACAACATTTTACCGTGGCGTTGAAAAAAAAAAAGTGTACACGCACTGAAACAGCGCCTCTTCTGAGTACTTAAGTTTGTATATATATTTCATTGAAACTATTTTGCTCAGTTAAAACGTAAAGTTTTATACTTGGGGTGAGAATTCACGGTAAGGAAGTCAAAGGACTTTTGAAGAGTTGGGTGAAAGCGACAAGGGCAGATATAACTGGGCACCTTTTGAATTCTGTACTCCGAGTACACAATATTACGTAAACTCCCCTCGATCGCGTAAACAGAAAATATATGGAAACTAAATCACTCATTAGGGTTGCTGTTGTATTTTTAATGTATTATGAAATTTTGCGAACGAGGGGAGTCTATGTAATGCTTTATACTTGGGATACTGAGGCGATGGGCGAGAGGAACTCTACGAAGTCAAAGCTTTCAAAGGAAAATGACGTCATTATGAGGTGAGGTTTATATAAGAATGTGAATGAATAGAGATATTTTTGTGTGCAAAAATGAGCGAGTAAATATTTTTATTAGCTGTTAAATTCCTTCCCCCCATAAGATATTTTATTTTGGGTTTTATTTTTTGAGAGAGTTACAGATTGAAGAGATTGTGAATGAATGTGATACGTGTACCCAGTGTACCTTAACATAACGAAAGCTATGAGATGGCAAGAACGCGTAGAAAAAATGAATGATGGATGATCTATAGAGGAAATATGAAACGAAAAGGGAGAAATGAAAGACCGAGAAAAATATGGCTTGATCGCATAGGTGAAATTGTACAAGAATTGGATATATAGAGTGAATGTTAAAAAAGGAAATATATGAAGGTATGTCGGTGTTATAACCGAGAGTTCAAGATGCTGTTCTTCACTAGCGTGTTTGGAACAGAATAACGCTGGTTCGAATCACGCCTGTCCCATAGACTTCGACCCTGGTTCAACAGATGCCATTGGCTAGACAACTGGCTTGGCAAAATAGGTTTGTGAATTGCGTTTCTCTTCGCAAATCTATTTTAAAAAAGGTGATGGATATGATTCAATTGAGTGTAGTATTAAAAGATGGAGAAATGAAAACAACTCTTGATCAACAACTGCCAGCGCTGTCTATACAACGCCTTTCTTCTCTTTTTTTATATTTTTTGTGTTCTTATATAAATCATTGAAATATTCTCATATGGATTTGCCAAAGAGCTTACATTCAATTTTTTTTTAATTAAGTAAAAACACAAATAAGGGGAAAGACTAACATAAAACTCGTGTACGTATTCAAAATATTGCATGAAAAAGAGTTTTTTTTTCAGGTTAAAACGAATGAAAGTATAATTAAAGTGAATAATGAATTAAAACCGCCCGAGAGTGGAAAAGTACAGGTGAAAGAAATCGCTCGCTAACAAAGGCTCTAGCACCCCCACCGCCCCTTCCCCTTATCTTCTATCCCCTACACAACCCTCCTACTTCAACCTTCACCGTGTCTTCTTGTTAACCCTCTCCCTACAACGAATAGAAAGTTGTTCGTACAATAAGTGGTTGGATCTTAAGTAAAAAATGCTTTGATCGTACTGCCAATATGTCAACAGTTAACTGACAGTTAAGTAATGGACAAATTCAAGAAGAAAAAAAATGTTAGCATCCTCCAATCTCCCTCATACCTTCGCACGAAGACACCATCAACGATTGATTCAGTATATGGACCAGTCAGTAATTATTTAGCCACCTGAAGATGCAAACGGGTTGTTTGCAAAACGGGTCGTAGAACTGAAGATACTCACAGTGATAAAAAAAAAAGTTTTTTTTTAAGTTTTACAATTTACAATTTTTGGGAACCGTGCTTTCAAAATTGCGGGGCTGATAAAAGGAATTTAATATAGGATAATTTATTTGGTAAGCGCTGTTTTAGTGTGAATCAAAAGCCCTCTGCGAGCTTCTCGTCTCTGTAGAAAAAGACAATTTGTTCAAGCGATACATAGTTCTGTAAGGCTGGATGGACCTTTGACAATCGATCTTTGTTTTAAAATGACAATGGTATATTTCTTGTGCTCTATCGGGATTTGAATCCACAACTTTCCATTTACGAGTCCGAAGCGCTAGCTACTAGAATAAGTTCAGGTAGTAGCACCTTTCAACGGGATATCTCGTCGATGGTATTGAACCGGTTAACCACCTGAAAACGTAGTGGCTTGTTAGGGGATGAAAAACGGGAATAAGTAATGAAATCAGTCTGAAGATTTTTACGTTTCTTTTGAGTGCTACGTGTCCTGTGTATTGAGGGGTAATACAAGGGGTTGTTGGGAATAAAATTACTAATGTTAAAGAATTCATTCATTACTTTTTCAAGAGTTGAAGGACTAGAATTAATACGAGCTCAATCGATATTTTACTATTATATTTATTTTATTTATTTTTTTATTGGACATTTTTTTCTTTGAAAAATAACTGAAAGGGCGTTATGCGTCATTTATTGTTTTTTTTTGTAAAAAATAGTCGAGATTGAAAAAAAAACAAGTAACTGTAACTGTAACTCTGCCGCCATTCCGCTAGGGGTGGCCAGAGCCTCTGCAGAGTTGCCTCCATTTTTTCCTATCCTTACATACCTCTTTCAATTCATTCATATCCATCACCTTTTTCATGCATTTTCTTCTTTTACGCTCACTTTGTATATCCCATTCTTTCACAATCTCCTCAATCTGATCACTCCATACTTTTCTCGGTCGTCCCTTCCCTCTTTTTCCTTTCACACTTTCTTTGTATACATACTTTGTCAGTCTATCATCATTCATTCTTTCCACATGCCCAAACCATCTCATCACATTCTTTTGTACCTTAACTTTCACATCCTCTTTCAAATTACATTCTTTTTTTACCCATTCATTCCTAACTCTATCCCTCAGAGTTTTTCCTGTCATGCTTCTCAAATGCTTCATTTCCACCGTACATACATTACTCATTTCGCTATCGTTCACTGTCCATGCTTCACTTCCATACATCAGAACAACTTTATTTCCAAAAAATATGTTCAATGACTAATGAGGCAGACCCCACATTATGTAAAAATGGTTAACATTTTCAATGTCAAGTCTGTTTTAGGGAAGATCAGCGAAAGTTGCAGGGCTTATGTTCATTCGAGATTTGCGTTTTTATTTTGTAAATTTGTGTAAACGTGAACTAATACGTGTCTGCTTTTCAGTACAGATTTAATTTGAATTATTAATTAAGGATAAAAGAAAAACAACCTTTGTTTTACGATTACTTGAGTATATATATTTTTACTCAAGTAACCGTAAAACAAAATTGTTTTTCTTTTATCCTTAATGATGAACGATTACAAAGTTAATGCCTCTACAATCAATAAAAATGAATTCTTAATGTTTGTATCATTGCAAGTACATAAGATAAGATTAGATTAAATGTCGAGGTAAATTTGCCTTTGACCGTTTGATCATTGCGCTAACCGTTAACCTTTGCAAAATACCTTGATTATTTTAAGTCATTTTGAAGCTTTCTTTCATAATTTTGCATTCTTGTACGTTCCATATTTTTTTCATCAAGAATATTTTCTGCCAAGAAAATATGCGAGACTGAAATATTCAGGTTAAGCTGAAAAACGTCAAAGCAGACGTCATAATCGTATCCTATTAAATCTAATAAAAAATCTCATGAAATTCTTCCATACACGATGCTTATGCTTCAAAGATAACTCGTCCATAGACAACTTGTCCATCTATAAAAAAAAACTAATCAAATGAAAATCGAATCTAATGAAAAATCTCATGAAATTCTTTCATACACGATGCTTATGATCGTATCAAGACAAAACCTTCAAAGATAACTCGCCCACAGACAGTTCGTCCATTGACAAATCGGTCACACGACAGTTCGTCCACGTGATGCTTCCGTCAACAACATTGCGGCAAGATACGAGTACAATACAGGCCAACAGACAGCTCCATCACAGAAAACTTTCTCTCTCCTCTCAAAAAACTGCTCTTCAAAACTGTATTTTTAGTTATTTTAAGTTTTGTGTGATGGAACCTGTAATATATTGTTTATGACAAAAATGTTGTGTGAACGGACTATCGTGCAATCAATTTGTCTATGGCTAAGCTGCCTGTGGGCAGGTTGCCTGTGAGCAATTTGTCGTGGAACCGCTCGTGATATTTTTGACAGCCACGTTGAAAATTTTCGTCACGATTCGCACTTGTTTGTCTGCTCTTGGTGCATGTGAGAAGATTGCACTTACTTTTTGGCGCCAGTTTACAGAAATATGACATTCATAACGTAAAATTTCATTTATTGTGAAGATTTTTGATACAAGCCATCGCACTGTGAAATACAATTAAGAAAATGTTTTGCTGTAATAAGTAACCATCAACCTCACGACGGATCTGGATTTTTTTGCACCGCATATAAAATTTAATTTACAAATGTATTATATTTACATTTTAGATACATATTAATTAATGCTTGCCCACAAGCAGAAAAGTGTATGTTCGGACATGCCGGATGTACAAAAAATCAAATTTCAAATAAACCCTGCAATCCTTGCCCGCCATTTCCTGAAACAGTGGGAAATTTCCCTAATATTGACAACAATAATATGAGTTGCAAAAACATTCATATTTATTGAATGTCGGCATGCAAACACGTATGAGTTCACGCTTACATAATTATCCTAAATACACACTTTCCGCCTTTCGCTACAATGGGAAGACATTGGCAAAGTGGACCATTTTTAATATCGTAATGTTACTTTAAAAGAAATCCGCTAATTGTTCTCATTGACTCATTATTAGGTTTTTGCGTTAAGGCATCACATCACTCACTAGAAATATAATCTCAGTATTAGTGTTCTCATAGCGATTGTCTATGAATACCTGTGTTAATATCTTAAAAGAGTAAAGGTGGTGTTTGTATTAAGCCCTCACTTTCACCAATTTGTAGTCGTGCGGGAGTAGCCAGTCATTATTTGTTCCCAACTTTTCAAGTGAAGATCAAATACTTTACGGATACATTTGGCGGAGTCCGTAAAAAACTAAACAACGGGGAGAAACTTCTAGACTCTGGTCGTCCTAAATACACAAAAACTTATTTTCTTACTTATAAATTCCGACGCAAAACGGCGGAGGCGTTGAAATGTTTGAAACTTGTACCGAGTTACAGGATTCCATCGAAATGTAAGAGATTGAAACCTTGAACAGAATGCCTTAAACTTTTGTTACTACTTTTAAATTATGTTTAATTGTAATGGTAAATAAACACAATACAATTGAAGCCTAAAACAAAATGTTTACAATTTATTTTTGTTGCTGTAAATTTCGTTTAATTTGAAAGATAAATAGTTTCACGTACAGAAATTGAAGCCTTGAATAACACGTCAATAATTCTTGTAAATAATATAATATGGACTATAATCAATACCAAGGTTACACCAGGAGATCTCAGAGTTCAGTTTTCAGAGAGGACTATGGATGTCCATAAATAGGGTCCGTGCCGAGCAAGGACGTCAAAACTCCTGCTTCATAGATGGGGATAAGCTCCATCTCCAGGATGTGACTGTGGGGCGGAGAACCAGACTGTCCGGCATATAGTGGAGGAGTACCCCATCAGAAGACCTGAGACCTGGCCTGAAAGACCTCCATGAATCCGCACTAGGAGCAATTGTGGCTTGGATTTTTGGCTTTGACGCGGCTCAATGACCAAAAAAATTGTACCAAGGTCATTTTCTTATTTTCCAATATTTGCATTGTACTAGCCCGCTTGTTCGTAAACAAAATAAATTTACAAAACTATCAGACATAAAATATGGAAGCAATCTCTTCCACCGTGATTCGATGTGGAAAACTGTGTCGCGTATCGGGAAAGCGTTTTCCATATTTGTGCGTTTACTTCCATTTGAATCACCGAAGGAAACAGTCTAAAGCAACGCTATACTCCCTTCTACGACCGTGAGAATGGAAGCGTCAGCAATCTATTCCCGAAAACTCTGTGTGTTTTTTTTTTACTTTCACGAATATCACTTAACGATACCTTTGCGAAGGTTTTTATTTTATTTCGCGTCGCGAGCTTCGCGCGTAGTTTTTCTCTGAAATATGTATGTAGCAGGTAGGATGAATGGGGGAAGCATTAAAAAAAACGCGAAAGCGACAAGAATATAAATGCGATAAATCTACGCAGAGACGAGGCCGGGCAGGGAGGAATGCTGCTTTTTATTGTTGTTGTTTTAGATGTATACTACCTAATTTGAAAAAAAAAACATTATGAACTTCTAATTTCTTAATTGCGTCAATTTTTCTCATGTCCACAATACAATCTTTGTAAAAACTAGCATTTAGTGAAAGAAGTTTAAATCTTTGAATTTTTTTTTAATTTGAAAAATACTTCCTTGGCGATATGTTTGAAGATAGAATACTGTAGAAATGAATAAAAAGTCATACTTACATGATCCATATACTTCATATTTTCGTGGTACACAAGTGGCTCACGGATATCAACTCTTATTTATGACTCGAGAGGATGGCGACCAGCAAATGGATGCACAACAATACTCTACATTCTGACATGGATAATTGTAAATTGTTGAAATAACTAATCACTCTGTCAACGAGAGAGATTTTTTTTTTTTTTTATTTTTTTTTTTTTTTTTTTTTACTTAAATGTTATTTATTACTCGTATTCCTTGACTTATAGGTGGTATGAGGCTGACCACCCATACTGTAAAAAATGGTTCACTTTGCCAATGTCACCCCTGTTTCAGGGAATGTCGGCAAGAGTTGCAGGGCTTATGTTCATTTAAGGTTTGGATTTTATTTGTAAGTACACAATCAGCATTTGTAAGCGCGAACTACACGTGTTTGCTTGTGGGCATACATCTGAGAGCTTTGAATGAATATATCCTTGCAACTTAGATTATTATTATTATTTATTGTACAATTCGTGTGACCTTTAGATGGATTTTAAAAACTGACCACTCATTTTAATTTTTAAGTATCATCCGAGGTTAGAGAAGACTTCAAAACGTAGGACTCAATCCATGGGGACGGGACGGTCATTTTTTTCCTGAAAGTGATGTGTCTCATTTAATCTTTGGGTATAGTACCCAATGAAGTACATGAAAATCGACAGTTAATTCAGAAACTGGGGTCCATGGTAAGCAAATAAACAATGCCACCATTTTAACCATGCTGACATACTTCACAATATTGTTTCACACAACTACATTTGAAGACTACAGGGAAAAACAAGGAATGCCAGCAAAAATAATCTACTAATGTCATCTATTGGCATCTGTGTGTATCTAAAGCTCTGCAAAATTTGTAATGCAACAATAGTTGCTATCACAGTTTATTGCGATATTTCCAGTGCTTTGTGACAGGCAATAACCACGAGAAATACAGACTTTCAAATTCATTATTTTGATTTACTCAAAATGTTCTTCAATTGCCATTCTTTAGTCTTCATTTGAGAACTCAAAGCGCATAGTTTTTTCTTCTGTCGTTAATGATATGAATAAAAAATAATGATACAACTACAATCAAAATATAATATCCATGTAAGCGCGCTGTTTAAATGGCTTTCTCTTTGATGTTGGCGTTCACGTATTTAGTATCTACCCAGTATTAGGTTCCATTCGGAGCGTGACTTTGGGCGATGGTGGGAGCCAATTAGCAGATAGCTTATTAGCCTTAAGATTGGAGGGCGAGCACGCAAAACACCGATATTAGATACACGTATCTAGTACACTGTATCAGATCCCGCCGGAATGCTGAATACCAAATACGACGCGATAATCTTAATGCTTTCACTTAAAAATTGTACGAACAAAGGTATTTTGGACTGTAAGTGTTTTTGTACACAGAATAAAAATGCCTGTTTAACTGCGGGCTATTTTAAAAAGGAAAATCGATAGTTAAATGTGTTTTTGCCCTGTGTTTTTAAAGTTAGCTTATGTGACGCGATACTAGTAACTGATAAAAATAACTAACCACACGATTGATATTATTAGCGCTTGTTTGTCTTATGTCCATCACAGATAGTTTCACAGGAGCAATGTTAGTATGTTCTCTGGACCAAAGTCTCTTATGGAAACAGGAAATTGGCTTAAAAATATTTAAAGCAACTCTCACAGTGTGTTTTTTTCTTAGCTCAGATTATGTAAAATGTGATTCTTAAGATAATTTCATTGAAAGGTCATCTTTGAATCAAAAGGTATATAAGCCAAACAAGCACTGAGGGTAGGGGGGAGGGAAGAGCAAGAAATGCGTCCTTACATTCAGTATAAATTTGCTATGTTACCGTTAAAAAATACCGGGCCTTCTATTGAATTTATAATATGTTGCCAAAATACGTAAACATTAAAAATATATTTATTAAATTCATTCTCACACACAGAAACGGGTAAATTTGTGCTTACAAATGTTGCATGTCTACTTACAAATTAAAATCCAAACCTCCAATAAACATAAACCCTGCATCTCTTGCCGACCGTCCCTGAAACAGGGGATTTATAGTATGAATGATCAGCCCTATACCAACCTATAAGTCAAGGAACACAGTAAAATAATAAAATGCAAAAAATATAGATAATAAAGCTTAAAAATACATGTTGAAATAATGTAGCAAAATATACACTCGTTTCCATTTTCTAAAGCTTGCTTATATCATTCAACATGTATTTTTAAGCTTCGCAACATTTCTGCATATTTTTTTATGGCCAACATATTTTTTTTGCATCGTCGTCTCGTAGTTTCATCCCCCCCCCCCTTCTTATTTTCTCACAACCCCTCCTTCCTCCACAAACAACTGGGTCACTTTCCACTTTCTGCAGTATCCCGAGAACCAAACTTTCTATCCCAACTCAACCAAAGCTTTGTAACAAAAATAAATGTAAACTAAAGCGGCGCCTCTAGTGAGTCTTTTAATTTCTATGATTTTTCGGTGAAACGCAACGGTTGAGTTTAAATGGAAAGTTTTAGTACTTGGTGTGCAGAAGTGTCGACATTTTTTTTTTCTTCCGGCTAAGCAAGTGGAGGCTGGGCTGGATTTTGTTTGGTTCGCTTATTTATATCTGCATTCGAATTTGTCCGGTTAATAGCTCAGTTGGTAGAGTACTTATGTTCCATGCCGTTAGCTCAGGTTTGAATCCCTCTGAAGGTGTCAAAAATTATTTCCCGTTCGGTTTTCATTTCAAAACTCACAATAAAATACCCGCAAAGCTTACTCAGCCTTCACAAGAAATGAGTACCATCCACCTTGGGAGCAGGTTCTCAACCCACTTCAACTAAAGTGCTTGTCAAAGTGACCTGTCTTTTACTTTTACAGGCAAAGCAACCTGTCTTACGCCAATATAGGATATTTATAAAGGATCCACTCGCCACATGCGAAATTCTTCGGGGGTATCGTGGCAAGAAGTTGCTTTGTATGTGTAGCTTGGTTGCGTTGCGTCTCGTGGATTGTAAATTTGGTATCATATATTTACATTCCTTTCACAATGGTTAGAGAAAAAATCTTATATTTATCAGTACACTAGCTTTACTAGCAAATGCTAGGGTTTTATGTAACACTAGCAGACCAAACCGCGCTCTCGCACGGTTGGCTGCTAGGCCCTACGGGCAGTTTGAAGTCCGGCTTCGCCAGCACACTTTACCCCTGCTCTGATTTTTAAAAGATCCATGAGAACTGACCAACAACAACAACAAAAAGTGGACAATTGTATGGTAGAATCCCAGGCCTGATTGTGCTACTTCCTATTGTTGAGGAGGTGCTGAAGTCTTTATCCTGCTTTTTATTTCTGCTCCTTATTTTTCTGGTGATGGTTTATAATGATGCTCGACCCGTTCATTATCATTTAAGTATATTACTTGTCTTTTTTGCTCTTTTTCGTTTTGCTGGTAATAGTATCTTAAGCGTACCTGTGTTGCTTGCAATTGTCTTATAGTGGCATGAAACATGACTGCGTTTGCCATACGGCATTGTTTTGTTGGTACTGGTGCTTTTGTTTTTAGATTGTTCCAGCTGCTCTTATTGTCATGAAATGTCTTCAGACTGCTCGTGCTGCTCTGAATTACCTTTTGCCATCTTATAACTGCTTGTTATACTTTTCACGATATTGGTTCCTGAAGATACCTTAAAATGCCTAAACTCTCAATCTACAAAAAATCTAAGTATGGGAAATCGTTCAACCCATCGACAGAACTCTATGAAAAAAATGACTTTTGAAAATTAAAAAAAAAGAAACTTTTTAACTTTTTTTTTATTTTTATATATAAGAAAGACACTTTGTATGAAATTATACTTTTTAAATATTTGTTCAAAGAAATTTGCCGTAGAAAAAAAGTTTCTTCCAACATTTATGGGGTTTACTAAAATGCATTTTAAATTCGAGTATGAGGCCTAGACATTCAAAATGGCCGCCTGCAGAGCAATGTATTTTTTTAGTTGATATCGCGGGTATGCATAATATACACTTGGCGGGATTGTCCTATTGCATATCATTACATTTCGTTAAATTATAATTGTTTGTGTAGCATCAAAACAGTTGATTTTTTTACTTATAAATTTGACTTTTTTATGAAAATCAGGTTTTTCAAAATTTTGTTGGAAAAAAATTGTCATTGAAAAAAGTTTTCTTTCAAAAAATGTTGACATAAGCAAAACCAAATTGATCATTGAGGAAAAACCTTCAGACTTTTAAAATGAACGCCAGGAGAATGTTAAATATTGAAGAAATAAAAAAAAATGTATGGCAGCTACTCTTAATCCTTCATGTATTTCGTTGTTCTTTTAAAAATATTTAAGTCTGTTTATGTTCAGATATCATGCTTAATTTCAATGTTCTAACTTTATGCATGCGCCCGTTGTGCCACCTGAAAGTTATTATTTTTTATTTTTTTCTATGTAGGTATTTACAAATTTTGTTTGAAGAATTTACTTTTTACGAAAAAATTTCCTCCAAAAGTTGTTTGAATTACTAAGAGACATGACTGTTTCGAATATCAAGCCTGTAAATTCAAAATGGCCGCCAGCGGCAAGATTTCAATTTTCAGTCTGTATGGCAGGTATGCGAAATATGCACGTGACGTCATCCGGACCCTGACAGTTGTTTAAGTTTGAGCATTTTATGGGGGTATGCAAAATAACAGCATCGTGCTGCGAACGGTCTGGGCGCCTATAGTGGTACAAATATACAAACAAACGGACAAACAAACGGACAAACAAACAGACAAACAAACACCAAAAATTCTGGATATGAGGTTTAGTCCAGTCCGTCAATAGAAACACTTGTTGGAAAAACATTTTTGCAAATTCGAAAAAAACAGACGCAAATCGTGGGTCCTTTTTTATATATAAGATATGCTAACTTGGAAAATACCGGGATTTTCGGCATGAAAATACCGGGCCTTAGAGTGTGATCAGCCTCATGTCAACCTTTTAGTAAAAAAAATCAATGTTATATTTTTCGCTTTCAGTGTATGCTTTTATGAACCATTTCATAAAAATGAAACTAAGTGTGTTGTTTGGTTCTGCACAATAAAAATGGCGACCGTAAATCTTTCACATTAAGACATTTCATGACCTGAAAATGTAATGTTCATTCTACCAATATACACGTGGACACGAAAGGCGAAAGAAAATGAGCAAAAAATGCAATGCCTAATTGCAAAAGTTTGCAACAGAAACTTATAAATTGTTATCATTGAAGTTTAGAACTAAATGTATAAATTAGATGCCGTCAAATAAAAACAAGTCGAATGACGTACCAAATGGTTTTATAAAGTTTTGTAAAGGTCATAGTAGGAATTAAATTCGAATAGAGAACAATAATTGATGGGAGTTTTTTCAATGTTTAAAGGTTCCATAAATATAAAATATTTATTTAACCAACCTCACATGAACATAAACGTTGCAACTCCTGCTGCTTTTCGCCAAAACAAGGTGGTATAGGTAAAAGTGAACCACATTCTTCAAGGATGGGAGGGTCAGCCTCATACCAACCTATTCAAGTCAAAAAACATAATTTTCTTAAATGTTTTTTAGTGTTGATCTGTTAACACAGTGAAAGTCCATTTTTATAAATATTTACCATTTATATTTTTAAATATTTATAATTTTCTTATACTATTTTCAGAATATATATATTTTTTTTTTTTTTAAATAGATTTGTGGAAAGGAATGCAATCCACCAACCTATTTTGCTTGGCTAGTTGTCTTCATGCGAAAGCAGAAGCTTGTGTACATGCAACGGCATCTGTTGTACCAGGGTCGAAGTTATCGTCGCGAGATTCGAACCAGCGTTATCCGGTTCCAAATAACCTGTCTTGATCCCCGCGGCCATAACACCGACGTCATTATATTTTGAAAATAATTTCTTAACATATTTAACTGTAACGGGTTCTCTCTTTGTTTAAATGGTGAGTGATGTGCACACCTAAAGAGCCCTCTGAAAGCATGGTCGTCACTAGTCAGCGCCCATTTCTTAAGGGTGATTGAGAGGTCAGCGCGCCCAACTTTGATGACCAAAATAGCCCATATTTTTAATTGTAAGGTAGCATTTTTTTTCCAGATTAAATTAACACATAAAATTAGGTATTTTTTTCCATAAAAAACCAATTCAAAATAATTTTATTTACGGAGATACCTTAAATGGAGATTTCCACTGTTCTTATGAATAAATCCTAACTTTTTTTTATTTCAAAACATTAATTTTGATTAGCTTTATTTTTTCTACTTGTTAGTTGTTTTTTTTTACTTTTCATTGATTTTTTATGATTATTTAAAAAGTACCCAAATTTTGCATACGATATTGTAGCTACATTCGTCTTTTAATGGTTTATTTTCCTTTTAGGATTTGAAGTGATATTTTTTATGTTTGTAATGCCATACTTGTTTTATTTTTTCTCCCCCGATTTCAATTTATCCTGGAAAAATAAAGATTTCCATACAAAAAATGACCCGGTCGCTAGCGTCACCTGCGGCCGGTAGATGAACTGCGGAGAAAAATATTATATCTCCTTAGTTTTATGGAAGCAAGATTTATATAATGCAAAAGAGTACAATCGTTTACGTTACAACTGGACCAACTGGTTTCTCAAAAATGCATGGAAATCAAAACGCCATCTAGAGTTGCTGTTTAAGATTCCATACATTTTTTGGTTGCGCTGTATTTGCTACATTTCATACTTCGGGTACACTCGTGTATCATCGTATATTGCCAAAGATGCTCGAGTCAGCCCTCTCTTATATTGTGTGTGTAAGAGTATATACATAAACGCTATGGTAGTATAATACGTACGTACATAAAAACAGTTTGCAAAGTTTAACGAAATGGCGAAAAACAGCAAAAGATCATTCAATCAGATGAAATGAATTGTACGGAGAGCTGCACACGACTTTATAGTATTCTGATAAGTTTTTTTCCATTACATGAATAATATGAAAGTTTGTTTGAATTTCAAAGTGAAATTCATTTAGCTCAATGATTTAGCTGGAAAGAATTCTGCTGGCTGGCCTTTTTTGTTGAATTGAAATCATTTTTTGAACCTAGCGTAGAGCAATTTGAAATTTTCAGGCCTGTAATTTAGTCTAGTGGTTAACGCTGAACTGAACAGATTTCAGTCTGTTTTGAATGCGGCCGCAAGACTGATCTTCGGGATGTCCAAATTCTCTCACATCACTTCGCTGTTGAAAGAACTACATTGGCTTCGTTTCCCTGAGAGGGTTCCGTGTGTGTTTGATGGTATTTAAAGCCCTAAATGGTTTGGCTCCATCATATCTGGCAGACATATTTTCCCCCGTTGAAGTGAGTGTGAGGGGGCGGACACTTAGGTCAGCGGGGTGTCAAGCTGTCAGATTGATGCAGCCTCGCCGTCAAATACGCACTAATTTTGAGGATCGCGCTTTCCGGTTTTCGGGGCCGATGGAGTAGAACAGACTGCCACCCGGAGTGAGGGTTTCGGAATCAGTTGGCATTTTTAAGGGAGCACTGAAACGGCACCTTTTTAAAATATCTAATTCATGATTAGGAGGGCCCTTGAGGTGTGAAACACACAAAAACGGCGCTCTTTGGTCATGTAAAAAATTAAATAAATAAATTATCCTCATATGTATATATATATATATATATAGGTATATATGTTTAATTTTAGGTTTTCACGGACTCGTAATCCAAAAGTCAAGATTTCGATTGGTGCAAGACAACTAAGTTCCGTCGAAATCTAACAAAAATGTCATGAGTATGTGTGGCTAAGTAAATAATAATTTCTTGCCGCGTTATCCCCGAAGGGCTTCGCATGTGGCGAGGGAACCTATTTATTTTATAGGTAAGAGGGCCGGCCTTACGCCAACCACTTCGTTGATGCGAAGGCATACCAGCTCCCGTGGGGACTGGTACTTATTTCTTGTGAAGGCTGAGTACACCTTCCTGGTATTTTATTTTGGGTTAGAAATAAACACCGAACCGGAAATCATTTCTGACACCCTTATATTATATCAGTGGGTAATTATATAAAAACGCAACTAAGCTACACATGTAGTGTAACTTCTTGCCTGCGTTATCCCCGAAGGAGTCGCATGTGGCGCTTCGGGACCTATTTTTTTTTACAGGTAAGTGGGCCGTCCTCACACCAACCACTTTTAGTTGAAGTGGGGGTTTCCCAGCTCCCGTGAAGGGCTGGTTCTCATTTCTTGTGAAGGCTGAGTCAAACTTTGAGATCGAACCCTTGCTCTCGGCATGGAATGCAAGCATTCTACAAATTGAGCTATCGACCTTTTTACGAGCTTGATCGTCGTCGCTATAAAGCGCCAATTCTCAAGCAAGACCCAGTTGCTGTAAGGCCGGATGGACATTTCGTGACCGGTCATTGGTAAAGGTTTTATGAATTTTTCAACCCAGCGAAGAGCAAATTTGAAAATATAAATGGTATATCTTTTGTGCTGCTTTTATGCTTAGAATATATTCCATCACTTAGTTGAATTATTAGAAAAAAAACTTCATGTTGCTATTTCAATGTACACATCCAATGGTATAAAAAAGTATACTATGTATACAGGCATATATAGCACTTGGATGCGTTGTCTTCCTTCGCACAGGGTGAAGTCCATGAGCACACACACATTGGCATATTTACTGAACACATACGCAGTCACGGCCTCAACAAACATTCCCTGGCTACGCAGTAATATGAAACCTTTTTTTAACTTTAAAAATTAATAACATTTAGGAGACGAAGATGAAAAGAAAAATGAAAGTTGTATTTTTATAGGTAAGGAAGCCGGCCTTACGCCAACCATTTCAGTTGAAGCGGGGGTGTCCCAGCTCCCGAGGGGGCTGGTTCTCATTTATTGTTAAGGTTGAGAAACCTTGCCGGTATTTTATTATTGAGTTGAAATAAACACCGACACGGGAAATCATTTCTGACATCCTCCGTGGGATACGAACCTCAGCTCTCGGCATGGAATGCAAGCACTCTATCAACTGAGTCATTGGGACATAATCACAATGTATAATCTATCATCTAAGTGGCAAAACTATGTTAACATTTAAGGTTCATATTAAGTGCATGCTCACAAAAATACACTTGTAAGTTCGCATTTACAAATCGTGCATGCGCATTTACATATTAAAATCAAATCCACAAATAAACAAAAGCCCTGCAACTTTTACTGATCTTCCCTGAAACAGGGGTGACATTGGTAAAGTAAACCATTTTTTAAAGTTTGGGTGGTGAGCCTCATACCAACCTATAAGTCAAGATAAACAATGAAAATGAAATATATATATTTTTTTTTCATATTTTATTTTAATACACTTGTATAGGTCTGCAACCACTGGAGTCTACACTTTGATAAAATATGCAATGTAAAAAATACAGGGCACACACGTGTGTGCTTCTGTGTGACTATAGTGTAAACTGAACTGTAGCGTTTTATTCCAATTCTGTGAAATGTAAAACGCTCTCTAGAGACCGTATGCCAGTTTCTATGCATTTTTGAGTAATCGGTACAGGGTGAATAATTATTTACTTATATACTTGGATATATCTGTTAACACGAACGAAAGTGAATTGTTGTAAATTTGTTTACAAATAAAATGAATGCCTTTTTTTGTATTTGTATGTAAATAAAATAAAATAAATGCTTGTTTGTAATTAATGTATAACTTCGCTTCGCTTTCGCTTTCATGTTATTTTATTGCTAAAAAAAACACAAAATGGTTCAGATACAATACGATCTCCTACCGACGAACTCTCAAAGCTAAACGCGGGATTTGATGCATTTTCGCGGCTACTGGATAATAGGTGGTCGTGACGGGCAAATAAATTCATATTAAAATGAAATCATACACCCTTAAGCAAGACCTAGTAAGGCTAAATGAACCTTAGATACACTTTTTGTTGCAAAATAAGTCAATTGTTTCTTTTGTTTAATCTTTTATTACGATTCTGTAGTGTTAACCATTAGAATCTGACCGGCCTTTAAAATAAGATTGCCTTTTTGAATTGCAAGGTTTATGCTGGGATTACAGTCGTTTGACATAAGTAAAAATACAATTACAGTTAGACGAACCATTAGGAAGAACTAACACCATTCTCGACGACTGAGGTTAAACATTTTTTGTGATTACAAAATAAGTTCATTCTCTGTCGTTTGTGCAGAGAAGGTGTCTCCGGAAGACGTTGGCTACGTCACCAACGAAACGTATAGAATAATGTAAGTTTTCGCATAACGGTTCGTCTAATATCTGCAAAGCTTAATTACCTAACTGTGTGGTAATTATATTTGCATTTTTTTGTGAAACAGTATTTTTTTTTATAATTATGACTTGATTTAAAGTTGATTATAAAAAGTGTTTACAGTCAGGCTACAGTAGAATTAAACGAAAAAACATGAAAAGGAAAAAAAAGGGAAACTTGTATTTTTTTCTCCGTTACATAATTCTCCTCTTCTTGCGTCGTCTCGATTCCCATTCTGGGCAGCTTCCTCCGGTTTATTCCTTCATTATAAATCAAGGGAGGCTCTTCCGCTGGCCGCCTTAAGCCCGAACAACAATTAATGCCTGAAACATTAAATAGGGAGCCGAGTGTGCCTCTCCGTTATTGGGCGCCGAGGTGTGGCGCTCGCATAAAAAATGTTCCCGACCACTTTATCCCTGATTTTTTTGCTTCTACCATTTAATGACGTCATATTTTTGTTGCTGACTTTACTTTTTCTCTTTCTTCTTGTGCCTCTTCAGTGAAGATTGGCAATCAACATCGCGATTTGCACCTTCGATACTGCGGCACGAATCGTGTGCTTCTTGCGTTTAACTCGACGGGAAAAAGGTTCAAAATTTTAAAATGTTCCGACCTCATTGTACAATAAATCACACGAGTATTCACAAAATACAAATCCTTGACGTCGATAGCAAAATTCTGATCACTTTTGTGTAAATAAAATGTAAGTACGAGTACTTTTTTTAAATGTAAACATTTGCAATACTTCTTCTCTTTCTTGTCGTACAACAAAAGTCAAAGATCCCCTCAAGCCTTACAGCAACTTTGTTTTGCTTGAGAACTAACGTTTTTTCTAGCGATGACCATGCACGCACAAGGCTCTCGAGGTGTGATTCACTTAAACAGCGCTTACCAAATAAATCTACTAACTAAAATCGACTTTGATGGTTTATTTGGTGAGAGCTGTATTTTTGTGTGAATCACATTTGAAGATCTCTACGTGGGTTTGAATTGCAAAACAAAAACAAAGAAACACTATTATATTCTTTTCTAGTTTTTCATTTTAATGATATGATATGAAATGTGTAAGGTGCCTACTTAGTTTTTCATGTTTATGATATAAAATGTAATGGCATAAATTTCACATAACTCAATGAACTAATATTTTAAAAGAGAGATGAATATTCAAAGCTCTTCCAACTTGAAAATAACAATGACGATGTGAGAGCGGCTATTCAAAAATTGTATTTTTGGTTTTGTGAAGCGAGGCAGAGATTGTGTCAAAAGTTGGCCTGGGGCCAGCACAGCACAGAACGTGACTAATTAAAAATATTTCCTCGTCTCATAATGAATGTAATGCTCATCCCAGACCCACCCCACACAACTGGATGACAAATCGATATATGCGACGTTAATTCTGCTCACAAAAATAATACGAATGGTGTATTGCTTAAAGAGCTTTTTTGCAAATCAAAATCATGGTGTTTGATATGCTTTTTTCGTTAAATGTAGTTTTTTGAATTGTTGATATATGCGACGTTAATGCCCGCTTTCCACTGCGAGCGGGAAATAGCTGAGCGGGAGCGGGAAATAGCTGAGCGGAGCGTAGTGAAATAGTTTTGGCCTTCCATTGCGAAAGAGTTTTAAAAAATAATGGTATTTGCCTTTCACAGCCAACGAGCTCGGCGGAGTGAGCTAGGCGGGAAATGAGATGAGTCAGATGAAAGAGTTGTTTGCCTTCCATCTACAGCAGGCTTAGCGGAGCCAACTAGTGTGTGACAGCTCGTTGCAGCCTACGCCCAGATCAAACGTTTTAATTATTAATAAAAAAGTTTTTTTTTTGTTTCGAAAAATAAAAAGTAATGTATTATTTTGCTTTAATACATAAAAAGTAGATGTTTGAAATAAAACATACATTTTAATATTTTCAAATTTATAAAATAATGTATGATGTGCAGTGTGTGACAGCTCGTTGCAGCCTACGCCCAGATCAAACGTTTTAATTATTAATGAAAGAGTTTTTTTTTGTTTCGAAACATAAAAAGTAATGTATTATTTTGCTTTAAACATAAAAAGTAGATGTTTGAAATAAAACATACATTTTAATATTTTCAAATTTATAAAATAATGTAGATATAATGTGTTTTTGTAAATCATGTATGATGTCACGCAACTGCGCGGGTTGGCGCGGGGGGCACGGGGGAGCGGAGTCAGTTGAAAACTAGCGGCCGAGAGCATGACACAGCGGACCCATTTTTACTCGCTCAGTCCGCTCCGCTCACTCCGCTGTCGGTGGAAGCACTTCTATGAAATTTACTGTTGCTAGTCGAGCGGAGTCCGTACGGAGTCCGCTGGAAACTCGCTCAACTCTGCGACCACTTTTGTAACTCTTTGTACTCGCTCAGTCCGCTCCGCTGACTCGCTGTCGGTGGAAGCACTTCTGTGAAATTTACTGTTGCTAGTCGAGCGGAGTCCGTACGGAGTCCGCTCCGCTCGCAGTGGAAAGCGGGCATAATTCTGCCCTCAAAAATGATACTAATGGTGTATTGCTTAAACGGTTGTTTTGCTAAATCAAATTAAAAAAAAAATATATATATATACTATATTTATATATATAATCTATAATCTATCTATAATCTAAGTTGCAAGGATATATTCATTTAAAGCTCTCAGATGTATGCCCACAAACCAACAAGTGTAGTTCGCGCTTACAAATGCTGAATGTGTACTTACAAATAAAATCCAAACCTCAAATGAACATAAGCCCCACAACTTTTGCCGACCTTCCCTGAAACAGGGGTGACATTGGCAAAGTGAACCATTTTTTACAGTATGGGTGGTCAGCCTCATACCAACCTATAAGTCAAGGAATATGAATAATAAATTACATTTAAATATAAAAAAGAACAAAACCTTACAAAGAAATCTATACAAAAAAAGTCCAAAATTTCCCATGCAAAAAATGTAGCAAATGAATACACCAACATTAGAAATCAACATTGCAGATTAGCCGCCACTTCTTATATAGTTATATATATATATACAAAATCATGGGGATTGAATTACTTTTTTTGTTTATTGTAGTTTTTTGAATAGTTGATATATGCGACCCTGATTTAGCTTTCAATAATAATACGTACGAAAGGTTATTTTGGTAACAAAAAATTAAATAGATTGAATGATTTTTTTCTCTTCAGTATTTACAATAAAATAGTTCACTGAAAAAAATAAAAATGTAGTCTAATATGTTTGATGTTCAAAAATGATACTCATGAAATACTGTTATAATGTTTAATTAGTCGAAGGTTTTTTTTCAGTTTCAGTAGGAAAATGGTTTCCTGAAAAAAAAACAACATGACTTGTCCGGTCGATAGCTCAGTTGGTAGAGTGCTTGCATTCTACCCCGTGAGCTCGGGTTCGAATCCCACCGAGGAGGGTGTCAGAAATGATTTCCAATTTCGGTGTGTATTTCAAACCCCATAATATAAATACCGGCGAGGTTTACTCAGCCTTTACAAGAAATGAGTACCAGCCCCCTCGGGAGCTGGGAAATTCCCACTTCAACTGAAGTGGTTGGCGTAAGGCCTGCCCCCTTACCTGTAAAAATAAATAGGTTCAACTCGCCACATGCGACCCCTTCGGGGATAACGCGGCAAGAAGTTACACTATATGTGTAGCTTAGTTGCGTTACTTGTTTTTATTACAGAAATAATAATATCAATGTATTTGTTACGATTGTAATGGAATTTTTTATTTATGTATTAAGAAAAAATAGTTTTCCTGAAAACATGATTTCCATGTCATTTTATGGATTTAATAATTCTGAAAATAAAATGCTGCTTTAACAAAAAAAAAATGATGGCAATTTTGAAGCATCTGAGAATTTGCAATAAGGGCTAGATTTTGCAATCAGTATAACGGAAATTCCTCTGATAATAAAAAATAATATGACTATGACAACCAGACGTGTCTTTTCTTTGTACTATCGTACTTCTTTTCTTTTCTTTTCATTCATCACTCTTTTCATACGTGCTCTTCCTTTTACAGATTCACTCTTTGATGAAAAGGTTGGAAAGAATACTTATTCATCTTTCTTGAGCGCCACATCTATCGAAGAGAAGCAATCATCATTGTTAATTAATTATTTTACCAGGATTGTTTTTTATTTGCATCATTGAAACAATCACAAGTTTGAACCACGCCTGCGCCGTGTTCTATCGACAATAACTTTGAACCTGTTTTAATATATGTCATTGGGTTATTAATAATTATTAATAAATAATTTTTTTAAACATATAAAATAAGGAACACTTAATTGATAATGTTAAAAGCTGTTTCTGACCGAGAAAAATAGGTTGGAAAATTGCATTACTCTTCACAAATCCATTTAAAAAATTGTACATGGCCACTTTAAAGGTAAAATTGAATAATGACTGTTACACTGATTTGAAAAATCATACATTAAACATTTAATTGGGTGAAATTTTTACATCGTAAGTGAACTAATTATAAGGTTCTAAATTAGAGGATTTTATGCTAGTACATATTATAGTGTTTTCTCATGTAGAAAATAAAAATAAATGTGCATTTATCTGAGAAACCCATGTGAACTTAATATGTCAATTATTCAGTTTTATAATATTTTAACGAGATGAATTGTTTAGGTAGAAAGAATGGAACATGTTAAAATTAGAATTTGAATTTGAATGAAAAAAAACAAAGGGACGCAGAAAAGAGAGGTTGAAAAAAAGGCAGACAAAGAAAGTGAACGGAATTGCAAGCCGTCGTGTTTATAACAAATTACCAGTTCAAATAAAAAGGAAGTGGTGGGGATGAAGTGTTTGTGTTATTTAATAAAGTGGTGAAATTAGAGAAGCGTATGAACCCGTGTGAGGAATCATTTTCTTCTGGATAAGGACTGTCGTAAGATGGAGCTGACTACATTTATAATGGAAAATAACCGTTACAACCTTTACGGTATCCATGCATGGAGTTATATTTAAAATCCTTAAAAATCCATGTATCCATGTACACTTTATCCAAGAATACATTATTTCGTAATTAGCCATAAATAAATTTGAATGAAATTAGAACACATTATTTCACGATTTCGTGCCATGTATTTGCAAGTCTTGGATTCGCAGTTTGTTTTATGGCGGTACAAGCTTTTTTCTGTTTGTGAATTATTACATCACAGCCCATGCACGTAAAATAAAACACGAGGTGCCTTCTAAGTTTTTCATGTTGAGCATATGTTATGCTAACTTTTTATGTAGGACTCAAAACTAAAGAGATACCTCAACTTGAAGGTAAATTCAAAACGACTTCGTCTCTTCAATTTTTTGTACGTATTCTACTTAAAACATAAGTGAGGATTGGAACGTTCAAGCTGGTGTGTTTTAGGAGTTAAACCATGCTATATTAAATAATCTAAGTTGCAAAGATATGTTGGCGTTAAAGGCTCATATTTAATGCATGCCCGCAAGCAGGGACATGTAAGTTCACGCTTACACATTGCTCCCTTAGTGCTTGTATGTCTTATGCCCATCAGAGGTAATTTCATATGAGCAATGTTTCTTACAGACATATGTGATTGATTTCAAAAATATTTAAAACAACTCGCACATCATCGTGTTTTAAGTTTTTTTCTCAGACTTTACAAATTTCATTGAAATGATATCATTGGTAGATATGCCAAATAAGCACTGGGACGACGACGTGACGTGCTGCATGCGCACATTCAAAATAAACCAAACCTTACATGCCACTTTTCCCTTAAACAGGGTTGTTATTGGCAAAAGTGAATCAATTTTTTACAATATGGGGGTTAGCTTTATACCTAATCTATTAGTTAAGGAACCTCAATTGGTTTTTGCACTGAGCTGCTTTTGAAGCTTCCACAACAGAGAGGAAGAAGAGACGTGTAAAAGACTTCAGAGGTGTCTCAATGACCATTGAAAGATCTGACAGTATCTATTTGAAAATAGAACGGAATACAATATGGCGGCGTATCAACAGCTGATCCATTTTATATGGAACAACGATCAGCTGTTCAGGCACTGCCATGTTTTATTCCGTCCAATCTTTTCTAATATTCTTTATATTTTGTTTTTTTTTTCTGTTATCACATTTGTACACATTTTATTATAACTGTATTTATAAAAACTGTTTTGCAAAATAAATAAAATAGGTACGGTAAGATCTACCGGCGGCCGCCGAGACTTCCACCGACGACATCAAGAAAGCTGCAGGTAGAGGATGATTGAACACAACAGTGAATATACAGAAATGGAGAGGGTTGGAGGATGCCTACGTCCAGAAGTGGACTGAAAAAGGCTGAAGAAGAAGAAGGCATGCATAAGTATACTTAACAGGCTCGTCAACCAAGACGTTCGCAATTTGAGGTATTTATTTTATGAAGCACAATTCGCGTGCCGGAGTTCAGTTTGCCGTTTCCACGGAGCAATGTGTGTTCTTCGTGCTTTCATTACAACAAACATGCATTGTAATATTTAACGAATCTTTTGTTAGCGTTAATCAATAAGTTAACGCCGACAGTTAACGGTTTAATGGGTGCAGACGAAAGTTGCACAGTCAGTTTTGGAAATCTTCACAGCTTATCAACACAATCCTTCCAGATGTCCAAATCATCATCACATTCTTAAGACTGTGTTAACCATTTGCCTCTTCTGGTTGCCATCATTTTTTTAGGACTTCAAATCATCATTCTTGTTCTAAAGAATGTGTTAGCCATTTCATCCCCACAGTGCTAATTAGTCTTGTTTATCTTCAACAGATCAAATCCAATCCTATCTCAGAGTCATCTTTGAATCGCAACGCAATAATCGCAACTAAGCTACACATATAGTGTAACTTTTTTCCGCGTTATCCCCGAAGGGTTTCGCATGTGTCAAATGGAACCTATTTATTTTTACAGGTAAGGGGGCCGGCCTTACGCCAACCACTTCAGTTGAAGTGGGGGTTTCCCAGCTTCCAAGGGGCTGGTACTTATTTCTTGTAAAGGCTGAGCAGAGCCTCTGCAGTGCCTCTGCAGAGCCTCTGCAGAGCTGCCTCCGTTTCTTCCTATACTTACATACCTCTTTTAATTCATTCGTATCCATCACCTTTTTCATACATTTTCTTCTTTTACGCTCACTTTGTATGTCCCATTCTTTCACAATCTCCTCAATCTAAACATTCCATACTTTTCTCGATCGTCCCTTACCCTTGTTTTCCTTTCACACTTTCTTCTAAAAAAAAAAAGGAAAACGTAGTAATAGTGATGATAAGGTTTCTTTTACAAAAAAATGGTCTGTAAGTAGAGCAAAAATGGAGTGAAATAATGAATAGGATTTTTAATAGAGTTATGTCCTCAGCACGGTGTAGCCTATCTCTGTATTGTACATGTATTTTCACAGCTAAACAAGCTGATGTTGCATAGCAGCTGTTGCTACTGAGTTGCCTTATTGAGTTATGTGCCGGTTGATGGCTGCGAGTATTATAAAAGACAGAATAAGGGCTTCCTCTTGCCGGAGTGAACAAATCTTAATGCGAAAGCGTAGGCGCATGGCGAGGCTTTAACGCGAATGTTGGCTTGCTTGGCTTTGGCACGAATGACGGTTTGCTTGGCTTTAACACGAATGTTGGCTTGCTTGGCTTTAACACGAATGTTGGCTTGCTTGGCTTTAACACGAATGTTTGCTTTCTTGGCTTTAACACGAATGTTGATTTGCTTGGAAATTTTCGTTAACTATGTAAAATACTGAGCTTGTTTAATAAACTGTTGCTAGTATGGTTGAGGGGTAAGGCGTCGCCAGTCGAATTTGTGTAATTGAAACGATCGCATGTTCGAACCCCGCCTGCGCCGTATTCTATCGACAGTAAGTTCGACCCTACTTCAGCAGATGTCATTGGGTAATTATTCATCAAAATATGAAATAATGACCACAGTCTACTTACTTTTAGGGCCTTGGGGGTTTTTCATTACTATGAAAAAAATGTTTATATGTAAATCCATGTTTTACAAACTAAAATTTATATTAAAAAAGATACTCTTTCTCTCTTTTTGTATCTTTCAAAACACACTACATTGAGTATCTAGTATGAAGTATTTTTGACAGTTAAAAATATAATTACTTATCCACGCAAACTTTATCCACTTTTTTGTAATTTTTTCACGAAATGACAATTGAAAAAAAAAATTATGGGTCTACAAATACAGTTTTTTTTCAAAATAAAATATCTCACATTTATCGTGAGCATTATTCACTTGTATTAAAATCATTCAAATATAAAATCGGACTGAAAAAGGTTTTTTTTTTTTTAAATGGATTATATATAAGATTTTTGTTATCACGGTTAAAATGCTCTAACAACTGTAAAATGCTTGTTTTTTATCCGTGATAGTTGAAGTTTAAATAAAGAGATACTCAATCTTAAAATGGTTTATCCTCGTGCTATGAAGTTCATTGTTTTCACAACAAGATTTCGGGCAGACGCTGCATTCCGGCGGAAAACAGCGCTTCAGAAAACTCATACAAACTAGTCGTAAAAATGCAAATACCGCCGGCGAGAAGCATTTGCCGTCTTTTGTTGGCGAAAAAAAACCGCACACACACACACCGTCATATTTATTGTGGCCTATGCGGAATATGCTTTCAAGTTTTCTCATAGGAAAGGATTTGTGATGACAAAAAATTGTAGATTAGCTTAATGTATTTTTTTTTACAAATTTATGATGTTTATATCTTGTTATTTTTTCTCAACGATGCGATGCGCCGTTTTCGTGATGGCTTTTTGTTTGTCGTTCATTCATCTTTGCTACGACAAACTTTTTATGATTGAAGGAAGGAAAATGTATTAAACGTTACATTTTGATTTTTTTCTTCTCTGTCCTTTTCTTGTGCCTTTTCAGTTAAATCATCATAGCAATTTGCTAATAATAATATAAGAATTATTTATTCGGTAAGCGCTGTTTTTGTGTGAATCACACATCAAGAGCCCTATGCGAGTTTGGTCATCGCTATTGAAAGCGCCAATTCTCAAGCAAGACCCAGTTGCTGTAGGGCTGGATAGACTTTGAATCTAATCTAATCAAAGCTGCAAATATATATATCATTTAAGATTTATATTAAATGCATTCCCACAAGCAGATATGTATAATTTCGCGCTAACACATGCCGCATGTGGACCTACAATATAAAAACCCAATCTCAAATGAACATAAGCCTTGCAACTCTTGCCGTCCTTCCCTGAAACAGGGGTGACATTGGCAAAGTGAACCAATTTTTTTACAGTATGGGTGGTCAGCCGCATAACAACCTATAAGTCAAGGAACATACATGACAAATTACATTTTTAGAAACAATAAAATAACAATATATACATTGACATAAAAAACTAAATCACAAAACCAATTTTTTTTTTTTTTTTTTCAATTTTTTTTTTTCAAAAACAAACTTTTCGTGACTGGTTTTTGGTTTAAAAGATTATGGTTAAAGATATAAATGATATTATTTTGTGTTTCACCGGGGTTTGAGCTCACGACTTTCCATTTACGAGTCCGAAGCGTTACCATTAGACTGTGGACCGGTCAAACTAACCTTCTTATGCATATCTTCAATACTGCTGCTTAAAAGTTAAATCTTGTGTTTCTACCAAATCATAATCTCGTTTTATTCAAACAAGATTTTATTTTTCGATTTGGAGTTTATCATCTCTCACTTTTTCTCTGTATGATGACATACAAGGCAATATTCTTAATTTCTTATTATGTGTCGAATAAAAAAATACTTGAGAGACATAATACGCAGTTCGGCTCTTGTGTTCATGTGGAAAAGAACCTTTGCATTAATGACTAGATTTATTCAGGATTTTTTTAGCATCCGACGGTACATCCACATTTCAAAGGCTGGGATTTCATTTTTGAGTAACAGAGTATATGTCGACCTTTCCATGCCATACAGTCCAATTTGAATGATTTATTTATCTTTCCTTTATGACTAATAATCATTTCATATTTCCAAAATTTTCAGGGCATTGATTTTCTATCCCATTTGTTTTTTTATTGCATGAAATCAATTTTAAAGTATAACAAGAAGGTTCAAAAATATTATTAGAGAAGAATCAATTCCAATCTAAAAGTTTCATATTATTTTTTAGTCCGCAAGAAAACCCGTTAAAGGGGAAAAGACAACATCTCTTTATGATTTTATCGCTTCAAATGAAGATCGATCGTTACGTCAAATAATAGAAGGGGGGATCTTTTTTTATGATTGGGGTCAGTGTTGCCCCGAGCGACCGTTTTTGGCCGATAACGCTTTTTATCTGGGAGACCAAAAACACTGCCTGGGGCGCCAATAGGGTGAATTTTATTTCTAAGAAGGCACCGACGTGATGTACCTACAATTTTTTTTCGCCGTAAATTGGAAATAATAATAAGTGTGAATTTGGTATTTTAATAGCAGGTTAATGTGAAATTTATAACAATTTCGATTGGTTCAGAAAATAATAGAAAAAAAATCAATACGAATGCTGAGGTGAAAAAGTAACCATTAACTAGTAAATGAATATCATTTTCTACAATACTTCCATTCTTGTTACAGAAAAAGTTAATAAAATTTGCATAATTCGTGGATTTTATTATAAAATCAGTTATTACGTGTGACAAAGAAAAAACGTTTAAAATTCAAAACATTCTTAACTCCTGAAATCTTCATTTTATTTGTCGTAAGAAGTTATCCACATGCTAAAAAATGAGAAGGCTTCACTCCAACCTCTCGTCACACAGGAAAAAATTGACGGAAGACGAGCTCCAGATTGAAAAAGAACATCTTGGTTGAAGAACCTGAGGCAGTGGTTTGGCAGAATCACAAGATCCCTCTTTTGTGCTGCAGTATCGAAGGAGAAAATCGCTATGATGATCGCCAATCTTCATTGACGAGGCATATGAAGAAAACAAGTTCTTTCGATTACGAATCCAAAGCTTTAATCACAAGACTATCTTTGCAATTGAAATTAAAGGCTATGGATATAAATCGATTATATATTGATATGTAATGAGTTAATTTGTAATATTGTATAATTTAAATATTTTCAAATTGCATCTTAAAATCTAAAAATAAAAATTTAAAAATAAACAATAGCTCAAGTATATAACATTACGTGAAACTAAATCCCTCACTGGAGACGCAGTTCTAGTTTCCATACATTTTTTGGTAAAACTCTACAATTCAGTTTAATCGTAAAGTATTGTTACGTTTTACTTTGTGTTCACTTTAATTATTCTTTGCTTGAATTTATTTTAGAATGTGCTTACACATGGTTCACACTGTAACTTTTGTACTGGTGGCTTCACGGCTCGTGTATTAATTGGGCACTGCCTGCTTCAAAGCACCGCAGTCCGTATTTACGAGTAAAGATGACTAAAGCTTATTCTCGAATGTACCAGATCAAGCGAACAGCTTCTCGAGTGGACGCTTCGAGCAAATACGAGAAGTACAACTATCAAATACTGTCTATACACACATATACAAGTAAGTAAAAGTACATAGACACAATCATATACAAACATGCACAGACATAAACTTATACATACGTAGCAGAATTATACTTGGGGGGCATATTTGTAAGCGTCCAATGGAAAGCGCCACCGTAATGTGGAACTAAATTTCATCTAGATCTGCATTAAGAGGATGAGAATGGTTGACGGTTCGTTTCACAAATGCTACAAAGAGATTCAGAGGGAAAATATACCCCGTGACACCCCTTAACAACTTGGTTGTAATATTTAACTGCATGCAGTTTAACTTAATGATTAATTTGATTAAAAACATCCCCCTTACATTTTTAAGTAACTGTTTTTTTTGCTTAATAAAAATGTAGACGCAGCCTTTTTTACATTTTTTGTTTCCTACAATTTTTTGTATGATATCTTTGACTGATAGGTTGGTATAAGATTAATTTAATCTCTGATCCCCCGTACTGTACAAATTGGTTCACTTTATTGCCAATGCCACTCCGGTTTTGCCGACCAGAGATTAAATTAATTTTCGTTTAGGCTTTTTTTGCTAAGTTCACAATCAAAATGTGTAAGCACACATTTACGAGTGTTTTATTTACCTTCAAAATAAATTCCAAACAATAAATTCTATCGGTGCAAATAAACAATTTATTTAAGTAATCAACCATATTGATTCTAAGAATTTGTTTAATTTTGCGTTCATGGTTTTTATTTTGAAAAATATTTTTTTAGTGCCGCAAAATACAAGTAGTAATTCTAAGAGAAATTTCAAATTACATAATTATTTTGTTTATTGTATTAAATTGTACATTGTATATTCTGTTGTTCCATAACATAACATGTAGCGTCCTAAAACTTTAAACTATTTCACATATTGAAACATTATTATTTTCTTTAGGCCGTATTAGCATATTTGTGCGTCCTCTGTGCCCCCGATATTAAATGAAAATTTGCTCTGTATTAAACCGCTCCTCTCATGCGGGGAACGTTAGTGGTAGAGGGCCTCGAGCCACCGCCCATTACGCAGAGTATCCAAACTATCTCTAATCACGCGTAATCAAGTCAGAAACTCGCATACTATTTTAAATAAAACCGTGTTGAGGGTGCGTTACAAGAGGTTCATGGGTATGAGATGCCAGGCTCTCTCATTTCATAGATAGAGGGTCTGATGCCTTCCCTTTTGGAATCACCTTGAACCCTGAAGGGCACAAATAAATATGAAAAATTTAGTAAATACAGTGTCGGTAATAAAATCAAGAAGACTTCAGAAAACAATAGTTGTTGTTATTAGATATTTATTTGTAACAACTAGCTGGAACATTATTTTATCTTGTTGACAACATAATCGTCTCGTAAGGCGGATGAACCAATCCATAGAACGGTCAACGGCATGGGAGAAGAAGACAATGGGGAAACATCTAACTAAAGGTTTTAAAGACAACTTCGTACTTGTTTCCTGGTTTCCATTCCCCCAGGAGGGGCCAGTACCTCCGCAGATGTGTGGCCACTTTGATCTATCATTCCATACTTTTTTTCATCTTCTCAAAATTCATCACTCTCCTCATACGTTATGTTTTTCACTTTTTCTAACTCTGGATGTTTCAATTATTTGAAATCTCACCTCTTCCATTCATTGCATTGCCCCTCGATCTTGTCCTTCCTCATTCCATTTGTACACTATTTGTACCAGTCGTTTATCATCCATTCCTTCTAAATGCACCGATCATTTCATTGTACTCCTTTGTACTTTCTCTCTCATATTCTTTTTTATGCCGCACTCATTTATAGTCATTTGGAACCCTATCATCCAGGCTCCTAACAATCCTCTGAAATAAGCCATTTTATCACGTCCTAATTAAAATAGTTTAATGTTTCATTAAATAGCCTAGATGGCTACAGTCCTTCGATAAAAGTGGCACTGAAAGAAGAAAAGGACATGTCAGACATTGTTTGTTAAAATTTCCAAAACATTTCCAAGTTTTGTGTAACGAGATCCGACGTAGAACTGACGGGTATTTAAGGGTTGAAAGGTTAATAGAGAAAACGCGAAATCTGTATCCTCCTTAATGAAAATTAAGGGTATTGTTTACTTGCTTGTTTTGTTTTGATTAAAATATAAACGTTTTATGTTTTTAGGTGAAGCGGAATTTTATTTGAAGATGTAATTGGATGTTTTGCAATTAATATCCATTAAATGGGGATATGGGAAATACAAGTACGCCATGCTGCTATGAAAAAGGTAAGGTTAAATCAAATAAGGCAAATATACCATAAAAATACATAATCGTGAGTGGATCTTATTTCTTATAGTAAGTAATTAAGCTGAGAGAAGATGGAATAATCATATAATATTACGATGATTTATTTGGTGAGAGCTGTATTTGTGTGTATCACACCTCAAGAGCCTTCTGCGAGCTTGGTCGTCACTGTAGAAAGCGCCAATTCTCAAGCAAGACCCAGTTGTTGTAAGGTTGAATGGACCTTTCAGTGACCGGTTTTTGGTAAAGGTTTATGAATTTTTCAACCCATAACCTTCCATCTGTTGTTCCGAAGTGTTGCCACTGGACTACGGACCTGTCCAAGAAATGCGAAAATGTGGAATGTGTAAAAGATACAAAAAAATTTTTTTTTTTTTTTTTTTTAAATTTTTTAGCGGAAACATTGTAGAACTCCATTTTAATTATTAAAAAATGATAACAAACTTTGTTTAGTTCATTTTGCTTTATATAGTCTCCCATTATTTTAAGATTTCAGTTTCTCTGAGGATGGCCAAGAGGCCGAAACCGGTCACAACTCGTTATTTTTATTTTTGTTTGTAACTAAATAAAAATAAATAAAGTAGAACTAAACAAAGTTTGTTATCATTTTTTAATAAAAAAATATGTTTTATCCAACGCAACTAATCTACGCATATAACACAACTTCTTGCCACTTTATCCAAAGGTCGTGAGTTCAAATCCCGGAGGAGCACAAAAAATATATTTCAAACGTGCTCTTCGCTGGGTTGTGAAATATATTTACCTTTAAAACATAGACCGATCACCAAAGGTTCATCCAGCCTTACAGAAAACGGGTCTTATTTGAGAATTGAAGCTTTGCAGTGACGGCCAGCTCGCAGAGGGCTCTTGAGTGTTATTCACACGAAAATAAAACGCACCAAGTAAATCATGTATAATTAATATTAAGTACTCATAAGTTACACATGTCTGTTTGTGAGCATGCATTTCATATGAACTTTAAATGTTAATATGTCTTTGCAACTTAGATCAGATTAGATATATGAATAGCACGGTGGGTGAAGTCTTGTTATTCCTCAGATACAGTATGGGTATTTGTTGTTCAGGATTGCCTGAGCTAATCCCAACTATAAAAACACGGATTATCTGGAGGTTTACAATTCTGTGTAGTCTATGGGTACGCTTAGAGTTCAAGCTATGTATACGTATAAGCTGATAATACTATTGCTAAAAGAAATCGATAACTTATGTATTGTAGAAGGAAATTTATGATTTAGATAAATTTCTGTATAGTTGATACTTGATGATCTAAGTGGCAAAGAGAGTTTAGTGATTCAAGCTTCGGATTTGATATCGAAAGGTGAGTTTGATTCCTATCGGAGAAGATTTTTTTTTTTCAATGTTAATTAGTTTAATATTTAAATGTATATGCCAATACGAAATACCGACCACAAGAGGTCCATCCTGGTTTAGAGCAACAGGGTATTGCTTGTGGCATTGGCAATATCTTTAGTGATGATCAAACTCGTAGAAGACTCTTTAGTTGTGCTCTTTCTTAAGGCGTGTTATAAAGCTAAATCTGCCGTTTTTGTTTCTTACACTTTATATTCTTAGCAAAATAGTTACAGTAATGAAAAAAATCATGAATGTTTATTAATTTTTTATCTTAATTACAAAGCGTGAACAAAATATAAAACGTAAGAATTGCCACCACGAAAAAATATTAAAAAAAAACGCGTTTTATTTACATTTTTAGCTTTTTTTTCGTGTGTGCTGTATTTTGGATTTTTTTTTTTGCTTTTTAATTACAGAACTATACATTGTTTAGGTTCCGTATTTACCATTATTTTCATAATGTCAATAGTTTTTGTTAAACTAAACTGGTTGGTGTGAGGCCGGCTCACTTACCCATAAAAATAAATAGTTCTCAATTCGCCATATGCGACCCTTTCGAGGACAACGCAGCCAAGAAGATACACTATATGCGTAGCTTAGTTTCGTTTGCGTCTTACGAGTAAATGTTTTTATTTGTTTGTTTTACCAAGATTTTAATTATTTTCATACATAATTTAAAAGAAAAACTGCAGCACTAGAAGATCCCTCGCTTTTTAGCATAAAAGTGATCGTTTTAATTTGCTAGCTGTCAAATTTAAGAGCGATTTCATACTGATAATTATGCCGTCATCGTAGAAATTCCCCAAGTGTGAAACTTTGCACTTAAACTCAGTCGTAGCGTTTATCTAAAATACGTAGAACAGCGCCTGAATTGAGCGTCGTAGTTTCTGTATACTTTTGATTAAACGTTTTGGGTGCGTTTAAATGCAAAGTTACAATAGAATCTCTTACCACGAGTAATTCGCATATTGAACCATTCTGTTTTTTACAGGTAAGGAGCAGGTTTCCCAGTTTTTCTCGAAGGGGCTCTCTCTAACTCGGGTACTCATTTCTTGTGAAAGCTGAGTAAGACATACCAGTATTTTATTTCGTGCGTGAAATAAACACTGAAACGCGAACTCATTTCTGACATCTATAATCTATAATCAAAGTTGCAAGGATATATTCATTTGAAGCTCTAAGATGTATGACCACAAACAAACACGTGTAGTTCGCGCTTTCAAATGCTGAATGTGTACTTACAAATAAAATCTAAACCTCAAATAAACATAAGCCCTACATATGTAGTTTAATTTTCACAATAATATTTTATATCTCGAGCACTTTCGACCGTCATTTTAATTTATATAAGTTTGATCTATGGTTTGTTCTTAATAATTTTAATTTGACATACAACACTCTTGATAATGACTTGAGTATTGACGGTCAAAAGTGCTCGAGATAAGCCCTACAACTTTTGCCATCCTCGGTGGAATTCCAGCCCGAGCTCTCGGTATGGAAATCAAGCACTCTACCGCATGAACTATTGACAGATCCGTTTTTTTTTCAGATTTTAGAAAATAATCTTCAATATTTATGAGACATGAATGTTTTACTAAACGAGTGTTTTACATAACGAATAGAATCCTGGAAGGAATTAGTCTTGGAATACCGGGAATCAGTTTTTCTCGCCTCGAGCTTCAGACGCAAACTTTTCCAAGTAGACACTGAATAAACATAAAACCTCGGAGTTTCTAGTTGAGTTTTGTTGGCATGCTCTTACTCAGAAAAGCGTAGAAGGAAAATATAACATTTTACGTTTCAACTCAATCACCGCGTTTACCAAACATGGAAAGAAACAGACAACAGCGTCTCTAAGGAATGTTTTACTTTGCATATATTTTTGGTAAAATATTGTGGTTGAACAAAAACGTAAATTTTTGTACTTGGGGTATAGTATCGATAAGAAAAACCCACATCTTGGAGTTGTTCTTAATTTTTGCAATACAAACTCTGAAGCAAAATTATTCCACTTTGTTTCTGGAAGATTATTATAAGTTAGATTACGGGAAAGTAGAATATTTAATGGTCTCATTCATAGATGTCTATTTAAGATAAAAATCTGATTATGAAGTACGAAATATTTAAGTTTTAATTGTTCTTGTTTAATATTTTATCTTAATTGCAGCTGTAGTGGCTGGACAACATCTAAATGGACTCCCATACCACTTAAGAAAATTCAATAAATTGTTTAGAAAACACTAAAATATTCTCGTAATGGCTCCTGTGATGTTTGACATCGATCGAAATAAAAAAAACGCATTGTTTTTAGTCAAACTGTATAGAAAAGTTACTCTCTTAGCCTGGCTTTATATAAGAAACATGTGTAAATTACCCTCCAAATGACTCATGTGAACTCTGATGTCGATCAAATTACCAATCCTATAAATGCGTAAGGCTGCGTCCCTTACCTGTGGAAAATATGATCAAACATGTCCAAATGGCTTAGTGAAATATAAGGTATACATCCTGCTATTTAAAATATAATTTATCCGCAGTAAAAAACAATCTTTCATTGAAGATTTTCAAGCAAACTTGTTGGTATACTTTTATTAAGTGTCAGATAAATTCTTACCGCAAAAAAAGTAAGTCGAATGTCAATATTTCGATTTATCCACAAAATGAGTTTCGATATGGAGAAAATCGCAAACAATTCACAAACGGAAAATAATTGGAAATCTCTACAGATACCTATCGACTAAATGTTGTGTATTTTCTTTCAGTATTTACAGACATCAAAGCCACGGATCATCCGCTGACTAAAGTATTTTTTTATACGAATAAAATCATGATCCTAGGATCATTGATGGATTAAATGTTTATGAATAGAAGTTTGTATCTAGAATTTAGGCATTGTTTCGATTCGCCAACGTTAAGTTAAGGTTGGAAGGAGGATAAAGCCGAAAAGAAGGCTTTTGTAAGTCAGCCATAGTTGTAGGAAGAAAGGATAATGAGGTATCTTTTTTTTAATGTAAATAAGAAGAAATGTTTAACGTAAAAATATCGGATAAGGTTAAATAAAAGTATTTTGAAAGTTAGGCATTTTGAAAAACAATCAAGCTAAAGTTTTTTTTGTATGTAAGAATAATCTTAGACGGCAGATTATCGATGGATTAAATTTTTTTAAATGATAGATAGAAAAATAATAAATTAAATGTTTTTTAAAAATATACCTTGCCTTATAGACTGGTATGAGGCTGAGTTTCCTGACTTATAGGTTGATATGGGGCAAATCACCCTTACTGTAAAATAATGTTCACTTTGCCAATGTCACAACTGTTTCAGAGAAGGTCGGAAAAAGTTGCAAAGCTTATGTTCATTTTAGGTTTGGATTTTAATTTGTAAGTAGGTACTCATTCAGCATTTGTAAGCACAAACTAACACGTGTCTGTTTTGTGGGCATGCATTTGATATGAATTTTAAATGTTTAAATATTCTTGCAACTTAGATTATAGTTTATTATAGTTGCTTTTTTCGAAACTGAATTAATGCATTGTTAAAAAAATTACGCTGGAAAGAAGCGAAAGAAAAAACAGAAAAACCTTTGAAATTTATGGAAAGAGAACAAAAAACTACAAACACTTTGGGACAACCCCTATATCAAACACAGGTACAGCAGGAGTGCAAATAGGCTTAGGGTAAATGTGTGTCCACTCGGCTAGGTAAACCTTTTGCTGCCGTGCGCAGGAAATGAAAAAGGCTGCAATTATGCTCCACTAGATTAATTTAGAGCAGACCCTCTGCGAGAATCCGCATGCAATTTTGACAGTTGGGGTGTTAATAAATAAATGAGCTTTTTGCATGTATTGATTTGTAATTGCATTAAAATTCTTAAAAGGAATATAATTTTATTTGTATTATATTTATGGGTAGTCGAGTTCATTTTATTAATTATTTATGAATCAATATGGATACAATTTTTTTGGTGTCTTTAATGTGATAGATAATATTAGAATGATTTATTTAGTGAGCGCTGTTTTTGTGTAAATCACACCTCAAGAGCGCTCTGCGAGCTTAGTCATCGATGTAGAAAGCGTTGATTCTCAAGAAAGAACTGTTCTGTTTGTGATTCTGTAAGGCTGGATAGACCTTGGGTGATTTGATTTTTTCACCCAGCAAAAACCATATTTAAAAATATGAATGGTATATTTTTTATGCTCTGCTAGGATTTGAACCTTCAATCTTCCACTTACGAGTCCAAACTGATCAATGTTGTTATGTATTAAACAACTTTATAATCTTCTACAATGAATATTTAATTCTTTAAATTTACTGACTTATTATTTCAATCATTAGTTTCCAAATTGAACTCTTCATCTGGGATACAAATTCAAAGGTCAGGATGTCCAATCGGGGAGTGTAGAGACCTTAACTTTATTGAGGTGTCTGCACCACATCAAGGGAACTGCAGGCAGAGAATGGCTGAACACAGCAGCCGATAGACAAACGTGTAGAAATTTGGAGGAGGCCTACGTCAGAGAGAGGTCTGAGAAAGGCTCACGAAGGAATGAAGAAATATTTAGTATTCAGTTTCAATGAACACGTATCTAAATCTAATCTAAGTCGCAAAGATATGTTACATTGGGGATTCACATTATATGCATTTTCACAAGCAAACACGTACAAGTTTGCGCTTATACATGCCGCATGTGAACCTACAACATTAAAACCCAAATCTAAAATGAACATACACCCTGCCGACCTTCCCTGAAACAGGGGTGACATTGGCAAAGTGAAACATTTTCTACAGCATGGGTGGTCAACAACGTACCAACCTATAAGTCAATGAACACTTATTATTTAATCTCATATTGTACGCCTTTTCAGCTTAGGACGTCCAAAACACAATATCAATTCTGAGATAGCTCGCTGCTCGTGCACTGACTGGAGCCTCGGGGCAGGTTGAGTTCAGAGGGCAACTATTAGCAGACAGGCTTAGCCCTGCGAGGGGCAGTGTGGGTGACGTGATGCCCCATCCCCCAAGGGGCACATCTAAAACATCGGGAAGTTCATACAGGGTAAACTATCGGTTATGTGGCTTATTAACAAGGGAACGAACAACTTATAAGTAGATACAAAGGAAAGGAACAAAGGGTTAAATATGTATTCAAACCTAAAACTAACATAATTTTTTGTTATAACAATAAAAACAAGCTACTGTTTGCAATGTAGAAAAAGATCAACTTCTGTTGTAATCAGGTGATTTGAGGCAGAGATTGTATGAAGATGGAATCCATATATATACAAATATAGGCAACAAAGGTTAAAAAACGCATTCAAAAGTAACGGCTTATTTTATTCAAATGTTTCTTGTATTGCTTCTGTACTCTTATCTTATTTTACTTCACCTAGCTAATCTTAGATTTTTTTCTATAGACTATAAGATAACCAGGAAATGTCCGTACAAGTATGAACTCGATTTCGTCTTCAGTAGTAATGTACTAGTATTAAAAAAAAATCCTACAATGTACAACGTACATATTATCATTCAATAATTTGCGATGCTTAAAAAGTAAATACCTTATTTAATATATCTCACATTATTGAGTTGGGTTCACCCATACTGTAAAAAATGGTTCACTTTGCAAATGTCACCCCTGCTTCAGGGAAGGTCGGCAAGAGTTGCAGGGCTTATGTTCATTTGAGATTGGGTTTTTTATATTGTAGGTCCACATGCGGCATGTGTAAGCGCGAAATTATGCGTGTCTGCTTGTGGGAATGCATTTAATATGAATCGCAAATGATACATATCTTTGCAGCTTAGATTTAGATTGAGTTGTATTTTTTACAGGTTTTCAAATAACTGCCATTTAAAAAAAGCTAGTTCAACTTGAGTGCAACGAATTTTTAAAAATTTATTTATGTGCCTAGATATATCAAGAATCCATGTGAACATTTTTCGATGCGTATTTGCAAAAATGCACGTCATTTTTCACGCAGCCCTCATTTTATTTCTGTCCATTTCCGAAACATCATTTCCACTGTCAAAAGACTGATGCTTTTACGTGAAAATGCGGATAGTGCACCCCGATGATGTTGACGGCAGTCCCGCACTGTGAAAAATGTTACATTTTAACATTTCGCAGCGAAAATGATGCTTGTCAATGTGACAGATCAATCACATTCAAATTCCAGTTTACAGTGATGGCGCGCTGGCTTACAAATAAACGAATATACCCGTACATAATATCCAAAAATGCAAACCTGAGGGAGAGCTCACACAAGCAGTTTTTATACCCTTTGAAGTTAAGAAGTACAACTGTATATAGAACCAGAATAGATACGGAGCGAATATCACCGAAGCGAGTGCTTTGCTCGAATCTTCAAAGCTGGGGCCTGTACCGTGGTCTGTGCCCCGAATATTAATCATTGCGTAATTCTCCACTCGCAAAAAAAAATAAAACGCAACTAAGCTACACATATAGTGCAACTTCTTGCCACGTTATCACCGAACGGGTCGCATGTGGCGAGTTGAACCTATTTGTTTTTACAGGTTTCCCAGCTTCCGAGGGGGCTGGTACTCATTTCTTGTAAAGGCTAAGTAATGCTTCCCGGTATTTTATTTTGGGGTTTGAAATAAACACCGAAACGGGAAATATTATTTCTGACACCCTCGGTGGGATTTGAACCCGAGCTCACGGCATGGAATGCAAGCACTCACCAACTGAGCTATCGAACGGATTTACCAACTGAGCTATCGACTCGTTTGAGTAAATAAAACATGTATGAGTTATACGATGGCACTCCTAGAAAGCGATTTATTTTTCATGCATTTTATCGACTTACGCAATTGAGGTGTGTTCATGCAACACCCTGTGCGGCTGCAGGGATATTCAGGACTCAACACATATGTCAATGTACCACTTAATTGGTAAAAAGTACACACTGACGAATCTTATTCGAGCAGTGGCTGCCGCTAGTCACTGTAGATACCTTGGATAGGTGATTCTGGACAAGTAAAGTAAGCAAGTAAGGTACCATATTATTACTTTATTCTAACATAGCATTATTCATGTAATCTCAATTAAAATTGCGTTTGAAATGCTTTCGTTGGCTTCAGCATTTGTCAATAACCCTCACGAAGGCTGCTCCGCCATTTCGCCGTTTGGCCGTTACTCCGTTACGCCGGCCGTCAGCCCGTTAGAACATCTGTCACGTCGCTCGGCGTCACCGTTATAGGCTGCTCGCCGTGGCTGTCCGCACTTTTAAATTTTAAAATATGCGCCCGTTCTGCAGTTATTTGGCCGTCAACGCTTTTTCTATGAATATTTTAGTAATCTGCTGGTTCAGTTTTGTGTTCGCATCTGATGAAAAGTCCGCGCTGAAGAGTTTTAAAAATGATATTCAATAAATGTAAAACTATCGATGGAGCAGCGATTATTTTAGTTTAAAATGAATAAAAGCTCGACAGATACTTTCGTTTGAGTTGAGTGTAATGGTATTGTTACACCCCAATCAGGGAACGGCGGCAGGAGTTGCAAGGTTTTGACCGGTCCGTAGTCCAGGTGGTAACACTTCGGACTCGTAACTGGAAGGTCGTGGGTTCGACTCCCGGCGGAGCACAAAAAATATTCCATTTATATTTTCAAATTTGCTCTTCGCTGGGTTGAAAAATTCATAAACCTTTACCAAAGACCGGTCATCAAAAGGTCCATCCAGCCTTACAACAACTGGGTCTTGCTTGAGTATTGGCGCTTTGTAGCGACGACCAAGCTCGTATACCTCTGCGTCACTACAACAAGTGTCATAGACCCCTAGAGTCTTTAGAATCTAGGGAGTCTCCCGCACAGGATTTCTTAAAAAAAATAAAAAAATAATAATAATAAACGGTTCACATTCGGTACGTTACTTTACATATTATACACAACGTAGTTTACCTCGACATCCATCTATTGTTTCATTATATACCTTCTACGTCAGTCTTTCATCACTCATTCTCTCCATATATCCAAACCATCATAACAAACTTCTTTTAATATTCACTTTCACACGTTCCCTTACACCACATTCTTCTCTTACAAAATCATTCCTCAATCCTCACCCTATCTGTCCTCTACATAAGAATAAACAATTTAATGTAAAAGTTTAAGAATTTGTGTATTGACATTGTGAAGAATCATTGCAAAGTAAAAATGTAAAAGCACAACACAAAGTTTTTCTAATTGTTGTATTTTATACCTTCTTCGTCAGTCTTTAATTACTCATTCTCTCCATACATCAAAATCATCTAATGAAACTTATATAATTTTTAATATTACACATATTTCTGTAATCTAGCATGTTGACTAAATCATTCTAATTTGATTATTTTTGATCTAGAAGAGGAAATTAGGCTTTGGGATTCGAGGGCTCTGAAACGGCACGCTAACAAACCCCATCTGTAGGGGCACACCCACCCCCCCAACCCCTACACTGTCAGGCCTGGCGACATTAACATATAAATTGAATCCGCTACGACCAATATGCGATTGTTTCTGTCATATCGACAAGAAGTTCTACAGATTTCATCGTTTGCCAACCAAAAAAAAACCTTATCGCAAAAGATGTCGTGGAAATGAAAAAAAAACTACGACATGTGTTTGTTTTCTTGGCAGTAATTATAATTAAAAAGATATCGAGCCCCTAAATTACATACCTTGTTACTTTATAGCAGTCCGAAGGACTGTTATTACTTTATAGCAGTCCGAAGGACTGTTATAAAGTATTGTATTCGTCCGAAAAAAAAAAAATGAGGTTTCAACGGAAATGAGTTGTCCTGCACCAGGACATGCAAAAAAACCTAATTTGTCGAACCTGTCCGTCCGTCCGTCCGTCCGTCCGTCCGTCCGTCCGTCCGTCCGTCCGTCCGTCCGTCCGTCCGTCCGTCCGTCCGTCCGTCCGTCCGTATGGATGTATGTATGTCCCAGCTGGAACTACTAATCGCAGAGACACCAATTTTTGGATTTAGAGAATTGACAACCACAGATTTTGATGGGCCGACCGGCATGGCACCAACCTGAAAATTCAAGATGGCTGCCATACAAAAAAAACATAAAATTGCATTTTTCTCAAAAACTGCTCTAACGATTTTCTTTAAAATTTCAGTGTGGTCATTGCTTAAATTGTCGCAAAGAAATTTTGTTATGGCAACACTCTTCCCAACCTGCGTCTATGAGTTGCCATATGAAAGAAAAAAACGATTGTGATTATCTCGGAAATGGCTGGGTTGACAAAAAAAAAATGTTCCACAATATTACGCGCAATATAATTTTTTACAAAAATTTAAAGAATACTTTAAAAATTTTTTTACTTAAAGTACCGTTTACACGATCTCAAAATTTTCATCGAAAATATTAAAAAGACCCATAAAAACGCAATTTTGTAAAACTTTTTTTAAGTTCACAAGAAAGAAAAATTTATAAACTTCTTTGCACTATAATTTGTTTTTCACTATTTTGAGAATTCAAGATGGCTTCCAAAGAGAAGAAAACTTCAAATGCGATTTTCTCAAAATCGGCTCAAGCGATTTTTTTTTAATTTTCAGTAAAGTAGTTGCTTGATACATTCTTACCAAATTTAGGTATGGCAACATTCTTGCTAATCTGCGTCTATGAGTTGCCATATGAAAAAAATAAACAGTTGTGATTTTCTCAGAAGTGAAAGAGTTGACAAAAAAGATATGTTCTACAATTTTATACGTAACATCAAATTCTATATAAAAATTAAATAATAATTTGGAAAATAAAAACATAAAGTGCCGTTTACCTGATATCAAAAATTGAAATTAAAAGGCTACAAAAACCCATCAGAACGCAAAAAACTTTTATGTTTCTTAACTTTATCAGAAAAAACTATTTTATCACTATAATTCATAGTGAAACATTTTTCAAATTTTTGAAAATTCAAGATGGCTTCCGAACAGCTGAAAGTTTCAAATGAGATTTTCTCAAAAACGGCTCCTACGATTTTCTTTATTTTTTCTGCATAATCGTAATTATAATACTGCTATGTAAAAACAATAACCATTGCCTCATAATTTACTTTTTTTTGGGGGTTGCCATACAAGAGAAAAAAATAATTTAAAATTTCTCGGCAGAGAAAGGGTTAACTAAAAAATAATGTTCTACAATTGAATTTTTTTTAAATATACCTACATATATGAATCATTACTTTTTTCAAAAAAGTATAATAAAGTATAGCCACCATACAAAGTGACAAATTTTCATACAAAAAATTATTGTAATATTTTTGGTAGCAAAACGTCTAATACCCATAAATAAACCTACATAACAATTCGCTCAATCAATTGCTATACAACAACAAAAAGCATTGCCTCTTAATACTCTTTGTTTTGGGGGTTGCCATACAAGAGAAAACAATATTTTAAGTTTTCCCGGCAGAGAACGGGTTAACTAAAAAATAATGTTCTACAATTGAAAAGCTCTTAAATATACCTACATACATTAATCATTACTTTTTTCAAATAAATATTATAAGGTGTAGTCACCATACAAAGTGACAAATTTTAATACAAAAATAATTGTAATATTCTTGGTACTAAAACGCCTAATATAAAATACTAGGCTACGAGTCTTAAAATCTAGTAAGCTGTACCCATATAATAATCAATCATAACTTTCCAAAATATCAATGCAAAGTATAGGTACCCACCAAACAAAGTGTTAGTTTTGATACAAACGGGATCAAGATAATACTGCAAAAAGACGATTGCTTAAAAAGATTAGCTTCATTACTTACACACAACTAAATGTTTTGTTATGAAAATTGGCTATGACCTAAACATGACCGTATTTTGTGCTATTAAGTCATGTGCAGTCCACTGTACAATTTATTTAATTGTGTCGTCAAAAATATTAGGATGTCCTTGGTTTTTTTTTTCGTGGTAAGTAGATGTCTTTTCCGAATAAAAAAAAATTGGGCGTTTTTTGTAAGTTTCTCTTTTATATTTTTGACTTATTTACGTTCTTTGAAAAATATTCCTTCTATGCATGATGGCGTATTAATAGTATGAATAATTGAGTGGAAAGAGCATTACTTGTTTGATTATGTATCTGAATTGTGAAATAATAAACAGTGTAACGTTCTTTAATAATAGGTTCGTATGAGGCTAATCACATATTCTGTGAAAAATAAATGTTGCAAATATCACCCCTGTTTTAGGAAAAGTCAGAACGGGGCTAATATTATTCATTTGAGGCTTTGATTTTTATGTTGTAAGTACATATTCAATATATTTGAATTTTAACTAAGACATGTCTGTTTGTGAGCGTGCATTAAATATGAATCTTATTAAAATCTATTTGCAACTAACATCATAAATTATCATTAGTGAAGTATAAAAAGTAAATGTCTTTCTTTTTGTATATAAAATGCTTATGCAAATGATCCAAAAACAAAATTAATTACATACATGTAGATTAAATTATTATCAAAATATTTTCACCTTGATTAAATTAGCCCTTTAAATAGACTTTCTGACGTAATTCATAAACACAAAGTGAAAAGTAAACACTAGCTCTTGAATGGATGAAAATCTATACAGCCTTCCTCTTCCATTCCCCTAGTTTGTGATCAAACAGGAAGTGAGAGTAAAGCCTTGGACAAAGCGAGCCTTCTAGAGGCTTCCATGGGAAAATTACCGTCAATTTTCCTAAAGACCTTATTTCTAGTGTATTAATAGAACCATAAAAGGAGTATTTATAATACTAGTACTTCTTTATATGTAATAGGATCACACATTGATAATAGTCTTAGTTCTATAGAAAAGACAAAACCACGATAATGAATAGTAATTTTTTATGCACAACAGGTTACCCTAGTTACAATGCACCTTCAAAGCCATCAACAGCTGCGAGAAACTCTCTTGTTAGATTTTGTAATTTTAGAAAATAGCAAATAAAAAATTGAATACTTAATATGTTTCCCATGACGTAAAGTTTGATATTGTTACGAAATTAGGGTTCAATTGTCTTCAAATTAAAAATACACAGGTCTTCTTCAATAGTTATTTATTTTACACAGTTACAAAATTTATTTTCACACTACTTTCTCGATTATTCCATTGGTTTCGGTTCACTGATCAGATGGCTTCGATGTGTTTGTTAGTCGCTATGATACTGGCCCGCTCTGCAGGCCATTCGCACCTTTATACTCTTCAGAGCAGTATGATCCAGAACTAAAGTCGCCAGACGGTTCCAGAGTAATTATTACTTCTCGACGCTTCACGTACTACCTAGAGATACAACCAAAATCCTACCTACAAATGTAACACAGTATTCCTATAATTATAACAAATACCTACTTAGCCTAGAGAATTCTACACTTATACATAATTATCGATCTTACCTACCAATACTTTTGAGGATTCTTATAACTATAACTATCCATACTTATTTCAATATTTATATTTACATAACAATATGAAACTGACCACCATGCTGTAAAAAAGGTTCACTTTGCCAATGCCACCCTGATTTTCAAGAAAACGCGGCAGGCGTTGCAAGGTTTATGTTCATGGGAGATTTGGCTTATTTTGCAAGTACACATACATACAGCACAAGTAACCGTGAACTTACATATACCTGCTTGTGGGCATGCATCAAATATTAGTCTTAAATGTCGATATAATCTATTTGCAACTTGGATTATAGTTATGAGCACGCTAGCCTTGATTCAAATTTAATAATAATATCTTATGTATAACCCTAGCTCGATACTTTTAGATGTTTCTCGGTTATATAACTTTTCTGAACTGTAAGTTCATAATATTGACATAACAAACGATATCTTTCTTTATATTTCCACCTGCAACTGTTTGTGACATCAATTATTTTAACCACTGGCACTGCAAGTTTCATAAAACCTAGTGTATTTTCCTTCAGAACAAGAAATTCATAAAATATGTATAAAAATAATGAACGATTTTCAACCTAATGAAACATGTTTCTAAATTTTTTTCGTGGGGTTAAATCTTTAACATACATTCACTGCTTACGTATTGAAAAAGTTTGATATTCAAACCTCATTATAAAGGATTTTTTTATACGCAAAAATCTGTTTAACTTTGGTGTTAAGTTCAACGTATTTTATGAATACCATCGTGTCACAATGGCTGTCTCCAAAAATAAACTTTCAAGTATTAAAATGCCTTACATAACAGGAAGTATTTAGCTGAGAAATTTAAGCCACAAAACCAAAACTAATTATAATATCGATACCTTTAAGGTAAAACTGAATAAGTGACATATAAGTCACAACCGGGTTTCTCAGATAAATGCATCTTTATCCCTATTTTGTACATGAAAAACACTATACACGCGGGAAAATCCCGTAGTTTATAAGTTTTTCATGAGCAATTCCTTATTATTAGTTCACTTTTTTCTTTGTAAAATAATCATAAAATAAAATCATACTGTAAAAAATGGTTCACTTTGCCAATGTCACCCCTGTGTCAGGCAAAAATTGTAGGGCTTATGTTCATTTGAGGTTTGGATTTTGTTTGCAAGTACACATTCAGCATTTGTAATCGCGAACTACACGTGTTTGTTCGTGAGCATGCATTTGAGAACTTTAAATGAATATATCCTTGCAACTTAGATTACAGATTATAGACTTACTATGAGAAGTTACACCCAACTAAAGATTTTATCAGCGATTTCTCAAATTACTGAATCAGCACTTGTTTGGTTTTACCTTTGAAATGGCGATGTATTCATGTAGGTAATGATTTTACAAACACAATCAGGGTTATTCACAACACGTTTGATCCGAGGCTAATTCATGGATCATCGTTTTTTTGTTTTGAAATTCTCGTTAGGCCTTGCGGTTGAGCCATGGATTAGTTGTGTATGAATAACACCGAATATATTTAAGCATTGTCTTAAATCTAAATCGAAGCAACAATGGGAATTGCCTGTAATGCCCTAAAGTCTTGTTATTTGGATTTTCGGATATCTGTACAGGTGCTTCGCCAGGAGTCTCGTTTTTAGGATATGTGTACAGAGGTGAGAAGCTAGATTTCTTGTTTTTCAAATATACATGGTGTGTTCTCAAAGCTTCAAGACATATCTGATACTTTAACTGTACTGTATCCTGCCGTTGTTCCACTAGGGGTGGTCGGTACCTCCACAGATGCGTCTCAACTTCTTTCTGTCCTTGCATACCTCTTTCATCTCTTCAACATTCATCACTTTCTTCATACATAATATTCTCTTATTCTCACTCTGCAGGTTCCATTCCTTCGCAATCTCACCCATTTGGTCTATCCATTCCTTCCTCGGTCTTCCCCTTCCACGCTTTCCTCTGACAGTTCCTCTGTACACTTTCTTCGTTATTCGTCCATCATCCATTCTTTCAAGATGTCCGAACCATCTCATTGTGCTTTTTTGTTACATTGTACAAAATCATTTTTGCACAACGTTAAAATTATTTTAAATATGACACATGATAATCAAGACACTCCTGCCAGTGTTGTTCTAGAGTTTATTAGTTTTCTATAACTATTCACGCAATCCAATATGAAGATAACATGTCAAAGATGCCCACGACGCTGGAATTGTGTCAACTTGTTCCAAAATATTGCCTTGATTTACCGTAGTAATATTGCCAGATATAATTACATCCTCAATTTCCTGTATAGTATTTTGTTATACGGATCAAAAAACGCAAGAAAATAAGTACTTTGACACAATGCTTCCAGAAGGAGTGTTCAGCATCTTTTGTGAAATAGTGTATCGGTGAGCGCTGTTTTTGTGTAAATCACACCTCAAGAGCCCTCTGCAAGTTTGTTCATCGCTATAGATAGTGCCGATTCTGAAGCAAGACCCAATCGCTGTAAGGTTGGCTGGACCTTTGGTGGCTGGCCTTTGGAAAGGATATATTCAGCCCAGCAAAGAGCATATTTAAAAATATCAATGGTATTTTTGTCACGTTATTGTCACATTGTTTTTAAATAATCAGATCCGTCTTGCGATATTGTGAGCACGCCTTGTATGTACAGGTACGTTGCTAGAAGTCTTGCCAAATGTGGATTTATATTGTGCTCGTGGTGATTTATGCTCACAGAGGCTTTGTTAAGAATAAACATTCCTCCCAAGAGCATAGCCTACGTACGAGCGCTAGGGGTGTCAAAAGTTACACCGACAATATCCGAAACTATCCGAATTGGGATTTCCAAATAAAGAAACAGTTTATTCGCCGATAAGTTGTTATCCATTCATTTTGGTCGAGTGTTGCTCTATGTATATTGTATACGTTCTAAATAAATTATACGTGTGCCCGAGGAATGTCAGCTCTTTGGCCGAGCGGGCCAAAACGTGGTAATTTGAAACATCGTTAGTTACGCAATGCACATATGCTGTACTATTGTCTTACTGTGGCGTATATAACCATTTTCATAGGTAAGAGGGGCGGTTGTATGTCGGCCACGTCAAATTAAGCGGGGCTCCCCTACTTTCAAGGTGGCTAGTTCTCATTTCTTGTGAAGGCTTAGAAAATTTCACCAGTATTTTTTTCTATTATGATTTTTATTTTAACACCAAAATGGGGAGTCATTTCTGATTCTTTCAGTGTGTATCAGATCCTAGCCCTCTCGCATAGAACGCAAGCATTATACCAACTGAACTATCGACCGGGCTCTTTTTTTTATATATGGATAGATAAACGACAACAAAAAAAGCGCCGGTGTCGTCGAGCGGACAAAGCGTTGGCATTCAAATAAGCGTTATTTAAACAACTACAAGTTTGAGTCCCGTTGTGTCCTATCGATATCTTTGCCCCAAGTTCAGCATATCTTATTGGATAGTAATTAATTAAAACATAAAATAATGGATCATTAACTGACGATTTTGTTACCTGTTCGTGGCCATTCAAAATAGGTTTATGGCATTCTTCTTCCCAAATCTATTTAGTTAAAAAAAAAATAGTTAAGAATGATAAAAGATTTCCTGGCCAGATAAAAATTCCCACACGCTCCACATCCCTATTTCCAAACATTGCCCACAGCTCACATCCCTTTCCTTGCCTAACTGTTGCAGATAATTTACACCAGCCACTTAAATGTTTTAAAAGCAAAAACACGCCGCTGAAATCCGGTGTACGGCCACTGAATGGCTGGGCACATTTTCGCGGAGTATTGTTACAGGATTTTGCAAATCACTCGAGTGAACGAACCACGTTTCATGCTTTTTTTAAGAGTGTATTGTGGTTGTGTATATCAGATATGAAGCTGATTCATTGATTTGATAAATTGTGGATTAATCATTTTATTGGGTGCAACTTTTCATAGTAAATGAACTAATTTTAAGAAAGTGCTCATAAAAAACTTCTAAACTACAGCATTATCACACTTTTGTAGTGTTTTTTCTTGTAGAAAATAGGTGCGTTTACATAAGAAATTCTTGTCATCTTAATATGCCACTTATTCACAGTTTTACCTTAAAGGTCTCGAAATTAAAATAACAATATTGTCACCGAATGAAATTGATAAAGTTTTTTTATTTTTATATTAGTGGTGGAATGATTAAAGTAATTGTGTTTTTCTTTCGTTTAATTTATAAATTTACAACATTTGAGTAAAGACTTTTTTGTTCAAGGAGTAGGTAATATTGTCTGTTTTCTATAGCAGGGATTTCCAAAATTTTGAACTCTTAAGCCGTAAGATATTGATTGTTTGAGAGGGTCAAAAGTTTAGAAACGCACTAAACTCAAAAATGCCCGATAAATTGTGAGCTTCAAAGGGATGGTGGGTGGGGTAGAAACGCACTCAATCTCAAAAATGCCCGTCAAAATTATGGTGGGTCGGGTAGAAACGCACTCAATCTCAAAAATGCCCGTCAAAATGATGGTGGGTCGGGTAGAAACGCACTCAATCTCGAAAATACCCGTTAAATTGTGAGCTTCAAAGGAATGGTGGGTGGGGTAGAAACGCACTCAATCTCAAAAATGCCCGTCAAAATGATGGTGGGTCGGGTAGAAACGCACTCAATCTCAAAAATGCCTGTCAAAATGATGGTGGGTCGGGTAGAAATGCACTCAATCTTGAAAATGCCCGATAAAATTGAAAGCGCCAAAGGGATGGTGGATGGGGTAGAATAGCACTGAATCTCAAAAATGCTTGTCAAATTAAGAGCGCCAAAGGGACGGCGGGTGAAGGTAAAAACGCACTCAATCTCAAAAATACCCGTCAAATCGAACGCGTCAACGGGTGGGATAAAAACACACTCAATCTAAAATAATGTCGTGCATTTTTACGAAAAAGTGCATAAGATGTACTGTGCTCGAGTAAGTAAGTCTGTGTCGTTTATTTTGGGTATTAAATAAACACTAAAACGAGAAATCATTTCACCCTCGGTGGGATTCAAACCCGAGCATATTATATTGATTAGACAGAAAGTAAATAAAAAAGGATTTGTTCATATTTATGTAATTTTGAGTACTGAAATTTTAAACGTCATAATAACTGTCAACATCAGAATATTAATCGTGTCATTGGCAGAGATGAACAAATTTAATTTCCATCATATGAAATGTGCTGGACGTATTACGCATGGAGAGTCATCATTGGATTGATTAGATCCCTAATTGGTTTAGAAAATACTACTCCTGAATTTTGCTTCATCAAAATGAATTCATTTATACAATAATATCGCTATTCATTTAATTATTTAATCTGGTAAAAAACTTTCTGAATAGGTAAGTGACAATTAGAACTCAGTAAATATTGACAATTGCATACATTATTTCAAATGAGAATTAAAAACGGATTTTACACACCATGCTGAAAAAAAAACGGGTTTTCCAATCTATAATCTATAACTATGTCAAAATCGCATCCACTAACCTCAGGAGACGAGTTTCTTCTTCAACGAAGAATTTCAAACTGAATTGTCAATAAAAAAAATGCTGCTGATAATTCACACCTCATATAAAGCCTTCGCATCATATGTGGATGAATCACTAAAGGCAATTTTATATACCTAAAATTTTCTATTACGAGCAACAACATTTTTTTCTGACTATTTAGTTCGTGTTGTCGATGCAGAGGAGACACGTCTCATGATGACGTCGGATACGACCTCGACAAAACGTTGAGACCCCCGTTCTTCTCTTCAACACGGTTCGTTAAATCTGTTTTTAATACGAGAATTCAGTTCTTTACAATGTACAAATGTTGTGATATGGAAATATTATAATTGTATTTAAACATATAACCATGCTTTTATTCATGGTTATTTGAATACAAGAAAAAACTTGTAATCGTCTATAAATTTTACAAAACGTCGCTTTAGTAAATGTTCCTTTCTGTCTGAAATTTTATTTCTTCGCATGGCAACTCGAAACAACAACATGAATTTATCTGAAAATAACGAGTCAGTGGGTTATGACTCACATAGAAACACACTGCCAGTCTCCATGTATAAAATCATAGCGTTCCATCAAAAAATGTATTAAAACTATTACGCTAACTAGTGGTGCTGTTTTCTTATTTCATACAATTTTGATGAGCGTTATGTTTGTGTTGGAATTGAAAGTTTTATACTTGCGTTGGAGACGCAACCCTGAGAACTTCAACGTCCAAGTTTGTTCCCCACTCTAAGTACGAACAAATTGATATCACGGCCCTTCTTACAAAGTCCTCCATACTTCACAACCACTCCACAATGTTATAGCCACACACATACATGCATACACGTATTGAGAAACTCAGTTATCGGATGTTACTTGAGCTGTTGACGACAAAGTTTGGCTTTGGTTTTCGTATTGAGTGTATTTATTACACAAAAATAATTATCAATATACAAAATCACGTCGCTTTTTAAAGTTTTCTGGGATTGTAGATTATAGATATGCACTTATACTGTAATCTGCAGTCTAGATATATTAAGACTTAAAATTCATATTTAATGCATGCCCTCAAACAGAGACATGTATGTTGCGCTTACACATGCTGAATGTGTACTTACAAATAAAATCCAAACTTCAAATGAACATGTGTAAGCGCGAACTTATACATGTCTAATCTAATCTAATCTAATCTAAGTTGCAAATATATGTTACATTGGAGATTCACATTACATGCATTCCCACAACCAGACACGTACAAGTTCGCGCTTGCACATGCCTCATGTGAACCTACAACATAAAAATCAAATCTCAAATGGACATACACAAGTCAAAGATATTAGTCAAAGAACACGATGAATAGAAAAACTTAGATCATGAATTTTTAAGCTGGATTTAATAAGGCATTTGAGATGGGGTTGTTATATTGTAGGTCCACATGCGGCATGTGTGATAGCGAAATTATGCGTATCTGCTTGTAGGAATGTATTTAATATGAATCTCAAATGATACATATCTTTGTAACTTAGATTTAGATTTGGATTACGAGCAATTTTTTTACATTCAAATGACGATTATTGAAGCCTCGTTGTATCCCTATGGAAGTAGCTTCTCACACATCTAGTACACTTTCACATACATACATTGTACAAATTAGAAACCAATTAATTGTGTTCATACGTAGTTTATATCATTTAAAAAATGTATGTAAACTAAAACAACGCGTCTAGAGACCGTTTGAATTTCTATATATTCTTAATTGACCGATTTGGTTAGGTTTGAACTTAACTCTATACTTGGCATAGTGTTTGGTATTTTCCTTCTCTAATGTAAGTATTGTTTGATTTGATAAGTTTGGCAATTTGCACAAGATGCGAAAAAGATGTGTTTCGTTAATGAGGAATTGAATATTATTGTGAAATGGCAAATTATACAACAATAACGGAAACTCTGCTGATTACATATTAAATGAACTGCCATAAAATAATTTAACACCGATGTAAATTAAACAATGAATTTGTTCCACTTAGCAGTATGAATGTTTCTTAGAATCAAATATGACTTTCATTATAAACGAATTAGGTAAATGTTGTTTCTAGAATTTACGTGATTACCTACTTTAGATCTCAGTATTTCAACAATTATAATTGTTTCATAAGATTAATAACGCTAATGAAACTAACGGTACTAAGCTACACAAATAATGTAACTTTTTTCCGCGATTTCACCGCGTTGACACGTTTATGTTCGCGTGCGTTTTAATGCGTAAATGCTGCATGCGTGCTTACAAAAAAAAACCTCAAATGAACAAGGGTAAGCGCGAACTTATACATGTCTGCTTGTGGAAATGCGCTTAATATGAATCTTAAATGATATATATCTTTGCAGCTTAGATTCAGATTTTTAAAACATAAGCCTTGCAATTTTGCTACACTAATTTGTGGAGCCATAAATGGTGAATGACCTATTTTTTTTTGTATTTTAACTTAACAAGGCTTTTCTGTTCGAGAGCTATATCTATATGATATGTAGGACCCTTTTCATTATTTTTACATTGTGATATTTTTTACTCCGCTAGGAATCAAACCCACTACTTTCCGATCACGAGTCTGAAGCGTTAATTACTGGATTGCGGATTGCTAGTCCGGTCGATAGCTCAGGTGGTAGAGTGCTTGCATTTCATGCCGAAAGCTCGGTTTCGAATCCCACCGAGGGTGTCAGAAATGATTTCCCGTTTCGGTGTATATTTCAAACCCTAAGATAAAATACAGGCAAGATTTACTCAGCCTTCACAAGAAATGAGTACCAGCACTCTCGGGAGCTGGGAAACCTCCACTTCAACTTAAGTGGTTGGCGTAAGGCCGGCCCCCTTACCTTGAAAAATAAATAGGTTCAACTCGCCACATGCGGATAAAATATTGGTTATAATCTATTTACTCTATTATCTAAGTTGCAAATATATATTACATTAAGACTGATATTAAATGCTTCTCATAAGCAGACACGTATAAGTTCCCGCTTACACATGCCGCATGTGGATTAACAACATAAAAACACGTGGATGATGACCATTTTTCTTGTATAAAAATATAATCATAATATTAGTTTGTTATTCGCAGGTTATAATAATAAAATTAGGACTGTTTTCATTATGATGTTACATTGTAAAGCAAAGGGAGAGTACTTAAATGTACTTCCCAAGATGTAAATGAATAATATAAGCCACCATCGCGAGTGTAATGGAATAATAAAATAATTAAAACGACTACCTAACGCCGAACATACACGTGCGTTGTGTCAACATGTGAGTAATACAAAGAGACCCACTCCAATATACGCACTTGATCTTAAAATGCGTTGTCGTACACCGAAAAGCTCGTTAACCGAGTAACTTTCATTTGCTGGAGTGATGTTTTCCGGGATCTGTTGCCGTGGTCTGTGGGAGCTGGAGCTTCCGGACGTTTCGCCCATTTCTACGATGGGCTTCTTCACAGACCACGGCAACAGATCCCGGAAAACATCACGCCAGCATCATCAGCCGGCCGTGTAAGCCTAAAACTCTTATTTAACTTTCATTTGTTACAACTTTTCTAGAATTCATTCTGAGCTTTCGGCCACTAGTGTAATGAGGTCCGCATTTGAGTGGACATGGACATAATTGTGCGGTCACCCGGCTGAGTTGCTGAACAAAAGCCATGAAAATATTTTCTTCTTGGTTGCTAAAGACGGCAGTCCGAAACAAGATTGACATTTGCTCGCCGAGAAAAAATATCCAAAATAAAAAATGTAGCGAGTCCATTGGATCTTATCTAAATCTAAATCTAAGCTGCAAAGATATGTATCATTTGAGATTCATATTAAATGTATTACCACAAGCAGACATGCGTAATTTCGCGCTTACACATGCCGCATGTGGACCTACAATATAAAAAACCCAATCTCAAATGAACATAAGCCCTGCAACTCTTGCCGACCTTCCCTAAAGCAGGGGTGACATTGGCAAAGTGAACCATTTTTTACAGTATGGGTGGTCAGCCGCATACCAACCTATCAGTCAAAGAATTTTCAGGATGATTGATCAGAACAGTCAAGGATGAGTAATAAATTCAATAAAAAATAATATTGCGAAAAAAAATAGTAAACAGGCGTAGACAATACTAGTAATAATGAGATTTTACTCATTATTCGCAAAAGGACTTCTATAGAAGACATACTATCTTGTTTTTCTGATGAAGTTGAAGATTTCCTTTGAGTTTTGTATACTCACATTTACTCGGACTCACGCGGATTCGGCATATTTAACTAGAAAAAAGTGAATTCCATTCAGATGGGGAAAAGACAAACTAATATTTTTTATTGGTTGCAATTCCAGATTAAAATTAGAGTCAAGCCCATTAAAACGGATTCTACAAACCGTGTTCAAGAGAAGAACGGGTGTCTCAATGTTTTCTCTCAAAGTCTCATCCGACGTCATCGCAAGACGTGTCTTTCCATTGAAAAAGAATCAATAACATATTGCCAGAAATAATTGATTGACGTTTCCATAAAAAATAATTTGATTTACGAATGTTTTAGTCAACAAAGAAAGTGTCTACAAGTGTAGCACATTAAATTTGCAAACGGAGATTCGAGGCAGAATAAAACAAGTGGAAGGGGTGGAGGGGTGGGTATTTAAGAAAACATACGTGCAGGGTTGGTGGCATGTATCGCCTAATATAGGTCGTGTCTATGAGCACCCACCCCTAATTACTTATTCCATAGGGGATGAGCTCGCATTGCGTTACACAAAACAGACGGATCCACTACAAATTGGGCACAGACAACCTGTTCACAGACATATTTATAATAACCACACAGTTCTGTACCTTAGAGCATAAACAACGGTAGTCACATTTTAGTAAAATGTGCAGGAGACGAGTTTTAGTACTGTTATGTAAATATGAAATATAAATATTTAAAATAAGTAGGTATTAGTTATAGTTATAGGAATTCTGTATTGTATTGTGTGGGTAGGAATCATTAAATAAAAATACTTGAAGCATCGAGAAATAATGATAACTACGCCTTTCTGGAACTGTCAAGCGAATATGGATCTGGATTGTACTGTTTTGAAGAGTATAAGAAGGGTGTGAGTTGCTTGCAGAGCCAGTATTCTACGAGCTTTACAACTAAATACATTGAACCAAAACCAGTGAACAGAAACCAAGAGTAATGGAATAGTCGAGACTTTCTTTGTGAAAATAAATTATTAAAAGTGTAAAATAAACAACTGTATAAGAAGACCAGTATTTTTAATTGAAAGACTTTTGAACCCTAAATTCGTAACTGTACTTTAAACCATCATAACTTCTAAACTAGACGAGATATTTTTGATCTGTAAAAACTGTTTCTCTTCTTTGATCGATATTTATTTATGTGAAATAATGTGTTCCCGCTTAGAGCATGAACAACGTATGTGGAACTTCCGTGGTTTATGCTCGCACTTTTATGTGCATCCCATATTTATTACACTTAAAATCTCAGTAACTATGAGTCCGAGGACTCTAATATTTTTACCACTTATAGAATAGCTAATTATAAGAATTGCTGCATCAATAACTCAAAAAACGCAAAAAAGTGGACTTCCGTTGTTTATGCTCTAAGGTAAAGATTTTTTTTTAACTCAGATGTATACCGTTATAAGAGAACTTGCATTATTCTCCACTTTTCAATGGTGACGTAGCCAAAGTCTTCACAAAACACCCTCTCTGCATGACGGCTGAGAATGAACTGGTTAAACTAAAAATGTCATACTACCGTAATTACAACTTCAACCTCAACGATCACAGACAGTTTGGATACGGAAAAATCAGTCTCACTTTTAAATCAACGACAATTCAGTCCCCGACAACTCGCCCAAAGATACATCAATCACGGACAATCAATGCTCGCACGAAATATCGTCCATACGACTTTTTGGTCACATAGAAGAATGGACCACTGACAGTACCATCAATTACAATTCCAGTAATAACAAAGGTTTTTTGGAGAGAAAGTTTTCTGCGCTGGAGTTGTTTGTGAATTATATCGCCACCTTAAAGGTAAAATTGAACAAGTGCTGATTCACTGATTTGAGAAATTCTGGATATTTTTTTTATTGGGTGTAACTACTCATAGTTAGTCAACTAATTTTAAGCAGTGCTTATGACAATCTTTTAAGCTACAGATTTTTATACTCTTTTTTGTGTGTTCTCTCGTAGAAAATAGGGAAAAATGTGCATTTATCTGAGAAACCTATGTTAGCTTATAATAATAATAATAATATTAGGATGATTTATTTGGTGAGCGCTGTTTTTGTGTGTATCACACCTCAAGAGCCCTCTACGAGCTTGGTCGTCGCTGTAGAAAGCGCCAATTCTCAAGCAAGACCCAGATGTAGTAAGGTTGGATGGACCTTTCAGTGACCGGTCTTTGGTAAAGGTTTATGAATTTTTCAACCCAGCGAAGAGCACATTCGAAATATAAATGGTATATTTTTGTGCTCCGCCGAGATTCAAATCCACAACCTTCCATTTACGAGTCCAAAGTGCTGCTACTACGGACTACGGACCGGTCCAAGATGCCAACGACACGCGGTGTACCTGAGCGCTCACCCATCCAGGTAGCATCCGCGTCCAATGTTGCTTAGCTTCGGTGATCTGATGAGAACCGTTTCTTTCAACATGGTATCGTCGTTGACGCAACTTATTCAGTTTTACCTATATTGTATCAATATATTGTATGTGACTGAAATGCGGTTTGCCAAAAAGCCGCCCGACCAAATTGCCCATCATCTATGTGTTTGTGAACGAGTTATCTGTGGCTGAGTTGTCTGTGGCTGAGTTGTCTGTGGCTGAGTTGTCTGTGACTGAGTTGTCTGTGGCTGAGTTGTCTGTGGCTGAGTTGTCTGTGGCTGAGTTGTCTGTGGCTGAGTTGTCTGTGGCTGAGTTGTCTGTGGCTGAGTTGTCTGTGACCTAAATACAATTGACCGAAAAGGCGTGTGCACAAACTATCGTGTGATCGATTTGCCCATGGACGAGCTGTTTGTGGACGAGTTATCTTTGACAGATTTCTCGTGATATGAAAACAGACAAAGGACCCCGCAGCTTGATTAATAGAGTTAAAATCCTGTCGGGTAAAGTTTGCACTCTCATCGCGACTGCTACAGACAGCTCGGCTTCGAAAACCGACAACTCGCAAACTTGCCTCGTGGTATCGATGTGTGATGCTGCAATATGGAGTAAGAACATCTGGAGATGACTTTAAAAGTCTTTTGTTGGCTGTTGTGTAGATAGTTTGTGGGGGAATCTGATGGTTTTGTAAACTGTATGTGCTGCATGATAAAGTTTGAATTATTGTTATGAAAATATACTTCAAGGTTAATAGGTAGGTCTTCTGACATTAAAACGTGGTTGCGGTTTCCTATTTTTTTTATGTAATTACTTCTAACTTGGGCCTGTTGCACCAAGCTCCAATAAAAAAATAAAAAATAAGTATGATTTATCCCTTTCAAATTAAAAATTTGGTTGCATACACAAAAATCAGCTGATGTAAATCATCTTTCGTGGTCAAATTCCATCATATTATTACCCACTTCCGAGAAATATTTAACCGAGGGCCTTACCAGAATTAAGCAATCAAATATTGATTGGAGGTTGATGCAACGGTGTTATATACACATCGCAAATCCATGGCTCATCCACCGCTTAAAAGAAATTGCCCATACAAAAAAAAACGATAAATCATAGATTATCAGAGGATTCCAAGTTTTGTAAATAATGCGAGTAACTGAAAAAAAATTAAAATCACCAAACTCAGAAAAACTACATTTCAAAATACTCAATTGCAAATTTAATTGTAAAATACAGATTTGTAGTATTTTAATTGGCTCAAAGGTTCGGCTTAATTGCACAGAGCCGCGTACAAAAAAAAATTAAACACTGCCATTTTTATTCCTCAGATGAACAAACTTTACACATAATCCAACTTTTTAATTAAAAAAAAGCAATCGCATTGGGAAAAATTGATTTCGTTGATTGTGAGCGGAAAATATACTTTTATTTAATTCTGGAATTTTCCGACTCCGCGCGGAAATGAAGGCGCCTTTGTGATGTTAATGCCTTGTCGATTGCATCCATAAACTAGTAAGTAGATACATATTCCCTGAACGCTTTTCCTTCCTCACATTTTTGCTCTCCTAATACATTCTCGTTACCTATACGCAATAAGTAGGTTCTTTCACTTTATACTTTTTTTTATATTTGATCTTTTTCCTCACATATTTCATGTTTCTGTTTGTTAATTATTGCATATTGTATAGGCTATAGACAATCTCATAATTCTTATTGATTTTAGAGGCATCAACTTTGTAATCGATCATCATTAAAGATAAAAGAAAAATAAATTTGTTTTCGATTACTTGAGTATATATCTTTTATACCACAACCGGTTTCGCAAACATCCGTTTGCATCGTTAAGTGTTTAAAATAATATCGACCTGACAATGCAAACGGATGTTTGCGAAACTGGTTGTGGTATAAAGTATAGATACTCAAGTAATTGAAAACAAAATTGTTTTTCTTTCATCCTTCATAATTTTTATTTTAAATAAAAATCGATTTTCAAAAAAATACTTTTTTTTGGTTTTATTTGTTGTTACTGTGTATTCCAGAAAAAAATATTTTAAGATATTCTATATCTGAAGGAGTCAGATGTCGGTTATTATTTCTGAAATTTAATTCAAAAAATTTTTTTTTTGATGTTTTGCATGACTCTTACCTCTTTTGCAGAGATTTAAATCAGATACCTGATTAAAACTCATAGCTTGCAATAAAAAAATTAAGTAGCAAAAAATATCGAATCCTAGCCCTCGGCATGGAATGCAAGCATTTACTAACTACGCAATAAACCGAACGCATCGAGCGTAATTATTTTACAAAACATTCTAAAAAATCAAATTATTTTTAAATCGTTACGCCACAAAGGCTGATATTTTAAATGGATTCTCTCTTTTCCACGTAATTTCAAGAGGCAGGTAATTTTCACATATCTAGAATGATTACAGTTCACTACCCAAATATTCGCAGATCTCCAGGGCACGCCAAAACAACCCGCGAAAAATTAGCTCCAGAAATTTATCGGCTATTTATCTGGTCGGTTGTCCCGCGGGAGGGTGCGGCAGGGATGTTGTTTGGGCCCTTGGTTGATTTATTCCACACTTGCTGTGAGATTTGGGATTTTTCGGACCAAAAGCAGATATAAGTACTCCATATTTTAACGTGTTCATACAACCTTCATTACAACCCTCATTGTGTCTATGTACTCTTTTTGGTTGATTCGGTTTTCATTTGTGTGCTTGTAAATAATTGTATTTTTGTTAATTTTGTGGAGTAATTTGATATGATTTTAGAACCGAAACATATTGCATTAAGACATATGTAGATATCTAGCGCCAGTTGGGTGAAACTGTTACCTTTACCTGTAAATACAAATCGATTGAACATTTTTGATTTTGGTTTTGTTTTTATTATTTTGTCCTCGGCGACTAAACGTCTGTCTTGACTGCCGTTCTTATCAACCTATATAACCTAAGTTTTTTTTAGGATAGTTGCATAGATATATCAAAATTTTAAATTCATATAAAATGCATGCCCACAAGCGGACACGTGTAAGTTCGAGCCTAGAAAAGCTGCATGTGTACTTATAAATTAAAATCCAAACCTCAAATGCCAATAAAAATATTAGAAACCAATAAAAAAATATTCTATACATTTTTCTTAGCCACCCGACCGGTTGACTACTAATTTTTGCCTATTTATATTCATATGCCGACTTCATTTTTATAACTTTCAAATACACTCATCTGTTGATAGTTTGGGGGTGTGTCTAAAAAACGACACAAGAGGTGGGGGGGGGGTTTCTGGAAAACTCAGGATCCCATAAATTTAGGTTATGCAAATGTGGTTTGTTTCTGAGGCCTTCTCCCCCCAAAGTCCACCCTTATTTATTTATTTATGAAAGTGAGCCCATGCTACAATAAGTCTTAGATTTCTTCGTGCATATTTTTTTGGCGCTACGCGATAAAGTTGTGCTGAAAATCCGCCTGCTGATTTATTCGAGACACAAGTTTTGCATTTATATATCATTTTTTGCATATCAAATTCGCGTTACTTTTGCGTGATATACGCGCTGTACCGTCTCACCGAGTTGAAAGTACGTGCGAAATTTTGAGACTCTGGTTCTTCGTTTTGTATTTTAATAATAGAAATGAAAGCTTTTTAACATCATTTAAATAATACAGAACAAAAATTTAATCTCTACTTGCTGATTCTTTGAGTGAATAAAAAAAAGTCATGAGTTTGTTTGATTACTTTTGTTATTTTCTTGTATTGAAATTAACCTTAATAAATTTATCTAAGAGTTGCTTTATGAAGGGTCCCAAAAAGCGTTCTTTTTATTTTATTTTACAAGTTACTGTTTTTGACTAAATACCAGTTCCTAATGACCTATTTGCCCTATTCTTTTAACCAGTCCGTAGTCTGGTGATTCCTTGGTTTACGAACTCGTAAACGGAAGGTCATTAGTTTGATTTCCGGCGGAGCACATTTTTTTTTAAATATCAAAAAAGTGCATACATCAAGCCTTACAGCAACTAGGTGTTGCTTGCTAAATTGGTGCTGACTAGCGACGAACAGGCGATTCGTGCAAAAACGTCGCTTAACAATACAAACATTATAAAAATGATTTTATTTGTTTATTTACCAGGAACAATATTTTTCATAAAAAATATACCTTCCGTATAAGAAGTTACAATGTTTTCGAGCACTTAAAAAAAAAAAATATTAGTAACGATCGTAATTTTTAAAAACTTTTAAATTAGAGCCATTCATAAATAAAAAAAATATTTTAATTCCGTTTACAAACTTAAATGCTTTTTATTGCAAATAAATTTACAAAACAAACACAATATTATGCAAACGATAATTCTATGCTATGAGGGTGCATTTTTATATTTAAAATCTCTCTTATTTCACCCTCTATAGATGCTATAATTTAATTTACTAAGTGCACTCTCTTGTTTGGCATTTTAGTAAGCGCAATCGCTCAACTAGGTAAGCGCACTTAGGTGTTTGGAATTAGCGCTTGTGAAATGCAATCATGCCACAAGGTAATAAACACGACATTCACATTATATTTGTATTGTTTGCAGACTATTCAAATAAACGAAAACTGAGGTATTCATTTTGATTAAGATCCATACTAAAAAGCACTTAAGTATTTTCATTCCACTTAAGCCTTCCAAACCTTGGAAATGAAAAACTAAGACATCGATTGCAACTGTTGAAAGGAGAAATCTCAAAACCATCTAAAGTCCAGTAAGAGACAACAATTTTTGGCGTCTTTAACGCAAAATAGGGTGTATTCCATTTATACAGAGCCCGATGTGATCCCTATCCTTGACTTATAGGTTGGTAGGAGGCTGACCAGTCATGCTGTAAAAAATGTTTCAAATTGCGAAAGTCACCCCTGTTTCATGGAAGGTCGGCAGAGATTATGTCCATTTGAGGTTTGGATCTTAATTTGTAAGTACAAATGAAGCATTTGTAAGCGCAAAGTTACACATGTCTGTTTGTAAGTAATCATTAAATATAAATTGTAAATGTTAATACACCTATGTAACTTCTAGATTATAGATTGACGGTCTGGCAAGAGATAAGAAACGTGGACTTCTTCAACGAATTGAAGAGTTCTATGACATCTACAGAGAACTCGTTGTGATCTGACTGTATTGGAATGGTTGCATAATTAGGAAGTCAAATCATGAACAACTCAAAACCCATTAAGCAACTGAAACTCTCTGCACGGGAAGTTTGAAGGAGACCAGGGACAAAATTGCGATGGATGGATGGTGTCAAAGAAGATGCAGCCAAGGTAGACATTCGTGACTGGAGAGCAAAGGCGATGGACAGGAGAAAGTGGAGAAGAATCCTGGATTCAGCCAAGGCTCACCCACGGCTTTCGAGCTCATGATGATGATGATGATGACCGACCTCCTAAACACTTTTCAGTTTAAAAATATTTTAAATGGCTTAGAAAAAAAAACAAACGAAACATCATGTATCTCCTGAATATGCTCTGTTGAATCGATCTCTAGCTCTCTGTCTTTGAACCAGCTACTAACTGAGCTATCGACTGGTCATAAATGCTATATAAATTTGTAATATCTACTAGTTTTCTTTTCAGATAATTTTTAAGAAAAGTTGTAGAAATAGTAAATTTTAGTGTGGTTACAATGTGCAGTTTTATTATTCAGAAGTTCCGTACTATTTTCAGCTTCGATTGGTTTTCCATTTTCTTGTATGTAAGCGCCAGTCTCAAGGGGTCGCTGCGGATATTGAGCGTGAGAGCAAACAAATTCAGACCTTATACGTTTGTTTGCAATTACAGGAAACTAATAAAGAGTTTGATATTACCTTAGAGGTTAATTTCCTATCCAATGAAAATTTCAAGAGTTGAGAGTGTTTTTTTTTTAACTTCAAACTTTTGATATATTTTTTAAACTTGCTCTTTCGGGAAGAGGTGTTTATCTATGTCGGCTGGTATTTAAAATAAAAGAGTCCTTACCTGTAAAAACTATTGATTCTACAGGCCCATCGATGACAAAGTGCATTACATACTAGGAGCTTATGCACCTATAAGGGGAATGGTTAATTTTTTTTTTATCAAATAATAATTATACACGATATAGTTTTCATTTAACTAAAATCACCTATTTTTGAAAAAAAAAATGTTCAACAAAACCTAAGTAAATGATTAAATCGATGAAACCTTCACATTTTTTTAAATTTATTCCTTTACAAAATAACAGCCCTTAGAACGAGTTGCAAAACTTGAGTAATGTAAAGTTTACGGCAATTATTAAAGAGTGATTTCCCCCAAAATCTGCCGTTTTTATTTGTTTGAACTTGATTTTCTTCATCACTGTAATTCTTTTGCTAAGACCGTAAAGTGTAAGAAACAAAAACGGCAGATTTTGGGAGAAATCACTCTTTAATATTTTCCGTAAACTTTACTTTTCTCAAGTTTTGCAACTCGTACTAAGGGTACTGTTCAGTTATTTGGAAAAATAATTAAAATGAAATTTATTTTATGTTTTAAATGAAAGGTATTGGTAAATAAAATTCATCCATTTCAACAAGCTTTTAAACTTAAGGCCTGCGCAGGGTAAAAAGCGATAAATATTACCAACCTTACGATTTAAGCGTTTTGTGTAAGGGCGGCCTTAAAAAACGCTTAGCGCAAATAAATTCTTTATTTTTATAGAGCTGCTGATTTTCATTTATCGACTAATATAAATAAATTGATTTCCGTAAATTTCGAAAAACGAATATCTTGGAAAAGTGTATTCGAAAAGTTTTCGAATATAATTTAAGTCAGAGTCTTCTTCAAAGGTTCCTTGACTTATAGGTTGGTATGCGGCTGACCACCCATGCTGTCAAAATGGTTCACTTTGCCAATGTCACCCCTCTCAAGTAACCTTTTAGGTTTTAAAAAGGTTACAAAAAGGTTTAAAAAGGTTCTGGGATCTTTTTGTAATCTTTTTACAACCTAAAAGGTTACTTGGGCTGTTTCAGGGATAGACGGCAAGAGTTGCAGGGTGTATGTCCATTTGAGATTTGGTTTTTATGTTGTAGGTTCACATGAGGCATGTGCAAGCGCGAACTTGTACGTGTCTGGTTGTGGAAATGCATGTAATGTGAATCTCCAATGTAACATATCTTTGCAACTTAGATTAGATTAGATTAGGTCTGGTCGGTAGCTCAGTTGGTACAGTGCTTGCATTCCACACCGAGAGCTCGAGTTCGAATCTCAGTGAGGGTGTTATAAATGATTAAATAGTTTGGTGTTTTTTTAAACACAAATTAAATACCCAGAAGGTTTATTTAGCCTTCAAAAAAAATGAGTACCAGTCACCTCGGGAGCTGGGAAAGCTCCACTTCAACTAAGGTCGTTGGCGTAAGGCTGGCCCCCTTACCTCTAAAAAGAAATAGGTTTCACTCGCCACATGCAACCTTTCCGGGGGGAACACGGCAAAAAATTATCGTTTGGCTTACCATATGTGTAACAATACTTACCATATGTGTAACAATACTTACCATATGTGTAACAATACTTACCATATGTGTTACAATACTTAAATAAAGAAAACAGTGAAAATTCACTTCAATATTTATTTAAATCTGAAGTTATATTTATAATTGTGTTATGTATGTTTGTGACCCAATGATAAATTAAGCCGAAAATTCGAGATGAAAATACGGAAATTCGCAACCTACTCTAAATTTTAGATTTCCACTAAAATGATAACGACCGCTGCTGGGAAACCAGGAAGTTTTATTTCTAACATTTCGCTTTACAGTCAAAGCATTTAAACGAGAAGCTCCGTACTGAGAGGTACCTCGTTTTTTAAATCTTTATTTAAATATTTTTCTCAAAATAGCATGTAAAATACTGGTGTTTCATAATGATTGAGAATTTAAGTGATAAAAAATAAAATAAATTTATTTTTCTCCTCACTTTTTGTTGAAACCACTCAACAAGGATCGCACTTGTGAGAGAGAGCTAATATGTATTGTGGAAACGAAAACATGTCGTTTTTTGGTGATTTATGCTTAAATACTGATTCATTGAAGGAAAATACTGTGTGAAATAAGTTGTAAATAAGAACGACATGAAAACAAAATGGTTTAAATAGTTTAGACTCTAAGCGTATGAAAAATCTTTGTGAAAAACATTGTTATGTTATTTTAAATAACATATTAAAAAAAAACAATCCCGAAGTGTGCAGTGTGTGTTTGTGGGCCGAGCGGAGCCGAACGGTCACGGAAGCGGCCGAACTGCACCGTATGAACTAATCAGGCCGTCGTTCGTTAGTTCCCGGCAAGATGCCAAGCGATTAAGACGTTAGCGACCAAGCACCAAGCGGTGCAAGAGGGGGCACTACGATGGAGCTCCCTCCCCCCCATCTACTTGGATTTCCTGCCAGCAAGGCACCCGCCTTGTGGACCAGAGGCATAGGAGCGCCCACCCAGGGGCTTCCACGTGTGGAGACGTCCGCCTCGTGAACCGCCGCTAGCCTGGGGCGCGGCCCCAGGCCTTCCGTTTAGAACTCCAGCCAACGGAATAGGGAGTGTTCTGGTGACAACCTGTAGGTCTGGCCAATCCCTTATTTCCCCTTTTCTCCCCCATATTAGTACAGTAATAAACCCTTATTTGTTCATGTTAACTTTATCTTTTAATTATAAAACCCTTCCCAAAGTACAAGTGAGCAACCGAAAGAAAGACCCCCACGCCCTGAGAGTGATGCTGATGAAAGCTAGCCGGATGTAAGTATCCTGAAGATACCTTTCATTTTAAACATAACAACATAAGTTATTATTTTAAACATAAAAGCAAATGCACGCTAATTTTTCAGCTCTTATCTATATCTTGAATCTAAGTTGCAGTGATTCAACATTTAAAGCTCATATCAAATGCATACCCACAAACAAAAACGTGTAGTTCGCGCTAACAAATGCTGAATAAATTGAAAGGAGATAAACCCAGAAAATCTATGAAGATATATTACATTTAAATTTCATATTACATGCATTCCCATAAGCAGACACGATTGAGTTCGCGCTTACACAATACACATGTCGCACGTGGACTCAAGAAATAAAAATCCAATCTCAAATAAACAACTCTTGCCGACGTTCCCTGTTACAGGGGTAACATTGGCAACGTGAACCATTTTTTACAGTACCTATGGGTGAGCAGTCTCCTACCAACTTATTAGTCAATACAAAAAAACCCTTATTGCCTTATGATTATTAATTTTTAAAAACAAGCAAACCTTGCTAATTTCTTATGTAAATTAAAGTGCGTCTAGATGGAAGCTTCGTAGCTGTATTTAGTCAAATACATTTAAAAAAGCAAATGATAATAAAATAAAACATCTTAGTTTTGTATCATTTTTAAACTAACAAAATCATACAACACTTTTCAGGAATTTCAAAAAGAGCTTTAGGCTACAATCCATGAGCGCAAATAGGTCCGAAAACTCGTGGAAAGCTTTTTCGTATAATACTGGTCAACAATCTCCGACGTTTTCCTTTAAATTTCCTCCACTGTGAAAGCGCCGACCGCACACACGACCCCTAGAGCCTTTATATCGCCCCCAAAGTGGGGCGCCAACCACCCGGAGAACCTTTATTTTTACCACTTTTTTCCGGCACAAAAGAATTCATCAAAATCAAACGAGAAATAAAAATGAAATAAAGAAAAACGCCCGTACCGAAAAGTGTACTTTTATGAGAGTAATGTGGGGCTTAAAGGAAAATTAACGTGTATGTACTTTATCTGTTGATTTTTTGTTGAATTTTTTTTCACATGATTAAATACAGGCTTCTTTAAGCTTTTCCAATTTTATTTTTTATTTTAAGAAAAATCATCTACTCTATAATCAGTTTGGCATCTAAAGTTTTAGTGGGCTACCTTTCATAATGAAGATTTTTATTTATTTGTATGACTTTTAAATAACTCCTTGACTTTTAGGTTGGTTTAAAGCTGATCCTCTGTAGTGTAAAAAATGCTTGACTTTCCCAATGTCACCCCTGTTTCAGGGAAAGTTGGCAAAAAGTTTTGGTAAAAAAGGGCATGTGTTTATTTGAGTTGGATTTTAATTTGTATGTAAACTTGCAGCATTTGTAAGTACGAACCTACACGTCTCTGTTTGTGGGCATGCATTAAATATGAATTTTTAATATGAATATATCTTTCCAACATAGATTAAAGATTATACAGATTATACGTCGCCGATCTTATTTGAAAGTTGCACTGAATGAAAGAAGAAGAAAAACGTTTTTTTTCGGTTACACATAAAAAACCACTTGTTTTTGTTGTAAATGGGTCGCCGAAGTTGTAAAAATAATAATATTTTACAAAAACAAATATTTGAACTTTCACAAAGTTACTGCCAAAAATCTTGATAATACTAAAATATGTTCATTGAATGTGCAACACGAATAATACATTTCTACTGAAAATATATTTATCGTTAAAAAAGAGCAGCGGTTTTCTTTGACGATCATTGTCTTTGAAGCAATATTTCATTAGATATCGAATCCCTCCGATGTTTTCAGATAGAGCAACGTACCGAGCGAGCGTTCTTTCTCCCTCTCGTTTCACCCCGGCTGTCTGGCGGGGCAAAAAATGACACCGATTGTCACCCCGGGGGCGGCAAAGTCTCTCTGCCCCTGAATCTGATAGAATAACCGCGCTGGCTTCTACTTTTTTTTGATTGTTATTCAATTTGTAAATCGCGATAAGTTTTTCTCGAAGATTCAAACCTTGCTCGGTGATTAATTGGACTTTTATTGTAAGGAAATACGGAAAACACCACGACTTTTCTGTGGGTAGAAGAATAGATTTTCTTTGAGCTGAACTAATTTATTATGGTAATTTTTATGCAGTCACATTTATACTGCGTGTTTTATGAACTGCGTCTCGAAGAACTTTGGCTTGACAAACGATGTCTTGATGAAGCATGACTAGATTAACGATGACTTGTCGAAACATAGATTGGTGAAATGAATTAACGGCAAAAAAAAGAATTGAATCAAAAAGGCTTGATGAGGTAAGGTTCGATGAACCATGCGTTGATGGACGATGTCTTGATGAACCATGGTTTGATGGACCATGACTTGATGAACGATGGCTTTATGTAACATGACTTTTTTACTGTTTAATTGTTTAGAGTTTATTTGTTTTATATATTTTAATGTATTAATTGCTTGTATTCCTTGACTGATAGGTTGGTATGGCTGACCACCCATACTGTAAAAAATGTTTTACTTTGCCAATGTCACCCCTGCTTCAGGGTGCATTTGCAGGGCTTATGTTCATTTGAGATTGGGTTTTTTATATTGTAGGTCCACATGCGGCATGTGTAAGCGCGAAATTATGCGTGTCTACTTATGGAAATGCATTTAATATGAATCTCAAATGATACATATCTTTGCAGCTTAGATTTAAATTTAGATTGAGACTTCATGAAAGATGGCTTGATGAATCACGGTTTGATGAATCAAGGCTTGATGAGCGATGTTTTGATAAAAAATTGCTTGAGGAACTATGACTTGATGAAGTATCGGGTGATGAACCATGGCTTGAGGAACTATGACTTGATGAAGTATTGCGTGATGAACCATGCCTTGATGAATCATGGCATAATGAACGATGGCTTGATGAATCATAATTTGAAGAACATTGCTCGATGGAAAATCGATTCACAAACCATGGCTTATGAAACATGGCTTGATGGACGATGGCTTATGAACCATTTTGATTTTAAAGATATTTATCAAATCTGCCGGGGAAACGTATTGCTTTTCATGCATATTTGAAGTAATAAGAATGTTTATAAAAAAATAAATTTTTACCAAACTTGTCAAGAAATAAACAGCTTTTTTCTTCACTAAAAAATGCTCAAACGAAAATTAGACAGCTTATTATTTTTCCGTTATTATAAATTCACAGAGCAATTTTTGTTTGATGTAACTAAGTTTAAGGATAAAATACTCGTATATTGCGCTTGGTTGACTAATATTTGACTGTTGACGGCCATTTTTAATCTGGATCAACAAATTATTGCCAACGATCAAGTAGACATCGTAAAGCCTCATCATTAAAGACTGTGTTTAATGTCCACTATATAATACTTTCATGTCTGCTTGCGTAATTTGATCACAAGAGTAATTATTATTAGTATCCATCGTCACAAAGTTAAAACTCCTACACATCTATAATCTATAATCTAAGTTGCAAGGACATATTCCTTTAAAGCTCTCAGATGTATATACATCTGAGATATATACATTTGTAGCTCGCGCTTACAAATGCTGAATGTGTATTTACAAATAAAATCCAAACCTCAAATGAACATAAGCCCCACAACTTTTGCCGACCTTCCCTGACACAGGCAAACATTGTTGACATTGGCAAATGAACCATTTTTTACAGTATGGGTGGTAAGCCTCATACCAACCTATAAGTCTAGGAATACGAATAATAAATTACATTTAAATATAAAAAATAACAAAACCTTAAAAAGAAATCTATACAAAAAAGTCTCAAATTTCCCATGCAAAAAATGCAGCAAATTAATAAACCAACATTAGAAATCAACATAGCAGATTAGCCGCCACTTCTTCCTGTCCTTTAACATCGTTTACCCAAAAATAAAATAGCACGCATAGTGATCGTTTCAGTTGCCATAGGTTTTTTTTGTAAAATCCTATTGTAACGTTCTATTCAATCATAGTGCATTTCTGTCCGGTTTGTCTATGGATTACCGGATCAACCGTGTGAAAGGTTTCATACATCCGCATACACTACGAGACTTTAGACCCAGCACCTAATAGAAAAAAACCGGGAACAATACGTTAAGTGTGAAAAGGCACTTAAGTTTTATACTCGGCATACAGACCGTGTACACTGTCTTTATATTGAATAGTTTTTGGTAGTCATTTTATTTGATAGTAAATAATTTGTAGGAAAGAAATAAAGATTGTGAGTGTAACTTTAACTACGTCAGTATTTCCGATAGGAGTGATCAGTGTCACTGCAGATTTGCCTCCATTTTATCCTATCCTTGCATACCTTTTTCAACTCATTCATATCCATCACCTTCTTCATCTATTTCCGTTTTTTTAGATAAGAAAGTATTAAGTATTAGGGTTAACTGATTAAGTTAAAATAGAAGAAGGCTAAGGACGCTTAAAGATATAAAATTGTTCAGGATAAAACAATATAAAACATCTATTGTACAGGTAGTCATCAACACGTCAGGCAAATGTGGTGACTGATGGTCAATTTCCTTCAACTAAACCTCGAAATGTCGAATAAAAATAAGCTGAAAATACCATGCGATTAAAAACCGTCAAATATATAAAAGGTGGAAGAAGGAGATAGTGAGAAAAGTAAGAAGCTCTTCATTTCGCCAGCTTTTATGGGACGGATGTAACAAGGACCACGTTAGGGTGGATCGCCATTACGCGGAGGATAATATAGGGGAAATAAATTAGGGCCAGCCTAATGCGGCAAGGCTTCGTGTAAGAAACTATCGTCTGGACATTGAAGGGTGGAGATTTTTTAAAGCTCTTTTTAAAGTTTGTACCAGTTGAAACAATATATGTTAAGCAGTTTGACCGGTCTACAACTCAATTCGTAGAGTGCTTGCATTCTATGCTGTGAGCTCTGGTTGCTGTTCCTCAAATCCCAACGAGGGTGCCAGAAATGATTTTCCGTTTCGGTGTTTATTTTAAACCAAAAAAAAATATTCCGGCAAGGCTTACTAAGTCTTCACAAGAAATGAGAACCAGCCCCATCGGGAGTTAGGAAACCGACATTTCAACTGAAGTGGTTAGCAAAAAACAGGGCTCTTTACCTGTTAAAGTAAATAAGTTTCACATGCAAAGCTAAACGCGGCAAGAAGTTGCACTAAAATCCAAACCTCAAATGAACATAAACCTGAACTGAAATTTCCTAAAACAGAGGTGAACCATTTTTTACAGCATAGGTGATCAGCCTTTAAGTCAAAGAAAATGATTTTCATTATTGCGTACGTAAAGTTAACGTAAGTTTTTAAAAGTATAAAATATTTTGTTAAACAAAAGTATTTATTGAAAATAAGAGCTGTAATTGTGCCCATAAATTCGTAAGCAAAATTACAATTTTCTCTCTCTTAGCCGACCCTCCAAAAAGTCATTGCGGAGCTTTGCAAGCCTTTCCTACAGAGGCGCCCTCGTAGCGTGAGTATAACGACCAAATAAGGGTGTTGTTGGTGAGACCTCTCCATAAAAAATAACACTTTTTGGTCGCTGAAATATTGCTAATTGTGTTTTAACTGAATAAGAATGGAGGCATTAAGTTTTATTATTTGATTAAAAACACGCGCTTTAATTAGTAATTCCACCGAACATAAGTTGTGCAGGAAAACTCCAGCCCGCCTAATTGAAAATATCTGGGGATTGGTCTCGGTGTTGTAAAAGACTTCGAATGTGAGTGGTGTGCTGTGTTGTGTTAAAAAAATAATTAAATTAGGCTGATTTATTTGGTGAGCGCTGTTTTTGTGTGTATCACACCTCAAGAGCCCTCTGCGAGCTTGGTCTTCGCTGTAGAAAGCGCCAATACTCAAACAATACCCAATTGTTGTAAGGCTGGATGGACCTTTTGATGACCGGTCTTTGGTAAAGGTTTATAAATTTTTCAACCCAGCGAAGAGCAAATTTGAAAATATAAATGGTATATTTTTTGTGCTCCGCCGGGATTCGAACCCACGACCTTCCAGTTACGAATCCGAAGTGTTATCACCTGGACTACGGACCGGTTGTGTTGTGTTGTGTTGTGTTGTGTTGTGTTGTGTTGTGCTGTGTTATGTCTAATGCTTTGGTGTGTTTAGACTTGAATTGAGAATAATTGGAAATAAATGTTATTTTTAATGAATTTAAGCATTCAAGGTAAAATTCTTTCAGGATCTTCTGAAAGAAGAAATGTAAATTTGTTAATTTAAATTAAAATCCTAAATTTAGGGTAAACATTTTTTATTACAATAACTGAGCTAATATACTAAAAAGAATAAATATCCAGGTATTTCGAATCCTAATTAAGTTTTTGACGATAGCAATCACACCTTATGTATTTAGATTTCGTACAACTATCGGACTTATCTTTTAATGGCTTTGGATATGATTGAAATGGAAAATTGAAAAATAAGTTCTTTTCTACACCACGGTTTGTAAAATATTTTTTCTTTTTAGTTTTATGCGAGTTTAAAAAAATATATAAATATTTTTTTCCCTACATTTCCAAATTTTTTGTTGATGAAGGTTATTTTATTGCGACGATAAGCCAGATGTTTTACTTCTAAATAGAAAAAAGGAACCCGATGCATTGCTAGTAAGCAAGTACGAGGCAGATAGTTAACAAAATGAAAAGTGTTCACAAAACCGTCAGCGTGCGCAAAAAAAAAAAGAAAAAAAAAACAGTTAAGCCACACAGTATCGTAACAGTGTGTTTTGGTAAATGTGTTCCAAATATATTCTCATTCGTGTAAAAACAAAAGTGCTGAAAAAATATGTAGCACCCCTAGCATTAAAAAAACAGCAAAACATGCATTTTATTTAGTATTCAAGTTTACGTTAAATTTAGATGAAAAAAAATGCGAAATGATTTTAGATATTCAATTTGAGAGTGTGTCACGAGAGAGAGGAGCACAGAGCATAATGTGTAATTTATCGGCCCACCCTAACGCGCTGATAGGGATCGTTATTGTTCCCCGTGACGAGCACAGAGCCAGTACTGAGCCGTGACGTCACAGCATTAGAGTGGGCCGGTGTGAAAATATGCTGACGCGGGAAATCACTTTTCAAAAAATGCTCTTCAGTTTTTTTTTGAGCAAATGAAAGCTGATCTTCTTTTGGAAAATGCGTTTTTTTATGAGATTATAAAAAAAGTTGTGAACTATTTTTACACTGTTTATTTAAGGGTCCATTCATCGTTCATTTTCAAAGTTAAGCTATTTTAATTGATGAAAGAAATATGTTGTCAAATGAAAACTGATTTCCTTTTATGTATTTTCCAGTATTTTCACTCCATTCTATAGGTAAGACGACAGAGTTTGTGCTTTCTGTACGGGTGGTCTGAGTATGGTGATTTAATTAAACTTTTAATAGTTACAAGATTAATCAAATATCTTAGAGTAGAATGAATAAATGAAGAGGTTGAAATTAGCGTGTTCGCGAGTTAAGGAAGGAAACTGTCAATGCCTCTAAAGGAGCACTAAAGAAACACCTTTATAAACAGTCTTATTTGTGATTTGAGAGAGCGTTTAAGGTGTGACACACACACAAAAAGGGGGCTAATTAGCTCCAATGTAAATGAAACCCCAATGGCTGAGCTCCAATGTATATGAAACTCTAATGGATAAGCTCCAATGTAAATGAAACTCCAACTGATAAGCTCCGATGCAGATAAAGCCCCTGGATAAGCTCCAATGTAGATGAAGCGCCAATGGATAAGCTCCAATGCGTAGATGAAACTCCAATGGAGAATCTCAAATGTCCATTAAGCATGAACAGATAAACTCTAATGTAGATGAAACTCCAGTGCATAAGCTCCAATGTAAATGAAACTTCAATGGATAAGCTCCATTGTAGATGAAACTCCATTGGATAAGCTCCAATGTAGATGAAAATATGGCTCATGCTACTGTACACTGTGTAATATTTCAAAGTAGTATTTTCAATATTTATTAAGTCCAATCATAATTATATGATGACATGCATTGTGAGCCATACTAAAATATTCAAAAATGACTTCTAAATTACTAGTTAATAGAAGAACTGATAAATTCGATAATACAGGCTCAAAATGTACAATATCCGATTCACTGTAAGTATAATATGGAAATTACTGTATGTTTATGATAGCATCTTCATAATGAAGTACAAGATAAGATCACGAATCAATTGAAGGCTTGTCGACATCATCAAATATCATCATAAGCTCGACAGCTCTAGTCGAGTTTTGGTTGAATTCAGGGTTATCCTACACTTTCGTCTGTCTATCGCCTTTGCTCTTCAACTACGTATGTCTGTCTTGGGTGCATCTACTTCGACACTGTCCATCCATCACATTTTTGGCTTTTCTGATCTCCTTCAGCCTTGTGAGGCTAAGAGTGTTAGACACTAAATAAGATTGGCGTTTTCCATTCCAAGACTTCATTTTTCTTTCTATATCGTGAAATAAAAATTCAGGAAGTGAGGCAAATAACTACCAAGTGATGTTTGATTTTTTAACCTGATTAAAATTTGCGTTGACATTTTCATTTTTTTTTGTGCCACTTCCATCGAAGATCGGCGGTCATCATGGCTATTTTGACTCTGGATGCTGCGGCTCGACTTGGTGCTTCTGCCGAACCACTGTCGCAGGTTTTTCAGCCTCGATGTCCTTCGGCATCCCTGAAATCTTCTCCCCTCAATCTTACCCTGTATGATAAGATGAACGAGACGGTATTCCTCATTTCTCAAAATGTGACCGAAGTCTCTCTGCTTAATGGTTGGCAGAAGCTCCAATAATACATTTTAAAATTCCAAAAAAACTCTAAAATAACTTTTAATGGTTTGTGATACTAGTATTTTATGCGTTTAGCTTACTTTAAAGAATCTAATATACTTAAAGGAGTTTACTTTTATGACTGTAAATTTCATTTATAAAATTTCTCATACGTTTTTAACTGCCTTGATGTTATTAACTTTTTCTTTCTTACTGCTTTTATTATCCTCTCCACAGTCCTAACAGATGATATTATAATAAATTATGCTCGAGCTGTTTTTATGGAAAATAAAAATATTGCTTTAACGTTGTCGGAGAAAAATCAACTTTTGTGCTACTAATGCACTCTTAAAAGTGTATTTTAAGTTGCGAAAATGTAGTAAATTATTCATGTGCTCAATAGACTGTTGAAAATATTTTCTTCTGCTTGAAATTGCAAAAATTTGTGTACGAATATAACTCACTTCAAGTCATAAATATTTCATCTTAATATATAAATATCAGCTATTTTTTTTTGAGATCTCTTCTTTCCAGGATTGGTAATCTTTTATTTTCTCTTTTCTATTCTGATGATGGAAAATCAAAGACAAATGAGTCAACTTTAACAAAAATCAATCTAGATCTAGGATTTTTCTGACATGATATGAATGCATTGAAACACACATAATGATTTTTCATGTTTTCAAATACGTAGTTTATTTTCAAAAAATACCCTTGATTGTCACCTTTGGTTCTAGATGACTTAAAAAAAAATTTGATGATGAAAAAAAAAAAAAAAAAAATCAGCCAGTCATCATCGAACACGATAATGATGAAATATCTTCATTTCTCAATGTTTCCTAGTATTATAAATCTAATACAAAAAAAAACAACAAAACCAACAGAAACAAGAAACCTTTTGACAAAAGAGAGTTGCTTTTCGTAAGCTATTCTCGTGGTCTATCGAAACTGAAGCTTCCAGACGTTTCGCTCATATTTGAGTTGGATTTCTTCATCGTGATTCAGATGCGATGTTGATGAACTCTTGATGATCATTAATCTAACTAGTATGATAATTAATCTAAATTTTGTAAGTTTGTGAATAGAAATACAATGGAAAAAAAACTAGTGAAAAGGCAAAATACGTTGATGAAAATATGGGAGACGTTTTCGTTTGTATTGATGCTGTTTGGTCAGCTGATTCGAGAAGCGATATTCGACAGTTCGATGCACGGGGTGAAACATCTTGTGGTTCCCAGAAGGCATGTTCTAGAAAGGTAAGCCATTTTGAACTAAAAGTCTTATTTTGTAGTAAAATTGTTCATAAGTAAAATATTAGCAGTCCCAAAGAGCTCTTGGCTGTTACTTGAACAAATCCATAGAATTTGAAGTGGAAGTGACGAGGTTTATATACAGAAGTGCACAAACAAGAGCTGAGTTGATGATGATGATGATGCTGAATGAAAGAAAAAATGAAAACAATTGTGTTTTGTTGTGTGTAGAAAAAACTACGCGCTTTTGTCTGAATTTGTTAAATTAATTGTAGAAAAGACGATAAAAAATGTATGTTTATTTCATTGTTTATTTGAATAACCGAAAAATTATATCCACAGAAAATTAATTGAAAAAGTAAATAAAAAACGAGATTCTTCTTGAGTTCAGAAGAGGTCAGGGGTCGTTATTATTCGTAGAAAAACTGTATTGAAGAATAGATACACTTACCACTGCATTCACCAATCCTAATAGTACATACCGAAGGCTTCACTTACGCTTAAAATGTTTTATTTTGTGTTTATTCGTATAAAGTACGTTTCATGAAGAACATTTAAGCGTAAGAAATGCCTAAGTTAAGTGCTAGTATGATTAATGAATAACAATGTGAGTTTCTGTCAATTTCCATTACTGATTTTATTATTTGTTTCAGAATATTTTGGTCAATAATGCAACTTCTTGCTGTCATGGCAATGCTCACATTAACTTCGAGCATCTTCAATCGATACAAGGTACGAAAAAATACCCAAAAAATAAAAGAAAACATGCAGAAATAGATATATCAAATCCTTATACATATTTATTTCAGAATTCTCCCACGGTCATATCAATGGAAAGAGATTATTTGTCGTGGAATACAAGTTTTCCTGCAGCAACTTTGTGCTTTGATACCATTAACGAAACTGCTCTCGATCAAATTGTGCGGTGGGTATTTTTTTAAACAAAATAAACTTGTAAAGAGGAATGTAATTTACCAACCTATTTTTGCATGACCAAAAACAGCTACGTATTGTTACGAATTAAAAATATTGGTCTTCTTATACAGTTGTTTATTTTACACTTTTAATAATTTATTTTTTACAAAGGTAGTCTGGACTATTCCGTTACACTTGGTTTTTGTTCACTGGTTTTGGTTCAATGTATATGGTTGTAAAGCTTGTAGAATACTGGCTCTGCAAGCAACTCACCCCCTTCTTATACTCTTCAAAACAGTACAATCTAGGTCTATATTCGCTAGACAGTTCCAGAAAGGCGTAGTAATCATTATTTCTCGATGCTTCTATTATTCAATGAAGTATTTTTATTCAATGATTCCTACCCACACAATTCAATACAGAATTCTTATAACTACCTATAACAAATACCTACTTATTTTAAATATTTATATTTCATATTTACATAACAGTATTTACATTATTAAAATATAAACATATTTTTTTATTTTCATTTCAATTATCCGATGGCATCTGTTGAATCAGGGTCAAAATAAAAATCAAAGGAATGGGCGAGAATCGAACCAGAAGGATTGTGCTTCAGCTACACTAGTCGACATCACCGTACTCTCTTGGCCATAGTGAAAACATTTGTACGATGTTTAATTTTTAAACCTTTTCATATCTTTTAATATTTTACAGAGAATACAACGTTCTAGAACCAGAAAGACTCCGTTATTTCTTGCTTCAACTGCGCAACGCCACCATGGCAGATCTGGGACAAATATCCTTGGAGGACCACGAGGCGGTCCATCCAGAAGACTATGTGAAACTCCTTGTCCGGATGGAGCCAATGATGTTGCCCCAAGTTCTGACTTCCATCCAGAATGTTCAACTACCTCTCCTGCAAACAGTGACTGAAATGGGAATATGTTATGCTATTAATTCACAATTGGCTGTTTATAGCTCAGAAAAGTAAGTCTCCATATAATTCTGTTATGACTCCTTCTCATTTATCTGTTACTGTTACTGTATCCTGCCGCCTATTCTTCCACTAAGAGTGACCGGTACCTCCGCTTTCATCCATCTATACCCTCATCTCCAACTATAACATGTTTAAATGAAAATCATCCAGATACATCTAAAATTTGTTTCTGTTTTTAGATATTGGACTTCTAACAATTGGACTTTTGTCCCGCAAGATGTATTGTCTTCCCACCAATTGGAGGGAGAACTTTTCATCCTGATAACCAACTTTGAATATGCGTACAAGGTAACAAAATTTTCAGCTCAAATTCCATTCTAGTTTTTCAATATCCAAATGCTGAGATCTTAGTTATTCATTCAGTTTTGAATTTACCCAAACAATCAGATTTGTAAAATTAACAGACTTATTTTTGTACTATTTGTTATCTTCCAAACTGTAGTCTAAGCATTATGAAATCATAAAATTATGTCAGCATTTATTCTTATTTGTATACGTTGAATTAAATTCTAGTTCTTAAAGAGTTTTTTTCCGTGTCTTGAAGTCTGTTAAAGCAAAAAACATTTATTCACAAACGAAACCATTTTGTCTGTAATGTTGAAAGTATACCAATTTTGTTCTAGATGTTTGTTCACGCACCTGCAGAGGTACCTCAATTGGGAGACAAGATACTGGCTGGACCAAATCTTTCCTACAGGACTTTGGTGTTGAAGGTCCTCAACATGATTTCTACTCCTAGAACCAACGCACTAAGTTTTGAACAACGGCAATGCAGGTAAATCTAACCGTCATATTTGTAAAACGTGTTATATATATAAGCATATATAAGCATAAAACGTCTTCCAGCGTTGTATTCCAAGCGTTTGGCGTGTGTCACTTATTTTTACAGAGGTATGTTTAATATCTTTACGATTGGCTTAGGATGTTAATGACCTTACATTTTACTGGAAGAAAGATTTGGGACTTAAAATTTCTTGTGAAGGCTGATTATACCTTTCTTGTACTATTACTAGAGTAAGAAGATAATATTGTAGCCGAGAATCATGTCTAACACCTTTGAGGAGTTAAACTTAAATCCTTGGGCTTCAATCGCAAGTGCTATACCAACTGAGCTATCAACCAGATAATGTGATGTTAGAGAAAATGCTCAAGGCTCCATGTTAAGCAAAGAGGCAAGCATTTTCCGATGTTTGACATCTGAAGATTGCAGATTGACAGTTGAATCTGTAGACCGTTGACCACTTTAAAGACAAGATGGGTCTTATCTGTTTCTATCTTGAACGATAATTTAAAAGGTAGAAAAGGTACAGGTAATTCTTCAACGAAATGCACCAATCACGTGAAAGATTTGTCAAATTTTTCTTATACCTAATAAAGGAGTTAAAAAAAAATCGATGCTGAATTGCTCGTGCGCTACAATTTAAGGTTAGAGAATAACGCATAAAGGGATTGTGGCATCGATCTTGTTTTCTTTATATCAATAGATTGTGGTCTTTAGTTATGAGGCAAAAGCCAGTTATGTTTTTTCGTGGCACCTATAGATTGGTAGACGCGTAGGCTGGAGGACAAACGCATTGGGAAACTTCCTGGCAACAGTTGATGAAGGAGGCCAAGACTCATTTGGTGCTGTCATAGCTGTGATATAAGATTGGCAGAGACATCATGTGACACAAAATGAGAGTTCTGATGATAGATATTTTTATAATTGCAGATTGCTATCAGAGCGTGTTTTGGACAGATCTCCGGTCTACTCTTACAATCTGTGCTTGATGGAATGTCGAGCAAAAAGAGTTATAGAGTACTGCGGCTGCCTACCTCATTTCTACAGAATACTACGTAAGAGCAAATACATTACTTCATAACTAGATATTCAATCAATCTAAAGCTTCCGTCTTTTCAATAAATTTGCTGATAAACGGTCGAAAATAATATTGATTGAAGCTTTGTTAAATACGATTCTAAATTGGAAAAAATATAGTTGTACTAGTTTTATTCAAGGAGGACATCAAATTACAAATATTGACCACCCGTTCCGTAAAACTTGGCTCACTTTGTCAAAGTCACCTTTGTTTCAAGGGAGAGCGGTTCCAGGGCTTAGTTCATTTGAGATTTGGGTTTCCATTTTGAAAGTACACGTGTATGTAACATGTCTGCTTTATGAGCATACGTTTAAAATGTTAAATAGTAACCTGAAATGTTAAACTATCTTTGCAACTTAGATTGCAGTACCTACCATGAAGATTAAATAAGGAGATCGACTATATATACCTACCAAAAAATAAATGCTGATTTTTTACTTTAAATAAAGAAGAAAACAATTTTGTTTGAATCTTGAAACGTCAAATACGAAAAAACAATGGAGAAATTGATGCTTTCAAAAACCTATTAAAAACTGTATTTTAATTTTTTAAATAATTATATTTTATGTTGAATTTTTATCAGCTAAAATTAAAAGAAGGTTCCATATTTTGATTTTTTTCTATCAAACAATTAAGTAACCAAAACAAATCTGTTATTTTCCTTACGTTTCCTTTGTCTTGACATAAAAAAATAAATACTAGACTTCTAACTCTTTTTACGTCTTTTTCTAGCTGGAGAGAGGATCTGCTCCCTATCAGAACTTAGCTGTGTCCTCCAGCATCTTCCTCAGCTGATTGCCATCACGAGGTCCGATCCTTGCGTCTGCCCTCCGCCCTGCAACGCGGACCTCTTCACGCTGCACGACGATCAGTTCATGCTGTGGGACAGGTGGACGCACATCAAGATGGGCGTCAAGGACTATCCCAGGATCAGGCTGAAGAGAGATGTGCTCTTTGGAGTTACAGACGCTTTGGGTTAGTAATGCTACATACGGTTGTAGGCCTTATACATGATAGTATCGGTCCATAGTCCAGTGGTTGACACTTCTGACTCGTAAATGGAAGGTTGTGGGTTCTAATCCCGGTGGAACATAACAAAAATAATTATATATATCATTTACATTTTCAAATACTCTCTTTGCTGGGTGAAAAATTCATATTACTGTACCAAAGACAGGTCATAAAAGGTCCATCCAGCCTTACAGCAACTGGGACTTACGACGACCAAGCTCGTAAACAACACCTCTACGGCACTTCAACAAGTGTCATAGACCCTTAGAGTCTTTGAAATCTAGGAAGTGCCCCCCCCGCACAGGATTTCTTAAACAATAAATATATATACCTGTTAACCTACATGTAGAGACACACTTACACAAGTAAAAATAAACACAGACCTACAATCTTTGTTGGCAAAGGTATGTAAAAGCACTAGATCACACCTTTTTCTACTTCTTTTTTTTTTTTTTTTTCAGTAAATTGTGGGGGTGCTGCCGGCTTACTTTTGGGATGCTCAGTTCTTACATTTGTTGAAATCTTCTACTTCTTCACGCTGCGACTGATTTGCTTCATCTACCGAAAGAAGAAGCCAAACTTAAAAATAAATAAAGAAGATCCTGTACAGAAATTTTTGTGTGATAGAGAAGTAAAATTTTTGAGCAATAATGAAATCAATTGGATACCGAAAGAAGAAAAATGTATTGGTTTTAAGGTAATTTTGCCGTACCAAAACTAATATACATAAAATGATTTTCTTAGTCTTTTTACCACTCACATTTCCCATGATTTTTAGGAATTCTTGTTACAATAGCTTAAGAAAGTTTTTGGACGTATGATTGACGTGACACGTTAATGTTACTAGTATCCTAGCAACCAATCATTAATAATAAGCCAGCCCTAGCAACCGTTTCGTGTGATCTCACAATTTTTTTAATGTTTTTAAATGTGCTGACCTCGTTTTGATGCTATTTGTAGCTGCTTTAAGCTAGAAATGAGGGCTGAAATTAATTAAGCTTCATAGATTTTTCAGGCAAGGAATATTGATGAAACATGTTCGGCATCATTCTTTTTAAACTTGAATATTTTTCTTCTCTTTTTATTCTTATACTATTTAACGAAATTCTGTTACAATCAAAGTTATATTGTTACAAATGTATGAGTCGTCTATGTGTTTTGTTATGTTATTTTAAAATAACATATAAAAAAACAATCTCCAAGTGTACAGTGTGTTTTGTGGGCCGAACGGAGCCGAACGGTCACGGAAGCGGCCGAACTGCGCCGCGTGATCTGATCGGGCCCTCGGTCAGCAGTTCCCGGCAAGATGTGAAGAGAGTCAGACGTCAGCAACCAAGCACCAAGCGGTGCAAGAGGGGGCACTACAATGGAGCTCCCTCCTCCCCATCTGCTTGGATTTCCTGCCAGCAAGGCACCCGCCTTGTAGACCAGAGGCATTGGAGACGTAGTGCATAGGAGCGCCCACCCAGGGGCTCCAACGTGTGGAGGCGTCCGCCTCGTGAACCGCCGCTGGCCTGGGGCGCTGCCCCAGGCCTTCCGTGCGGAGCTCCAGCCAACAGAGTAGGGAGTGTTTTAGTGAAAAGATGTAGGTCTGGCCATTCCCTTATTTTCCCTTTTTCCCCCATATTAGTAAAGTAAATAAACCCTTATTTGTTCATGTTAAGCTTATCTTTTAATTATAAAACCCTTACCAAAGTACAAGTAAGCAACCGAAAGAAAGAACCCCACGCCCTGAGAGTGATGCTGATGAGAGCTAGCCGGAGTAAGAATCCTGGAGATACCTTTCAATCTAACATAACAGTTTTTACTTACTTATATATGTGTGTATAGACGTAAGTAGATGATAGTTATACCTACTCGGCTCGTAAAACATCTTATGGCCTGTACCCTTAGTACGAGTAGCAAAACGTGAGTAATGTAAAGTTTACGGCAATTATTAAAGAGTGATTTCCCCCAAAATCTGCCATTTTTGTTTGTTTGAACTTGATTTTCTTCATCACTGTAATTCTTTTGCTAAGACCACAAAGTGTAAGAAACAAAATTGGCAGATTTTGGGAGAAATCACGCTTTAATATTTTCCGTAAACTTTACTTTTCTCAAGTTTTGCAACTCGTTCTAAGGATACTGGTCATTCAATAAGCTCTAGTCATTCTATAAATACGGACTGCGGTGCTTTGCAGTAGTAAGTACCCAATAAGTAGGTACACGAGCCGTGAAACCACTAGTAAAAAATAACCTTATATAAGCAAATTCTAAATTAAATTAGTGTAAAATAAATTCAAGCTAAGTTTAATTAAAGTGAACCCAAAGTAAATCGTAAGAATACATTTATTTCTGACATTTTAAAACCTTTTGTTCATCAAAAAATAGTACTCGTTTAAGATATACTAAAAGGGAAAATGTGACGTGATCTTTAGAGTTTAACATCGGCAGAACCCTGATGACGGGTGTCAAAAGAGAAAAGGTTGGTGTGGGGTCCTTATCGTAGTTGGGGCAAAGGAAAAATCAAAAGGCATAATGTGGACCCTCTGGCAAAGGGGCCGACTACAAAGGCCCCCGGGCTGTATGAAGGGATAATAAAAATCTACAAACTTCGGGGTGACTGGGATTCTCGCTTGATTTTCATATTCAGGCATCTCATTTGAGATTGGGTGTGGAATTTGCGTACATTCACATAATATTATGTCGAAGACCTTTCGATTATTTTTACTAAAATGGCTTTTAGTAAAGTTACTGTATCCTGCCGCCTTTCCACAAGGGGCCATCTCCATTTTTTTCCGTCTTTGCATATCTCTTTCATCTCTTCAACATTCATCATGTTCTTCATACATACTCTTCTCTTATTTTCACTCTGCAGGTTGAATTTTTTCGCAATCTCACTTACATATTTGGTCTATTCATTACCTTTTCAGTCTTCCCCTTCCCCCATTGCATTTCCTCTGTACACTTTCTTCGCCAGTCGTTCATCATCCATTCTTTGAAGATGTACAAGCCATCTCATCGTCCTTTTTTGTACTTTCATACTCAAATTCTCTTTTATACCACACTCGTTCTTTACCTTTCTTTACGTTGAACTATATCATTCAGTGATTTTCAGTCATTGCTCTCAGGTAAGCCATTTCAATCGTACATACTTTACTCAACTAACATTCATTAACTCACCAAATAGTTGGTGTGATAAAGACTACCCATCGAAAAGAGAAGTTATGGTTAAAATACTTAATATTGAATTATCAAGAAATTATCAGTGTCTTGTAGACCAATCTACTCATTTTAAGATTAGATGAAAATATTGAAAATAATAGCACCAGTACTTATACCTCTTTGTTAATGTACAACCGTGTACAAAATAACGACTTCATTGTTTTTCTGTGTTGCTAGATATACTCTATCTATAATCTAAGTAGCAAAGAAATATTGACATTTTAAATTCATATTAAATGCATGCCCACAAACATTTTTACAAATACTGAATTAAGGAATTAAAATCAAAACTTCAAATGAACACTATACCTGCAACTTTTTCCGACCTTCCCTGAAACAGGAGTGACATTGGTACAGTGAACCATTTTTTTACAGTAAGGGTGGTCAGCCTCATACCAACCTTTATGTAACAAAATAGCTTTGAAAATTGTAATTTAAAGCATATCAAAGTTATCCTATCATTTTTCATATACTTTTTCACATTTTTTAAAATTATTAATTAATGAAACGTTAATGGAGTCAGAACATTATTTCCCCCGATATTATTTTTTTTGAAATTTTCTCGGTGAGCAAATTTCACACATCTATGTAACTACAGTCCATAGCAATCAATAACTTATCTTAAGTTAACCTTGCTCTACCAACCCGATCGTTAAATTTTTGTACTTTTTGAAATGTGCAGACCTAGCAGAATAATGTTTTACGCATATTTATTTTCTGTGGCAAAAAAATGCTACAACAAGACAATTAGAAAATTTATGAGTGTCATATTATTATTTACATTTAAGAGTTTATATACTTCTTTTTTAGTCACCAAAGTAATATAAATATGAAGATGTGTTTATAAAAAAGGACTACAATTTAATACACCAAAAGGTTTCATCTTGTGTTGTGGAACGGATAAAGCGTCCCCGGATAGTACGGCTAAGGTACTGTCAAACCGGTTATAAAGATAGCCGTATCTTTATATTTCGCCGGTTTATACGTCCATCCAGGCCCGGATTAAGGGCGATTCGAGGGGCACGACCGAACCAGGCCCCCCGCGTCCTACGGGCCCCAGCAACGTTTAACAAATTCAAAGTACAATAATACAAAGCAGTTTTTTTACATAAAATTGTTCGGAGACCTAGGTTTTTATGGAATTCATCAAAAAACTTTTTAGAAATTAGTTAAGCAAGATGTTTGCAAATTTTTTTTTTTAGAGTCCAAATCAAAAAGGGCCTCCGGAACCAAAGACTCGTATGAAATAGTATAGAAAAATACATGAACATTATTTTTCAGTTCAAAGTTCCCTCCAACAAGTGTCGTAGACCTTCCGAACAGGTTTCGCAAAATAAACTTAAAAAGCGGTCAGTAATCGTTTTGGTTTGCAATAAGTATATATTTTTGGTAGGCGCGGGAAGAGGAGGGGGGTGGCTAGGGGGATTGGGAGCCCCCCTGACTTTTTTGTTGTTCTTGTGCACAACAGGTTACCCTTATTACAGTGCACCCTCACAGCTATCAACATGCTGGAAGGAACTTTTTAGCCAGATTTGTAAATTTTAATAAATTACACTAAAAAATGTCTATATTAGACTTATGTAAGAGCTTTATACTCCGACTAACAGAGTGTTGCGCCACGACATCAGTACGGCTTTTCGGTACATGAAATATATCATGTCCTCGCCCTCGGGTATAGTCGTCAGGCGCATACAAACTGTAACCCTCCAACAGGGTGGAACTGTCAATTGAACCGTTGATGAACTTATGAGAGATCACCATAAGGGACTTCTTGCACCTCGTTTCCAGGCTTCTAAAACCAGTTTCCCGAAGAAACTACTCATGATGCATGAATTGTGGATAACTTCCACGCAGCCTCGTGAGGAGATTTTTATTATTTGAAATACATTCATATTACACATTTTTTTCCTTAAATCTATTTGTATTATTTCATTCTATTTTTGTATCGCTACACTTCACCAAAAAGTGTGTGTTGAGGGAAGATACCTGATAAACTTTTTTTGAATTTATCATATCCGGTCCGTAGTCCAGTGGCTACACTTCGGACTCGTAAATGGAAGATTGTGGATTCGAATCCCGGCGGAGCGCAAAAATATACCATTTATATTTCTAAATGTGCTCTTCGCTGGGTTGAAAAAAAATCATAAACCTTTACCAAAGACCGGTCACTGAAAGGTCCACCCAACCTTACAACAACTGAGTCTTACTTGAGAATTAGCGCTTTCTACAGCAACGACAAAGCTCGCAAAGGGCTCTTAAGGTGTGATACACCCAAAAACAGCGCTCACCAAGTAAATCATCCTAATATTATTATTATTATACGTACTTTCGCTGGCCGACTTACAGCGCACCAGAGCCCCCAGTGGTCTTAATCCGGGCCTGCGTCCATCCCTTTCCTCAGGGGGGAGAGAGGATAGCATTATCTTTATGTTGACACTGTTGTCCGGGGGTATTACAGCCCTCATCGTCCTGCTACCCTGAGTATGATAACTTTTTTTTGGCAGGTCAACCCTTATTTTATATGTCTTGAAATGGTCCAGATTATGCTTGTTTACGTGGAACGTGGGGTCCTCATAAAAGATAGTTGTACTCATAATTAACGAGTGCCGTAAATTTTGTAAATTACTCACGACGATTTGATAATTTAACGAAGTTCTTGAATGAAAGGTGTAAGGATTATTATAGTTTTTATTAATTGTAATATTCGTGAAGTAATTTGTTGTCGCCTATTCATATTTTAAATAAAATTTGGTATTAATTTTATTGTACTTATTGATATGGCGCGTTATTTTGTTTAAAAAATGTCTTCATTTGATATACAAATATATTTCTAAAAAAACCTTTTTGAATGTTTTTCACGAATATCTTGTTTTCTTGAATTCCACAAAAAGATGGACTTGTTTTATGGAATATATTTTAGACTATTTCTATTTTTCCGATAAAAGAGTTCAGATAATGTGTAATGTGTAAATGATTGTAAAAAATAAGCTTTCTTTAATTATTTAAGCTGTTTTTGGAATATTCTAGCAACTTCGATTTGAATACTCGTAGTACCTATTGTTGATAACTTTAATCAGATATGTATTAGTCTACATGTAAGCATTATAAAAACTCCCTGGGTTTTGGTTTTAAAGTAGAAATTCAATTTTTTTTTTTTTTTTTATCAAAATTCAGGAAATTACTATTATACTCATGCTAATCAAATAAAGAAAATTGACTATTCGACAAGAAATGACCCAAATATTATCCTACAGTGCTAACAGGTCTGTTAGGGCGTATTTATAACATCCTCCCGCTTACTGCAGTAATGTCGTCATCCCTGATTTTCCCTTTAGTATGAGAGAGTGCGTTAAGGATAATGGTTATTTTCAGCCAACACCTATCCAAGGGCAGGGCTGCCAAAACCAAAGAAAAATATTAAATCCCCGGTCATTTTAAGTTCTGGATGTTTTAAACAAAATATGGACTTTACAAAAGGGGCGTGAGGATCCTGTTGATTGTTAGAGGCTTGCTTTGTTAAACCTTACTTTTAATCAGTAATGTACCTACTTGTCTTTGTTAATGCTGAGTTAGCTTTCACAATATATTTTTCAAAAAGTCTCGCTAGCTCATCTTAAGTCTTATTTCTTACATTTTCCAGAGAGACCCTTTAACTACTAAGCTACGACTACTCGACGCTACCGTCTACAACTTACGGAATTTCAAAATTCAAATATGAACAAAGTTTCATTCAAGAATTAAAAAATGAAATATTTGTCTTTATAGCCTACATTTCCCTTTGATGTTCGTTCTCTCTAACCATTTTTTTTGCGTAAATTTTTGTATTCTTTGTTGGAAATTATTTGTGAACATCTGACAATAATATAATTTTCTTGGTTTCTACTTTAGCTGCTTTTAAAGCTCATATAAGCCCTTAATTTCCTTGACTTTTTTTTTCTTAAGATTTCCTTTCTCACCCTAACATGAGTTTGATATACGATTAACAAAGTCTTTATGGAGGCTATAAAAATAATGACAGGATTTTTTTTTGGAAAATTCGAGATTGGGCAAACCTCAAATCCCGATTTTGTTCACCCTCAAATTGCGCGTACCAACCAAAGGGATGAAAGTAGAGTGAGAGAGTAAGTATAAGAGAAAGAGAGAGTAACACAGAGAGAAAGTGTAAGAAAGCGTCTGAGTGAAGTGAAGTAGCGGGTAGGAATAATGGGAATTAATGTAGCTGAAGGGAGGGAGGCGATGTGAGGGAAGATCGAATACAAGGCTAGTTAGGCAGCAGCTTATGCCTCAGAAAAGGGAAACGGGGTGGCTCGACGGCCGGTTATCGCAGATTTGTAGCGGGTCGTATTTTTTGAAATATCGCACCTATTATATTGTATGGAGGAGATTGTGTGTAGGTGGTTTATGTGATTGGAAACAATATCGTTGGCGATAAAATACAATTTGTAGTTGTTTACAAGGTACTATTTTTTACTTAAAAAATCCTTAGCGTTATGACCAAAAAATAAATGAAATGATGATTGTGACGACGGTTGAAGTATTGGCAAGGAACTTACAATTTGATGATAGGTACGATGCGATGCTTTGGAAACATTTGAAACATTTCCTATCGTTTTTGTTTCATAAGTTGTAGTCTACTGTCTCAAAAGTCCTGGGCTCAAGGGACCAAACACATCAGCAACGAATGGAGCGGATACCCTGCTAAATGAACCTAGAAGAAAAATTGCCACTGTTTTCGGAGACCGTGCTTTTGCAGTGGCCGGCCCTGCGACCTGGAATCAACTACCACCAGAAATCTGGAGGTCTAGGACGATTGAGGACCTAAAGAGGAGGATGAAGACACACTTTTTCGCCCAGTAAGCTATTAAGCGCCCTTGGAGTGACATTGAGTTACGAAACGGCGCTGATAAAGAAATCATCATCATCATCATCATCATCATAATCATCTACTAGTTGGTATCACGTAGACTACTTATTAAAATGAAATCGGTTTGATCCCCGGTTTGAAAGTATCAAATAAAAGAAAGTATAATAAAAAACCATTGAACATATTTAGTTTTTTAACTCTTATCTCTAAAAAAATCTATAAAAACAAAACAAATCCTGTATCGAATGGAAATAATAGAAGCAAGTATGTTTACGATGTGACATTATAACTTTATCATTTCATTATTTTCTTAGCTTTTGAAAACCCACAAAATAAAATAATTTTCTTTGTTAATGACTTTTGTATTGTAACACATAGTTCTAAAAATGTTAATTATACCTGATGTAATTTATATGAATGGCGTGATATCACAGGCATGATCCTATGCAAATAAAAACAGAATATTGGGTATTTATTTGATTAGCAACCCGGCGAGCTGAGATTATCTGATTCCTGGCGTTTTATATGTAGACTCCATTTTAAATCTATATATTTTCCTGACTCCTGATTCTCCTTTACAAAGGTTTAATGGCATATTACAAATGCACGTCAAAACATACGTTATCTACTTTTTTTCTGTGTGGTACAAAAAAACAGAAAAAAATGGATACGCGACCATGAATACGTTGACAAAATTATACGCGCCAAATCAATAATCTTCCTTCAAAAAAAAAAAAAAAAATGTATGAAAGAGAAAAAAAATGGCCTCTTTTAAATTTTCCCGCCTACAGAAAATGCGTCACGACTGAAATGCCGCGATAAATCCGCGCCCATATTATTTTTCGTCATTGAAAAAATCGGTTATACATTACGGCTTGTCACAATTTTAATTTTCTTCGTGCGCCTTGATGGATGGTTCCTACAGAGCGTAATTTTTCTAAACCAAAAATAGACTATGCAAAAAAAATGTGTGCGACAATCGCCAAAGGATTTTTCCTGAAAAATGCAGGCATCTATAATCTAAGTTATGTACAAAGATATGGTTGCTGACGTTTGAGTTGATGTGGACGTGAGCCTAGGCACGCTGATTGGTGCAAAGTGAACCATTTTTCACAGTATGGCTGGTCAGCCTCATACCAACCTATAAGTCAAGGGATATCAATTATAATCTTTGAAAAACTGTATTTTTTATTTTTTTAAATTAAATATTGTTCAGACAATTTTTGTAGTTTATATAATTATATATACTGTAAAGAATGGTTCACTTTGCCAATGTCCCCCCTATTTCAGAGAAGGTCGACAAAAGTTGTAGGGTTTATGTTCATTTGAGGCTTGGATTTTATTTGTACGTACACATTCAGCTTTTGTAAGTGCGAACTACACGTGTTTGTTTGTGGGTATAGATTATAGATTTTATAGATATGTATATACATACATAGCGAGTGGGTATGTTATTAGAAAACAAGTGAATGTTACATAATATAACTGACTAGCATACAATTGTTGTAATACGATATCTCAGTGTAAACAGTACAACATTAGCTACCGCTATCAGAGTTCGAGGTTTTGTATGGTATCCATATTTTCCCACACAATTCCATTGCGGTGTATGGCTCTAGGAAATTTCTAGATTTTACTGTAATCATACATGTTATATTGATATTGTTACGAACCATGGGTTTGTGTGTACAATGTACATGTACCTAAGCGTGTAGCTTGCTGGTGTGCGTAACTGTTATAGTATTGAAAAGCTTGTATAATGATGAAATGGATAAGAGTAGAATGCTCTGGTATGGTCCATTATGGGAGTGTTGGTACGTGAGCCTATGCACGCTGGGTAGTGCGTGTGTGGAACAATCCACTATAGAAGAATCTGGAATAGACGAGAAACGTCCATATGAACTGTATAAATATGAGCCGCAATTGTGTGGAGAGTCGCTTGAAACATTGTCACGCGAAGTCAATAAGCTGGAGCAAGAAAAGTAATCAGTAAAGAAAAGTAATCATCGTAAACCGTTATTGTGCAAAATGTGCCTAGGAGCGCCAAAATCGAATGGGGATCAAGTATCCCACCTTTCCCCTACGGACTAATTTCGAATTTTTTGACTCAAAAGGCTACATTTCCCCGAGATTTAACTCCGCACCAAGGCCCTATCGGGGCTATTCTTAGATATTTTAGTCGTCGGTTGGACTAATCAGCTGTTCACTTGCGACCATCTTGGATTGACAGGTCGTCATGCAAATGCATCATCAGTTTGTCAAAGCGGGGGCTCAACGGACGACTAAAATGTCTAAGAATAGCACTGTTAGAGTCTCTGAAATCTAGGGAGTCTCCCGCACAGGAGTTAAAAAATAAAATAAAATATTGTTATGTAAAAAGTAGATTTATATAGGTGTACATCGTAGGTAGTGATAGTTAATATAGTATTATGTCAAAAGTAGATTAATATAGGTGTACACCGTAGGTAGCAATAATTATAGGCTTAAGAAATCTAGAAATTAAATGATCCTTTTGTACTCTCGAAGCTTGTAGAATGTGCTGGCAAAATTAGCCCCTAGAAACGTCTGTCTCTAGCGTATATAAGGAGCAAAATTGAGTGCACCCAGTCAGGGAGATAGTTGCCTTTGATTGAAGAGTGTAAGTGGTGCTGAACTTTGAAAATAAATTTGAGTTGCTATAAGTGTTAAAAATAAATATAAATTGTAAAAATAAATTAAGTGAAAATAAAGATCCTGAGAGAACACCTGTATGTTTTAATTTGGAGACTTTCCGAACCCAAAAACACTACAATATTACGATTTTATTTTAGAAAATAAATTAATTCATTTATACAGGAAGGAAGTGGCGGTATTTTGTAGGTTTTAGTAAAGTAGAGCTTCTATTAGACTACTCTGCGGGGAGACTTATATTGAGAAAAGCTTTGCGTGGGTAAAAGTTCAATGGGAAACTTGAGAGAGAAAAAAGTTGTAGAATTTTAAACCGCGATAAAAAGTTTTTGGCGCGGAGCTCTCCTCTCTGCCGATAAAGGTGAATAATACACTCTCTAAAGTAAATGGTAATTCGTAGAAATGGAACACGAAAAAAAAAGTCGGCCAAGGAACACTTTACACAATGGCCAATAAAAACCTGTGAAACATTTCTTAGGATTCTGAATAAAATTAAAATAGAATTAAAATTAAAGAACAGAATAAAATTTAATCATAGAATTAAAATTAAAGCACTTGATTAGGATTCTGAATAAAATTATTTAAAGTGAAGAATTTGTAAGATTTCAACTTTATGTAAAAAAATTATATTAGCTCTATAATTCTTCATCTCTGTCTTATTTTTTTCTTACTGAAAAAAGTACCCTGGAGGAAGTATATTTTTTGAAAATAGATTTTTGAAGAGGAATGCACATAACCAACCTTTTTTGCCTGGCGAGAAACAGGTATTAATTATATTATCAATTATGATTTATCATTCAATATTTTAATGAATTATTAATAAATAATAACCAGTGACATATCTTTAATCAGGGTCAAAGTTATTGCCGATAGGATACGGCGCAGGCGGGGCTCAAATTTGCGCTTGTTTCAATAACGAAAATCCGAATGCTAACGTCTTATCCGTTCGACCATACCAGCGACACAAAAGATATTAAAGATATTATACTGATCAACGACGGCGTAAACCAAAAATATGTTTTTAAGTGATATTTTCCAGACTTTAAATTTATTTATAGCGTTGTTGTACTTAGATTTTGAATTTGATTTCTGAAAAAAAATCCAATATTTATTTCTAAAACAGTTTTTATTTAAAATCTGACAACATATTTATCAATCCATTCTGACAGTGCAATAAAAATTGTCAAAATTGAAACTTAAACAGATATGAATATAATTTTGATATTTTTTGCAATATTAGCGTTAATGTGAGCGAGATAGAAATGATTTATCTCTTTTCGCAGTCAACCCAAAATTCAGTATTCTGGTAAGAGAACACATTTTTTTCTCAGACTTTTAAAAAACGTTATATTTTCGTTGTCATGATAAGATGGTACTCAGTGCCGCGTATTTCGTTTCAACTCAACAATGTAGTATTACTAAGATTACATCAAAGCTAAAACGACCAATAGAGCCGCTGTTTTTGCTCAAATACATTTTGGGTACAATGCTGTTGTTCAGTGTAAACCTAACGTTTTATAGTTGGGGTAAAATAAATATTTTTAGCTTTATAAAACCGTCTGCTTCTAGAAGTTGAGTTAAAATGTATCTCGCTTAGTTTTCAGTACTCGGTTTAATCTTTTTGAAAGTTTGTAGTAATAATTTGAAAAACAATAAATATGTAGTGGGATGGCCCACAGTTGCACCTAATGACAAAGAAAAGAAAATGAATGTACATACAAGATCTAATCTAATCTTAGTTGCAAAGATATGTAACATTGGGAATTCATATTATTTGCATTTTCACAAGCAGACACACATAAGTTCACGTCTGCACATGCCGCATGTGAACCTACAACATAAAAACGCAAATCTCAAATGAACATACACTCTGCAACTCTTGCCGATCTTCCCTGAAACAGGGATGACATTGGCAGAGTAAAGTCAACGAACATACACAAGAAATTACATTTTTTAAATCACAAGAACTAGGTATAGAGATTTTGTAAATCTTTATTTGAAAAACTGTTTATATTCAATATTATTGTAAATATTACAAACGTTATCTGCCCTTTTGTACGTTTGTAATCTTGAAAATAGATATGTTTTACACGCCCCTTCTGGGGTACCTAACGCGGTAAGAACTTGAACAATGTGTGCAGGTTAGTTGTTTTGCTCCGAATTTGTTATATTTTCCATCAGTTTTATGAATGAAAATAATAAATATGTAATTTAAATTGCGTTTTTGTTTTTAAAACACACATGAAAACGATTTTCATGAAATTTTATTGAACTGACTGTCAAATTTGCGAAAGTGAAACAAACTCATTGTACATTGCTATGCATTTAATACACCTTAAATATATTTCTCTGGATAACTCAGAAATTTGCTAAAGATAGCGCATTTACTGAATGAAAATTTATTATAATTAAGGATAAAAGAAAAACAGCTTTGTTTTCGATTACGTGAGTAGTTTTAAAGTTACTCACGTAATCGAAAACAAAGCTGTTTTTGAACGATTACAAAGTTAATGCCTCTACAATCAATAAAATTCATTATAATTTTTATAAAAAAAAGTGATTTTATTACATAGCTTTATTTTAATTTTTTTGAGTTTACAATGCCTTAGCGCTATCGGACTTTATCCATCCATCTTAAAAGAGTTAGTCTGAAGATGGACGGATAAAGTGCGATAGCGCTTAGGCATTGTAAACTCAAAAAATGTGAAAATAAAACTATGTTATAAAAACAGTTTTTTTTAAATAAAATTAGAAATTTGTGTTAAGGATACAGCAAATAGTACCTACATAGAGATCATCTCAAATTTACAAAATACTTGAGTACCCCGAGTATAAGACATTGCGTAAACTCACCGCGATTGCGTAAATCAAAAAAAAGGTTGAAAACTAAATCACTCACTAGCAGACCCATCGTACATTTCATACACATACCGTTTACGCAATCGATATGAGATTATTCAGTGTTTTATACTCAGAGTAAAGATATGAATACGCGCATAGCTCCTCAAAGGTGTATGACAGGAATCTCAGTAGAATGGTTGCTCTTTTTGTAGCAGTATTTTTTTCGTAGAACACATTTCGGATGACTTGAAAGCCCTTATTATGAATAAATTGATAAAGGCTCTTCAGACGTTACAAATCTGGAATGCCTTTGAGTTGGATTTTTATAAAATACACAAATTGAACCTACATATGGATTCCTTCACAGATCAGAGGTAATTTCACATGAGCAATGTTTGTATGTGAGCTGGTCCAATATGTCTTATGAAAAAGAGAAATTTATGAAAACATATTTAAAACAACTCTCAGGTTATCGTGTTTTACGTTTTTTTTCTTGGCTCAGATTAAGTAGAATGTGATTATTAAGACAATTTCATTAAATGGTCATCTTCAAATCAAATGGTAGATAAGCCAAACAAGCACTGGGACGGGATGATATGTGTGTGACGTTTAATCTGGCAGAAAGTAAACAAACTGATAATTAATATTTTTTAGTGTTGATCTGTTAACACAGTGAAAGTCCATTTTTATAAATATTATTCAAGGTTTTGTCCATTTTCAAATAAGTAGAAGCTGACTTCCCATGCTCTAAAAACTTGGTTCACTCTTATCAATGCTACCCCGTTTCAGGGAAAGGGGGCAGGAGTTGCAAGGTTTATCTTCATGTGAGGTTTGGTTTATTTTGTGAGTACACATGCAGAATTTTTAGGCGCCTACTTACACGTATCTGCTTGTGGGCATGCATTTAATATGAACTTAAATATATTTTGCAACTTAGATTATAGATGCATACCGAGTGTCCAAATAGGGATTGGGAAATAACAGCAACGTGGAAAAAACACGACTAAGCACTTTATTGAATTTGAGAATTTTATTGTGACCACAGCCTCTGTGAAAATGCTGCCCAAAGTATGCACTCAACAAGAGCGTTTCACTCAAAAGACATGAAAACTAAAACGCCTACTGCAGGTGCTGTTTTAGTTTACATACATGTTTTTGGTTGAGTGCGAATGTAAAATATTATACTCGGTGTAGGTACCTACAGAAACATCCGAGTTCCGCCTGCCCGCTAAGTGTCGGTTCACCAACACTTGGGAAACTTTGCGACTGAAAACAGAAAGAGGGTTTTTTTTATTTTTTTTACATTGGGAAAATGCAGTTTTATGCGTTGGTAGTTATGAGTTAATATAATCTAATCTAATCTAAGTTGCAAAGATATGTTACATTGGAGATTCACATTACATGCATTGTCACAACAAGACATGTACAAGTTTGCGCTTGCATATGCCTCATGTGAGCCTACAACACAAAAACCAAATCTCAAATGGACATACACCCTGCAACTCTTGCCGTCCTTCCCTGTACCAGTAATCGTTGTATCAAATCGAGCTGTAACTGTAACTGTAATTTCACTAGTGGTGACTTCAACCTATGCAGAGTCTTCTCCACTTAAATACCTGCTCTGGTAAATACTCGCTAACTTGGAAATGGTCATTTTGAGATGGGAATGCCAGACCAATCGAAGGAAACGGTAGGCAGACTATTGTTCTGGGAGTGAGGGGACCATGGAGGGAAGCAGCACAAGACAAATAGTTCTGAAGAATTAAAGTGCGGGAAGACCTTAGCTTTCAAGTTTTAATGATTATTTGTTACGCGAAGATGGAAATTCTCCAAAAAATTTAGCAACGGCTCTATAAAATAACAATAAAAGGGGAATAAAACCAAGTTGAAGTTTTTGCTTAAAAAAAATATATATATATATATATTTATTTTTTAAATATTTAAAAAATTAAAATCGCAATTTAAATAAAATAGCCCCAAGTCAAATCTTAAAAGTATGTTAAATTCCGTAAGCTAGTTTCTTCTTAATATAACAAAACTGGTTCATGTTAATAAGTATTGGTATTAAATTCCGGGATCTGGTGGGGTTTTGTGTCGGATATCGGTAATATGTTCATACAAAGTCGCCTTTGTTTAGAGCGCGCCTGAAAAACGTCGCTTTGAGATTATGGAATCCGATAAGAGTGGTCCGGTATGCGATGCATCTATAAATTATTGAACGAGAAAGACCAACAGCATCCCGACTACGAGATCTCATGTTTACACTCAACTAAAAAGTTTTACCACATTGCATAACAAACTATAAAAGCTCATCTACTGAGAGTATTAGTTTGCTTTCATTTTTGTTAAAACGCCGTGATTGAGTTTATACGATTACTATGTGCATAAATTCCTATATCCATTTCATTGGCTTACCACGAAAAAATATTCCATGAAAGAGAATGTATGCAGCATAATGTAAAAAATATTTGAAATCTTAAATTATGTTTTAAATTTAGTAATTCCCTCAATGCAAAAGGAAACTGGTGCTACCTATTTGTGCATAGAATCCGGTCGAGTGATGTCACAGTTTTCAATAATTTTGAAATGTGCAGACTTCATTATGTTACTTTAAACTGTTATGGTGATATTGGTATGACGCTGACCACCTGTCCTGTAAAAAATGGTTCATTTTGTCAATATTACAGCAGTTTCAGGGAAGAGCTCCAAAAGTTGCAGGGCTCATGTTCATTTGAGATTCGGGATTTTACTTTGCAAAGCACACATGCAACATGTGTAAGCATAAACTTACACGTGTCTGGTTGTGGACATGTATTTATAATAAATACAAAATGTAACAGAATATCTTTACATATCTTAAATATCTTTGCGTGTCTGCTTGTGGACATGTATTTAATATGAATACTTAATGAAACATATCTTTACAACTTAGATATTAGATAAAAATAATATGATTCGAAAATACTATAAATTGGCATATTTATTTATACTGGACAAATACAACCAACCATAGATATTCCCACAAATTAAGCAGGTTCACATGGAATGGCATTTGTGTGCTTTTGTATAAGCCCAGGTAGATTAGAGAACTGAAATGCATCTATTTAGGAAATTTAGAAACCACGTATTGGATTCCAGGAATTGGCATAATCGTAGGAATGGGATTAATGACTTAAAACAGGTTCTGAAATTTGTAGCCCGGAGCTTTATTTTACTGATTACTCGTATCGTATAAATAAACCCAAGTAAGGTGTTTTTCATAAAAAGAATTACGTACAAGGAAGGTATTAAGGGTTTATTTTCTATATTTTCAGTTTTTACATGGTTTCTACTATAATCTAAGTTTCCTAGATGTATTACATTAAAAATTCATTTTAAATGTATGTTCAAAAGCAGATACGTATGAGTTCACGATTACATATGCCGCAAGTGAACTTACAACATAAAATCACATATCTCAAATGACCATACTTCCTGCTACTCTTGCTGACGTTCCCTGGACTCATCACAATTCCTTGCAAGCAAAAAGAGTTTCTAAGGAATCAACGAAGTAATATTTTGTTATAGGTTGCTAAATACCCTAATCACACATAACTGGAAAATTTGTCCTTTGAGAAAAAAACGAATTTCAAATTTTATGCAAATAATTCCATTGTAAAATTATAAGAAACATATTTCTGAATATTTCTTAAGCTTGATATTGATTTTTTTTCTGTTGTACTTATTTTTTTTTCTTTCCGTAGAACTTACACACAGTAGGAACGAAACGTAAGAAAGAAAATAAAGAATAAAAAATGAAGAAAAAAAAGAAGAAAATAACAAAAGACCACGGTCAAAACACGGAAGAGCAATATCAAGGATTTGATTACGGTTGTAAAAGCCAAAAAACGTGCATTTTTTTACTTTAAAATGTATTTTCATTAAAAAAATTGCTGAGCTGTATTGCAGTGAAATTATAATCTACAGTTTAGGGTGTTTGTCATAATGATAGCATGATCCCGCAGGATATCACGAGCCAGAGACATTTAGTAGGGGAGCTCTACGCGGCGCGCCGAGCTACGAGCTATCCACGCCGGGACGATTCCGCGGCGTGGTCGGCCATATCGGGCGACAGCTTCCGGGGAAAAATGAAATTAAACCCTTCTAGCTTAATTATTAAAGTTAACTTATATTTTGGGATGATTTTTTTGCAAAAATTTCTGAAACACTTGAACTGATGATCCATATTCTATATCATTTAAAGCTTCTATAATCTATATTTAAAAAGGCAAAGATATTTTACATTTAAAATTCATATAACATGCATTTCCATAAGCAGACATGTATAAGTTAAACATGCCGCAAGTGGATTTACAACATAAAACCCAATCTCAAATGAACATACGCCCAGTAATTTTGTAGACCTTTCCTGAAACAGGGTGATTTTGGTAAAGTGAACCATTTTGTACAGTATGGGTGGTCAGTCTCACAAATACCCATTACTCAATATAAATCATGTGTAGGTGATTTATACAAGAAACATGTTTATGCATCCAGAATGTGTCTTTATAAAATTAAACGTTAACCTCAAATGAATAAAAACCTCCATTTTTTCCTGAAACAAGTGTTAAGTAAGTAAAAAAAAAAGTATTAAGTTTTAATAATTGAATAAATTGTAATAATTTGCGTCATAGCAATCTAAGGTGTTATAATGAAGCCTGAAAAATTCAAAACATCTTAAAATGTTTGACGTTACACGCTTGGGTTGCTAAGGCAATGAAGAACCAATTACTCATTTTTTTTTGCTAAGTAACATAGACGTGTAACGACTGAAAAATTGAAATTTTAAACATCTGAGGAAAAACATTACTACCTACTCCATTGCAAAATGAATAATAATAATAATAATATTAGGATGATTAATTTGGTGAGCGCTGTTTTTGTGTATATCACACCTCAAGAGCCCTCTGCGAGCTTGGTCTAGGTTGAATGGACCTTTCAGTGACCGGTCTTTGGTAAAGGTTTATGAATTTTTCAACCCAGGGAAGAGCACATTCGAAATATAAATGGTATATTTTGTCCTCCGCCGGGATCCGAATCCACAACCTTCCATTTACGAGTCCGAAGTGTTGCCACTACGGACTACGGACCGGTCCAAGACGCCAACGACACGCGGTGTACCTGAGCGGTTACCCATCCAAGCACTGACCACGCCCAATGTTGCTTAATCGTAATGTCATGTATATTGTATATTTTTCATGTCATGTCATGTAGAAGTATATTTTTCTCAAATCCTTTTCTATAGGTTTCCAAAATCTAGCAAAAAACCTGCTGTATAAGTCATATTTGTACAATTTATTCCATGAAAGTATAAATCAATTTTTCCACAACGTGCACTACAAAGTAAATTCACAAATACAAAGTAAAAGGACGAACCAGTACATAGTGCCTTCTTCCGGTCGCTATTATTATATACTCCGGCCTGGAGAGACTGGATAAAGAACTCTCCGATATGGAAATCCAGAGTAAATAAATTCTTTAAAGATGTCATTTCGCTCTCAATGGTTCGGCAGGTACAAAATTACTATCCACGGCAACAAAGAAGAGACCTCTTACTTTCAGACCTTACTTTCGATATTACCATATCCGAAAAAGGGGTATTATTATAATACTATTGTTCAAACATTTGCAGAAAAAAATATATATAACATCGAGCCTTGCAAAAAGGCAAACTCAATTTGCAAAGGTCGGCGCGCTATGGAAACAAAGGAAAGTATTATATGGAAATCGGGGGACTATTATGAAAGCGCATGGCCCCCGAGGGATGGAGCAGACCAAACATTTTTGGAGGAAGGTTTTTTTAATTTTATTTCTTCCGACAGCTGCGAATGTATTTTAAATCTAAATTAGACCGTTTAAGGAAAATACGCTCACATTTTTTTTTTAATAAAATAAATAAAGAATACGGTGGATTAGGATGTGCCCTGCGACAAAAAAAACGCATTTTTGTAGGAAAATGTATTTGTGAAAATTGGTTTGATAAATAACAGGGATTTTTTTTGATAGAAATGGAAAATGGATTTGTAATTTGGAAAGTGGATAACTCAATGAAATGGAGGAGGAATAGTGTTGAAAGAACCAAAAAAAAAAAAGATTTTCTTTCAATCTAAGAAACATTTTATTCTCAATTACTTGATTATCTTTACATTTAATTTAAACTCTAAAATATATGTCTGCGTCAATCTTGAACACATTTCGGACAATATGAGATTATCTATAATCTAAGTTGCAAGGATATATTCATTTAAAGCTCTCAGATGTATGCCCACAAACCAACACGTGTAGTTCGCGATTATATTATATGGAAACACGGAAAATGATGTTCCTTTTGTTTTACATTACATATTTTGTGTACACATGCAGCATGTGTAAGCGTTAAACTAGATGTGCTTGCTTGTAGGCATACACCAAATATGAGCCTTAGATGTCTATATATATCTTAGCAACATAGACTAAAGATGTACTTTGAGGTGAAAAAGCATTACATTAAGTTTATGATATATAAATAAAGTGATTAAGCAACAAATTCTTAATGTGCTATAATTCAAAGTTTTTAAAACTATTTTTTAATACTTCATCAAAAAATTGATATTGCCTTTTTCGGACGGCTATAAGATGAAAAATACGTTAATAAAAGTATAAGCGAAATGGAAAAAAATACATTAAACTTGACTGAATAAAGATGTTATACCTACCCAGTATTTTTCAGGTATCAAATTTTGAAAGAGCCGAAAAGGTATTGAAATGTTTTGCAGATTCTGTGTAATTTAAAGCATTTCATTTTTATTTTATTTAACGCATCCAGTTTTCAGCAGATGCACTAATTATGTAAGACAAAGTCCACAAGTGTTCAATTTTAAAAAAGAAGATGAATTTACAAAATCGTAGTTCTGATGCAAGGTTACTGTAAAGTACTGGACAACTTACTTTATTCTCGACGTTTTGATGTTGTCTTTACCAACGTCCTCAAGAGACACCCTTGTTGTGATGTGACCATTGATGAATTTTAGTTTGGTTCCAAATTTGTCAGGCAATTATACTTAATTTGCAAACGTAACAAACAACTTTTATTTCAATATATAAATACCTAACTAACAACTCATATTTTTTGTTGTATTAACTTCTATCTTGACAACACATAATTGCGAAAAATCTAAGTCACACCAGCACTATCAGAGACAAGTCTTTTATGTATAATCTTTGTGTGATCAATTAATCATCAATCTAAGTTGCAAAGGCACATTAATATGTAAAATTTAATATTCCAGTTCGCGATTACATTATGCTGTGTCTATCTTACAAAACTACACCTAAACTCTGAACAAAAATCCTGCAAATCTTGAGGATGACATTAGCAAAAGTAAATTAATTTTGTTTACTGCAGGTAGTCAGCCTCATGACCAACCAGGGCTGAAAGTCTCATAACCACGGTAATTCTAACCTACCAAATATCGGCAATATTTGTATGAAGGCCTGTCATTCTAAGATTGTCGTAAGTGAACAGCTGATTAGTCTAATATTATCGATATTCAGTAATATTTGTATAAATACTAATCAGTTGCTCACTTGCGGCCATCTTGAATTAACAGATCTGTATACAAATATTACCGACATTCGGTAGATAAGAATTACCGTGGTGATGAGACTTCCAGCCTAGTACGAAAAAAAAAGAAAATTATACTTAAAAAAATAAATAAACAAAATGTTCATTTTAATATTATAAGAGTATACTTGGACCGGTCCGTAGTCCAGTGGCAACACTTCGGACTCGTAAATGGAAGGCTGTGGATTCGGATCCCAGCGGAGCACAAAATATAGCATTTATATTTCGAATGTGCTCTTCACTGAGTTGAAAAATTCATAAACCTTTACCAAAGACCGGTCACTGAAAGGTCCATCCAACCTTACAACAACTGGGTCTTGCTTGAGAATTGGCGCTTTCTACAGCGACGACCAAACTCGCAGAGGGCTCTTGAGGTGTGATACACACAAAAACAGCGCTCACCAAATAAATCATTCTAATATTATTATTATTTAATCAGAGTAAATAGACAAGTCATCTAATATTTTTTTTAATTCAGAGCTATCCTATAGCTTAATACTGAAATAATTGAAACATTCCAATTCATGGCTAGGCGAGACACAGTGTATCCAGAAATTCCTCTAATGAAAACAAACTGCCCCACGTTAAACGTAATTTTTACTGTAAATGCGAATTTTATTCGGACGATGCGGATTAAAAAGTTTCATAATAATCTTCTGTAAGACGGCTAAGCTCCGCCTTTGCTTTGGTTAAAGGGATATTCGGATTTTATTCGGTAATTTGTAATTCTAGAACTTTCCGGGGAAGTCTTTACCCCGAGCATACAACGTTGCGTAAATCTCACGTCGTTTGCGTAAATCCAAAATGTATCAAAGATACAATGACGCTCCTAGAGAGTGATTTAAATGTCATAATTATTTTCGATTTTAGTAAAATTTTATACTACGGGCAATGGCTCTTCTTCTCTTCTGCCCACTCTACATTTACAACGCTGAATGGGGATTTGAATGTAACACGGTGAAAAATAAATAACAAGATGAAATAATACTAAAAATATTCTGTCGGTGTTATGGCCGCGGGGATCAAGACAGGTTATTTGGAACCGGATAACGCTGGTTCGAACCCCGCGACGATAACTTCGACCCTGGTTCAACAGATGCCGTTGCATGCACACAAGCTTCTGCTTTCGCATGAAGACAACTGGCCAGGCAAAATAGGTTGGTGGATTGCATTCCTTTCCACAAATCTATTTATTAAAAAAAAAACAGAAAAAATATTTAATTAGTCTGTCAGTCTGTCTGTATTTCCTGAAAACGCACGCAACTAAACGCAACTAAGCTACACATATAGTGTACCTTCTTGCCTGCGCCCCGAAGGTGTCGCATGTGGCGATTGGGGACCTATTTATTTTTACGGGTAAGGGGGCCGGCCTCACACCAACCACTTTCAGTTGAAGTGAGGATTTCCCAGCTCCCGGGAGGGGGCTGCTTCTCATTTCTTGTGAAGGCTGAGTAAGCCTTGAGATCGAACCCTTGCTCTCGGAATGGAATGCAAGCATTCTACCAATTGAGCTATCGACCTTTTTTTTGAGTTTTTTTTGAACAACATAATTATAATGTATAAAGAATTAATAGATTCGGCACAATCTTTCAAATTTCATATTCTTCTGGGTGGTGTGGCGGGATGCCAGAGGTCTAGGTGACAAGGGACTTTTCGAATCAATAATAAATATTTGTACACTTTTTTCTTAAGAACCCTGCTGGATGACGTCAAAATTTTGATTTTGTAAATGTTATAGATAAATAAGATTATAGATAAATATAGACATTTCCTTGACTTATAGGTTGGTATGAGGCTGACCACCCATACTGTAAAAAATGGTTCACTTTGCCAATGTCACCCCTGTTTCAGGGAAGGTCGGCAAAAGTTGTGGGGCTTATGTTCATTTGAGGTTTGGATTTTATTTGTAAGTACACATTCAGCATTTGTAAGCGCGAACTACACTTGTTGGTTTGTGGGCATACATCTGAGAGCTTTAAATGAATATATCCTTGCAACTTAGATTATAGATTATAGATTATTATATAGACAAGCAAACAGAATGCAAGGTAGTCTTATACTTATAGCAAATTTTTACTGCTTTATTCTCAAATGCATTTTTCTTTCGCACTTCCGCATTTGAGGCTTTTTATTAAATAATCAATTTGTTTTCACAGGTTTACGCAATCTTTTTATTCTTCAAGTGAGTATTTTTCAAACAAACAATAAGAAAAAAAAGTGTATGCTTTACGACTGCCTCATTCAATAGTTGATTTTCTGGGATAAAAAGCTGATGTTACTTCATTTGTCATTTTCCCGAATGGCGTAAGAAACATCAAATATACTTTATGAGTTGTATGATAATGGTATCGCTAGCTATGTAGTAGGGCGATTCATATTTCATATTCGCTTCATAAGTGACGTGCAAAAAACATTCAGTCGTACAAACAAACGCAGGCTATAAATAACCCCTGGACATTGTCCATTTAAAGGGCATTAGTAGAGTTCCATTTATGTCACAATGGGGAAAAACGCGCGCTCTGTCTCTATGATAGCTGAGCGGCAAGTTGGAAGGCAAATAGTAAAATAGAAATAGGGAATTATTACGAATGTGTGATTGTGTGTGTTTTTTTTACTTGTGTGAGATTGTCTTTAGATATAGGTGCTAGGATTATAGTACTAGTGTTTGCTCGAATACTCTGGCAAAATCTCATATGTTCTAGTTTGCAATGTTCGAGAACCGTCCTGATGTCATACTTTACTATTCCTTGACATACAGGTTGGTATGAAGCTGACCACTCATACTGTGAATATGGTTCCATTTGAAGATGCCACCTCTGTGTCAGGGAAGGTCGGCAAAAGATGCAGGGTTTATGTTCATTTGAAGTTTGGATCTTAATTTGTTAGTACACATGCAGCATTTGTAAGCACGAACTTACACGTGTCTGTTTGTGGGCATGCATTTGATATGAGTTTATATGTTAATATATCTTTGCAACTTAGATTAAAGATCTGACCAACAAGTATTGATTGCCCTGTCCACATTGCAACCATTTTGATTGTAAGAGTTGTCAGCTTAGGTATACGGCCGGCTGATGATGCTGAAGAGATGTTTTCCGGGATCTGTTGCCGTGGTCTGTGGGAACTGGAGTTTCCGGACGCTTCAATCCATGTTTAAGATGGGTTTCTTTAGCGTGTGAAAGAAATGATAAAGATGATTTTGATGAAATTGTGATGAAAGTGTGGGTATACCTACAAGGGGTTTCAATATGAAAAATGATGACATTCTACGTGTGTTGTGTTGTGGAGCAGTGACATCTATATACTATGTATGTGAAACTGTGGAGTATTTCACCAACCTACCTTACTTTCACTTTCACGCTCAAGAAGCCCATCGCAGACATGGCTGAAACGTCCGGAAGCTCCAGCTCCCATATCATATACAATAACAGCAGATTCTAAAAAAACATCTCTCCAGTATCATTTTGAGTGTGACTGATATGTGAAATGATATGTGGAAAAAAGAAAAAGCTGGATGAAAATGGTTTAAATGATTAGAAATCATTAAAAAAAGAGCTCATTGAATAAAATTTAATTTTTGTAAAGAAAAACATATTGAACATATGAAATTTATACTTACAAAACGGTTTTGCAATAAGATTGGACTCTTTCATGCGAGAAGTTTGCTTGTTTTTTTTAACCAAAAAATATTTAAATTTTTATACAGGGCGGTTTAAGGGGTTTAAGGGGGGGGGCGGTTCACCGATCGTGCGGTCTTAAAAATATTATTGAATCGCCGTCGGTTGGAATGAAACGCTTTCCTCGCCGGCTTTTTACTGCGGTGAATAAAAAATATATGAAGACATCGCCGCCCTCCGCGCTAGGGGCGGATTAAGTTTTTAAAGCCGTTCTCACCCCGTCTTAGAGGGCGCTCCTGAATTACTTTACAAGTAGGCGCGGACGCTTCGTGAATTTCTCCCTTTCATATCTTGTAATAAACTTATGGCAGAAAATAAATAAGATTCCCCCTACATACGAACATACATACATACTCGTATCTAATCTAATCTAATCTGTTTACTATATCTAATCATACTCGTATCTTATCTAATCTACTGTATTCTGTATATGTGCAAGTGGCCGCACTTGTAACTGTGTATGTGTGTTCAAGCATAGCGCCGCCGGCATTGTGTATATACCTACTCCGACTCATAAATACCTACTCCCGCTAATTCATTATTGTAAAAATAATATTATGCGATAGATACCTATTATTGGAGCATTTGAGATACTTATGTATTTGTATTATGTGTTTTGTGTATGTGCAACTCCTTTGTTCTGTTGGTGTCTTTAAGAATAAATAAATAAATAATCTAATGTTAGTTGCAAAGATATGTAACATTGGGGGTTCACATTATATGCATTTTCGAAAGCAGACACGTATAAGATGAGACACGCTTGCACAGGCCGCATGTGATAAAAACCCAAATCTCAAATGAACATACTTTCATAATTTTGTAATTTCATATTGCATGCATGCCCACATACAGGCGTAAGTTTATGCTTATACATGCTGCATGTGTTAAAAAATTAAAAAAAAAAAATCATACTCGTACATAATCCCTTGCTGTCTTTCCCTGAAAAAATAATGACATTTATAAAGTGAATCATTGTTTTACAGTATGGATGGTCATCCCCATATCAACCAATAAGCCAACGTACTTTGATTGTAAAAATTGGTTTAAAGTGAAGCTAATGAAAATACAAAAATTGGTTTACTCGGTTTCTTTATACACTTTTTTTTAGCACAAAGTAAATTTTTAAGATGTCATTCTTCCCCCATAATGCTGGGTATCATTTTTCTCACTTTCCCCCGTAAAATGATTGACGTTTCAAATACATCGGAAAATTATTGACAAACGCGGCGATGACGAGTCGCGATATTTTTTATTGTGTGCCATCAGCGCAGTGTGGCGCTATACAGGCTACAAGACAAATCACTTAGCTACTAAATTGAGTAAAAAAACAGCAAGAATAGATCGTTCGGTTACTGCAAAGCATTTACATTTTAAAAATATGCTTGTAAATTTCATGACCAAAAATTGTACTAATAAAGATAAAGAATAAAGAAGATGAGTGGCGGCCGCGCTAATCGAGACTGGCGGATAATCCGGAGTATGATTGAAGCAGTGTTCTCGGGAGTCGGCATCAGCGTCATGGTGTGCTGCGAGCAAGCGCAGCCGAGAGCCAGTGGGGAGAAATCCGTGGACTGCCACTTCTTCCTGACCACAGGGTGTCGACGTGGATCAGCATGCCCCTACCTACACAGAGTCAAGACTGTTCCGGGACGAAACAGTCTAGGTGGGGGGTAGTGTTATGTAAATATAAATATTGAAATAAGTATGGGTAGTTATAGTTATAAGAGTCCTCATAGGTATAGGTAGGTAGGATCGATAATTGTGAATAAGTGTAGAATTCTCTAGGCTAAGTAGGTACTTGTTATAATTATAGGAATTCTGTATTACATTTGTAGGTAGGATTTTGGTTGTGTCTAGGTAGTACGTGAAACATCGAGAAGTAATAATTACTCTGGAACCGTCTGGCGACTTTAGTTCTGGATCATACTGCTCTGAAGAGTATAAAGGTGCGAATGGCCTGCAGAGCGGGCCAGTATCGTAGCGACTAACAAACACATCGAAGCCATCTGATCAGTGAACCGAAACCAATGGAATAATCGAGAAAGTAGTGTGAAAATAAATTTTGTAACTGTGTAAAATAAATAACTATTGAAGAAGACCTGTGTATTTTTAATTTGAAGACAATTGAACCCTAATTTCGTAACAATATAAATTTTGCTCGCTTTGAAATGTTTCAATGAAACCCCTGTTTCAGGGAAGGACGGCAAGAGTTGCAGGGCTTATGTTAATTTGAGATTGTTTTTTTATATTGTAGGTCCACATGCGGCATGTGTTAGCGCAAAATTATACATGTCTGCTTGTGGGAATGCATTTAATATAAATCTTAAATGATATATATCTTTGCAGCTTAGATTAGATTAGATTAGAAACTATTTCATCAACATCATCACTTCACCTTAACGCTGATGAAGCCCATCGCAAGCATGGGCAAAACGTCCGGAAGCCCCATCTTTTACAGATCACAGGACGTCCGTTCGAGAGCTCAGTATCCTAAGTACGAGTTGCAAAACATTAATAATGTAAAGTTTACGGCAGTTATTAAAGAGTGATTTCCCCCAAAATCCGCCGCTTTTGTTTGTTTTAACTGGATTTTCGTCATCACTGTAACTCTTTTGCTAAGACCATAAGTGTAAGAAACAAAAACCGCAGATTTTGGGAGAAATTACTCTTTAATAATCTAATCTAATCTAATCTAAGCTGCAAGGATATATATCATATAAGATTTATATTAAATGCATTCCCTCAAGCAGACATGTATAATTTCGCGCTAACACATGCCGCATGTGGACCTACATTATAAAAACCCAATCACAAATGAACATAAGCCCTGCAACTCTTGCCGTCCTTCCCTGAAACAGAGGTGACATTGGCAAAGTATATATTAAAAAATATATATATTATAGGCAAAGTATAATATTTTCCGAAAATTTTACTTTCCTCAAGTTTTGCAACTCGTACTAAGGGTACAGTTGTTAGAGTGCTCGCTTTCCATGCCGAGAGCTCGGGTTCGAATCCCACCTAGGATGTTAGAAATGATTTTCCGCTTCGGTGTTTATTTCAAAACCAAAAAAAAAAAATCCCGGCAAAGTTTATTCAGAGTTCACAAGAAATGAGTAGCAGCTCCCTCGGGAGCTGGGAAACTTCAACTTCAACTGAAGTGGTTGGCGTAAGGTCGGCCCCCTTTCCTGTAAAATTAATAGGTTTCACTCGCCGCATGCGAAATCCTTATAGGATTATAGATAAAATGTCTTTTATATAACGCTATGTTTTCAATACAAAATACAATAGAGTCTTCATTATCTCCTGCCCACAACACTTTCAAAATTTCCATTCAGCTTTAGTCTAAAATTTAAATATTTTCCCGCCAACTTTCGCCACAATTTTAGATCAAACGTAATCAGTCATCAACACGAAAGCACAATTAATATTATTATTATGGCACTACAAGTTTGGCCACTTGGAGTGGTGGGTGTTTATGTTTCACCGCGCTTGGTCGTCACAACCATTAAAAGTTTTCAGTTCCCCGCTACCAGATTAGGGACAAACTTGAGCCTCGATTATCGGAGCACTCGGGATATCACAAAGAAATACATCTGTATACGAACATCCAAGGATCACCTTTCCTTTTAAAGGTATGCTTTTATCTTTTTGTTTCACTTTTGATCTTATTTAATAAATTAAATTATGAAGATCCGCTTCTTCTCCGCATGATAACAAAAAGTGTCTTTGCAAAAGCATTGTGAAATACAGATGATTTCATTCATAATAAACACATGATTTCAGTAACGTTTTGCGTTATGTAACTGCAACTGTACCCTGCAGTGGTTCCACTAGGAGTGACCAGTACCTCCCTTCCGTAGATGCTCTCCATTTTTTTTTTGTTCATGCATATCTCTTTGATCTCTTCAACATTCATCACTTTCCTTATACATACTCTTCTTTTATTATCACTCTGCAGGTTCCATTCTTTCGCAATCCCACATATTTGGTCTATCCATTCCTTCCTCGGCCTTCCCCTTCCACGTTTTCTTCTGGTATTTCCTCTGTAAACATTCTTCATTAGTTGTTTATCATAATTTTTTGCAAGATGCTCAAATCAACTCATAGTACTTTTTTGTACTTTTATTCTCACATTCTCTTTTATACCCCTCTCATTCCTTACTCAGTAATTGCGGACTCTATTAATTATTCAGTGTCTTTCCAGTCATTGCTCTCAGGTTAGCCATTTCAACCGCACAAACTTTACTCAACTCACATTCAAGCTACTGTCTACACCTCACATCCTTACATCAACGTCGGTACCAATATGCCATTGTGTACCGCCAATCTCATATTCTTCATATTTGTTAGGGTTCGGTGGTTCACACTGTGAAAGTCCATTGTATTTATTTAAAAAAAAACACAGTTTTTAATTCACTATTTTTTATTATTTTATTTTATGCTCGAATATTTTCACCTATAAAGGCATTATCAGGAGCAATATTCTTTGTGAGTTTCCTATTTTTTGGCAATCGTTCCCATCACACTTCTTCCTTTACTAGCACGCTATTTCAATTCTTTCATCAGTTTCCCATTTGACTAAACTTGCTTCCCAGATAATCATTTTTGTTAACAACTTAAACTCTTGTTTCATTCAATCTTATCTCAATTTCCTCGCATTCTTCATTCCTGCCAAAAACTAATACTTTCATTGTGTAATACTATATTAAATGGACTATATTTGTGGTATGGTAATCGATGACTTTTCAACATGGACAAAAAATTATCATTTTTCCTACATTACCGGGTAACGGCAGCCTCGGGCCAACTAGATATTACTTCTGGGAAACATAAATTTGTAGGGATGATTTGAATTCGCATTTTGGCAGACTTCATGTAAGTTTCTGACCGTACTACTATCATATTCCACGTTACATAACATACTTTGTACCTAGGTATGTATTATTTTATGTAGTGAATGTATTTCGCATATAAACTGGGATACCAAACATTGTAATAGATATTTCAAAGGGAACAAGTTTGTAATGTAAAAAAATAAAGATAAATGTTTATTTATGGAAACGAATGATATTTATTATGTTCTCAAATGTATTTTTGTAAAGTTTTTATAAGGTAAAAAAAATAATCTACTTACATATTATTCTTTAACTAGCTTACTACCAAATTTCAAATATATATTATACGTGTGAACAAAGAGATAAAATATTTTTTGTGGACACATTTGGTAAGGAATTGAAAATAAAGCAGAATTTCACCACGGTGTAGAGCAGAAAATAAAGACTTTCTCAACGTTTCGTCGGAGTCGTAGTCTTGTTCATTAGGAGATGTGACTTTTTTACGCCAAAGCAACAAAGGGTTCGCGCCTCTTTGGCGTAGACGAAACATTGAAAAACTTCTTCTCTACACTAAGGTTTGTAAAATATGTTTTTTCAATTATATTATTTGTAGAGGCATTCACTTTGCAATCATTCATCTTAAAAGATTAAAATAAAAGCAACTTTGTTTTCGATTACGGCAAGTAAATTACAATTCAACAACCGGTTTTGCAAAGAGTCCGTTTGCACCTTCAGGCGGCAAATAAATACTAAATGGTTCATATAAGGAATTAATCGTTGGGAGTGTCGTATGAGGGTATCAGGGAGGAAGGGGATGCAGGACGGCCATGTGTGGAGTTTGTGTCATCTGGGTCATTTCTTAGGAATTGCTTCCTCGGGAATATGGTCAACAGAGGGGATGAATTGCTTCCCTATCTGAACTATTTAGTATTTATTTAGCCACTTGAAGATGAAAACGGATTGATTACGAAACCGGCCTTGGAATTGAAATATACGAGTACTTGACGTAATCGAAAACAAAATTGTTTTTATTTTTATCTTTTTAGATGAACAATTACGGAGTGAATGCCTCTACAATCAATACAATCGATAAAACGGATTTTACAAAACCGTTGTGTAAAATAAAACGCGTTTTTCGATCGATCTATTACTTACTCTATTACTATTATGTTTGCGATCATTTAATATTTATTTAGCCTCTTGGATATGCAAACGGATTATTTGCGAAACTGGTCGTAGAATTATAATATACTCGCCGTAATCGAAAACAAAATTGTTTTTATTTTTATCCGTTTTTTCATTCTATACCTAGTAAACATATTTGTTTTTTTCCCAGCAATATTATGATAAGTTTCTTTTTCGCAAAAGGGAAAAGTAATACATATACAACACAATGCCCATCGCAGTGCAATATATTTTTTTATTGCGTGCATTAATTTTTTTTCAGCCATCATAAAATATTTACGGTGCGTTTATTAGCTCGGCCGTAAAAAAAAAACGTATCAGGCGTCTCGGTGAATGGTATTGATATATCGGGGATCGGCTGCTTATGCAAACTCCCCGGGAGATCCCCCCATATGACTTGCAAAGTGACCCGAGGCCAAACACTCGTGGAAGGCGGAGGGAATATTTTATTCAAATGGCGGAGGTAACGCGACCGTTTATGGTGTTGGGCGAGAACTGAATTATCGGGAAATTACGTATGTATTATACAGGACGGCCGTTTTGGCGGGCGGCCGATCGAGTGTATTGAGATTTCGCGGCAATTGCATTGTTACCGTTTGTTGTTAACGATTTTAATCGGAACTAGCCGAGTAACATAAAATTTATACTATGTAAACTAAAACCACTGATACTGAGGTAGCATGTTTTTGTATACCAAATTATATATTCACACACAACAAATCCATGGCTCACTGAATGGCTACCTAATCGCTGCCTTAGTTTTGCAGTATACGCCATTGAGAAAAATTTACATGAGCAATGTTTGCATTATGAAAACAAGAAACTTATTAAAAAAAATATTTAAAAGAACTCTCACATTATCGAGTTTTACGGTTTTTCTTAGTTCAGATTGTGTAGAATTTGATTCATAAGACAACTGCCTGAAAAAGTCACATTTGACAAGATTGGCGTATACGGCAAACAAGAACTGGGGGAGCGTAATGTGAATATTCGATACAAAAAAACAATGACCCATGGATCAGATATGAATCAAAAGTGTTGTGATGAACTCAGCAAATGTATAATTTTTATTAAATCAACTCTTTATTTCGTTTAAAATAATAATACTAGGATGATTTATGTATATTTTTTTGTGAGCGCTGTTTTCGTGTGAATCTCATTTCAAGATCCCTCTGCGAGCTTGGTCGTTGCTACAGAAAACACCAATTCTTAAGCAAGACACAGTTGCTGTAAGGATGGATGGATCTCGGGTAAAGGTTTATGAATATCACCCCTGTTTCAGGGAAGGTCGGCAGGAGTTGCAATGTGTATGTTCATTTGAGATCCGGGTTCTAATATTGTAGGACTACACGCGGCATGTTTAAGCGCGAACTTAAACATGTCTGTTTTGTGAGAATGCGTATAATGTGAATCTCTAATGGCACTTATATTTTGCAACTTAGATTAGATTATCATATTCCCTATTTTTAATACCTACTTAATTTTTGTACATTTTACTTTTATAAATGTTGCACTTTAAAACACTGACTCCATTAAGAAACCAGTTTTACTTGCTCCTAAGCAACTTTTCTGCCACACAGAAAACTCGTCAATTTCCACGAGCAGCAAATAATAATAATATTATCGTATTCACCGTCCTCCAATCCACATATCATTTATTCCAGTCTTTTGTGTGCTGATGGAAGAAATCTGTTTTCGCATCATCAATACCCTTCATCCCAGCGTCTGCTACAATCTCTGACTTTTCCAGTCACATTTTCAAAAGCGTAAACACCAAATGAAAAAACCTTTTTCTTATTTATTTTTTGAATACGAAATTTACTTCACAACTATTTTGTCATTTATTATTCTGACCTGAAGTGTTTTCAGCCGTATCACGACAAACTGTCCATTGAAAGAATGTTAACTGACACAATGTCCACCTACTTATTCTACTACTTGGACCGGTCCATAGTCCAGTGGCAACACTTTTCAATTCATAAATCTTACCCAAGACCGGTCACTGAAAGGTCCATCCAACCTTCCAACTACTGGGTCTTGCTTGAGAATTGGCGCTTTCTACAGCGACAACCAAGCTCGCAGAGGGCTCTTGAGGTGTGACACACACAAAAACAGCGCTCACCAAATAAATCATCCTAATATTATTATTATTATTATTACATAATGTCCATCGACACGATGTCCATTGGCAAAATGCCCACTGACATATGTCCACTGACAAAATGTCCGACAGAATCCAACTACATAATGTCCATCGACAAAATTTCCATTGACAAAATATCCACGTGACAAAATGTCCATTGACAAAATGTCCACGCGACAAAAGGTCCACGCGACAAAATGTCCACCGACATAATGTCCACCGAGAAATGTACAACATCATATAATATATAAATAGTAAATCATATTAAGAAAAATATCGGTGGACATATTTACTTCGACAGACATTTTGTTGCTGGAAATTTGGTCGGTGAATATTTTGTCGCGTGGACATTTTGTCACGTGAACATTTTGCCGATTATGTCGGTGGACATTTTATCGATGGACATTATGTTGGCGGACATTTTTTCTCGTGGATATTTTGTCATGTGGTTGTCATGTCAACGCACATTATTTCGGTGGGCATTCTGTCAATGGGCATTTTGTCGTGGTATGATTTTCAGCATATTAGGTCATTCCGAGTTTTATTAATAGTTAATATGCTTATATTAGTTTTTATGGAGCTATGAATTATAATTTGATGTTTTTTTATGTGGAATTATGACGTTTTTTTCGGTTTATAAATCTTCCAACCACACATTCTTTTAATGCGATGTTGAATACATAATTTTCGAAGCATATAGCATACTCTATAACGTCTACATAGAGCCCAATGTGATTCGAGGAATCAAATTGGACGATGCAAATCCTACTAAGCGTTTGACACTCTTTTGCCAAAAAATGGGATAGATAGACAGGGTGTTATGTTTAGATGGAAAGGTATCTCCAGGATACTTACATCCGGCTAGCTCTCATCAGCATCACTCTCAGGGCGTGGGGTTCCTTCCTTGTTTTGCTTACTTGTATTTTGGGAAGGGTTATATATTAAAAGATAAGTTTAACATGAACAAATAAGGGTTTATTTACTTTAGTAATATGGGGGAAAAAAAGGGAAAATAAGGGAATGACCCGACCTGCACCTTGTCACTAAAACACTCCCTACTCTGTTGACTGGAGTTCCGAACTGAAGGCCTGGGGCAGCGCCCCAGGCTAGCGGCGGCTCACGAGGCAGACGCCCCCACACGTTGGAGCCCCTGGGTGGGCGCTCCTATGCCCCCGTCTCTAGTCCACGAGGCGGGTGCCTTGCTGGCAGGAAATCCAAGTAGATGGGGAGGAGGGAGCTCCATGGTAATGCCCCCTCTTGCACCACTTGGTGCTTGGTCGCCGACGTCTGACCGTATTCACCTCTTGCCGAGAACTGATGAGCGACGGCCGATTAGTTCGCACGGCGCAGTTCAGCCGCTTCCGTGACCGTTCGGCCCACAAAACACACTGTACACTTCGAGATTGTTCTTTCTATGATATTTTAAAATAAAATAACAAGGGATAGCACAGATGTGGCAAAAGTTGACAAAAGTGGAGAACAAAGGCGATGGAGAGGTGAGAGTGGAGGAGAATCCTGTACCCTGAGTACGAGTTTTTTCACTTTACTAGAAGTATTGTGTATTCGAGAAAAATGTATGTGAACTTGTGAAGCACCCCTGGCAAAAAAGGTTTCGAAACTTGTTTTGCCAGGGGTGCTAGTAGTAATAACATTACGATGATTGATTTGGTTAGCGCTGTTTTTTTGTGAATCACCATAAAGAGCCCTGTGCAAGCTTGGTCGTTGCTTAAAGCAAGCGCTAATTTTCAAGCCAGACCCAAATGCTGTAAGGCTGGATGGACCTTTGGTGACCAGTCTTTGGTAAAGGTATTGAAAATTAAAAAAAGGTAATGAAGCATATTTGAAAATATAAATGATACATTATTTTGTGATCCGCCTGGAATCGAACCCACGTCCATCTATTTACTAATCCAAAGTGCTTACCACTATACTACTGATCGCTCATGATCATGGTATTATTATTTCAGGTAAACCTAAGTCATTAAAGAAACAAACTCAAATGCTATCATTGTGGAGAAAGAGTTTTTCTTTCGGTGTCTTACACTTTTTTCCGGAAATTCCCGGCAATCAAATATTCAAAAAAATGTTCATTCGATTGAAAACGTGACCCGAAAGGTCTTGATGGCAATAATTGGATTCTGTTTGCTCAGTCTTCACGCGAATAAAGGTCCGCGTTGCCACCGTGGATATTTGTTTGTGCAAAAACATTGTGAGTATGGAAAAAAGCCCTCACAAAAGTGTATGCGAGCGAGCCTTCGCTTTATATTGGTCTATGGGAAGCCCCGAGAATCCAATTTAATTGAATCAAGATTAATTTCTAAAATTAAATATCAGAGAAAAAATTCCGAGGAAATGACGTCATAATATTGAAGCATAAAGCGGTCGCCATCCTTGGAAGAAAAAAACATTATGAATAGATTCTATTCCCGTCATGAAAAAATATTATTTTAACCTTTATAGTATGGATAATTTTTGTTTCTTGACTTATAGGTTGTTATGAGGCTGACCACCCATAATGTAAGCAATGGTTCACTTTGCCAATGTCACCTCTGTGTGCTTACAAATTAAATCCAAACAAAGGACGGCAAGAGCTGCAGGGTGTATGTCCATTTGAGATTTGGGTTATTATGTTGTAGGTTCACATGCGGCATGTGCAAGCGCGAACTTGTACTTGTCTGCTTGTAAGAATGCATATAATGTGAACCCCCAATGTAACGTATAACAACTTAGATTAGATTAGATCAGAAATAATTCTGAAACAATGGTGACATTGGCAAAGTGAACATTTTTTTACAATATGGTTATTCAGCCTCATATCAACCTATAAGTCAAGGAATAACCCGAGAATGATTTTTAAATGTTTTGTTTTACTTCTATCAAACAGAAACAAACATAAACTTTTTTGCACACCATTAATTCGCAAAATTTTAGCACCATGACTTATCGCATGTCCACCGCCATAGTTTTGTCATTCCCGAAGGCTTTGCTTTGTTTTTCTTTATCTAAGATCAAGCTGTGTTATACGTGTATACCAGACACTATAGGTAATATATTTCATCGTGTCACCACAAACCGGTCAAAGATAACTCGTCCACAGAAAGCTCGTCCATGGATAAATTGGTCACACGACACTTCGTCCAAACGAATTTTCCGTCAACGCCATTTCGGTCACAGACAACTGAACCACAGATGACTCGTCCAAAGACACATTGTGGACGGACAAGTTGGTCACAAGATATTTCGTCCACACGTCTTTTAGTCTCATATACTAGATCCGTAGTCCGCACTATAATAATCTATAATTTAAGTTGCAAAGATATAAAACATAAAATTAAAAATTCATATTAAATGCATACTCACTAACGGACACGTGAAAGTTCGTGCTTACAGATGCCATATACTTGTAAATTAAAATCCAAACATCAAATTAAAATTAACCCGGCAACTTTTCCTGACCTTCCCTGAAACAGAGGTGACGTTGGCAATTTGACCCATTTTTTACAGTATGGGTATCATCCTCAGTTGCCGTGCAGAGAGGTGGTCTCTGAAGACGTTAGCTACGTCGCTAACGAATCGTCGAGAATAGTGTCAGTTTTCTTGTAAGGTTCATCTAACATCAGATTAATAATTTTTAGCTGTGTAGTTATTATTATTGTAAATATGTTAAAGAAGTTGCAACCTTAATCTAACAATAAGCCTCATACTAACCTATGTATAAGTCAAGGAATTCTGAAATCCCGAAAAAACCTTTGTATTAACTATAGTTTTAATTAATTATAGTTTTCTGTAATGAAGCTGTCTGTGGACCATATATTTTCTAATCTAATCTAATCTGAGCTGCAAAGATATATATCATTTAAGATTTATATTAAATGCATTCCCACAAGCAGACATGCATAATTTCACGTTTACACATGCCGCATATGGACCTACAATATAAAAACTCAATCTCAAATGAACATAAGCCCTGCAACTCTTGCCGTCCTTCCCTGAAAAAGGGGTGACATTGGCAAAGTGAACCATTTTTTACAGTATGGGTGGTCAGCCGCATACCAACCTATAAGTCAAGGAACATTATTTTTCCTGACCGAAATGCCGTTTACCAAAAAGTCGTAAGGGAAAACTGTTGTGTGACCAATTGTTCGTGACCAATGTGTCTGTGGACCCTTATTTCATAGAGTTTGGTAGTTGGTGATTGCTTGTACAAGTCAAACGGAGTCCGCTCCATAAATTAATAATAAAACACACAGCAACCAGGCTGGGGCGGCCTTGTATCAGAAACTTCATAATTTTCTTTATTAAACTGTCACTCGCTTTTGGAGATATTTGGCAAAATTCCTTACGCAGTTGTACCAAACCTTTTATGAAAAAATAGAATACAAAGATGTGTTTTACCTGGAAGTATAGAAAGTTTATAAAAGAATGGAAAATATATTGAGGACGGAGTTTTTTTGAATTTGAAACTTTTTTCTCGGCGACCAAATGTCATTCTTGTATGAGACTGCCGTCTTTAGCAAAAAAAAAACGAAATATTTGTATGCCTTTTCCCTTGGAACCCGGCTGAATGACGACATAATATTGTCAATGTCGTTTCATGCGCGTGTCTATTTCCTACGAGAGAAAACACTAAAAAAGTGGGCAAAGTCCTGTAGCTTAGAAATTTTCCATGAGCGCTTCTTTATAATTAGTTCAATTACAATGACAAGTTACACCCAATAAAATGTTTTATCCACGATTTCTCAAAGAAGTGAATCAGTACTTATTCAGTTTACCTTTAAAGTGGCGGTATGATATGCGTATTACTTACCTAATCGAAAATACAGTAATTTCTGTCACTAATTTAAAGAGTATAAAACAGGTGACCGTTTTTATGGGTAATCTATGAGGGTTGTGGAACGAAATAAAAGTTTACGATGGCTGGCGAAAGCGCTACGCAAGAGTACCTTCGAATTGTTCTTGCCAAAATTGCCAAACATCTGTCGTTCTTTCTCCCTTAAATTATTTCTCCTAGAAATTGGAAAAACACAAACACTGTTACAATTGAAATACTATAAAATAGCGCCCGTAACAAATGCCAATTTATATGATTCCAATTGTTTTTATTTTCTTTAAAAATACTTCAAGTTTCTTCAATGATATTGGTTGCTTTTATAAAATAGACGCCTGACAAACAAGAGGGGTTGACTTTGTGACGTATGCTTGCCGGTTTGCTATTTGTTTGTAGGGGAAATTAAAAATGTTCCTACTCTATTGTACTGATTTCATTTTTCGAGACATGTTATTAAAATGTAGGTAGACAACTTAATTGCCCTTGAGAAAAAAAAATGGAATTCTTATAGTTTGGTCAATGTTCAGATTCCTGCTGCTTCGCCTTTGTTATTACCTAATTGTACATCTTTGTCGTAACTCTTCCTTCTCATTTCTCTTTGGTTTTTGTCTTGTCAATTTTGTAAAAGTGTCCTCTTAAAAATGACATAAGCAAGTCGAAAGTACCTACTCGAGGTAAACTAAATACTCAACTAGTAAAATAAAACTTTTTGTTTTTTAAATTTTATACTTTCTCATAAAAAATATTTTTTACTGTGTAAACACACAAACTCTTAAATGTTTAAAATGTAGGTTTACCGTCGCATCTTGAAAAATCATAGATCGATCAAATCATAAATGCCAAGGTTTTTTCCCATATAAATACTAGAACCAAACTTGTTATGTCTGTCAAATGGTAAAAATTGATTTATTTCGGTAACATATAACAAATAATAAAATATATAAAAAATAAGAATATTCAATCCTTCATCTCATCATGCAGGGAACCATTGAGGGACAACGAGCTTCAGGCTTAGGGAAAACATTTTGCTTGAAGAACCTTAGATATTGGATTGGCACTAGAATGCAGAAATATCGAATATTGAAATTGATCATGATGATCGCCAACCTTCACTCAAGAGGCGCAATAAGAAGAATAAGAGACATTTCATTAAAACATATATATTCATAAATTAAAATTAAACTACGTTAAAGAAAAAAATATTTTATTTAAAAAAAAAATGAATTTTCACTGTGTGAATACACAAACCATACAAAATCTAATATATATTCATGTTTACTTTTTAAGTATTTAATATTGAATTATTCAGAAAAATATAATTTAATATTTATTATTCCTTTTGTCGAGTCACTGACTCACTACCTACGTGAATTTTATTTATATTCTGTGCATCTCAATGCTATTGAAATAAATCAAAAGATTGTACGAGAAAATAAATCAGAAAATCTGCATTAAATTGTAAGATAGTTCAAGAAACTATCAGTGCTATTCATAATCAGACGTACACTTGGTCTTCACTTACTGGACACTCACTATGAATTTAATTTAAGAGAGAGAATAAAAAAGTTGATTTATTTAAAATGACACAATTAATTTTCACACCATATTAGATTTTCCATATATTTTTTTAGAAATACACTTAAAAAATTAAATCATAAGACCGATAAGACCCTGAGGGATAGGATATTCTAAGAAAATACACAAAATCTCTGAGGTGGAGTACATTGTGACATGGCTTAGAAATCATAATTAACTTTAAATTTTTTTTTTTTTTTGGATACAACATGAACCGTTGTGGGGGAACATAAATTTTTCTCGACGTTTCTTTAGTGTCGTCTACAATTAAGTGACTTCATCGTGAATCGACATGAAGATAATGAGCCTCCTGAAGACGTTGGCCACACTGCCAACGAAACGTTAAGATTAATGTTAGGTCTCCTAGAACTGTTTGTCTTACATCCGGAAAATGTGAATACGTAAAAAAGTATGCAAAACGACATTTGCAAATACGTCAAATGATCCTAACTCCAGTTGAAATTTTACATTGTGAGATGGAACAGAGAAAAAGTCCGGTATTGGAGGGGCCATTTATAAAAAACCTACTTAACTTATAGGTTGGTATGCAGCTGACCACCCATGCTGTAAAAATGGTTCACTTTTTCAATGTCACCCCTGTCTCAGGGAAGGACGGCAAGAGTTTCAGGGTGTATACTGTATGTCCATTTGAGATTTGATTTTTATGTTGTAGGTTCACATGGGGCATGTGAAAGCGCCAACTTGTGCGTGTCTGGTTGTGAAAATGCATGTAATGTGAATCTTCAATGTAACATATCTTCGCAACTAAGATTAGATTAGATAAGATTAGATAACAACCCCAAAAAGCTCTCAGTTTCAGAGGGTTACTGAACACTTAAGAAACCTCCAAAATTATGAAGAGAAAGCTGAATATCATTGACAGAAGATTGACACCGAGTTCCTATGAAACAGATCGTTGTTCCATAGAAAGAAAGAGAATACTAAAAAAAAATGAAAAAAAAAGAACAAAAAGAGCTTAGTGTGCGTGTGTCTCTGAATAACCCTGAAAGTTCAAGAAAATAATACAAATAATAACTTCGAGTGAATAAATTTCATTGTAAGCAAAATATACAATTGAATATGAAACGAATTTGAGTTTTATGAAATAATGCAAAGGAATACAAAAAAAAGAATAAAAGCTTGTAACAAAGAAAACGCACACAATTTGCCATTATTGGAAGTGCTTTTGAATACAAAATTGCACTGAGTGACATTGACACGACCGTTAAAATACGTATCGGTGGAGTTTTTGTTTTGTTTAGGTATGCTCACGTTTCAAAAGCACACTCGTATTCACAGACGATGCAAGAATTCATTTTGCTAAGCACAATCTGTAGTTTATGATTAGTCACACACACGTATTTTAGTGGTTAAAATTTCAGACTCGTAAATGGAACCTTGTTGGTATGAATTCCGATGGAGCACAAAAAAGTATGCCATTCATATTTTCAAATTTTCTCTTCGATGAATTAAAAAAATAATCTGCCTTTAACAAAGACCGGTCACCAAAGGTCCATCCAGCCTTGCACCAATTGGCTCTTGCTTGAAAGTTACAGCGACGACCAAGCTCGCAGAGAGTTTTTGAGGTGTGATTCACACAAAAACAGCGCTCATCAAATGAATCAGCCTACTATTATTATTTTCACAGTGTGAAAGGAAAAAGAGGGAAGGGACGACCAAAATAAGTTTGGAGTGATCAGATTGAGGAGATTGTAAAAGAAAGGGATATACAAAGTGAGCGTAAAAGAAGAAAATGCATGAAAAAGGTGATGGATGTGAATGAATTGAAAGAGGTATGTAAGGATAGGAAAAAATGGAGCCAGCTCTGCAGAGGCTCTGGCCACCCCTAGCGGAATGGCGACAGAGTAACAGCGAAGAAGCTTGTAAAAGGCATATGCAAAACATTTGGAAATATGTAACAGCTCCTCGTGATTGGTGTTTGAATTTGAACAATACAATCACATGTTCAGTCGGTAGCTCAGTTGATAGAACGCTTGTGTTAGAAACAAAAATCCAAGGGTTCATTTCCCATCATCTGTATCAGATACGATATCATGCTTCAGTGTTGCCCCCTCGAGAGTTGAGAAACCCCCATTTAAACTGAAGTGCTTGGCGTAAGGCCGGCCCCCTTTCCTGCACAACAAATATGTACATGCGACCACTCTCGGGAAAACGCGGCAAGAAGTCACACTATATGTGTAGCTTAGGAGCATAACCTTAGTAGCGTAATGTATATTGCAGTATTGGTTGTTTAAAATGCAAGCACCAACCACATGCTTAGATTCACACTAAGACCTGTTCCTTGAGTTATAGGTTGGTGTGCGGCTGACCATCCATACTGTAAAAAATGGTTCACTTTGCCAATGTCACCCCTGTTACAGGGAAGGACGGCAAGAGTTGCAGGACTTATGTTCATTTGAGATTGGGTTTTTATAATGTAGGTCCACATGCGGCATGTGTTAGCGCGAAATTATACATGTCTGCTTGTGGGAATGCATTTAATATAAATCTTAAATGAAATATATCCTTGCAGCTTAGATTAGATAAGATTAGACCAGGTATTTCCAACGATAGCTTATGTGACTTTAAACTAATAAGTAAAACTACCCACATGATTGAAGCAAGTGCGTCAATTTCACTCAGTATAAAGTCGCTAAACTACGTTGAAAATACTGGGCCTAAATATCGTGAGGTATCACGGCATTGTTTGCGAATAGCACCGATGTTGTACGGAAGAAAGACGCTAAGCCACGCTAAAAAGAAAAGCGTGTCTTGATAAATTGCAGCGTGTATCAACAGAAGAGAGATTTATCTTGTACCCCTGCTAGCTACAATCGACGACAGCGCGGATCTTCCCAGGTTGTTCTTGTTTATGTAAAGACTTTCTCAGATCTTCCCGGGATGAAACCGCTTTCTTATAATCTGCACCCCGAGCACAGAAAAAACAACATTAAAACGTTTACTATAACTTGCATTAAAACTGAGACAGCGCCTCTTTGGTTTGTGTACATTTTCGGTGAAACGCTTTGGTTGAGTTTGAACGTAGATTTTGGGTATTGTGCTGGCAATGTTAGACGTCAGCCTGGGATTAATTGTTCTTAAAACATCTACTTGTGAGCTCCTGTACGCCCTTATTCACTACCACGCTCAGTTCATATTGATCTTTATAAAATACCTATGGGAATTGGGGCGCTTACTTACAGGCTGAAAACTTTTGAATTCACGCATTTTCAGCTACGCATATTAATATGGGGGTAATAAGGAGACTTTTTACGTCAATTTTAATAACAATAGGATGATTAATTTGATGAGCGCTGTTTTTGTGTGAATTTCTTCCTTCCTTGACTTATAGGTTGGTATGAGGCTGACCACCCATACTGTAAAAAATGGTTCACTTTGTCAATGTCACCCCTGTTTCAGGGAAAGTCGGCGAGAGTGGCAGGACTTATGTTCATTTGAGATTGGGTTTTGTATATTGTAGGTCCACATGCGGCATGTGTGAGCGCAAAATTATGCGTGTCTGCTTGTGGGAATGCATTTAATATGAATCTCAAATGATACATATCTTTGCAACTTAGATTAAGATTTAGACACCTTAGATATCTGTGAGCATGGTCGTCGCTATAGAAAGCGCTAATTCTCTTTTTTTCTGAAACTAAAATATCAGTAGTACAATAGGTTAAAAGTAGAGAAAAAAAGTTCATTATATTATATTGTTATGGGCTCCAACTCTGAAAAATATCTAGCCATCCTTAGTGGATTAGTTACAGATTTACAGATTCAACTTGTAGTTAAGATAAAAAAGTAAAATATTAATTCTAAAACCAAAAAAAAACACATGTAAAAAAGGTTAAAAAAAAAATTACGGTTTGTAACTCTGGAAAGGTTCCAGCCATCTTTAGTGAAATTATGGCAAAATAACAGTTGCAACTTAAATTTAAGATTAAAAATGTTTAATAGACCTACTAAAACCAAAAAAAGCACAAGTAAAAAATGTTAAAAGTGGAGGAAAGAAGTTTATAAAATGTTATGGGTTGTATAAAGAATGCAGGAGTAAACAGAAAATGCATTAGGGTAGCTAGCGGTGCTCAAACAATGAAAAACAAGAAAATGAGCCGGGAAGTTGAACCATTCATGCCTCATTAAAAGTTTATCCAAAGCAAAAAAAAAACACTACGCGGTTCAATTCAAAGTGAATTTTAATGCGGTTTAAAAAAAATGTGTGTTTGATGTAGACTTTGTTAAGATTATTTTGATTTAAAAAAGAAACAGCGTCACTTTTTGACTGTGCTATTAAAGAAAAAATCGCTAGAGAAAATCGCAAAAGAGATCGCAAATATTTAAAAAAAACTTGTGAAAATATTCCTTGATTTAAAGTTTGATATGAAACTGACCACCCATCCTGTAAAAATGGTTTGCTTTGTCCATGTCACCCCTGTTTCAAGGGAACGTTTGCAAGAGTTGAAGGGCTTATGTTTATTTGAAATCAGGTTTTTATATTGTAAATCCACATGCGGAATTCCAGGATCTGTTGCCATAGCCTATAGGAGCTGGAGCTTCCAGACATTTCACCCATGTCTACGATGTGTTTCATAGTTTCATAAACATCATCATTTTCACATGACCCCCATGTTGATAAGCCCGTTGTAGATATGAGCAAAACGTCCGGAAGCTCCAGCTCCCACAGACCACGGCAACATATCCCAAAAAGAAATACTTAACTATCAACAGCCCGCCGTGTAAGCTTAAAACTCTTATTCAAACTTAATATGTTACTTAAGTAATAGTATAATTTAAAACTGACTCTGAATAGTACCGTGGTTACTGTAAATCCTTTTTTTTTCAGTAGTGCCGACAGTCCTTTTCCAAGTACGCTCTTCCAAGATGTAAACATCGATCCGGCACATTTGAGGGCAGGTTTTCAGCGGACTTACGCAGGCAGTTTTTTCAGTCAGTAAATTTCCAACGACTGCGAGTCTTTGAGAAGATTTTACATCCGACATTACCCAATGTCATTTTCCTTCACGTTTTACGGGCGCGCGTTTACGCAGACGAACATTCGTCAAACATTTGCGGAATGTAAGTAGTATTTTAGGTGATTGAAAATAGTGAAAATTTTTGATTACATTAAAAAAGTTCTAGTAAAGATTTTAAATTACATATTCACTTTGTTATGATTTTATAGGGTTCAATTGAATAAAACTTGCGGTTATACACTTTGCAAAATTTATTCCAGGTACGAGTTGCATTCAGATAGTATACAGAGTTTCTTAAGAACTGTACAGCTCGACGATAGCTAGACGACAGAGATTTTAGGTCTCTATTTATAGATGAGAATAAGGGTTATTCTCAAAAAATTGAGAAGTGGCATATGCGAGATTTCGTCAGAACATTCTACTTAGAGTATTCGAGTAAACATTCACACAATTATTGCCTACATCTAGAGACTTCATAGACTCACACAGACACAACGCACACCAAGAAGAGACCCTAACTGAGGTAACTGGACGACATCAAGAGTACTGCAAACAGAGGATGGCTGAACACAGCATCCGATAGACAAACATGGAGAAGATTTGAGGAGGCCTCCGACCAGCAGGGGACTGAGAAAGGCTGAGGAAGAACGAAGAAGAACAATTGTATCTAAATTTACAAGATGCTGCTTTTGTTCAATTTCATTCACTTCTATAATTATCTATAATCTAAGTTGCAAGGATATGTTAACATTTAAGATTCATATTTAAACGCATGTCCACAAACAGACACGTGTCAGTTCTACAATTTATAATCAGTTCATGCTAACAAATTCTGCATATGGACTAACAACTTAAAATCCAAGCCTCAAATGAACACAAGCCCTGTCAACTTTTGCCAACCTTCCCTGAAACAGGGGTGACATTGATAAAGTGAACCATTTCTTACAGTATGAGTAAATGATTGTTTAAATCAAGAAATGAGCCAGTCTAAATAAAAAAATGCGTGATCTAGAAAAAATCCCACAAGGAGTGCCACCCGAGGTATGCTACCAGCTTCAATAACATCGAACCACTTACTTTTAGAGTAAAGGGAACGCTTCTGACCTAGAGATTTTAATTTTGTTGTGCTGTTGCTTTTACTTCACGGGAAGGCCTTCCACCACTTGAGAAAATATATAGCTTTGCATGAGCATTCATGTGCTTCTGTAACATTCATACATGACGGTTATGAGGAGCGTTTGAGCACAGTCTTCATTCAAAACTAACTTACAGAGCTCGACTCCTAACATGGTCATAGCATCCAACATTACCTAACGTCATTTTCTACCGCGTTTTACGGGCGACCATTTACACAGACAAACATTCGTCAAACATTCGGTGAATGTTGTTGGTATTTTGTTTGATAGAAAATGGTGAAAAAACTCTCATTACCTTCAAAAAGTTCTCATTTAAAAACTGTGATGTTTTTATTGCAAGGAAAATAGTATTGGCACGTTGTAGTACAAAAATATTAATTTGAATAGGTGTGAAGCTAACCTTCTATGCAGTAAAATAAGTTCATTGTTTCAAAGGTCGCATTCGGTATTTCAGTTTAATAGTTGATGGATTTATGTTCATTTGAGATTTGTGTTTTAATTATTAAGTACACACGCAGCCCAGATTATGCGTGAACTTATACGTGCCTGCTTTTGGGCATGTATTAAATATGAATCATGAATATTCATACGTTTTTCCATGTAGAGAGCTAGGGTTCGGTTCTCACCCAGTTTGCAACCTTCGGGGGGCTAGTGCCACTTAATGGTGCAATATCAAATTGTACAATTATTATAATTAGTATTATTTAGGGTGTCAAAAATTATTTCCCATTTTGCTGTTTATTTAAAACTCAAAATAAAAACCGGCAAGGTCAACTCAACCTTCACAACAAATAAGAACCATCCCTTTCGTTTGCCGGGCAAAAAACTCCTAGAAATAGATCGGTTGGTGGAAAGCCGGCTCCAATACCTGTTAAAATAAAAAAAAAGGTTCCACGCACCACATGCGGCTTCTCCGGTGACCTCGAGGTTAGAAGTTGCAGTAGGTGTGCAGCTCAGTTGTGATTTTAGCTGCGTTTACTCTTGGATTCGCAACGCATGATTTTTATACTATTACAAAATTACACGCTGTATACTGAGCGTTGGAGAGTTGGGACGGAGGAGGCCTACGTCCAGGAGTAGACTGAGAAAGAAAGGAAGAAGAAGAAGAAACTTAGCTACTTACAGTTCAATACAACTTGTTTAAAAAAATAGCGTTATTTTTAAATTTATAAAGTAATACATTTTGGTGAAAACTGTGGTACAAAGATCCTACTGGATATTTCAAAGGTTTGACGATACTATTACCAAAGTGTCAAAAAAGCCTGAAGAGATAATGCTTTGCGCATTGAGTTTTTCTCCTACGTGTTTCTCTTATCTGGGTTTCCCTTTCACCAGCGCTGGGTTATTGGCTCTCCCCGACGTCAAACATAAGAAAAAGGACTATCTTTAATACGAGGTCTAGGTGATATTATTTGAAAACTTCGAAGGTTTCTTTAATGTACTTCAGTTTATTTTCTGAAAAGAAATTTTCATGAAAAAATCGTTCCTCAAGTAACAAAAAAATATTTTCAAGTTTTTCTATTTCTTATCTTTAAGTAATACCATGATTTTAAAAGCAATAACCATTCTTGGTTTGCAAAACATTTTTTTGTACAAGGGATTAATTTATTTCTGTCGATGGGCTTTTCATGCATGAAAAGAGTGATGAAATTAGATGAGATGAAAGAAGTATGCAAGGACACAGTCAAGTGGAGGCACTTGTGTGGAGGTACCGGCCACCCCTAGAGGAATGGCGGCAGGATACAAGACAAGACAAGATGGGCTTCCCGAAACGTAGTGCATAAATAAACAGTATTTTTTCATATTAAATGCATGCCCATAAACAGACACGTGTAAGTTCACGTTCAAAAATACTGCATGTGTACCTACTTACCAGTTCAAATCTAAACATCAAATTAACATAAACTCTGAAACCTTTGCCGATCTTCTCTGAAGAAGGTGAACATTGGCAAAGTGAACCATTTTTTTAAAGCAAACATGGTCAGCCTCATAGCAACCTATAAGCGAATGAATCGCAAAGTTTCATTTCCATGTTTTATTTCTCAGTTTTAAAAAAGAACACATTTTTTGCATATAATTTTTTTCATGTAATAATTGTAGTACAGGCATGAAGGAAGTATTAGAATCCATGAGTACAGGGAATATATTTTCATTTTATAATTATGTATTTTAAACATAAAGTGTGTTTTTAAATTCTGCTCTAACCTTTCTCACGTGTTACTTAGATTTTCAATCTAAAACGAGTAAAATAGCCGAATCAATATGTGACTGATCCGCGTATTTTTAGCAACCCAGCCATTTCCATCGATCTAAACTCACGTACACATTCACCAAACCGTAAATCTTTCAGCGGACAAGCCTGCTGGGTTTTTACGCGTCCGTTAGGAGCTCATGAGATAGCGTCAGAGCCTATTTTAAATGTTGTACGTAGGCGTTAGTTAAGGCCTCTTCACGTACACTACTCTAGCTTGTATCCGTACCCCAGTATACAACTTAACGTTTAAAGATACGCATAGCGTTTTCGAAAAAAAAATGTTTTTTTTTTTAAGAAATCCTGTGCGGGAGACTCCCTAGATTCTAAAGACTCTAGGGGTCTACGACACTTGCTGTAGTGCCGCAGAGGTGTACGAGCTTGGTCGTCGCTACAAAGCGCCAATACTCAAGCAAGACCCAGTTGCTGTAAGGCTGGATGGAGCTTTGGTGACCGGTCATTGGTAAAGGTTTATGAATTTTTCAACCCAGCGAAGAGCACATTCGAAATATAAATGGTATATTTTTGTGCTCCACCGGGATCCGAATCCACAACCTTCCATTTACGAGTCCGTGTGTTGCCACTACGGACTACGGACCGGTCCAAGATGCCAACGACACGCGGTGTACCTGAGCGGTTACCCATCCAAGCACTGACCACGCCCAATATTGCTTAACTTCGGTGATCTATGGGAACCGGTGCTTTCAACATGGCTAACGTCGTTGACAAATAAAATAGCATATTTAGTGAGTGAGTTTGATTTTCATAACTCAAACGTCCAGTGTTATACTGTACACTAGTTTATATCTTTTCTTCAGTGTAAAACATAACGTATTGAACTCAAATAAAGGGTTAACCAAAAAAGGTGTGGAAAATCCGACAGCGCATCTATTGAGAGATTTTATTTTATACACACATATTTTATGCATGAAAGAAGTATGTAAAGATAGAAAAAAATGGCGGTTGATCTGTATTGTTGGCGGCTAGGGTTTATTAAAGTGAATCTCGTTTTATGTTTTAGTTTTCGTGATGTCCATGTATATATTATTATTTATTGATTTAAAAAATGTAATTTGTCGTGTTTGTTCCTTGACTTATAGATTGGTATGCGGCTGACCACCCATACTGTAAAAAATGGTTCACTTTGCCAATGTCACCCCTGTTTCAGGGAAGGACGGCAAGAGTTGCTTAGGTTTTGGCGTCAGGTCGTATGTATTTGAGATTGGGTTTTTATATTGTAGGTCCACATGCGGCATGTGTTAGTGCGAAATTATACATGTCTGCTTGTGGGAATACATTTAATATAAATCTTAAGTGATATATATCTTTGCAGCTTAGATTAGATACTTGTTAATTCGGTTTGTTTGAGTTATCGAATCGACTACATTGTAAAAATGTATGGAAATAAAAACTCTCGCTGGAAGCCTTACTTTGCTATTTGAACATTTTGCAGTTAACCCAATGGTTGAGCTTATCTAATCTAATCTAATCTAATCTAAGCTGCAAAGATATATATCATTTAAGATTTATACTAAATGCATTCCCACAAGCAGATATGTATAATTTCGCGCTAACACATGCCGCATGTGGACCTACAATATAAAAACCCAATCTCAAATGAACATAAGCCTTGCAACTCTTGCCGTCCTTCCCTGAAACAGGGGTGACATTGGCAAAGTGAACCAATTTTTATATTATGGGTGGTCAGCCGCATAACAACCTATAAGTCAAGGAACATACATGACAAATTACATTTTTTAAAATCAAAGAATAAAAATAACAATATATACATGGACATAAAAAACTAAATCATAAAACCAAATTCACTTTAACAAACCCTAGCCGCCAACATCACAGATCAACCGCCATTTCTTTCTATCCTTGCATACTTCTTTCATTTCCTCCAGAGTCATTATGCTTAAATGTATATACTTTGAGAAGAAAAAAAGCCAGGTTAGAATAAGTCTGTACGTCTTTATTTTACCGTAGCGTTAACGAAAAAGTTATTGGAACTAAAGCAGCACTTTTAGCGAACGCAGCGGTTTAAATTTTCGTACATTTTAAGTAAAACGATATGATTTTTAGAGTCAAATTTTATACTACTCCAGCTTATATATTTATAGTTTAAATAAAAAAAAATAGCGTTTATCAAAGAATAAAAACAGTATCCTGATATAAAAGTGAGCGTTTTAATTTTCATATTTTTTAGTTAACGCTGTTATTGAGTTTATGTCGATGGCTTATATTATATACTTGAAATATTGTGGCCAGTGAGTGGTCGGCCTGGGGAAAGAAAAACTGTTGGATTCGAGTGAGCTGTCAGCTTCTTATCTCGGCTTCTGTATTGCCCCTTACTTTGTGAAAGAAAATAAGTCAAGGTTCAGAGAAATAGTTTTATAATATACATACATTCAATGTAATCCATTGCTTTCCAATAAGTATACTTCAAAGTGAAAGAATATATCGTAACAAGGTAAAGATGTACATACATATAAACTCTATTTATTGTAGATGTATATACTCACAGATTCATATTTTTTGTCTGTTTTGGTATATGGAGGATCTTTTCTTTGATCTTTTCATTAGATATATACATACACTCGTCCTCCAAAAGAACCTGTAAAAACTCCAGAAAACACATCGATTTTCTTTCAAATTCATTTATTGTGATTTACCTGTATACTCATTTATTGTGTTTTTTTACTCTTAATCTTGTTCTATCTTTTGTTGCCCTCTAGACCATGGGTCGGCAACCTGCGGCCCGCAAGATATTCGCCGCAACGCATGTGCCGGACGATATCATACACATACACAATGGAGTGAAAAAAAAAATACAACAAATCGCACGTTTAATAATAAAGAGAAATAACTCGAAAATTGGGAAAATCGAGATTTTGTAATAAAACGCAAGAACAATGCGAGAAGAATAGGTAGAATGCGACAGCCGTTCAATTTGGACGAATATGACAGATAAAACATCGGCCGCCTTTTTTATCCCATACAAGTTGTACTGGTTGTCTGAACTTCAAACGTGATTTCCCAACATTCATGTTTTTTGAGTTATTGCTCTTTATTATTAAACGTGCGAAATGTCGTAAAAATGGACAAAAAGCGTTTTATTTTTATAACTAAAATATTTTAGGAAAGGACATGTGCTCCAAGCGTAGGGGCGGATCTTAGACTCGAAAGGTGGTCAAACTTATCCAAAGGGGGGAGTAGAATTTGTGGGTAGATTTTCCTAATGGCCTAATTCCTAAATAATAATAATGTTCACGATACATGACGTGGCGGGGGGGGGGGTAGTCAGCATGTACTGAAATGCTGACCGTTAGATCCGCCAAGTGCGGCCCGCACTAAATCCCACGTAAAATATTTGGCCCTTTTGCAACAAAAGTTTGCCGACCCCTGCTCTAGACTATAGACAAACACATTCAGTTAAAGTTTTCTGTATCAACGACACTTATCACATATTTGTGTAACTCAAATTTCTTATCAATATTTGTCTTACAAGTTATGTATGAGTTAAAATTAAAGTCTACAACAGTTTGAATTAATCAAATTAGTAAAATCGACGGTCAACTAATTGTACTCTATACTTGGCCCACTTTGCAAATGTTCCCATGTTTCAGAAGGGGCCATAGTGTTGGTTATTTTTATATTTGGGTTGGTTTTGTATGTATACATGCCATATGTGTAAGGGAAAACTAATATGAGTATGGTTGTAGGCATGCATTTGATATGTTTGTTTATTTATTTTGAAAGGAAGATTATATATTATCTACATACATTTTAACTGAATTCTCAAAAAATCTGCTTTAATTACACAAAAGCAAAACAAATTAGCTTACTAAATTAACTCATATAAAACAAGACTTAAATACTGAGTATCTACTCACAAAGCAAAATACTTAGAGTAATTACATTATAAATAACACGATTCACTCAACGTACATCTTAATATATTGTGACGTGAGCTTTTGGCCGTAATCTGGAGCTTTCAGTGGATATCTCGCCTCCAGACAATGAGATCTCCTCCGGGCAGGTGTCTGATTTATTGCCGTAACTTAATGTGTCAATCTACGTGCCCTGCTCCAGCGTAGAGCCCGCTTGGTCTACGCCGTAGGACCCTGCTTGGTCTATGACGTAGAGACTAAATGGAAGCCTGAAAATGGAAAACGCACAGTGAAATACTGAAAAAAAAACGTGTGATGGAAAATTTATGATTTACCTACTTTAAAGGTATAAAGTACAAGGTGAAAAACTAGTTTCTGAGGGTGTTATAATATAGTTTTACGTTTTGGGGAATGATACTTTTTCTGTATTACCGTTTTGTGGAAAAAAAATCATAACGTTAAATTCTCATTGGACTAGACAAATTATGTCGTATCTTTTGATGTTTATTTTTATCTTAACTTGATTCGCACAACCAGGAAAAAATTCTGATTCTCCGTCAAAAAAACACCTATTTCTCAGGAAAAATACTCTTGTTACAGTATATTTTCTAAATGGATTAAGTGAAACAATATTTTATGAACATGTTTAGATGTTTAGTCATTTTGTTTTTAATATCCGATTCTCGATTGATGTAAAAGATTTGTATGTAAAACCCTTCAAAATTATATATTTGATCTGGATGAGACAACCCGATGTTGCTTATTAAGGAAAAATATATTTTTTAATACGATTTGAAAAGCTTAACGTCTTAACTCTTTAGTTCTAACTAGTTCTTTTCTAGTAACTTTAGTTCTACTCTAGTAAACGATGGATAATGACAAGATTCACACATAGATAACATGTAAGAGTTACGTAGAATCAAAAGCGGCGATCAAAAACTTATTCGAGCATTATTTTCAGCACTCATGTTGTTCTCCTTTTTGCACCTCATCCTAGATTGCTGCGCTTGATTGTATACGACTTACACGTACCTTATTTATTATTAGCAAGTACACCATAAAGTGACTGTGCAACTTGAATATTTGATCTAATATGAGTGTCATGCATAGTTTATACCCATTACCAATGCGGACTTAACCATTATATACGTCATCACACCTGCTTCCCGTATAACGAGAACCGCCGTGTTCACCAATCTTACTAGCACTTTCCTTAGGGCAAAGAATGGTGAAATCCATTGCACAAACAATACTTAAAGATAGTGTGGCACTGTATAAATACTAATAGCTCTGGGCTTATAAGTATATAAGTGTATTGTATATTAACCACCGCTTGAGCGCTGGTTTCAAACTAGCATACGTCAAAAAAATCCCATTATTACGCTTTTAGCGTTTATTTTCTTTGATTTGAGGTGAATCAATAAAGTTTGTGCATGAAAAACTGCTCTAAAATTGCATATAAATGATGAAATTGTAATCTCATTTACGTATAAATATGAAAAAAATAGTCGGCACTTTCTTGTCATCCATTTGACATTCAAGGTGGGAAAATTATATCGCATATTGATGATAAATGTTACAAACATCAATGGGAACAGAAACAAGAAGTACTTACTTACTAGTTATAAATTTAATAAGACAAATTTGCCTTAAAATGTACGCAAAATATAAATTATACTTAAATGAAAATAAAATTGGACAACCTCATTCATCGATATAAATAAAAGATTATTTTATTTCATTAGATATTTTATTTATATCGATGACCCCATAAAATCGGCCAATGACCATAAAAAACAAGCATGGCGGCGGTATAAACAATAAAAAAGCTAGCGCAAAGGCCAGAGATTCGAACGGACCAACCACAGAGCAGGGTTCTTGTTGCAAGCCAATAAGAACGCCATAGCACTGTATTTAGGTTCTACTGAAGCCCGGTATTTTCAATGTTAACTTATCTGACTTTAAACTAATGAAAGAACTATCAACACAATTGAAATAAGAGCGTCTTTTTCATTCAGTATTATTCTACTATACTAACATTGCAAATACTAGACTTTAATCACGTGACAGTATATTAGTTTTGATCGTGAAACAAATGCTTCAACATGTCAGTTTCTTTAACTTTATACTGAATGAAAAAGATGCACTTGTGCCGATCGTGTGGGTAGTTTTTGTTGTAAGTTTTAAGTCACATAAGCTAACGTTGAAAATACTGGGCCTTAGAGAAGTGTCGCGCTTCACTTTAGTATTGCTACAAAGCATTGTTGGTCGTGAATACGGGGAAGAGTGTTGGTACCGCTCACAGGTACACCCAGCTGTCAAGTAAATTACCCGTGTCCGATCCTTGTCTAAATCAACTAAGAATTTAGTGAAGCGGCCTGACTAGTGGGGCACGCGAGGCGGATGGCTCCGAGGGAGGCTTTACTGAAATGCCCATCAAGGGAATTAAATTCTACTATGATTTGCTTTCCTCGTGGGCCTTTACGGATTGCTCATGCGTTCAAGTCCGGTCGATAGCCATGTAGAAATATATTCCGTTCTCTAAGCTCAATTGAAGACTAAAGGGGAAGAACATGGAATTTCAGTTGAAGAAAATTACACGTAAATTATTTTTTTAAATTTGAAATCATGGTTATTGCCTGTCACAAAAAAAACGGAAATACCACCATAAACTGTGAATAGCAATTGCAATTGCTGCATTACAAATTTTGCAGAGCTTTAGGTAAATACAGATGCCACTAGATTTTACTTTTTTTCTTACGAACTTATTTTCTTATTTTTGCTGACAATGCAATTGCTACATTAAGTTTGGAGTGGGAAGGGAATCAAAATGTTTGGATCCAAATATGATTTAAAATAACCTCTTTTTCTTGAATAAAAGTTTTCGATCTGTTGGGTCAAAACTGATATCTGGTGTCCACAGTGGTAATTTGCACTAGCTTCGAGTACATGGGATGTATATTGTGTAGTCGACGAATAGTTGAACTTGTGTCAAGAAATCAAAAGCAAAAACAAGCCCGGAATGTCTTTGCCAAAATGATTAGTCCTATTGTGCTGAGATTCGAACCTTGAACTCCGTAAGCGCTTGGTGAGGTTCTAAGCGTTTGAGATGAGTGCTTACCGAAAAATGTTTTGGATTTCTTGGTGTGACCGGGTCACCAATAAAGAAGCTCTCAGACACATGTATACCACTGATGAACTTCTGTCAACCAAGCCGATGTACTTCGGTCATGTTATGAGGGATGAGAAATACAGCTTTATCCATATTGTCGTACAGCGAAAGATTGAGGGGAGAAGAACTCAGAGATGCCGAAGGACAGGAAGCGGAGACACCAACCACAATGCTTGTGGTGCTCTTTCCAAGAATAGATTTTGGACCAGTAGCCTTGAAAAGAAGAAGAAACATTTGTGAACTCGGTGTATTGTTACTGTGAAAACGATAATACTTGAAACAAGAAAAGAGGTTAAAACGAACACATGCTGTGAAAATGAGAAACAACTTGATTTATTCATAAAATCAAAATATTAGGAAGAGTTGTTTTCGTAAATTTATTTTTTACATTCACCTTTTTATTTTGTATCAAAGGATAGAAATGTACGAATGATCAAACGAGAGACCCACATACTTTGCCTAACAATGAAGAAAAAACGAATAAGAAAAAGATGAAACAAGAATCGAGGGACGGACATCATTTTTACTTTATTGATCTGTATATAGTGAATGTTGCGTCTTTGCATCACTTTTTCTTAGAAACGGGTGGTTGACCTTATCGCAACCTGTTATTATTATTTTAGGATGGTTTGTTTGCTGAGCGCTGTTTATAATATGTGAATCATTGCAAGCTTGGTCTTCGCTGCGCCAATTCTCAAGCAAGACCCATTTGCTGCAAGGCTTGCTTTTAGTGACCGGTCTTTGGTAAAGGTTTATGAATTTTTCACCCAGCTAAGGACATATTTGAAAATATAAATGGTGCACTTTTTGTGCTCCGCCAGGATTGGAACCCACAACCTTCCATTTAGGAGTCAGAAGTACATGTAAGGATGTACAATGTACATATATGTAAAATATTTTTAGGATAAAGCAAGGGAAGATTGATATAGAAGGCCAAGACTTCCGGGCTGCCGTGCTTATGTAAGCTACACATAAAGCTTTACTTCTTGTCGTGTTTTTTCGGAGGGGTCGCTTGTAGCGATTAGAACCTATTTAATTTTACAGGTAAGGGGACCGGCTTTACACCAACCACTTCACTTTTAGTGGAGGCTTCCTAGCTCCCAAGGGAGCTAGTACTCATTTCTTGTGAAGGCTCAGTAAGCTTTGTCGGTATTAAATTTTGGGTTTGAAATAGGTACACCTGAAACGGGAAAACATTTTTGTTACCCTCGGTGGGATTCGAACCCGAGCTCTCGGCATGGAATGCAAGCACTCTACAGACTGAGCCATGGACCGGAATAACCATTTTTTTTAAAACAAAAAAAAACTTATATGTGTGTTAGTTTGAATATTTAAATGTAGGTATTTCCTAAAAAACATTTTTATGACTTTGAAATAACTTGCAAGCAAATAAAAACACCTTCAAAAATGACTAAGAGCATTTAAATATTTTAAATTGTAATCTTTAAAAATCAAACGTTTCTGGAAAACTGAATAAAAAAAAGCTGCACATATAGTGAAACTTTTGACTATGTAATCTGCAAAAATATTGCATTTGGTGAGTTAAACCTATTTAAGTACGCAAAACTAAAAGTAAAAAATAAAAAAGGTCTACTTCGCCATAGGTGATGATGAAGACGAACGAAATTGTTTATTTTTACACCTAGCTTATCAAAGTGAGCCTTCCAAATCCATTTGTTTTTCACTTTCGCGTATTTTTTCTAGCAAATAAATCATAGATAGATCACCTGGCCGGGGAAACAGTTTTCTCATTTTATCCCAGAGGATGGGACAAAGCCTTTAGGGTCAAGTCTGCCAAAGCGGCGACCCCAGTGATAGGGTCAACAGGAAAGAGGCCACGTGACGTCATCACAAAGGGAGATCTTGGCGTAATACCGGTTTGAGTGCTGCGAGAAAAGGTCTCGTAATAAAAAGGCGGGATTGATCCCGAGAAATCTCGCGCCGTTATCTTATCAGTGGAATAAAATCCCGAGCTGATTTCAATGGATTTTCAAATGTTTATTTAAAAATGTGCAGGTCTACTGAGAAAGTATTTTATCAAAGTCAAGATTAAAGTCGAAGCGGCAAAGCTGGAACATACTTGTTTAATTTTATAATCATTCAAGTAATATTCGTGAATTACAGGATCATTTACTTATTGTTTGGTATATGAAGCTGCATGTGAAAAACCCCATAATGTAAAAAATGGTTCATCTTGCTAATGTCTCCTCTGTTTCAGAAAAGGTCAGCAAGAGTTGCAGGGCTTATGTTTATTTGGTTTTTATGTTGTAAGTCCACATGCGGCATGTGCTAGCGCGAACTTATACATGCCCTCTTGTGGGAATGCCTTAAATATGAATCTTAAATGATTTATATCTTTGCAGCTTAGATTGAGATTTAGAAGAGTCCAGATACAGGTGCGTGCATGAAGTATAGGCAAATACATCTCAGAAAAAACATTTTCTCCCATTCCTTCGAAATAGCTCATTTGACAATTTTTTAAATGTTTTAGCGGAAACTTTGTAGAACTCAACGATGGCTCCAACCGTACTTAAATTTAAATTTTAAATCTGAATATCAAATCTAATCTAAGCTACAAAGATATATATCATTTAAGATTTATATTAAATGCATTCCCACAAGCAGACATGTATAATTTCGCGCTAACACATGCCGCATGTGGACCTACAATATAAAAACCCAATCTCAAATGAACATAAGCCTTGCAACTCTTGCCGTCCTTCCCTGAAACAGGGGTGACATTGGCAAAGTGAACCAATTTTTTACAGTATGGGTGGTCAGCCGCATAACAACCTATAAGTATATATCAAACATAAATAGTTTTTACCATGTATTGCCTACCATGTATTGCCTACCATGTATTGCCTACCATGTATTGCCTACCATGTATTGCCTACCATGTATTGCCCGAAGCACTTGTATATACAACCAACTTTCCCACCGTGATAAAATGATGCGTCAATACGAAATTTTAATTTGTTACACACAAAAAATTAATGACTTGTTTTTTACACACTATTAATGATTCCAACAGCCCGAGCGGCGTAAACATTGAAATTTTAGGTATTGAACATAAATATAAATCAATAGATAATCAAGTTGAGATGTGCCTTTATCAAAAAATTATAAGGTGTGAAAAAAATATGATGATGATGATAATGATGATGGTGATGATAGCTTTGTTACTTAAAAAAAAACAGTAATTGTAAATGATGAGATTTAAAAAAACTGATAATTGTAATTTATGTTTTTTTTTTTGGAAAAGTTGCCCGAGAGTTTGGTGTCCAATTTTCCCCGGAAAATCTTGTTGTGTAGGTATACGTTGGATAATGCTGAGAAAATGTACGCACGTACCCTGTTAGGCAGTATACCTTTATGAAGATTGAAATTACAAAGTTATCAGTGGTTCATTTTTCAAGCGGGCCTGATGGTGACAGAGAGGTAACAAAGGCCGTTGATTTTTTTTTGTTTCATAAAATAAAAACGTTAAAAGATAGTAAACAGAATCTTAGGGTAAACTTAAAAATAAACTACCGTATCTTAATCTAAATCTAAGTTGCAAAGATATGTATCATTTAAGATTCATTATTTCTAAATATGCCATTACTTGATAGGTAATAACAGTGAGAATATTTCATGTGAGTAAATATTTTAAAATATTTACACTTGTAGAAAATGGCAATAACCTTTCCTTGGCCTAATTAAAATACCCAGTAAGTTATTTTTTGTTTTTATGGTAGAGGCATTCATTTTGTTATCGTTCATCTTAGAAGATACATTTTATAGATTATTTTTTTGCTGATGTTAACAAATAAGTATATTTTATTACATCAGAAGTACGAATTTATTTCACCATATTTTTTAGGTGAAATGCAAATAAATATTTTAACAGTCTAATCTAATCTAATCTAAGCTGCAAAGATATATATCATTTAAGATTTATATTAAATGCATTCCCACAAGCAGACATGTATAATTTCGCGCTAACACATGCCGCATGTGGACCTACAATATAAAAACCCAATCTCAAATGAACATAAGCCTTGCAACTCTTGCCGTCCTTCCTTGAAACAGGGGTGACATTGGCAAAGTGAACCATTTTTTTACAGTATGGGTGGTCAGCCGCATAACAACCTATAAGTCAAGGAACATACATGACAAATTACATTTTTTAAAATCAATAAATAACAATATATACATGGACATAAAAAACTAAATCATAAAACCAATTTTACTTTAACAAACCCTAGCCGCCAACATCACAGATCAACCGCCATTTCTTTCTATCCTTACATACTTCTTTCATTTCCTCCAGAGTCATAACCTTTTTCATACAAGCTCTTCTTTTATTATGAGTAACAGTCAGTAAGCAAATTGGATTATTAATAATTTCACCACGCAAAAAAATTACGATTTTATTCTATTATTGCAGTGTGGCCTAGCTACGTAATTTATAGTATTTTTAAAAAATAGAACAATTACATTAGGCTGATTTATTTGATGAGCACTGTTTTTGTGTGTATCACACCTCAAAAACCCTCTACGAGCTTGGTCGTCGCTGTAAAAAGCGCCATTTCTCAAGCAAGACCCAGTTGCTGTAAGGCTGGATGGACCTTTTGATGACCGGTCTTTGGTAAAGGTTTATGATTTTTTCAACCCAGCGAAGAGCAAATTTGAAAATATAAATGGTATATATTTTGTGTTCCACCGGAATTCGAACAATGTTTTCGATAATATAAAAATACAGGTTTTGGAAAGATGTACACGTTATTTTGATTGAAAATTGAGTACTATTTGAAGAAAAAAACACGTCATGTTTTCTCTTCAGTTTAACTACAACTGTCTCATATTTGAAGATACAGTCTTATACTGGCTTACACTTTTTACAAGGAGTTCCAAGGAGTTCCAAGGAGTTCCTTGACTTATAGGTTCCTTGACTTATAGGTTGGTATGCGGCTGACCACCCATGCTTTAAAAATGGTTCACTTTGCCAATGTCACCCCTGTCTCAGGGAAGGACGGCAAGAGTTGCAGGGTGTATGTCCATTTGAGATTTGGTTTTATGTTGTAGGTTCACATGAGGCATGTGCAAGCGCGAACTTGTACGTGTCTGGTTGTGAGAATGCATGTAATGTGAATATCCAATGTAAGATATCTTTGCAACTTAGATTAGATTAGAATAGACTAGCTTAATGAAGAAATTACACATTTTTTTTAGAATCTTTGTGACGCCTTTGTCCGATCCCCACAGGCCTCGCTCCGTAATGATGGAAAAACATGGCACTCCGTCATGGATATTTACGGCGTTCATGCATCGATACCTACGCGTAGACAATAACTCATCCGAGAGCATTTTTTCAGAAATTCACGACGAAAAAAAAACGTATGAAAGGTGTATTTTCCAAGGCTTTTTGGACCAACCAGTTCAGCGGTATGAGGATTGGAAAATGTTTTTTTTTTTTTTGCGTAACGTCTGTTTTGTGTATTTTTTTTTTTGATTTATGAATTGATATTGTTTATTGTACTGGAAAAAGAAATGACTGTTTATTTTTATGTGATGTATTTCACTATCATCGATTCTTCCTTTTTTTTTTTTTTTGAAATCCACACAAACCGGATAGATGAAAGGTTTTTTTGTTGCGTACTTGAACGTATTGTGTACCTTTTAAAGGAAAAATATGGAATTGAAAATTATATTTGCTTTTCAATGTTTGGTTTTATCGCTATCGGTCAACTTGTTTGACTTTTGCATTTGAGTGTTGAGTAATTAATTGTATAATGATATTTGGTATTTGATTTGCAACAATCCGTGAAATATGAGTGTATGTTCAGGCTATTTTTCTAATATCAAACAAAATGTTTGGCATGGTAAAATAAACGTTCATAATTAAACTAATTAAATAGGTACCTAATTGTTCAACAAAAATAATTTCTCTATGTAACTGAAACTGTAACTCTGTCGCCATTCCGCTAGGGGTGGCCAGAGCCTCTGCAGAGTTGCCTCCATTTTTTCCTATCCTTACATACCTCTTTCAATTCATTCATATCCATCACCTTTTTCATGCATTTTCTTCTTTTACGCTCACTTTGTACAGTTATATAAAACCTTTCAATTCATAAAAATGCCTTTCAAGAAAAGATCAGAAATATCTGTTATAGTCTATAATCTATGTTGCATGTAATGCCGATCATTTTGGCTTCTTTATAAAAATGTAATCCAAAATTTCAGAAAAAATATTCATACTTTTTCTGTGTAACTGGATTCCGGCGAGAATCTGTTAGGCTTACGTTGGAATTGCAGTCGTTTGACATATGTATTAACAAATAATAATTAACTTCACAGTCGCGACAACTGAAGATGAACTCGGGCAACGAGGATGCCTCCTAAAAACATTGACTACGTCACCAGCGACACGTCGAAAATAATATAAGTTCTCACATAACGGCTCGTCTTATATCCAAAAAGTTGCGTTACCTAACAGTGAAGTTAACTATGAGGATCTATCATTATATCGGTATTGCTTAATTTTTAAAATATATTTTTTATATAAAATCCAATCACCAAGATGCCTGCCTTGGTTTTCATTATTTCCCTTGTGATAACTGTTTTTTTTGTTTGTTGGTGTGGTTTACAAGTCAAGAGAGATTGATATAACTTAAATAAACTACGTACAGATAAACAAATCAAATATGTAAGATGTATATAATTAGTATCGGAGTAGACAGTGTCACTCTTACCTCCAAGCAAGCAACACCCATTGTAGTAGAACAGGTCTATAGTGCAGAATACAATACGACATTGTTATTCCTCATACAATATCTCAATTAATTAATAACATTCAAATATCACAGAGGTCCGGCCGACATAAGATGGCTCAGACTAGACCGTGTCGGGTCCGAGCCAAGCTTCAGCTGTAGCACAGTTAACTAATCAGTCAAATAATTAAATATTGACACAACAAGAACTGGCCGTGAAAACTGCAATGTACAATTAATATTAAATATTTTTAATACAAAATTTATATAGCGCCTTTTATGGCAGTGTGGCATTGCAACGGCGCTTAAATTTTATTTATTGTTAAGTTCAAAATAATTAATTATATTGTTAGGTTCAAGTTGGTATAACGGTCAGTTGACATATTTACAATTATAAAAAACACAACGGAGGATGAACTGTGTTCACCCTCAGTCCTCGTGCAGAAAGGGTGTTTCCTGAAGACGTTGACTACGCCGCTAACGAAACATCGAGAATAATATAAGTTCGTCTTCTGAACGGTTCGTCTGATATCCGAATAAAAAACAATAACTGTGTAGTTATTACAACTGTAAATAATATTACATAAATTTTGTTATGTATATTTAACTATTCACATATTTTTTTCTGTTATTAAGCTACGGCTAAAGCTCGGCTCGGATCTGACACGGTCTAGCGTGAGTCATCCTTTACTAGTAGAGAACACCACAATTGGTTCCAAAAAAATCTGTTTAATTTTGAATTTTCCATAGGTATCTAAATTAGTGAATGAAAAAAACGGATTTTACTGACCATGCGAAAGAGAAGAACGTTTTTCTCTACGTTTCATCGGAGTCATTTCCGACGTCTTCAGGAGACGTGTGTCCTCTACAAAGAGAAACCACGAACTGTTGAATTATTGTTGTTTGTTCGAGGCTGAAGGTTGTAGGTATTTTTATTAACCTTCGGTGATACATCCATAGTTGTCTCGGCCTCGAACAAACAACAATAATTCAACAGTTCGTGGTTCCTCTTTGTAGAGCACACACGTCTCCTGAAGACGGATATGACTCCGATGAAACGTAGAGGAAAATCGTTCTTCTCTTTTGCACGGTCAGTAAAACCGTTTTTTTCATTCTTTAAAATGTCTAACGACCGTAATCATAATTTAAAATCTAAATTAGTGTTTTTAAATATATATGTTTTGAAGTATTTGAAACATGTTTCCTTTATTTATTCACTAGCATCGATTTTGTGCAGCGTTGGTAAGCGCCGCATCGCATGCCCGCTGTATTGTTGACACGTGCATGCACAAACACGAAATCTGCAAATATGCAAACAGACCAACTGACTGCAGTCAACAGACCATCCCTGCACATGGTGCAACTTCAAATATATAATGTGCGACTTGGAGCATGATATGACTTCAAGTGTTTGAGACGAGTGGATACCGCAATTCTTTGAAACTAGTGGAATGAATGGGTCACTTACAAGGAAGACTTCGGACTATCGAACAAAATAAATAAAACATTGAAATACATAAAAAAAGTAGAATTTCATATTTACATTGATCGATGACTCTGGTTAAGTGCACAAAACTTCACCATAGATGAATTACACATTTTTTATACGCAAAAAAACAGTTTTTGGTGTACGTATAGTGCAGCCTCTTACCGCTTTGTTACCAAAAGGCGTGTGGAAACTATTTAGTTTCATAAGTAAGGGTGCTGGCCTTACGCCAACGGAGGTTTTTCAGCCTAAAATAGGGTTGATTCTCTTTTTTTGTGATGGCTGAGCAAACTTTGTCGTTGTTTTGATTTTGGGCTTGAAATATACAGCAAAAAGGGAACTGATAGGTTGGTATGAGGCTGAACCCCCGTGCTGTAAAAATTGGTTCACTTTTGCCAATGCCACACCAGTTTCGGAGAAAAGCGGCAGGAGTTGCAAGGTTTATGTTCATGTGAGGTTTTGTTGATTTGTATGCACGCATGCAGAATGTGCAGGCGCGAACCAACATGTGCCTGTCTGTGAACATGCATTAAATATGAGCCTTAAATGTAAACATATCTTTGCAGCTTAGATTATAGATTTATAGATATAGATAACTTTGGCGAAGATTAAACCCTAGTCCTCTCGCATGGAATGCAAGCATTTTAACAACTGAGCCATCGATACTATACAGTATGGGATAATAAGACAATATAAAACTGAAGTAGGTACTTTAAAGTGACGTTTTCACCTCCAATAGGGCCTTTCCAAGATTTGAATTGGCGGGAAGACTAATCATGATTGCTCTTCAGGTCAGAGGCGTGGCTAGTGAAATAGTTTCAACCAGTAAAAAATATGACACAAAATGAGAAACTAAAAAATATTGCCTTGCGGTTCAAAAACCTGAGGGTAACCTTGAAGTGGAAAAGAACTCAAGAACTTCGAATAACCTAATTGATAAACATGGTTTAGCAAAAACATCCAATCCTTATTCACAATGGCAGTATCTGAAGTGAAATCACTATGATGGTTTTCAAGCAAATTTCAAGAAGATGTATTAGTCAAATAACGGCAAGGTTCATTCAGCCTTCACTGGGAAAAAAATAATGAAATAATGACAATAAAAAAGAACGTTGTCATTGAAAATAATACTGTGACATCCGGAATTTCAGTAGTTTAATGGAAAATAAGCGATGAGAGGAAATGAAATTATTTCGATACAATATTTCCATTGAAGAGTTATTGTTCCGTGATAAACGAAACCGATCCGTAGTCCAGTGGTAGCACTTCGGACTCGTAAATGAAAGGTTGTGAGTTCGAATCTCGGTGGAGCACAAAAAATAAACCATTTGTATTTTCAAATTTGCTCTTCGCTGGGTTGAAAAATTCATAAACCTTTACCAAAGACCGGTCATCAAAAGGTCCATCCAGCCTTACAGCAACTGGGTTTTGCTTGAAAATTAGCGCTTTCTACAGCGACAACCAAGCTCGTAGAGGGCTCTTACAGAGGTGTGATACACACAAAAACAGCGCTCATCAAATAAATCGGCCTAATTGTTTTTTTTAAACGAAAGTCAGTTTCCCTGAAACATTATAACTTTGTACACCGATTAAAAACTAGCTGGCTTTACCCGAAAAATAGTTTTTAAAGTAATACAACTATGCAAATTTATGTATCGTTAGTATTGAAAAAAAATACAAGTTTTATAAAAGCTATCAACCCGACTAAAATTTAATATTGCTTTAAAGGATTTTCAGAAAAAGCTATTCAATATTTATGTACTGAAAGTAAACATTATTTTTGGGTAAATTTAAATTATTATAACCTTCAACTAATGTTATCTTAGCAACAGAAAATACTTAGGTTTTATTTATGAATAAATTGCTGGAATCAAAACCGTGAGACCAATTTCTTTGCATATTTAATAACTTAAATTAATAGATTTACATGACTCAATAAATTTAACGACAAATCTTTATTATAAAGGTCATGAGCTTGATTCATTATAAAACCAGAAATACTTATTCAAATGTGCTCTTTGCTGTGTTTAAGATTCATACTAAATGTATGCACACAAACACACAGTTTAAGTTTTACATTAACACATGCTGTTCAAAATGAAACCCAAATCTAAAATTAACAAAAACTCTACAATTTTCGCTGATTTTCTCTGAAACATTGGGAAAGTGAACCATTTTGTACAGGTGGTCAGCCTCATACCAACCAATAAAAAAGCGTAGACAATAAAAATCAGCTTCCATAACAAAGCCAATCAAAAAGGGTATGACCTGTTATTTTTTATTATTAAAAATTACGAAACAATTATTATACTCAGTTCTATGTAAAAGTTGAATAAATTGGCCTTATTTTTCTGCAATATTCGTGGTTGTACTTTTATTCAAAAAGCCTACGTTCTGCATTTTAATATCGCAGAATGAATTGCATTTTCAGCGTTTTAAATAAGACACAAGCTGCGCACTTCAACATGCAACATTCTGGGAGAAAATAATGAGGCTTTCGTGCATTCTTTTGTGGCACTTTTATGGTCAGAAATGTGTTAAAACATGCCATTATCTCGAGCAAATAATACATTTTTCGTTGAATTTTTCGGCAATATTTATGCAGCTAATAGCCCGGCCAAAGAAAGCTGGCGGACCATTGCATGCTTGGTCTTAATTTATGCAAACTCATTTCGCCCATGGGTAAAGAAGAATATAATAACTATTACGCCTGCTACAAAAGAGGAATTTGGTTAGTTGTAAGTGGTTAGTGGAAGGGGTAAGTGGCAAGTGGCAAGTGGCAAGTGGCAAGTGGCAAGTGGCAAGTGGCAAGTGGCAAGTGGCAAGTGGCAAGTGGCAAGTGGCAAGGGGCAAGTGGTAATTTGCAAGTGGCAAGTGGCAAGTGGCAAGTTGCAAGTGGTAATTTGCAAGTGGCAAGTGGCAATTTGCAAGTGAGAAGTGGCAAGTGGCAAGTGGTAATTGGTCAGTCTGGCCATTGGCCTGCTACAAAAGAGTTAGTTGTAAGTGGTTAGTGGAAGGGGTAAGTGGCAAGTGGCAAGTGGCAAGTGGCAAGTGGCAAGTGGCAAGTGGCAAGTGGCAAGTGGCAAGTGGCAAGTGGCAAGTGGCAAGTGGCAAGTGGCAAGTGGCAAGTGGCAAGTGGCAAGTGGTAATTTGCAAGTGAGAAGTGGCAAGTGGCAAGTGGTAATTGGTCATTGATAAGTAGTTTTTCAGTCCGATCAGACTGGTCCGTGGTCTAGCTCTAAACGCTCATTATCGGAAAGTTGTGATTCATGTTCTCGGAGGAGCAACAAATATAACATTTAATTTTCTAAATTGCTCTTCACTGGATTGAAAATTTTCTTTACGTTTATCAAAGGCCGATCATTAAATTTCATCTAGTTGTACAGAATTTGCAGCTTACAGTCTTGCTAGAAAAATCGGTAAAGCTAGTGACGACAGAGTATGTAAAAGATTCTATGTTATCTGAGACTTTGAAAAAAAATAACATCTAGTGAAAAAAATCAGTGGTCTAGTAAAAATCAGCTTAGACTTGAGGTGCTACTGGTGTGAACGGCCTAACTGGCATTATGTGGAAGACTTGAATAGAGGTCGTCTGCACTATGGAAGGTACTTATTTTTTAGTACAAATAACATCCTAAGGCATGTGCAAATAGCATTTTGTAGGCATCTGTATGGATAGTGGCTATGGTTGTAAAAATGAATTAAGGATGTAAAAGAGTATTGCGTAAAAATATTAATCAATTTTCGTACTGAAGACAGAAAATCAATGCTATCTGATTTTTATAAAAAATAAGACACTCGTATTAAGGTATAAGGATACGAGTATTGTTATGTCTATAGTGATTTTAATGTCATGATACCTCACATAAGCATAAACCTAGCAACTCCTTCCGCCATTCCCTGAAACCGAGGTGGCTTTTGCAAAAGTGAACTAAGTTTGTATAGCATGGGTGGTCAGCCTCATACCAACCATTTAGTCAAGGAACAATATCGATTAATAAAAACCGACAGCTTGAAATAATTCCCAATCAACTAAAAATCTAATAATTATTTTTGTATTATAGACATTGTATGATAAAGTTTGACAAGCAAATTTTATCATACAAACTATACGAGTATATTTTGTGTACAAAGTTCATTCACTTAAAGTCATGAAAGAATTTTAATAGGCTTTTAAAATGTTATACAGCAATTTGTTAAATAAAAAAATCTTTCGGGTCCCATATTTCAAGTATTTTTTAGCATAAAATCTTGCATTCACTTTTTTTAATAAAACAGAATGTTAATGATTCAAATGAAAAGGTTTATAAATGAGGTACAACTTTTATGCTGAAACAAAAAAAAAACTGAACTTTTGTACTGAAAAAAGTGTGTAAAGCTTTGCACCGGGCCACTTTCTATGACAGGCTTGGAAAAAAGAGCAAAAACCGTTTCCACTTGAACGCTCATTCGAAAAAATATTTTTCTCTCATGAAAGCAAAGGAGAATTAAATGAAAGATAGTTTAAATTTTTTGTTCGTCCTTTTCATAGTTTAGTGAGAATGGAATGCAAAAGGTGTTTTCATTACATAGCTAGAAAATTCTTTACATTTTTGATACGATGAATTGAGATCGTGTCTTTTGTGTTGAACTTAAATATTGTAAGCTATATCATAAATGGATGAGGCATTTACTTTGTAGTCCTTCATTCTTACATAATTATAAATTCAAAATAAATTGTTTGTATCCGGGGCGGCGAATATTGTTTATTTAAAAAATATTAGTTATATATGTATATGTGTGCTTTACCTACTTATGTGAGTGTGTCTGTGTCTTTAAACTAAGGGACTTAAATAATTGTCCTTTTATTTCTTCGATGGTGTGAGCATTCGCTCGAATTTTCTAAATCAAAATATCCTAGTGTGGTCTCGCATGTGTCAGAAAATATAACATAAATAGAGATCGAGACACTTAAAAGGCAGACTTTTATCAGAGCCGTCGAGCTGAACAGTTAAATAGCCACTCAGTAATCGAGAAGTTTCTTCATTCTTGTTGGTGACATAGACAACGTCTTCAGTACCCTGAGTACGAGTTGCAAAACATAAGTAAAGGAAAGTTTACGGAAAGTATAAAAGAGTGATTTTTTCCAAAATCTGCCGTTTTTGTTTGTTTGAACTTGATTTTCTTCTTCACTGTAACTCTTTTGCTAAGACCATAAAGTGTAAGAAACAAAAACGGCAGATTTTGGGGAAAATCACTCTTTAATACTCTCCGTAAACTTTTTTTTACTCAAGTTTTGCAACTCGTACTAAGGGTACAGGAGACAACCTCTACTTTAAAAGCTTACTGCGTAGACATTATAATCGTAAAAAAGTAAATAACCTGAAATATTAATGAGAAGAAAAACAGTAAGAAAACATAAACCTGATTTTGAAGCATAAGAAATGTACTCTATTATTTGCAATTTTATTGCCATTGTTAGAATCCAAATGAGTTTTCAATTACTTTACATTCGGCAGGTAACAAAGACCTCAGCGGGTTTCAAATAAAGGTGAGAAGACTTCAAACAGCGGAGAAGAAGGGGTTCTGGCCCAAATCAAGGATATCAATTAGCATTTACAATGGAAAACCATTTACTGCTTTCATCTCTTCATACTCTCTTTGAGTTACGAGCTACCACGATTCAATGTTAGTATTTTAATTTTAAAATTTGTGATGAACAATTTTACTAAATTAAATTGTTAATTAATTAATACATTATTTACTTAGTTCAGTCGATAGCTCAGTTGGTAGAGTGCAGTACCCCTAGTACGAGTTGCAAAACTTGATTAATGTAAAGTTTACGGCAATTATTAAAGAGGGATTTCCCCCAAAATCTGCCATTTTTGTTTGTATGAACTTGGTTTTCTTCATCACTGTAACGCTTTTGCTAAGACCACAAAGTGTAAGAAAAAAAACGGCAGATTTTGGGAAAAATCACGTTTTAATATTTTCCGTAAACTTTAATTTTCTCATGTTTTGCAACTCGTACTTAGGGTACTGTTCCACGCAGAAAGCTCGGGTTTGAACTCGAATCCCACCGAATTTTTCAAAAAATATTTCCCGTTTCTGTCTTTATTTCAAACCCAAAATACAATACAAGCAATGTTTACTTGGTCTTCACAAGAAATGAGTATCAGTCGCCACTGATAGCTGGGAAACCCCCACTTCAACTGAAGGGGTTGTAATCACTACAGGAGACCCCTTTGGGGAAAACGCGGCAAGAAGGCACACTATTATATACTCGTATATATATATATATATATATTTTTTTTTTTTTTTGCACAACAGGTTACCCTAATTACAGTGCACCCTCACAGCTATCAACACGCTGGGAGAAACTCTTTTGCTAAATTTTTAAATCTTAATAAATTACATTAAAAAATGTCTATATTTGACTTATTTAAGAGCTTTATACTCCGAGTCACAGGGTGTTGCGCCACGACATCAGTGCGGCTTTTCGGTACATGAAATAGATCATGTCCTCGCCCTCGGGTGTAGTCGTCAGGCACATACAACCTGTAGCCCTTCAACAGGGTGGGACTGTCAATTAAGCCGTTGATGACCTTATGGTGAGCACCATAAGGGACCTGTTGCGCATCGTTTCAAGGCTTCTAAATCCAGTCTCCCGAAGTAGCTCCTCATGATGCATGAATTGTGGGTAACTTCCACACCGCCTCATGAGGAGATACCTGAGAAACTTTTTTTGGACTTGTTCTATCATATCTATGTACTTCCCATATGTGTACCTTAGTAGCCTAGTAGCATTATGGTTAGATAGATTTGCATGGTTGCTCTGTGCAACGCGAGTAGATACTCAGTCGGTAATACGCTCTACCTCAAGTAATATGTAATCTGTACACATCACTAATAAATGCAATAAGAGGAAAAATCCCGCTGTTATCCCTGCCAACTACGTTTTTATCTTCACAATACATCACATAATAGACTGACTACAAATTTTTATTTATATTTTTTTCTCGGCGAGCAAACGCCACACTTGTATGGGACTAAGGTCCTTAGCAACCGATTTTTTGGTTTTTCTAGCAACCCGGCCACGTGATATCACACATTTATGTAGGTCAATCCATATGCGGACATCATTATTATGATTTAGTTTTTTTTTTAATGTCCATGTTTATATTATTATTTATTGAATTAAAAAATGTAATTTGTGATGTATGTTCCTTGAATTATAAGTTGGTATGCGGCTGACCACCCATACTGTAAAAAATAGTTCACTTTGCCAATGTCACCCCTGTTTCAGGGAAGGACGGCAAGAGTTACAGGGCTTATGTTCATTTGAGATTGGGTTGTTATATTGTAGGTCCACATGCGGCATGTGTTAGCGCGAAATTATACATGTCTGCTTGTGGGAATGCATTTTATGTAAATCTTGAATGATATATATCTTTGCAGCTTAGATTAGATTAGATTAGATTAAAAAATCATTTTTTAAATTGACCAAACGGCTTTTCTAACGGTTTGTGTAATTTAAAATTCATTAATAAAGGAACGGAAATTTATGACAACCCACGAGTCTTGCAGTATTTGGTTAAGAAGAGCTAGCCAGTGGACAGTAGATAAAGAAAGAAGCAAGGTCATTGACGTAGTTGGGAGGTCAGCTGCCTTAAAATGGAGCTGGGTGAGACGTGTCTTACAGTAGATAGATAAAGTGAGTTTTATAGAGAATGCTAAAATGTAGAAGAAACTCTGACAAGATACAAAGATCTATGTAACCTCTTATCTTAGTTGCAAGAATATGTTTTGTAACCATTGACATACTAATACCTTATATATATACCTTATAACTCTATAATTGTAGCGAATATGTTTTGTTTTGATTGTCTGTGTTAGTGTCTGTGATAAAGTTTTTGAAGTCTCTAGATGTTAGGAACTTATATAATTTGTGTTTGTGTTTGTATTATTTGATATCGCTCGAATGTTCGATGATCTAGTAAATTCTCCTGTTACAATTCTCAATGATTCGAGAATTATCTTTAGTCTTACTGTGTACTTACAAAATAAAAACCAAACCTCAAATGAACAACTCTTGTCGCTTTTTCCCTTATAGGTACAGTGGGGACATGGGTAAATGAAAATCAATTTTTATAGTACGGGTGATAATCGTCGTACCAACCTATAGTTCATGAAACAATTTAATACTTTGGGCTAAAAATCTAAATCTAAATCTAAGCTGCATGGATATGTATAATTTGAGATTCATATTAAATGCATTCCCACAAGCAGACACGCATAATTTCGTGCTCACACATGCCGCATGTGGACCTACAATATAAAAACCCAATTCTCAAATGGACATAAGCCCTGCAACTCTAGCCGACCTTCCCTGAAACAGGGATGACATTGGCAAAGTGAAACATTTTTAATGAACTAAATACCCATGAAAATGAAGGAGATGAATTTTTGACAGACGCTGACAGTTGTGAAAATACGAGAATACTTTAAAAGTAACAAAATAAAATAAAAATCCTGCTTATTTACGAAATAAAAAAAGTTTGCAATTATTTCACAAAAGAAGATTAAACTCTCCATTCAGAGTTTCTCATTTTTTGTAACGCGGCGTTATTCTTGTTTCGCCAAAGCTCTCTCGAGTGTTTCATAAATTTATAAAAGCTCCGAAATTTGTATTTACAACAAAGGACAAGTTGTTGACGATGTGACGTCTAGAGTGTCCTCCAAAGGCAGCTCACGGAAGTTGTGAGCCCTTGAAGCTAGGGTCCTTTTGTGGGGCGATATGGTCTCTAATACAATCATAACAACAATACCAAACTATAATATTCCCTACCTTCATATGTGTGTACATCACAAGATTGAACAGAATTTCATTTGATGGAATTTACCGCCATGTTGAAAACGCTGATACAGAATATTCGTCTTCTTCTTCTTTTGGTGCAGCTTCTATTGAAGATCGGCAATCTAAGCTTATTTAATTTATTAAGTGTATAGAAAAATCAACGTGTTTTTAAAATAAAAAATTACACAGTTGTTCACTTTTATATTTATTTTTTATTTATTGCTCAAATATTTTCACTATTAAATATATCTTCAGAAGCAAAACTGCGAATTGCAAACATACAAAAACTTCCAAGATTCATAATATTTGTTAGGGGTTGGTGGTCCACATAGTGAAAGTCCACTGTATTTATTTTAATTCCTGCTCCTGAGGATGCCTTTTTGAGGAGAAAATATTAGAGTCAGAAAATAAAAATTAATTTGTAAGTGAATTAAATCTGTATTATTTTTAAAAATAAACCTTAGATTCATATTAAATGTACCTATTACCATAAAGAAACTCGGACAAGTTCGTGTTAACATATTATACCTCACATGTGAACTTACAACATAAAATCTCAAATGAACAAGGCCCTACATCCCTTACCTACCTTTCCTGAAACAAGGGTAAAATTGTCTAATAGTGAAATATTTCATCACAGTATGGGTGGTCAGCCTCATACTAACCTATAAGTCAAGGGACATAATCTAAATAATAATGTTTCGGTTAAAGTACGTTGTAAAATATTTAATGCAAGTAGAAATTTATTGTTGCTAAGGTGAGAGAAAAATGTTGAGATATGAGAGAGCAGCGGCAACTTATGTTTTTGAAAGTAAAATATGACGGGTGAGCTATTTTCCTTGGACAAACTATCCAAAGGTAAAAGAGACAAAACGCTTACATTAATATGGGAGAGAAAAGTGTCAGTTTTGTAAAATTCGCGATCATTTTGAAAATATTCAAAGTGAAAATAGATTTATGTTTTTTATTATTATTTTATTTTTCTCAGTGCCCCTACTTCTTATCGTTTTGAAGGGCCAATCAGTTTAATTGATTTCGAATTGATTTTATTGTATAAAATCTATGTTGAAAAGATGAAGTCGAATGTCACATATTTTGTGAATTTACTCAGAATTTTTTACGAAGTGTTTTTGCATAATGAAATTTCGTACCACGATTGGTCAAAATTGTAAAAGATATTAAATATTTGTTTCCACAATTAGCGGTCAGCCACATATAGCATTGATTTATTTATTTATGTTATTGATACATGGATGCATTGAATGTTTCTTGTATGAAATTCTTATATGAATCGGCATCCTACGAACATACTCACGGTTCAATGCTAGTTTTCAAAGCGATCTGATGTTTTTCAAGTCCGCTCACTGTTGATAGCTAGCAGTCACTAACCGCATCGCTATGATAAGCAACCTTGAAAATGCTCTCTGCTTGTGGTAGTGAAACGTCGGCAGATAAAAAAAACTGCGAATGTAATTTAGTGCCGTCAGAAAGAATTTCAAAACGATCTGTATTCCTACTGAAATAGCATACAATAAAACACCTGTTAATACTTTGAAAGATCCACAAGTGAAGAATAAAAATTTCAGTGACGAAGAAAAAAAAGGAAATGTGAGTATAACTTAACGAATTTCAAAGCTTAAAAATTCTCGTGTATTTTTGGAATTCGATAGAGCGAAACTACCCTTTCTTATCTAGCGTCCAAAGATTTCCCTGAGTACACTGCGGTAACCGTTTATCAGTCTGGGGGGTAGAGTCCTCGCGGGACCGATCCAAGGGGGCAATATGCCCCAACTATCTGTGTACATAGCTAGATGCGCTACTGACCGTGCCAAGAACAAAAGGGAATTCCTACTCGGTAAGTGTATAAGAAAAATGTTCAGCAATTGTCATGAGCACAAAGTTCAACAATTAGAGCTGCAGCACCTAAAGGAAAAAATGCCGTGATGATTTTAGATTTTTTATGAAAGTGCCACTTGACGAAAATTAAAGATATTATTAATACAGTTGTTTTACAAATTAATTTAGCGTGTAGTGTATCTTCCTGTCTTTATCCACATGTACCTATAAGTAAGTCTCATTCAAATCTTCTTAAATGAAATATGATTTTCATCGATAACAATTTTCCCAATCTCTGTTTCGACACCTTTGGTCACAAATGAACGATTTAATTAACAAACATATTTGATAAATATAAAATAAAAAACAGTGGATAAACAGATAAGTGATGAAAAATTATAGAAAAATAATGCAAGAGAAGGGCTAATTAAATTATTTACCAATTTTACAAGAAAGATAACTGCAATTATCTTAAATCTAAATTGCTGTTAGATGACCGAACAAGGTTTGGTATACCCCTGTTCCTTTTAAAGACAATTAAGTATGCTGACAATTTATTGTGTTATTTTCAATTAACGTCTGAAGATAGGAGGTTCTGCTTTTCCTGACATTGCCCGACGATCCCGACCCTGTTGCGTACGAATTAAGCTCAAAAAGCGAAATATGACCAAAATTTAATTTTATTGAACTTTTAACAGACAAGGAACTGTCACGGTAGCATCCAGCAATAGCCTCGCTTATTCAGTAACTTAAAGTACATACATTTTTTTAATAACCTTTTTTACTCAGCCACTAGACATTTAAGCTAGCTCAGTGGGAATGCGGCATAAAGAGCCGAATACATATCCAGTATACAGTAGCATTATTATCTGGTTCAATAGGGAAGGCTATCAAGTTGCTATCGACTCCTACTGCACCAGAGAGACTAACTTAAGTGCCAGAAGAAAACAAGAAAAACAGCTGCTTTAGGACTCTGTTTTCATACAAAGAAAGGTGTAATAGAATTATTCAACATAAATAAAATAAACTTGGGGAATTAAAACACTTGTATCTAACAGTATTTTATTTTATTTTTTTAGATAACAAAAATTAGTATGTACTACAGTTTGTTTTAGTTTTATAATCTGTTTTTTTGCCATGCAATACATATCTTTTCTTTAAAATTTGTTTTATTTCAGAGGTCAACATAATAGTAAAACATTGAACTGACAGCTGAAGCAGAATTTTTGTAGCTTTGTTTTCATAAATAAGTACAGACTACAATTCAGATCGTAGATGATTCAAACGCAACTGAGAGGATTCGATATCCTTAAAAGGGCGTAAAAATTCACTTATTTTTTAATATTGCAGTATATATTTTCTAACAAAACACTCCAAAATCCATTATCAAATGATATTATTGAAGTAAAACACCATGTCTTATCAACATGGAAGACACCTGCATCTAGCAGAAACATAACAAAAAGCTGAAAAAATGAGTACTGTATGAGCAAGGCTTAGAAAACCTACTTTTACAACAATCTCAGAAACAATGACATCAAAAAAATGAAATCAACACAAAGGAGCATTAGTTGTATTTTATTTCTCAAGAAAAACCTAATGATAGAAAGTATAAAATTTTCTTTTGAATAAATATGTATGCATGATAAGTTATACAAATTGTAAGCCTTCTTTTAAACGTCATTTAAGTATTGAAAGGTAACGCAACTAAGCTACACATAAGGGACCGGTCTACGCCAACCACTTGAGTGAAAGTGTGAAATTCCCATCTCCCGAGAGGGGCTGGTACTCATTTATTGTGAAGGCTCAGTAAACCTTCCCGGTATTTTATTTTGGGTTTGAAATAAGCACCGAAAAGGGATATTATTTCTGATACCCTCGGTGGGATTCGAACCTGAGCTTACGGCATGGAATACAAGCACTCTACCAACTGAGCTACCGACGCGACGCGACGGGACAGACAGTTATGAATAAATTGGCAGGTATTCTAAGTTCTAAGTTGACTGATATCGGTAATTATTCCAGAAAGTTCTCCCGCTTATCGATCTGCGGTCGGGGCTCAATTTGACCATCGGCCTAATGACGTCACTGGATTATTTGGCCGCAAACCATCCCAGTAATAAAGCCCGCCCAGGCAAACTTCAAAAGCAAACTCCATTTTCGGTTGCGACTCGACCGTGTTTGCACCTAAAAACAATATTAACTTAATTAACTGCTATACATACTGTATACTGCGTATATCAGCGTTAATGAAAACTGTAACTATAACTGTAACTGTAACTCTATCGCCATTCCCATAGGGGGGGCCAGAGCCTCTGCAGAGCTGCCTCATTTTCTTCCTTTTGTTATTAATTGTGTGTGAAATTTTTATTTACGTATATTGTATGTGTTCTTTAACTTAAAGGTTCGTATGTGGCTGACCACCCATGCTGTAGAAAATGGTTCACTTTGCCAATGCTACCCCTGATTCACAGAAAAGTTCGGTGCATTCCCATACACATACACTTATAAGTTTGCGCTTACACATGCCGCATGTGGACCTACAATATAAAAACCAAAATCTCAATTGAACATAAGCACTGCAACTCTTACCAAATTTCCCTAAAACAGGGGTGACATTGGCAAAGTTAACAATTTTTTAACAGTATGGTTGGTCATCCTCCTACCAACCTATAAGTCAAGGAAATCATCTTTGAATCAAATGGTAGATAACCCAAGAAAGCATTGGGGGAAAGGGAGAAGTCACTTCTTCAGTTTTACCTTTAAGGTATCGATATGCAGCTAAATTACGATACCATATCATCGAACTATTAAATAAAAAGAAATTTGCTTCGAAAAATAATGAGTAATAAGTGTTGTTAACAAAGCGTAGAGCTCTCCCAGCTTTTTCTTGTATCGTTTTTGGCTCGGCGGTTCTCTTTAAATTTCACTGAGTTTTGCGTCGTTTTTTCTCGGAGGCCCCAGTCCGTACGTTGCCAAGCCTCTCATTACCGTAGACGTTGGTCCATTTACCAACCGCACCGCGAAACGGCGCTACGCTGCGATGAACACCGAGTCAAGACTTTTACCGACATATATTTAACGTGCACATTTCATACTCTGTGTTGAAAACATAGAAAGTAGAGACTACGTCCCCGATTGATAGTTTATATTGCTTCACTTTACGGAATTTCATTAAAACTTCGGTTGAGTTATTTCACACAATTTCTTTTAAGATTTCGTTCACATTTGGTTCGTTCACAGAGTACTGTATTGCTTGCCAGCTCCGATATAAGTCTCCCGCTAGAGACAACTTTGACATTTTTTATATCAGGAATAAGGATGGTTCTTGAAACATTGGGAACTGGAACATGCAAAGCCAGAATATTTTTTTTAGAATATTTGAGTGAATACTTACATAATATCTGAAAAATACTAGTAAAATTATTTAAGCTTCTTCACAGACCTACCCAGACACACAAAAAACCAACTCACATGGACACACAATTACACATCCGATCCGATTCAGTGGCGGCCCAGGGCTGGAATCAATATTTGTATGAAGACTTATTAGCTGTCCACTTGCGGCCATCTTGGATTGACAGATCTTCATATAAATATAACCAATATTCGTTAGGTAAGAATTACAGTGGTGATGAGACTTACAGCTCAGGATGTCTAAGCTGGGAGTGGAGAGACCCCAACTAAGGTGGCTGGACGACATCAAGAGAACTGCAGGCAGAGAATGGCTGAACACAGCAGCCAATAGACAAACATGGAGATGATTGGAGGAGGTCTACGCGCAGGAGTGGACTGAGAAAAACTGAAGAAGAAGAAGTTTTAAAAAAAGCAAGAAATAAAATGAATAAATTTCAAAACAGTTAATATAATAATTTAGACGATAAAAAAATACCCAACATTCATCAGCACTCAAAGATTACCGGGTCAGTTAAGTTATTATGAAAAGTCGTTGGTGTAAAGTTAAACTTTTTAAAGGGTTGGAAGCGAGCGAGATAGGATCGGTGCCCGGTTAATTTTTAAAGTAAGTAAAACATCGTGAACTTTTGAGTAAATTCATTTCAAGCTGTCAGAACATTTACAAGATTTCTGGTCAGAGATTAAATATCTGCCTTCTTAATCTGTAATACTTTTCAGTGAGCAAATATGTAAAATGTTTAAATGAAATTATTTTAGTTTTGAAAATTTTGAGCACGATTTGCTGAAGTTACAATTTTTTTTGATTGGAAAATATTTAGTTTTCTGATATAACAACTGTTTGGTAACATTCAGCGAATCAGCTATCAAAGCTATCAAAAATTTAGAAGCTTTGGGGTGACTAGTGCCTTTAAACAGCGCTATATTAAATTGACCAATTATTATTATTCGTAAAGCCTAAAAAATATAATGGTCAAAACTACTGGTATGGATCTAAGGTGATAAGCAAGAAAAAACCAAATACTCGTTTTCCCTTTTTAAAATTAGACTATTTTACATGGCCAAAAACAGACAACAAACATCATGAATTAATTATTCATTATTAAGTATTTTAACGAATCATTAAATAAAAATTACCCAATGACACCCGTTAAACCAGGGTCAAAGTGACTATCGATAGGACACGGCGCAGGCGAGGTTCAAACTTGCGATTGTTTTGATAACGCAATTTCTTGTGACGAACTCGACCATACCGACAAACATGATTAATCAGTTAATAATTACACAATTACATATGTTGAACTTCTGTCAAAGTTATTGTCTATAGGACTCGGCCGTGAGACGTTACAATTTCGTCTGTCAATGCGGACTTGATTGTAATGACAAACCCAGAAAGGTGTTGGCTAGTGTAAACACCCAGAGAAAGATGTCTTAGATAGAGTGGTGGCGTACAAGCATGCGAGTGGACAGCGTTGGCAGCGTTTGATCAAAGATTCAAAAACACTTTCAGTTAGTTTTTACAATGATGATGATGATACTAAAGAAATTTAACTTAAAAGTGTTAATATTATGAACGTTAGGAACGAAAATTTGCTATCAATTGGCTTTGCATCGATCAATAATTCACAATAAGTCAAAGAAAAAGAAGCATTGGTAGCCTGTTTAATTTTAAAAAGGGTAATTTTTTAAGCTTCATAAAACGCCTCGCATAAATTGGTTCGGATTTCTTATGTCATTTTGCTAGAGTGTGATTATGACTTCCACAAAGGATCGTCGACTTTCCGTTTGAGGCAATCTCTTCCAATAAATCTGATCCATTTTCATGAGGATGCTAATGTAGGCAATCACTATTATGTGGGGAGGGTCCGGTCTGTGGGGATGAGGGTGCGAGGGAAATAATACCAGAGAATTATGGGGATGAACCGGTAATAAGGGTTCCAGGTATTCTTCTCCACTTCTGGGGTAATCGTAAATTTTATGGTTGTTTTCAGTGGAAATGTTAAACGTTTGTCTCTTTTATGCATTGATAAAACAGATTATAAGAAAAATAAATTGTAAAACAAATTAAATAAACTTTAAAACTTTCACTTTCATGGCCGGTGTTAATAATAAATAAATCACTTTTGTGTTCTTTCGGGTTGGAGCATGTTCCACTAGCAGCTCCCACATCTGCCGACGTTTCGCTTTCACTAGCAGAAAGCATCTTTAAGGCGAGTTTTCAAGCGCCGTGACGGTTTTCGTTGTCTTCGCGGACGCGCGTTGGTGTAAACTGATTAGAGCTCACCTGAAAGATGCTTTCTGCTCGTGAAAGCGAAACGTCGGCAGATGTGGGAGCTGCAAGTGAAACATGGTCAAACCCGAAAGAACACAAAAGTGATTTATTTATTATTGTAGAAAAAATGCTTTTTACATGCAAAGAAATATTTATCTTTTTGCTGAGAGCCTCATATAATCTCTATAATCATAATATTAATAATAATAATAATATTAACATTCAAAGCTCATATCAAATGCATGCCCACAAGCAAACACGTGTACTTCGTGCTTACAAATGCTGAATGTGAACTTACAAATAAAATTCAAACCTCAAATGAACATAAATCCTACTTACCTACGTACCTATTAGCAAGGGGAACCATTTTTTACAACATGGGTTTTTCACAAGGCAGCTTCATATACCAAACAAAAGGTTGATCCTGATATTTACGAGTATTGCTTGAATCTATAATAATAATCTTAGTTGAAAGGATATATTCATTTAAAGCTCTCAAATGTATGCCTACAAACCAACACGTGTAGTTCGCGCTTACAAATGCTAAATGTGTACTTACAAATAAAATTCAAACCTCAAATGAACATGAGCCCTACAACTTTGGCCGACCTTCCCTGACACAGGGGTGACATTGGCAAAGTGAACCATTTTTTACAGTATGTGTGGTCAGCCTCATACCAACCTATAAGTCAAGGAATGCAAATGGAATGCCAGAAAACCAAAAAAAGAGTCTTCCTTCAAAGGATGGTATCCTATAAAATAAAATCCATCCAAATAATCGCCAGTCTGTAGTGTATTGGTTAATGCTACGGATTTGTAAATGGAGTGTCGTAAGTTTGATTGTCGGAGGATCACAAAAAAAAACAATTTATTTCCTAAATTTTATCTTTGTTGGATTGAAAATTCAATAACCCTTTTTTATTTATTTGTTCCTTAACTTATGGGTCGGTATGTAGCTGATCACCCACACTTGATTAAAAATGATTAACTGTGCTTGTATATCTACTGTTTCAGGAAAGGTCAGCAAGAGTTGCAGGGCTGATACTCACTTAAATTTCGGGTTTTTATGTAGCAAGTTTCACATGCAGCATGTACAAGTGCGAACTTATACTGCTCTACTTGTGAGCGTACATTTTCAACATACATATGCCTGTATTTACCTATAACCGAACACAATAAGTTCGTGAGGCTTTACAACAACTAGTTCTTGCTTAAGAATTTATACTTACTTTAGCAACGACCAAGCTTGAAGCGGACTCTTGAGGTGTACCTAAGGTAATGCATCAAATACGTAATTTTGTTAACAGAAGATTTTTCCCTCTCGGTAATTTTTTTTAAAACCTGTAGGAAAACATATCAAAATTTCCCTCTGGCTTTTTTCCAAACCTCTCACTGGTTTTGAATGTCAAAGTTTTGACGTCACCCTTTGTACCGACTCACATACATAGAATTATGTAGCACAGTGAAATGGGATTATTCTTTGCAAAAAAAAAACCCGTCTGCACAGTACGGCTTTGCTGTCCAAAATGAAGACGAATCATGTATTGAATCTGTCAATATCAACCACACAGAAAAGTTACCATTTGATGAATTATATTATTTGACAAGTCGTTGATTTTGTTTACTGATGAAGTAGTCAAAATACCACACAGACTCATTTATCCTTTTTTTTTTAACTTTGGTCATTTTGTCTCCGAGGAATAGTATTGACGTTGTTCCTCAATTTATAGTTTGGCGTGTAGCTGACCACTCAAACTGTAAAATATGAATCACTTTTTCCATGTTACCACTGTTTAGGGGAATGTCTGCAAAAGTTGAAGGGATAATGTTCATTTGAAATTTGACTTGTAATTTGCAGGTACGGGTATAGCAATTATTTTTTATCGTTACTACATTTTATAAAAGAACAACATTTCTGGTTAAACACTATTTTCTCAAGAGATAAAAAGAAAAACCACTTTGTATTCGATTACTGTGTATCTCTTAAGATGAACGATTACTAAGTTAATGCCTCTACAATCAATAAAACTATTTTCTCAATTTAATAATGTATACAAACGTTTTCTATCACTCACAACCATCATCGTGTACAACAAAATAAATCTTTACAGCATTTATTTTGTGTACATTTTGATGTTTGATATATTATTATTATTTGATATATTAATATTTACTTTTGCAGATTTTTTGTGGTGCAAAAAAGCGTTCAATGTGATGGTTCTGTACGTGATTATGGGCATGAAGAAACTTATCCAGCTCTCGATCTAGTTTTAATGTTTTTGATGTGTTCACGGTAAATTGAACTGATTCAATATTAGTAGTCTGAAAGTAAAAAGTCAAATAAAAAAAAATGTGAATAAGTGAATAGAGATTTATGTGTCTGGAGCTGGGTTAAATTTTTTTTTTAATAAATCCTGTGCGGGAGACTACCTAGATTCTAGAGACTCTAGGCGTCTATGACACTTGTTGTAGTACCGCAGAGGTGGTTAATGGAGCGATTGAAAAGCTTCAACTTTGTGATTGAGATTTTTTTCAAATAGAATTTTGAAGAGGGACGCAATTCACATACTTATTTTGACCTACCAGAAACAGGTATTCACAAAAAAACGCATCTAAGCTACACATATAGTGCAACTTTTTGCCGCGTTGACCCCGAAGGGTTTCGCATGTGGCGAGTGGAAACTTTTTACTTTTATAAGTAAGGGGGACGGCCTTACGCCAACCACTTCAGTTGAAGTGGGGGTTTCCTAGCTCTCAAAGAGGCTGGTTCTCATTTCCTTGCAGAAAAAAGGTTGCAAGGTTTTTCTTTCGTGTTTGAAATGAACAATCATTTCTTAGACCTTTGGATGGGGCTGAACCCTAGCCCTCTGACATGGAACGCCAGCATTCTACCAACCAACCTATCAAACAGAATTCATGAACGTTAACTAAATATTACGTTGCGTGTATATAAATCTTTACATTTCAAGCCCATATTTAATGTACGCCCACAAATAGACACGCTGCAATTGTACTTACGAACAAAAACCTTTAAATTAACACAAGCCTTGCAAGTCTTGCTGCCTTTCCTGGAAACGAAGTGTCATTGGTAAAAGTGAATCAAGTTTGTACAGCATGCTGGGTCAGCCACATACCAGCCTTTAAGTCAAGGATCTATGAACAGAAAGCGTCGAAATAAATAAAACTTATTATTCTATCACTCAAGTAAGACTCTCAAACTTTACTTAGTCCACGTGTAACAGTCCGGTCTTGTCTAGTTTCCTCCAGCCTGGCGTCCCATGCAACGGCATAATTAAATCCCTGTGATAGGATTATTTCACCATCAGAGTGAAACGCTCTCTCATTAAATTGTTCCCAAACGAATTGAGCTATATTCGTATATTTCTGTTTTTACAGCGAGAATCGATTAATTGGGAATTAAAGAAACTATTTGCAGATATACTTGATGTAGCCTTATTAATATTTAATAATTAATTTATTTATCCCATTATAATATGTCTGCAATAGTTTGACCGGTCCGTAGTCCAGGTGGTAACACTTTGGACTCATAACTGGAAGGTCGTGGGTTCGAATCCCGGCGGAGCACAAAAAATATACCATTTATATTTTCAAATTTGCTCTTCGCTGGGTTGAAAAATTCATAAACCTTTACCAAAGACCGGTCATCAAAAGGTCCATCCAGCCTTACAACAACTGGATCTTGCTTGAGAATTGGCGCTTTCTACAGCGACGACCAAGCTCGCAGAGGGCTCTTGAGTTGTGATACACACAAAAACAGCGCTCACCAAATAAATTAGCCTAATTTATTTTTTTATTTTTAATGGAGTTCATTTCCAGTTTATATGAGGACTTAAATATAATTATTATTTTGGTTTGAAAAAAAAAACCTACCTGATGATGACTGACTTAGTCGAAAACGTTTGTATTATAATTTAATATTTTTTAAATATAGTATATTATGTGTGAATTAAAAAACAGTGTTTGAATAAAAATAAAAGTTTTTTGAAAAACAAACCGATAAACATGAATTTTCACAGTGTCAATACACAAACCATAAAAAATATAATTATTATAGTTTGAAGTATTTATAATTATAATAACTACGCAGTCATGTGATGAAACTTTTCGGATATTAGACAAACCGTTATGGAAAAGTTAACATTATTCTTGATGTTTCGTTTGCGACGTAACAAACGTCTTCAGGAGATACACTTGTTAACAAAAAAGACAATAACACGAAAATATCCTTAAAAATTTAAAGCCTTATTCATTTCAACAAGATTCTTTTTGTTATTTTCCAGAACAAATAAAAAAAAATATTCAAAAATACGTTCTGATGAAGATTTGCAACGTCTTTAAAAAACAATGTTCTTACTTTTGTAGAATCAATCTGCTTTGAATTCATAAGTACCTACAATCTTTCTGAAACTTAAGTTCACACCTTACCTCTGTTGATGTTTCTGATAATCCAAAGTTTTAGGTTGTCATAGATTTATATTAGGATACAACATGAAATCATACAAGAAAAAAATACATTTAACGGGATGGTGTGTGACATTTAGGGGTGAGTTGTGGTACTTAGAGCTCTCTAGGGGTGCTCTCACTGGCGCGCAGGCAAACAGAATATGTTGGGAGGACACAGTATGGGATATGGGATCGACGCTCAACTACTAAAGTGCTCCAACTCATGAATGCCATTATTGCAAGTTTTGGCTTAAGTTATGAATCAGAAAAAAATAAACAATTTAGTTTTTATAAGTGTTTTTAGTTTCATGGTCGGCTTCAGATGATGATGATAAAGATGTAGAATCCATCTTTCCGGGCTTGTAGACCATGGTCCAATGATTCTTTTGTAGGCTGTTTTATTCTTTTTAGAAGACTGCTACGTTTCGTCAGTAACATATGACTGACTTCTTCAGGGCTTGTACTTAGACTGATCGCTTTGATGAGAGCACGCGGTATTTATGCCGCGTGCTCTCATCAAAGCGATCAGTTTAAGTACAAGCCCTGAAGAAGTCAGTCATATGTTACTGACGAGATGTAGCAGCCCTCTAAAAAGAATAAAGCAGCCTACCAAATAATTATTGGACCATGGTCTACAAGCCCGGAAAAATGGATTCTACATCCTTATCATCATCAATTTAGTTTTTGATTACTGCAAGTATAGTAAGATCCACGACCGATTTTTCAAACAATCCGTTTGCATCCTCAGTTGGTTAAATAATTACTTCATCTCCTTTGTTGACCATATTCTCGAGGAAGCAATTTCTAAGAAATAACCCAGATGATACAAATTCGACACATGGTCGTCCTTCATAACCTTCTTACCTCATACCCCCACAAAATGACTTTGTCAACGATTGATTCCGTATCTGGACCATTTAATAAGTATTAAGCCACCTGAGGATGCAAACGGATTGTTTGCAAAACCTGTCGAGGATCTTGCTATACTTGCCGTAATAAAAACAAAAATATTATATTTTCTACTTTTTAAGATGAAAGATTACAATATGAATGCCGTCTACAATTAACAAAAACATGTTATGAATGTTTAATAATATTTAATTTATTAGTTTCAACTGTCAACAAATAGCTTGATCAGATGAAAAACTGATCTTTTGTTTAAATCTAAATCTAAGTTGCAAAGATAAATACCATTTGAGATTCATATTAAATGCATTCTCACAAGCAGACACGCATAATTTCGCGCTCACACATACCGCGTGTACACATACCTACAATATAAAAAAACCCAATCTCAAATGAACATAAGTTGAACATGAATTGCCAGCTAATTATTTCGTATCGCGTTTTCGTTGAAGGCATCATATTATGTGGCAAGTGGAACCTTATTAGTTTCACAGTGAAAACTTAACGAAACCTTATTTTTGGGTTTGAAATAAACCTTTAAACAATATTGCTTTCGAGAGGGCTAGTATTCTATTCTTGGGAAGGGTGAGTAAACTTTTCCGGTTTTCATTTTGAATTTTTAAACCAACACCAAAACGGGAAATCATTTCTCACACACTCGGTGGAATTTAAAACCCGAGGTCTTGGCATGGAATGCAAGCACTCTACCAACTAAGCTATCGATCGGACCTACACATTTGTATACCGGTATCATATTTTCGAATTTGAAATGAGCCTCAAAGCAAGCCAGTGTCAATAACCCAATTTTCACTAAAAGTAATTTAATGAAAAGTAATTTTGATACTAAATGGTATGTAGTTTGATATTCAAGCCAAAAACCAAAAAAATAAATAGTTAAAATAAAAGCAAGCTTGACCGGTTCGTAGTCCAGTGGAGCACAACAAATATACCATTTTTATTTTATAATTTGATTTTTGCTGGGTTGCAAAATTCATAACACCTTTACCAAAGAACTATCACTAAAGGTCCATCCAGCCTTACAGCAACTGGGTCTTGCTCGAGTACTTGAGGCACTTTTTAGGGGCGACTAAGTTCGTAAAAACCTCTGCGGCACTACAGCAAGTGTCATAGACCCCTAGGGTCTGTGAAATCTAGAGAGTTTCTCGCCCTGGATTTCTTTAAATACCTCAATTTCAGTGAAAATTATAACACTTATTAAAAAAAAAACTTTACGTCAGTTTTGTCGCAGGAGTGCGCGATTGCGGTAGGCCATATTTGTTCGCGGCTGGGCCTTTACACTAACCTAGAATACAACCTCCCCTCCCCCTCCCTCCAGCCCTTATTTACCCCGGGTAAAGATTGACACTCCGCCCCCCGGGGGAAATGCGTCAAAGTTCATGTGTCGAAGCCCGCTTAGCGCTCCCTAATTGCTGACAAAAAATCAAGCCTTGCGGCTGACGCGTCTCTCGCGAAAATTTGCACGTTTTTTTTGAGGAATATATTTTGTGTACACAACACATTTTTTTTTACATTTTTGAAATTATTTAAATACCAGAAATAATTTAATATTCTTTCTTATTCTTTTGTGCATCTTTCCACTCCAACATGTAAGATTCTGTACCTTGTAATAAAATTATTTTTGTTAATTTTTCGTATTTGATTTAAAAACAAATCAAATACGAAATATTAAAATTAACAGAACGGCAAATAAATTAATAAATAATATTTCGTGTAAAGCTTTATTTCTTTATATTTTTTGTTGATATTTATATACTTTTCCTTTCAGAATATTTTTTCGTTTTTTATTGCATTTATTTTTATTTCATTGTTATGAAATAATGTGAAATAAAATGAAAAACAAATACAAAATTGTAGTTTAAATTTAAAAGGACAAAAAAATATACAAGCTAGGTCAAAATATTGATTCGAATGTATTTTCTCCTTGCCTTCAGTACAGCGCGGGATAAAATGAATTTACCGAATCATTGGCTACGCCGTTTTGTCTCTCTACGTCGTAGCGAGTCGTAGAACCAAAACCGTAGCCAATCGCTTGCCAAGAAAACAATACTGTACCCCAAGTACAAAACCTAACGTTAAAATTCAACCATCGCGTATAACCAATGAAAATAAAAACGCCCACTAGTGGTGCTGTTTCAGTGCTTGTGTATTTTTGATAAACGCTACGGTTGAGTTTGAACGTAATGTTCTATACTTGGGGTTAGTATTGGAGACATCAAACTCAATTCCAAGACATTCGGTTCGATCCGTAGAGGGGAAAAGATACTAGGACTTGTGGAAACAGAGCGTTGCTACTGTAAAATGTACATTTTGTAGGACTTGGATAATGGGAGATTCGTATTTAAAAGGATTTGTAAGGGTTAGTCTTGGTACAGTGTGGATTGAACGAGTTAAAAATTAGCACTTGGAAAATGTGAAATCAAAAAGTACTATTGTTTAATTTTTTTTGTAAAGTATTTTTTTTAGAATTGAGTTTTTATGTTAAATATGGAAGCTTTTGAGTTATTCCTTAAAAATATCAATTTAAACAATAAGCTTTAACTTATGAATTCATATTTTTTATAACCCAAGTACCTACAGGTATATCGACAATAAAAAAAGTGAAAATATTTGTAATGTAATATCTTCTTTGCCTTTCAAATCATTATCTTTTTAACGTGTATTTTTGTTAACAATACGTCTCTATAATTATACGCAATAAATATTCTTCCTGGAGATTTGGGATAAGAGTAAAACACACTTATATTGATTTCGAAATAATTTTTTTTTTTTTATCATTATCTTTATTCAAAAACATGACTTTTTTTTCTTGTTTACGTCATAAGTCCTAAGAAATTATTCATAATACTTAAATATAGAAAATTTTGAATTTTTTTTTTATGTTCAGTTGGATTAATATTTTTATACTTGTATTTCTATACCAACTGTTTTTCAAACTCATATAAACGTTGCATCTGCTACATGAAACATTTTATATTAGAAAAAAAACCAGCAAGTCAGTACACATTGCTACAGTTTTATTTTATCCAGGCGACATTTTCCGAATCGGCCAACTTCATGGAATGTTTCCAAATTAGAATATCGATGACGCAGGCAGAAGAGTTTTTCCTTGAAATCTCTTTAGGAGATTGTATCGTGTACAATATTGGCCATTTTATTTCAGCTCTACGATTCCTGAATTCCACATTTTGCAGGGTTCTACGACAAATCGGTTACAGACGCTCCGTCCACAGACAGTTCGATCATGGATTAATCGGTTTATTTATACTATAATACCACCACTTTTAAGTTAAAACTGAATAAGTGCTGATTCACAGATTTGAGAAATCGTAGATACAATATTTTATTGAGATTGTAAGTACAGATATGATGCTTCTTATAGTAAGTGAACTATTTATAAGGAGTTGATCGTGAGGAACTTTTAAACTACATGATTTTCACACTTTTTTATTGTTTTCTCTCGTAGAAAACAGTAGAAAAGCTGCATTTATTTAAGACCCTTGCTAGTTTAATATGCCACTTATTTAGTTTGACTTTAAGGGTATCGACATATTCACATACCTTTTCGGTCACAGACAATTCAGTCACAGAAAAGTTTGTCCACACGACTTCATGGTCAACAACATTACAGTCACATACTATGTATGGTCTAGAGACAGCTCCATTACAGAAAACTTAACTTACTAAAACAATAAATTATAAGTATAGTACCTAATTGCAACTTTTTTTTGGATAGCAAGTTTTTTGTGATGGAGCTGTCTATGACCTCAAATTGTATATGATCGAAAAGTCAAGAACTGTCGTATGACCGATCTGTCTGTGGACGAGATATCTAATCTAATCTAAGTTGCAAAGATATGTTACATTGGAGATTCACATTACATGCATTCTCACAACCAGACACGTACAAGCTTGCGCTTGCACATGCCTCATGTGAACCTTAAACATAAAAACCAAATCTCAAATGAACATACACCCTGCAATTCTCGCCGTCCTTCCCTGAGACAGGGGTAACATTGGCAAAGTGAACCATTGTTACAGCATGGGTGGTTAGCCGCATACTAACCTATAAGTCAAGGAAGGAAGATATCTTTGACCGATTCACCGTGACACGTTTTGCAATGGAGAAAAGGGAGAGAGTCTCTGGCTACGCCATGGCTACGCTATGTGCCGGTGCTTTGCGTAAAGAAAATTGTGTTGTTTGTTGAAATAGGAAAAGTCAAAAAAAATAAGGTTTTTCCCATTAAAGGTAATTCACTCATAAAATTTTATAAAGAATTTTTGTTTTGTTGCGTTTAAATGAATTTGAGTTTTTTTTTTTTTATGAAAGTTGAATTTTTAAAAAATCTTTTTTCAATCAACACTTTCTCTTTTTGATGTTTTTGATGAAAGAAAACAAACGACTTCCAAGAATCTGGCTTAAAAACTATAATTTTTACTTAGAAAACACATACTAATTTTAAATTGCATGTTTTACACCTGTTATTTTAAAAACACTGTATTTACGCCCGTTTGAACTTTCAAGTTATTTTACACGTGAAATAGTCAAAAAATAAAACCAAGTAAATAGAAATGAGACTTATCATCCAGTCGAATTACATTGACTCACAAACAAGAAAATTAAAAAATGTATGTACAATAAACGAAAATCTGGATAAACGAATAAACGGCAACAAAGGAAAAAAATCATACGAAAAAATACTAAACCTTTTTTGGGAAATTGTTCAGACTTTTGGGGTGGGTTATTAAAAGCTGAATGACAAAAATTCGAAAAGTTTTTTTTTACACTTTTTTTATTTTTATATAAAAGGTGTCCCATGTTTAATGAACTTGGCGCGTTTCATCATGAAAGTTTTTTTTTTTTTTTTAAATATAATTTTTAATGTACGTCCACATTTTTGGGGCGCCGGAAAAAGTTGCCGAATCTAAAATCCCATGTGATTTTTACTCATTATATTTAAACGAGAATATTTTTGAGCCTGGTTTGTTTTGAAAATGGGTTTTTAAAATGATTCCCGTGATTAAACGATAAACAAATCGAATGAGTTGGCTGGATAACGGAAGATAACATTTTGCATTTTTATTGCATTTTATACTGATCACAAAAAAATGTATTTTATTCAATTTCAGATTAAATTAATGAATAAATTTTTTTGTTTCAGGCGTCCTGTCAGAGAACTCGCTGGATTTCAGAAAATCTAGAAGACTATGAGACTTGTTTTAGTGCCGCAAAAGCGTTGTTTTTGTGATGGTTGGTGTCTTAATCCTTTGTGCGTTGTGTTGCCTTTGTTTTGAGAAGCTGAAAGAAGACAATATGTGAACATAAAAAGTGGAATGGTATGCTGGCAGAAAGCCAGGCACATGGATTTTCAAAAAACTGATGACTGGTTACCGAAGAAGGAAGGCCCAGACTGAGATGGAGGGATGAAATGGAGAGGTATACGTCTCATCTTCTAGGAGTTGTGAACTGGACAGCGGCGTCGGAGAAAAGGCAGATTTGGAAGCACAGGTTAAAAGAAGTCAAGGCTCCAATAAAGCTATACCAGTTGTTTGAGAAAATATGATAATGTATAAAAAATAACATTGGTTCAAACCACAGATCACTGAATATAAAGTTCAAACAGTCAAATAATTAATCTTCTTCTTCTTCATGGCGAATTCCCACGTACAGCAGGGGCGCCAGTTCAATAATAAAACAATGTCTATATTATGGTGATTTTATGTACTAGTAGGGAATTTTATATTATGGTAGGTAAATTAAATAATGTATGTAGTGAATTTAGTCAACTTCAGAATTGTTTATGGTCTGACGTCTCAGCATTTCATTGGTTGACGTTTGTGATTTGTCAAAACCAGATGGTTTTTTGTTACAATAGTTATGGAGGTTGGAATGGCGTGATATGTAAGCCATTGTTCTCCTAATTATGTGTTATTTTCTCGCATTATATTCTGACTAGTAAAGTCATCTGTAAAAATTCTCCAATCCATTGTTGTAAAAGTATACTTGTAAAATACAAACCAATCGGCAACCAAAAAGTCAATAATTTTATTCAAGAAACCAGCGACCAAAAACCATCCTGACCAAATCCCGACCATCAGTATAGGAGAAAAATAAACTAAAAATAATCAGAGACAGAAAGAGTTTGAAGGTTTTTAATCGATCATACAATCAGATGTGGGAGATCTTTGACCTTACAGGTAAAAGAGCTTAAGATGGGGTCGTTGCACACGACGGAGTACAAAATTGAGAGTTTTTTGATTCACTTACGACTAGTGATTAAGATAATGAATTTTGCAAACTACCAAATTACACGGTATGCATACAACAATATCGCTGAAAATTACTGAATTTATAAATAACGTTCTGTAGTCTATAACAGAGGTGCCCAAACGGTCGATCGCGAAAGGGTTTATAAGTCGATCGCCGAGGATATCGAAAATTTTCAGTGATCAATCTTAAAACTGTAGTTTTTTGCAAAAGAAAATTTATTTTTGTAATTTAATATTAATTAAAATTACACTGCTTTAATTCACTTATTATTTATTAAAATATGTCAAACGTTTTTGCCTCAAAAGGCATCATCAGGACAAATGACAATTCTCCAACATTACAATTTTTTTTGTAATGTTGGAGATTTGAAAATTTGGGGATTTGAAAATTGTGTGCCAACCCCCCCCGTCAACAGAATTTTGTATGGACAAAAGTATAACAAAAAAATTCTAGCCTGCCACCATTTTGAGTTGGACATCCCTGGGATAAACAGTTAAAATGTCGATCTCCTATTCATAAATTTTTGCCAAGTCTATCTCCTCAAGAAAAAGTATGGGCACCCCTGGTCTACAACCTAAGTTGCAAAGATATATTAACATTCAAACTTATATAAAACGCACAGATACAGACAGATACGTGTAAGTAAGTTAGTGCTTACAAATGCTGCATGTGTACTAACAAATTAAAGTATAGACCTCAAATTAACATAAAACCTGCTACATTTCCCGATCTTCACTGAAACAGTGGTGACATTGGTAAAGTGACCCATTTTTTAAAGTATGGATGGTCAGCCTCATACCAACTTATAAGTAAAGGATTTATAAGGGAGAAAAGTAATCCGCAACTACATATACCTGATTTAATAACACTTAATTTCTTACAACAATAAATATATTTTAATGTCCAAGATCTTAGATGGTGTGAGATCAAATGCGATACAAAAAAATACCGAAATAAATAATAAATTTACTTTTTGAAAAGATTTTTGTGAAACACTGTGGAAATTCATTTTAAAAAATTGATTATTTTTCAATAAAAAATAAAAAAATAAAAGAAATTAAAAACTTTGTTTTATTCAAACTCACCATCTCCCTCCCACATACCTACCTTGCTACCCCCTCCCTTACCACCAATAGATCCCACACCCATGTCTTAATTTTTAAGTTTGATTTTAGTAATTGTTGTTACCCGATGATGGAAGGTATTCCGAAAACGTTTGTAGCATACTCAAAAACAATAAAAGTGGAATAAAACAAAGTTTTTAATTTCTTTTATTTTTTAATTTTTTATTGAAAAATAATCAATTTTTTAAAATAAATTTACACTTTTAAGAGTTTGTGTATTTATACAGTGATTTATATATACACAAGTTAAAAGCACTCAAGCTGAAATAAATGTTCAACATTTGAAAATAAAACTCTGTGCTTTTTAAACATTTTTATACTTTCTCAAATAAATTTGTTTCTTTTTTCCATGGTCTCATGTTGTACTGCAGATGTGAGACCATATGATTTATAGCAGAAACATATTGTTTATCTCGCGAAAGCCACGTCCGCCAATATTATGTCAGGAGCTCGTCCGATTCCACTGGATATCCTTCCCCCTCAACTGCGGTACGTGCCACATCTCAATATCAGTCAGATGGAGGACTGAGATACACCCTGCTCTAGGAAACGACGGCGAGGAGGTTAGTGAAAGTAAGTGGTAAGTGGCAAGTGTCTAGTGGCAAGTGGCAAGTGGCAAGTGGCAAGTGGCAAGTGGCAAGTGGCAAGTGGCAAGTGGCAAGTGGCAAGTGGCAAGTGGCAAGTGGCAAGTGGCAAGTGGCAAGTGGCAAGTGGCAAGTGGCAAGTGGCAAGTGGCAAGTGGCAAGTGGCAAGTGGCAAGTGGCAAGTGGCAAGTGGCAAGTGGCAAGTGGCAAGTGGCAAGTGGCAAGTGGCAAGTGGCAAGTGGCAAGTGGCAAGTGGCAAGTGGCAAGTGGCAAGTGGCAAGTGGCAAGTGGCAAGTGGCAAGTGGCAAGTGGCAAGTGGCAAGTGGCAAGTGGCAAGTGGCAAGTGGCAAGTGGCAAGTGGCAAGTGGCAAGTGTTAAGCTACAAGTGATCAGTAGCAAGAGGCAAAGACAAATGACGATTTTTTACGTTGTAAACAGTTGAATAAAATACCATTAAATATCGATAGGTACCTAAAAGGTACAACTGAATAAGTGACATTTTAAGCTAGCATAGGTTTCTCAGATAAATGCACCTTTGTTCCTATTTTCTACAAGAGAAAACACTAAATAACTTTGAAAAACCTGTAGTTTATAAGTTTTTTATGATCACTTCCTTATAATAAGTTTCCCTACTATGAGAAGTTACACCCAATAAAATGTTTTATCCACGGTTTCTCAAATAAGTGAATCAACCATTATTTAAATGTTATAAATATTTTTTGTTTAAATTGATCTAAAATATATAGTGCTTAAAATGCTATCTAATTTTTTTTTTGCATTTATTAAGTATTAGAAATCTTACCTAGATTGATGATGAAGCCATAAAAATACAGTAGGTATTCAAAGAACTTTTGGTAACTCAAAACAGCTATTTCAGGGAAATTTTTATTCTTCGACATTTTACATCTGTGCTCTCACTAATGACAACACTTCACTAGCCCCAAAAGCATCATCAATCAAATAGTTTATTTGTAGATCGTATAATTAATATTCCTTGATTTTATTGTAAGACAGTAGAATTTACTACAAGAACAGCGTTTCAACTACTTGCGTATTTTTACTGCCTTGGTCTAAACACTCAGATGGTGACTCAGAGATGGATACGAACCACGTACGGCCAGATCGCATGAATTACCATAAAATGGTTCCGTGGAATGTGGAGACGAGATCTTCCCATCTGAGAGAGGCTTTGATAGATTCCTTCACTTGATTTCATTGTTATCAAATACCTCGTATGAACCATGAAATATTCAAAAGTGAACAGGTAAAAGCTATAAAAAATGGGATAAAACAGGTACAATATTTTTTAATTGAAATAAAGGATAAGCGCAGTACTGAAGACATCGTAAGATTGAGAAGACAGCAAAGATTATACTGGCACCAGCATAGCAAAATATGACAAAATAAATGATCCTACGTATCGTTCTTGAGGGAAACCTAAAAGGAAGAAGTCTCCAAGAAGATATGGTTTGATATCTGGCAGTTTGACCGGTCCGTAGCTCAGTGGTTACACTGCGGACTCTGAATGGGAAGGTTGTGGGTTCGAATCCCGGCGGAGCACAAAAAAATACCATTTATAATTTCAAATTTTCTCTTCGCTGGGTTGAAAAATTTATAAAAAACCTTTACCAATGACCGGTCACCAAAGGTCCATCCAGCCTTACAGCAAATGGGGCTTGCTTGAGTATTGGCGCTTTGTAGCGACGAGCTCAAGTTCGTACACCTCTGTGGCACTATAACAAGTGTCATAGACTCCTAGAGTCTCTAGAATCTAGGGAGTCTCCCGCACAGGATTTCTTAAAAAAAAAGTTTGGATCACAGGAGGAATAGCTTCTTCCGATCTACGAGTATAAAAGGAAGGATAATCTTTTTTGAAAAAAAATGGAAATAAAGTACAACACGCACTGTTTATTTGGTCAAAAATCATTTATGCCGAAATGTCACCCCTGTATCAGGGAAGGACGGCAAGAGTTGCAGAGCTTATGTTCATTTGAGATTGGGTTTTTATGTTGTAGGTTCACATGCGGCATGTGTTAGCGCGAAATTATACATGTCTACTTGTGGGAATGCATTTAATATAAATCTTAAATGATATATATCTTTGCAGCTTAGATTAGATTAGATTAGATTAGATTAGATTAGATTGAATCTCGTTAGTGCTCCAAGTATTTCCCAAAGAGGTATATTTTGTACGCTGTTATATTTTGAAGAAAATTGAATAAAAATAACTCTAAAATACGTTATTTTACATCACAAACTCACTCAGTAAATCAGTAAGCACACTCCTTTAAATTTTATTTCTGGAAAAAAAATATTTTTTAAAGCCAACATCAACAACATCAGTACACGTAAATTTCTTCTTCCATAAAACAATTTCACCTTTTCAAATGTTTTTCCTTGAAAAAACATTTTGTTTATTCTCGTCAATTAAAAATAAGAGGAAAAAAAAATATGTTAAGGTCTGCACAATTTTCAAATGGCCTCCGAAATTTTCATCCCAATTTTCAAATGTGTTGATGCTCTCATTGTGCACCCCAATTTGAAAAATCTACGTTGAAACTAAAACATTGCGTTTAAAAAATTATAAAACTGAAACGCTTACTAGAGGCGTTGTTTCAGTTGTCATATTTTTGTGTAAAACTTAATGGTTGAGTTTTAACATAAAGTTGTGCACTAGGGTACTGTCGGTTTAAATGCTCTTCTACTGACCGAAAGGCGAGGCCTGGAGGCTCCGAGGGGAATCCAACCCAGGACATGGAGGTGGGGAAGCAGTTCCGAGTGCACTGGACCACTTTCCGGCGCAGGTGCAATTAATGCGGCAATTTGTGTTGGTGCAGATCCAAGGAGCGTTCATATTCTACATAGCAAACAAAATGTTAGTTTATTTTAACATAGATAAAAATTGTAAAAACATTGAAAAGATTAACAAAATACGAAGGTACATTAAAGTGTGCTTTTATAGTTATCAACTTGATAAAAACATAAGGAAAACGATGTTTTGTGTTGATCACACCTCTAGAGCATTCTGAATGCTGGTTTGTCAGAGGTCAGCACCAATTTTGTAAGCATTATTTCAAGAATCAAATGTTACATTTTTGTGCTCAACTAGGATTCAAACTCATGGCGTTTCGTAGCATGAACCTCTAAAGTCTAGACTACGGATTCTTAATCTAAATCTAAGCTACAAAGATATGTATCATTTGAGATTCATATTAAATGCATTCCCACAAGCAGACATGCATAATTTCGCGCTCACACATGCCGCATGTGGACCTACAATATAAAACACCCAATCTCAAATGAACATAAGCCCTGTAACTTTTGCCGAACTTCCCTGAAACAGGGGTGACATTGGCAAAGTGAACCATTTTCTACAGTATGGGTGGTCAACTTCATACTAACCTATCAGTCAAGGAATATAACGGATTGATAATCGATTTTGTTTATTTTACATTTTCCTTCAATCGAATGATTTTCTTTTAAAGTGACAAGGCCAACAGGAAGATCTTTAGAGGATTGAAAGAGGCTTAAATTTAGGAGTAGATAGAAACAGATTAAAAAAACGGTAGCTTATTTGGTAGTATCTATGTACTTTTTTGATCTGAAAGATTTGCGTTTGAACCCGTGGGTGACACCAGACATGATTTGTTTGGCGTTCCGGTTCGTTTTTCTAATGCAAGCATTATTCGTTAGATTCTACGTAGTATACACAGAAAAAAGCCTGATGTTTAGTAAATAAAAACAACATTTTCAATAAATCTGTAAGATTGAAGCGTACAGACGTGCTTACTCGACGGGCGAACCAGGAAATACAAAGAAACCTAGAAGCAAATCACCAAACTGGAAAACGGTGAGTCTTTTTTTTATTAATCCTTCACTTCTATCCTGATTCCTAAATGATCTACAAATCTGGCAGATTTTCCAGTTGAGCCAATCACTCAAGCACGCGGTAGAGTTAAGAACCAGCAATATTTTCTACATCATTTGGTGGAGCCAAACTTGGTATCATCATAATTTTGGTAAAGATCCTTTTGCATGAAAAATTAAAAAAACTTCCACACGTCAAAGCTTCCCCTTCAAGAGAAGCAGATATAAGTTACATTATAATCTAATGATTTAACTTGGGGCTCTTTTAATTAAATTGCGATTTAAATTTATTTCACAAGATTTGTTTTTCACACTCTCTGATTACAGGTCTTCGCGTCAAAGTAGTAAAAATACTCCCACATAAACTTTGCTCGTATTTTTATGTGTGGCAGAAACGGTCCTTGCATGTTTGTGAACATGGTAGATACTTCCTAGTAGATGGTACTAGAGCATTGTTCCACACTATACCAGAGACGTCACACACGCCAACCAGCGTGCCTAGGCTCACGTACGACGAATCCATAGTTCGTAACAATAAGAAAAAGACGAGCTTGGATTTGTTACCTTTATTGACCTCTCTAGAGTGTCCGCCTCTGCAACGTAGTTAATGATTCCGTGCGAATATCGGGCTGTAAATGTTGCTCGTACATTCAATCAGTTTGTCTGCGAGCAGTTAATGGAATTGCGTTTAATTCGAAGCACGTTCGAATAGTGGTGTCTGAAGGTGAAATTACAACAAACTAAAGTATAAACTTCACTTATTTCAATAAAAGTAAGTCATCTGATGTTCGATTTTCTTAACTTTTGAAATTAAAAAAGTTATTTCTGATTTTATCAATAATTGATTTCAATTAACATTGTCTGAAAATGTTAACAAGTTACAACTTATTTCAGTAAATCTTAGTTTTAAAATGTTGAAATGAATCGGCATTTTTAATTTTATCAATAATTGATTTCAAATAGTACTGTCTTAAAATGACGAGATAAATAAATCAAAGTAATTAATTCTGTGAAACTCAACTCAAAGTTTTAGTTTTTAATGAAAAAGTTACGTCTAGTTATCAATTGAGTCAGAGTATTTTGGAATGTTAAATATTAAATGCCTCACGAAAGATAAAAATAAAAGTTTAACAAAAAATGTGGTGAAATAATTTGCTCTCTTCATCCACCTTGACTTTTGAACTATATACTTTTTCTTTCCTACTTTTGCCCTTTTCTTCAGATTTCTTGCGATTTATTTTTGACCTACGCTTTCTCTTATATATCCGTTCTCTGCGAAACTATTGATTTTACAGGTTTGTCAACATTTATCAACCATTTTCTTAGAATTCACTTTCTTCTTAATTATACAATCAAAGTCAACTTTATCAAGAATTAAAGACGACTTCATCACACTTTTAAAATAAAGTTTTTGAGTCGGTGAACACATAACAAAAATAGTGAGAAATGTACAAATAAATAATCCAAAAAAGATGCTAAAGCGAATCGTAGTAGCGATGCTCAAAAATGGTTTTGGACAAGAAAATTAGAGCATCTGTTTAGCGTTGTGACGTATCACAGAGACAATATTTTAAGAGGTCTTGACAGTACCTGAAAGGAAACAAACTTACAGTACTTTATCGTCTCTGACTCACAAGCCTTGAAGCCTCAGGGCCTTCCACACCTTCCAATCCTTCAGGACCTGTCTTGTGGTGTTTCTCTTACTCCCAGGACTTCGGCATATGCTTCTACATGAAATAAAAAAATAAATGTATAGTCTTAAACGCGTACAAATAGTTGTAGAATGTTCAGTTTATTCCCTATTCAAATGCTTCTTTCTAGTGTGGTCTAGAAAGAAAGACACACGTACATGAAAAACACAGACAAAATAATTTACACAAACGCACCAGATAGCATGAAAGAGTAGTTTTTTTTCTCTACACGCATGCGTAGGTCTTTAACCTTAACTTAGTGTATTTTGAGAAAAATTATTATGAATATAACTTTTTCATTATATCGAAAATTGATCTGAACAATATATAAGGGTGGAATTACGTGAGTCGTGTTGCTTTTTGTATTCTTATCGTACCTAAATTAAAGGACCAAACGTTGGCTGGAATCAGCTAACCAAATATTCTCGTTTCACCAGAAAAATATTGATTAAAGCTCCCTCACCCTGGAGAAGTTAATTATCTCCAAAGGTGGAAATGCCTTCTTGTTCAACGACACAAGGTGTGGGAAGAAATGGGAAACTACTTCATTAAATACCAGAGAAGAGAGAAGTAGTATCCTATGCACCTACAAAATGTGCTGTTTCTTCTACGAGAATCTGAACTTTAAGGGTTGCCTTGGATAAAGAGCAATGGGAAAAATATAGATGAACATTGGTACCAGAAAGTTATTGGCTTGAAACAAAAGAAAAAAAGTATGAGGATATAAATAAGGGAATCCACAAGAGATGCTTATTCCTTGAAACGAAAAGAAACTGCAAGATTTTTGTAAAATAAATTAACAATTATTTTCGAACATGAACGCGTCTTTATGAAGCACTAATGCCAAAAATAAAAACCGTACTTCGCGAATGATTACGTTAATTTGAGCAAGGCTCGTTTGTACAACTACATACATACATACATACTAAATGCAAAACGTAAATAACTTAACTGCCTTCGTCTACATCTTTTTTAATTACCGGAGCCGTGTTTTTGTCGCTGCAAATAAACATGTAATTTTTCACGAAAACAACATTCTAAAGGGATCCTTTTTCATGAAAATGTAATTATGAAAAAATTCAGACTTTTTTCACGGTGGCTCTGGAGAGTCTCAGTTGTGAATTTTGTGTATAATTATATCTATTTCTGTATCAACTGTAGCACAAACGATGTTGACCGTAAACGCGTTATTTTTGTTTTATTTCTTTAAAGTCTTCGTGCAACTGAGTTTTTCGTACAACCATATTTTTCTTTGTGTGTTTCTATATTTAATTGTACTCAAATTATTAGGTAATAATGCTTAAGGCATATTTTATGGCATTCGTACGTAAAATCTATTAACAAAAAAACAGTATGTCCAAATAAAAATACACTCTTGGAGTAGGTACTCTTGCTATTATACACTGTCATTTTATTATCGAGAATTAAAAACAAATTTAAAAAACCTTGGTCTACAAGAAGATTGATTTCTTTCAACGTTTTTTTAAAGTCGAATTTGAAGTCATCAGAAGCGCTATTCTTCTAAATTCCTTATGACCTTAAGGCGACGAGATAGTGATTCGTGTCCAAAAATAAGGTGCATTGTGATTTTTTTTATCTATGGAGTTCTTTTGCAAGCGCTAGTAAGCTCCGACTTGGATTGATATCCAAATTGTAAGGAATTTAGCAGCAGACATGTCTTTTTTAAAACAAACATGGAACGTCAAATACCTGGGTCAAAGAATTTGCATTGAAGAGACACTTCCCTTGATAACGTTGGATACAATTCCAATGAAACATTGATCAAGTTTACCTTTCTAAAGTGCGGTTCGTTAATCCATTTTTGATTCCGTATGAAAATAGTACATTGAACCTTTTAATTTCTGGTATCTTTAAAACAAATTGGTTTAGGTATATTTCAATATTATTTTTCATGTTATCAGCCTTATTTCTGTATAATAAAATAATTTCTGAATAATAATATTAGTAGATAAGCCAATACTTTCAACGTTCACTGTGTGTAAGATCATTCATTTCATTTTCTGCGAAACGTATTTCCTGTACTTCATTCTTCATGAAATATTCAGAATCATCAATAGAAATAATCCGATATCTTCTGCGACGTGGAAGCGAAAGTTTTCTATGGCGAAAAGTCACAAAACAGGGAGACTGTTTCGACATCGCATCCCTTAGAGCCGCTTCCAGCAAAACTTAGAAATTCTTTGCCAATAAAGCAAATAGCAGCTAGCTGAACTTGGAACTTGTGAACTTTTCATATGCTATAGAGGGGCGATAAAATATTTGTCGTTAGGTAGCGCTTGCATGGCGCTGTGTAAGGGAAGATTCACCCCCTCTTGGTGTACCCTATTATCTGTGAATATTCGCACAAAATTAATGACTCGTGTGAAAT